>JANXJC010000005.1:23417722-23443286 GCA_027564655.1 Leptodon cayanensis
CACCTTTCTAGCTACTGATGCAGAGCACAGCACTACAAAGACTGCCATGGGGAGAATTAAGTCTGTCTCAGCCAGACTCAATACAAGCCAGTACTGCTAACACAGGAGGGCATATCTGGCCCAGCTGGGATTTTTGGCAGTCCTCGGAACAGTTAAATATAAAAACATTCCATACACATACTCGTGTCTGTCTTCAGCCACATCTTCCCAGGCCTACACAAGGCCATCCTCCAACCTGCCCTTGTGAAACTAGTTCTTCAAAGGCTTGGCAAGCATGCAGCACAACAAATTCTAACGGTCACTCTTGAAAACAAATGCCAGGTGTTCCGAGCTGCTCCCACAGGGCCTGTTGCGATAGGGCAATAGGTAAAAGAGGGTAGATTCAGACTAGATATATGGAAGAAATTTTTTATGAGGGTGGTGAAACACAGGCACAGGTTGCCCAGAGGAGTTGTGGTAGATGCCCCATCCCTGGAAACATTCAAGGTCAGGTTGGACGGGGTTCTGAGCAACCTGATCTAGTTGAAGATGTCCCTGTTTATTGCAGGGGGCTTGGACTAGATGACCTTTAAATGTCCCTTCCGACCCAAACTATTCTATGATTCTATGATTCTGATAGGAAAAGGAATCAGACCCATACTGTCATTGATAACTAGTCTCCAGCTGAGTATGCAATTGCATTAGCGAATGGAGTCAGACTGATGTACACACCACACACAATGTGTACATGTAAATATATGTTCAAAGCCTTCCTCTCAAGGTCTAGCAAGTTTCTTGAAGTCCTTCTTTCTAATTAGCTTCATTAAAGAGAAAGGAGTAAAGGGCGATCCATGCAAAACAGGATCCCTGAGTCCAAAGCTCTCTAAAGACTATACTCACTATTTGAAAACTGTTCCATCAGAAAATTCCCAACTCTGGTTTTGATGTTTCAGCAATTATAGTAGCTGGTTCAAAACCACAGCAATCATTGGAAATAAATCCTACTGCATATGAACTGTAATCTGCATCTATCTGTGATTTGGATTTTAAATAGGCTGTTGTGCTGGTCATTTCAATTAAATCCACAGAAAATACATTAGATCTGATGATATAGCTCATGCAAAATACTTGCACTAAGTGCATTGAAATCCATGGATTCTTATTATTTCAGTGAATGCATGATCAGATTTAGACTCGATTCACTTATGGAGCTTACTTGAATGTAAATCTTCAGGCAGACACTGTTTCTCTTTAGTATTCATAAGAGCTTAGCACTGTGGGACTTCTTATCACAAAAAAGTCATTGAGATCTACCATAATGCATGTATTTGTTGCTAATATGACTAGTAGTATTACATGAATGTATGTATTTTACCCTGTAACATCCAGAGGTTCTTTATCCTTTTTTATCATCTAACTCTTGTACTGAACCATGAGAGAAAGATGAGCCTTACAGCTTGGGTACATGATAAGGACTTAAAAAATGCATATTTAAATGCCAGGCATTGTTACAGATTATGTGGGTGAGGCTCAGCTAGCCACTTAACTGCCATGGGTTGGATTTTAAAAAAATGGTAAGGCTTCAAAAAAGGATTTTTTATGTTAAATGGAATTTTTATATGCAATACAATTTGTTAAAGGTATTACTTGCATTGATTTCAGTTTTGAAAATCCCATTAGGAAATATATGCCTCCTTAGGAACAAAAATACTTTTGCTTTTGGACACCACTTAATGCAATGCTTAACCCTAAAAGCCACTGCCGTACCAGTTTAATTGGAGATCAGCCAATTTGGTTCAGAGTGAAATGGACATATCATTGGTGCTGTTCGCATGTGAATGTGTATCTGCACAGAGGTCCTTCTGCAGAAGTCTGAAAAAACTGCTTATTAATATAACCATGTGAGGTTTTCATTAGAAGTGTTCATGCACAATGTATGTCAAGCTCTGCTTTCAGGGACACCACTGTCATTTTGGAGATTGAAAAGCATGGAATTATCTCACTGGTGTGAGAAAAGCCTGTATTGTGTATATTTCCTGATGTATTTTCTTGATGTATTAGTGAAATGAAGGAAGGTGTTGCTCCCATAACTTTCCTCAGCACAATAGGAAGACAAGCCTGATGGTCTTTTCAGTCTGGTGCTGTCCCTGAAAGGAGGTTCAGCTTCTTACAAATTTTGAAGCATTTTCAGTCTTTTCTTAAAGAGTAGATTGGGGTATCCCTCATTCTATGGTAATATTTGGCAGTTTTCTGTACAATTATACAGGTACTTTGCAAGGTGGTTCGAAGCAAGAGTCCACCCTTCCAAAATACATCTGTCACATTTCTCACCTAACATTGCGTTAAATAAGAGCATAGTTTATTTGTGATCTCGAAGGAGAAAGTATCTAATGGAAAAACTTTGTAAGCTGAAAAAAATTAAAAAAACGTCAACTATAATAGTGACTGCACACCAGCTTATTATATCTCTACTTTTCTGCCAAGGGCCAAGTTACCCAAGGGCACTTAATAAAAACAGATGGTCTGAAGCTGACATTGCAGACAGACTTACTACCGTATCTCCAGGTTAATGCGATAGTATTAGCCAGTGCTTAAAATCATGCCTGACAACATTGTCAGTGAATTCTCTGCCAAGGCAGTAAGCAGGTTTTACTGCAGTATCTTTTTCAGTATTACAGCATGATTACTGAGAGATTTCCTACTTAGTTTAGGAAACCACACAGAACTGTAAAGTTAAATTGTTGTCTAATAAAATACAACTTCCTAAGAAAAAATAAATATTGAGCAGAACTATAGTTACTATTTCTAATACACTATCTGAATACTTCTCGAAATAGAAACTTCTCTCTGCTGTCCTTATGGTGTTATCATTGTAATTTTCTTTTATGGGACTATGGAAGACCATAGTTGCTTTCTTTTTGTAGGTGATAACAATAGACAGACTCACTCAGAAATGTCAGATTTTTCCTTTGTATCTATAGGAAACTGATTCCTTTGTGATCTGATTTCATGGTTCCCCGATTTTCTGATTTCTTAGTTAGGACTGTGACATATTAATATGTTTATTGTGTGCCAAGAGAGCACTGGGACTAGAATTCAACAGTAAGGTGGAAATGTTAAAAACAAAAAAAAACCCCAAACCCAACAAACTCAAGAATATTCATGCTTCGCTACAGAGAAACTATTTTTTTTTCCTAAGCTTGAAACTCAGAGAGTATATCAAAATTTTCATTAGATTCTGCATTATGCCTGCTGCCAGTTGAGCCATGCTGCACACAGTACTGAATCACCATGTGGCATATTGTTGTAGAGGCTTCTCTGTATTAAAGGCTAACCCTATTGTCACTCCTCTTTTCCTGTACAGACATATTTGTTTCTTTTCTGGAAATGTGGTTGCTACAGCATCTTGATTACTTCTATGAGAATGAAGTTTAATAAATATTATGTTGTTTCTACCACCTACTCTTAATGTTAAAAAACCAACATGAAATAGCCATACTTGACTATAATTAAAGGCACCCAAAGTCAAGGGTCCTTCTGATGTATGTACAGAAAAGGAAGAGTGTTATTGGTTCCCTTTCCACCTAGTATGTTTAAGTTAAATACTTTATTTTCCTTCTTATATTAAATCAATATAACAATGATTTTTATGTTGTTTCTTTCCTTCCCCAGATGTACATCCAGACAACAACACTTACTGTCTCCATGAGTTTAAGTGCTTCTGTGTCTCTGGGCATGCTCTACATGCCCAAGGTTTATATTATCATTTTTCATCCAGAGCAGAATGTTCAAAAACGGAAGCGGAGCTTCAAGGCTGTAGTGACAGCTGCTACAATGCAAAGCAAACTGACCCAAAAAGGAAATGACAGACCAAATGGCGAGGTCAAAACTGAACTGTGTGAAAGTCTTGAAACCAACAGTAAGTCATCTGTAGACTTTCCCATGGTCAAGAGTGGCAGCACTTCCTAATAGACGTACGTTCACAAGAATGCACTTTCTTTTAATAATAAACTTTATGCTTTTTCTTACTTGTTCTGCATGAATCCAGAGATATGTCAGAATTCATGTACTGCTGAATGCAGGAATGTCTACAGTTGTTTCAAACAAATTGTTTTTCACAGGAAGCTAGTAAAAAAAAGAAATAAATGCACACGCAGATTTTGGAAAGCCACATCTTTTTAAAATAATCTGTTTTAGCTAGTGCTAATTTGATGTGTTGTGCATTGCTGTACCAGTCGTGGTATGTCCTGCCAGTTCATGAGGTGTATTTATGGTCATCGTTGTATATTGAAAACCCAAAGGCTGTTGAAAAAAATATAATGAAAACAGTTAACTTTGTTTTTATTTTGCAGTTAGATACAGAAGTGAAAATAATGCTTTTTACCTTTCCACCTTAACTTAATATTTGTTGACTTGTTCATTTGTCACGACTCATGAGTACTAACGCTTCCCAGAATAACACTTCCCATCCAGGTTTTTGTTGTGGTCTTACTCATCTTGGTACAAAATCATGATAATTCGTATACAGCTTAATCATTACATGTTCTGATACATCGTGGGTTAGCAATGGGAAAAAGTTCTTTCCCATGTCAGAAAAGTTCCTGAACCTTGCCACATCTCTCAATTGTTCTGGTATAGAAGAAAACAGAGGTTATAGCTTCCATTCTACCACATGACATACAGTCTTATAAACTGGACTTCACAATATTAATAATCAAATATGAGTAGAGCCAGTAACTTTACCCCCAGAGCTTAGTAGTCATGGACAACTGGATTCTATGGAGGAGTTAGAGGTCACATGGGATGGACAGCAGCTGTTAAAGACAATTTTTTCAGTCATTTTACTGCAAATGAGGGGGGGGGGGTTAAATTTTTATTACTTGTTAATGAAGTTGACAAGAGATTCAATAGTACTATTTTGCTTGAGCACATTCAGACTGTCAGTACCAAGTTTGCAGAAAAATATTGTACTTATTTCAGAAAAATGCAACCCCCCACTGAATTCAATCAGAGTTTGCCAAATTGAAGACTATATTAAAATAGTCTGTAAGTTTACCATAATATAGTTGCTGATGCGTGGAAGATACTGAGTACAAACCAATTCACTTGAAAAACTCATGACCCTTCAAAATATATAAATGTGCTAGACTGAGGTATGGGTTTATACAGCTTCAGATTATGACATATACCAAAGGACAAAAGGAGAAAGGCAATGACATTCCTTGTGGATCAAATAATAACATGGGAATATGAAGAACTCAATATTTTCTCAAATCTTCAGAAGTCACAAAAAGAAAATTCAGAAGGGAAAGAGAGGTGGATTTTGCTGAGTTTGCAAAATTATAAACTTCTGAGGAAAGGTCAAAAGAGGGATTCCACAGTAGGATGAGAAAAACTGTTTATAATAGAGTCTTGGGTATCTGATGTTTATCTACTGCACCTAATTAAGAAATGCTGTGTCTGGTATTCCTTAAACTATGATTATGCATAATTCATGGAAACAGCTACTGTTGGAAGCAAGTCTGCTTCTCCAGTAGTGTGATGTATGCAGAGTAATGCTTATTTACTGTACTCTAAACATAATTTTAACAGTAGCACATGTATATAATTCCAAGCTCACTAGGAGTATATCCTGACTAGACTTTGATGCAGGCGTCATAATGCTTCATAGGCAAAAATTCAGTCAAGTCATCTGCACTCCAGAGAGCTGTCCCTATATAATTGAGCTCTTGGCCTCAAGATGGGTTTCTCTCTTGCCCAGATTTGTTCTGTACCATTTGGATTTGATCAGCTTCCCTCTTTTCTGCCAAAATAGTTATTGTCAAAACTTTTGGAGGTTCCTGTGAATTATCAGTGCACAATGCCACATAAGTCCTTTTCATTAGGCCAATAGTAATAGTAATGGCCTCTCAACATTGCAAAACTTCTTGCACTGACTCAATGTGAAGTACATCATTCTTTTCAGCGATAGTGTACGAAGCTGATCACAAAAAATCAGGCTATTCCAAGTATACCAGAAGTGGTTAGTAAGAGTTTCCCACCATTTTGCAAGCACAAATATGGGTAGTGATAGCAGTGCTCATAACTAGGTAAGAAGTAAGATAAGACAGTCAGGTAATTTCTTTTGCTTCCCATCCAGAGACAGCTCTGCTCTGTTTGGTTTGTCCTGTTCCATGTAACAGACTTTATTCCATGTTGTCCCCCATATGAACACAGTCATGTTTTTTTGTGGAAATACATTCATATTCAGTGGAAAACAAGTTGTATCTGGGAAACAGGATGGAAAAAAAAAATCCAGATGCAATTACAGGAGGCATAACAATGACAAGTACTTTAAATGCATATAGGTCAGATCACAACAATCATTCTAAATTGCTTTAGATCCTCTTTTATTTTATTCTTTTTCTTTTTGTCTCATTCCAACAGCAATGTAGTAACTGGAGCTAGAAAAGAGTGTTCATTCCCAGAAATATTTTGAACCAAGTCTGCTACTTTTTCTGGCCATCTATGCTTGCCAAATGTGGTTCATGTTATTACTATGAAATGCTAACAGTCTTAAAGAGCAGGACACCAGCTGCTGAAGCTTTCAGATCCCCAAACAGGAATTGTAGGCTTATTACAGTGAACTATAAAGACACTTGCAATATTTGTCAAGTAAAAAACCCTTGGTTGGAGATTAGATTTAATACATTTCAAACTACTATCTACACTATCTTCCTGTGCTATCATTTTTTAAAGTAACAACACTCAGAACTCAATAGGATGATTTTTGTTTCTTGATCAGTCCTAGATTAATTCTGTCAAAACTGTTTAAGTCTCAGATACACAACAAAGTTACAGCAAATTAACAGGTTACTCTAAATCAGCTGAGGTGTAGTAACTACTTACTTTTGTATTTTGAGCTTGCAAATGTCCTCACGTAATTCAGCTTACTGAGTTGTGATAAATCCGATTATGTTACACTGCTATGGGCTAAAAACATACACATGAAAAGTTATCATAGAACTCAGCTGATCCAGGGTAATGTGGTAAGCTAGCTTAACCTGATCACGTATCTGAGCCTATTTTCAGGGCGAGGGAAAAGAATAAGCTCTGCTCCTTCCGTCCTTTTGTTCCCAAGTGTGCAGAGTTTGCAGATGTGCATTTATTTGTTATTTCTTAGCTGGGAACAAAATCCTTTTATGCTCTAAGGAACTTGGTGCCATTTCAGCAGTCCTGCATTATTTTCAGAAGGAACTTTACGGGCCAAAGGAAAAATAGAATTCTCTCAGAAATCCAGCTGTGGGAGCATGGGAGAGTTCAGACGGGATCAGTACATCCCATCTGAAAGATCTGAAAGATGTAAATGAGGTTATATTTACTTCAAGTGTCCCAATACATGCAAATAAAGCTATTTCATGTTGGTGCTCAAATACTGTGATCGATTATGTGAAAGACTTGCTTAGTGTGCCAAAAGCAATCTTTTCATGAATTAGCTCTTGCAGACACAAAGTACTGGAGCTACCTGTGCAAGTGGAAGTAAGAAATACTATGTTTTGCAGCTTCCTTTTGATTATTTGTTCCTATATATATTTTCTTATGGAGCAAAAATTATAATAATATGTAAATTATAACGGTCTGGTTCTGTTGTGTCTTACAAAACGACAAATGCAATATGAGAATCAAATTGCTCAGAAACCCAAAGAAAACATGAAGAGAAAAGCAAGCGGCAAACTCAGTTATGTATACAACCTAGTAGTATTTTGCGGCAATTTTAGTGATCTTTGATTTAGTTTAATCCTTGGTGCAGGAGAGAGAAACTGTCATTTCTTGATTTCTGTAGTCCGTTCTTCCCAAATCTTTGGATTGTTGGGCTGGATTTAGGAGTTAACATGAAGAATCCTTTTCCTATCTATCTCAGTTCCCACCAGATTCTACACAGAAAAAAGAAATTAGAGGAAGGCAGGAAGGTATGGGAATAGAATTAAGATCTTTAAATCTATAGACCAGACAACTTTTGTGCCATCACAATATTTTCATTCTGCCAGCTGCAGTCTTCACTATCATAAGCAGAACAAGTCTGTAGCAGACGGAATATAAAAGATATTTGGGAAGCCAAATTCCTCTTTATGCAGTGTGACATAGACCATATTATAGAGGCAAAAAAGAGACTTAGTCCCCCAGCAGTCTGATTTGCCATGTACCCAACTGGTTTAAAATTAGCGAGCTGCCTGTGAGACCTGATGTCACCACTTCCCTCTTCCCACCACTACATTAACACAACAGTGGAGACTTGAGCCATATTTTTTACAGCACAGGGATAAGATACAAGGGCTAGAAGCTGACACAGAATTCCATGTAAGATTCACAGTTGTTCACTTTTACAATAGTAAAGGTGTTTAGCTTTCTCAACATATTGCCTCATTTTGAACAAGGAGTATCAGCTTTGCTCAAAGGAAGACATGATCAGCTGACCATCAGCATAAGGAGACCATAATAGCGTGGCAGCTCTAAAATACAGCCTAGGTTCTCATAAGCATTTCTGCTGGCTTACTTATATGCAGATGCTTTGTGTCTGAAGGCTCTCCAGAGAATATGTGCTGTAGGCACTAGCTACTCAGTTTCGCTAACTTGGAGAGATGTTTCCCATGTTAGGCTTTGCTCCTTTCAAGGAGCATAAGCCTCCTTCTAGATGGACAACCCACCACTAGCTGCAAAGTTGTCTTCAACCAGAAGAAGAGAGAGAAAAATCCAAGCTCTAAATTAAAAAGGTCTATACAGAAATCAGCTAAAATAATACCAGACAAATAGTATGTTGAAATTCTGTTACGGGTATGCTAAAGCCACCCATCATTGTTCCTCTCTATTGACCTCTCCTTCCCCAAGTCATAAACAAAATAAGTTATCATCAGGAACACAGAACTTGAGATCCATCTTACTCACAGCTTGTATACATGCTTAAACTTTCTTACTTTATTCCATGAACATGGGCCATGTTATTTGGAAATATAGTTGGACACTGAGTTCAAATGCTAAATATGTTTTTTTTCCTCCTCTCTTGATTCTAAAAATCCTGAACTTTGTTTTTTGTTGTTGTTTATTTTTGGTTTTTTGATTTACAGCCTCCTCTACCAAGACAACTTATGTCAGTTACAGCAATCAGGCAAACTGAGCAGGGATGAAATTCACTGGAAGACCTGCAGGATGGGATCTTACAAACATAGACTTTACAATCACCAGAATTCAGTCTTGGAAATATCAGTAGACTACATTCAAATCAATAGTCAGTCTCCTAAAGGACAAGGATTAAACAAGAGGCAAAAGGCAAAAAGAGACAGGGGAAGGAAAAATCCAGTTTTATAACATAGAGACAGTGTCAAGCTTCTGAACTGTTCACTCACAAAAGGAAGCAAATCACAAATGGAGAACAAATGTTAGCTTGTGAAAAAAAAATGCTGTTGAAATAAATCATGTCTGATGTTATATTTTTAAGTACTTTTTTGTGATTGTGACAATTTCCTTTCCTGTCCTACATTGTTCAACTCGTAAAAGAAGATGAGTTTGTTTCTTGTGGCGGCTGACTGAATTAAGTCCTGGGTTATGCTAAAATAAATGCAGTGGTCAACGCATGCTAATTTTTATACAAAATAATTTATTTCTAATAATAAAGGAATGTTTTGCAAATGTTGAGACTTGTTTTGTTGCAGTTTTAAGGAAAAAAGTTCTTACACTGTTGTCTATTGTTTGTTTAGAATGTGCAGTAAAGGTGGGTGTACAAATAAAATAATAATCATGGCATCAGAAGAATGCAGTGTAAACTCTAAGCATGTGTGTGTGTGTATGTGTGCACGTGTGCGTGTATGTACATGCATGCCTGCATGCGTGTGTGTGTGTGTACTCTGCAGTGTGTGTGAATTTATTTGTTCAAAGCTTTGTGACTGTATTTTCTAATGGAAGGATTTTTTTCCCCCTTCTCACCCGGAAAGTAAGTGCATTTTATATGTTTGTAAAGTGAAAGAGTCCTGATGGTAATTATTTTGTATGATTGTATTATATTTTTGAACCTTCACTAATATTTTGATCTTTTTCATTTCTGGAACTTACAGTTTGTAAGACTTTATAACAGCTATACTGGATTAAGCTGAAAGTCTATTCAGTCTAGTATCCTGTCTTTGACAGGGGAATGTAGCAGATGCTTATCGATAAAGGTGACTTTGAAATAACAGGAGAGAAATCAATGGAGAATTTGGAAAGCAGTAACCTAGTGGATATATGTACTATTGCCTTATTAGCACTTAAAAATCAAAGAAATAGGTGTCCATCTACAATCTTCACATCTTCTAACTCCCATGTCAAATGATTATGCGAGCATTAGAAATTATTATGCAATGAGAAAGAGAAATTCATATAGATAACTATGATGTTAATAAATCCTCCAAAGAAGTTTAAAAAAGACAGCTAGGGACTTTCCACTTTGTAACTCTACCTGTGATGTTCTTTAAGACTTTTTCACTCCATACACTACTTACCATTCGTCAACTCAATGAGTTTTCACAATCAGTTGGTTATTAAATGTTATTTCTCATGAATTAGCCTGGATGGCTCCTTGTGCTTTTTTCCTCAAAGGAGCTATATTTTTATAACTTATCTTAAAGAAGCTGTGGTGGGTCCTAAATTAAAATTGAAGTATCTGAAACTGAATCTCTTTCTGTTACAATGTCAATATTTAAAGTCCAGCACAGCCAGCAAACTGCATGACAGTGAATATCCATTTTCAAAATATTTGACAAAACATCGTTAGTTTTTCCCAGCATTTAAATGTCTGAATTATTAACTGATGATTGCTTTGACATCGTGTGGTATTGTGTGGTTGGTATGTGTGATATATTATGTGAAAATTCTTTTCTGGCTACGTCACAAGCACATCAATCCCAAACCTATAAACCAATATATGCTTAATTTCAAGCATGTGAGTAATGCAGCTAATGCAATGCGACCTGCAAAAAAAATTCATAAAAACATTTTTAGTTCTGTTTTGTTAGCTAATATCTCATCAAATTGAAGTTTTCTGTGAAAATGAATTGATTAAATCAATGTTTTAACAAGTCATGTCTAGGATGGATTTCCTAAGAGACAATGTGTTTTATCTGAAAACCAGTGTTTTGGCACAGTTTCTTTTAAAGAAACCTTTGAAAAGTTTAGTTTTCTGGCACAGTTTCTTTTAAAGAAACCTTTGAAAAGTTTAGTTTTCAATCCACAACAAAAAAAGTTTCAAATATTTTGTCTTCAACGTCTATACGTAATAACATAAGCATAACAATATGCATTTGAAAAAGCAGTACATAGGAATTGTGTATAAACATTTCATATACACATAAAAAATTTATATACACATAAAGTTTAGTATATGGTATATTAATATCTTCCAGTTTCACAGTAGTCCAAAGATAATGGTATTCTTAAGAGATCTACCAAGACCAAGATACACTTTTTTTGGTTGAACAGTAGGGTAAAAATGGAATGCAAATTATTCTATGCATTTTCTATGTCATTCTGTCTGAAACAGGGAGTATAGTAAGCCTATGAGTGTCACTGGTATTAATGTAACCCATCAGAAAAATGAGGACACAGTGTGAATTATGGAATGAACTGGGTGTTTTCAAAATACAACAGAACAGCACTGGTCTACAGTTTTCACTTCTATAGAGTAGTTATGTACAGTTTATACACTTGCATAGAATGGTGCATATCTTTCTCCTGTAACTGTGATCAAAAGTACATTCTTCTCTTGTATCCCTCTAGAGCTATGGAAGAACAATACATTTTATTTCTGAATGAAATGCTGACTTCGTTTGCTTCAGCTTAGAAGACTTTTTCCTGTACAGTAGCCATTCCAAAGATTTTTTTCTAGCAACCTGATTTGTGAGTTCTGCTTCCAAGCCTGTGTCTTCAGGTGACTTTAAGTCCCATTTGTGCAATAGATTGTGCATCAGCTCTACAAGTCCTAACTTCCAGGTTAGGTGACCTAAATTTTGTGACCCCACCTGTGTCCTACTTGGGGGATTATTGATTAAGAGACTGCAGTCTACAGCCTCTAACCAAGACTGATGTACCTTTTTCAGCATCATCATTGAACACAAACAGTTCAGATGAAGGAAATAAATATTTTTGAATGATTGATTCTGATTAGGTTGAGTGGTCTTTTTTTCAGCTTACTGGGGCTTTGTCTCCAGTTTAGCTGTTATAATAAAAAATCAAACTCCTAAAAAAAAAAAAAAAAGAGCTATTATAAAGAAAGAGTCAGAGAATTGTATAATGCAAAGGAAAGAAAAATTGCTACAATTTTGCAACATGAGTATAAAAGAGGATGAATTTTAGAAAAATTGCTTCCACTGTGCTTTACCTTTAATATTACAAGGTCCATTTTTATGAGAAGATTGGGGGAATTCAGTCAGCAATAAGAAGAGAAATCCCTGCAGAGTCTGTTGTTACTGTGCCTTTGAATACTCATACAGCTGCTGCATTTTTCTTCTCTATGAAATAGCCATCACTTAATCAGTCTATACAGAAAACTCCTTGTTTGGTTTTTTTTTTTTAGTTGTTTTGGGGTTTTGTTTGTTTGTTTGTTTGTTAACAACCTCTGTTTCTACCTTGTTCTGCTCTTTATCTTATAACATTGGCATTCGTGAAGCTCCAGTTAAACCATTATCAACATTTCCATTATGAACGATATTATCTAACACACACGAAGATTCTGCAGGTTGAAACTTGGCATGTATTTTCTTAGTATGTATGCAAAAGAATGTAAATGGAAAAACAGTTATTTAGGTAAGTTAAAATGAAAAACTTACAAATAGAATAAAGTCCTGAGGCAGATGTAATCAGAAGGTGGTAACAGTTTAAAAACTGAGATTTGGCCAATGATCATAATACAGTATGTTCTAGTTATGTACAATACAACTAGAAAAATTAAAGGAAAAATTATAGGAAAGAACCATAAAAAAATATAAATGTCAGTATCCATTTTCACATACCTTTTCATTTTCTTCCCTTCAAAGTATATTTGAAGTGTAAAAACCATTCAAGTTAATGAAGGTCTTACCTTTGATTTAGCAGATTTGAGATCAAAATTAACATATTGAGATTAAATTAACATATAGCTTTTTTAAACTATTAGCTTTGAATAAATGGCTGTCACCGAAAGCTACATTACTTATATATCAATTTTTAACTATATTTGAATTGATAATTATAACCCTTGAAATCCTTTATGCATACAAGGAACTCTGGTGTATAAATCACTCATGTTTATAAAAAAATCTGTGCAAATTAGGTTTTATAAATTAAATGGTGTTATGGGACTGCTAAGCTAGATCTTCTGTTGACCTGACTTTGAGACAAAGGACACTCTTAAATCACCTAGTTTTCCCTGGTATCTGAACGTGCACAACAACTAGAGCTACAAAGGATCATTTTAACCTGATCTAAAACAATGATTGTTGAGGGGAAAAGAACCAAATTGTGAAATCATTAGAGGCATATAGACTACGATAGATAAATCTCTTTGGTACTGATGGAAATTAAAAACCTTGGTATCTAAAAGTATCTAGATCTCAGAGCTTTCCATTTAGAAACAAGGAATGGGTGAAGGTCTTGAACTGACCTGCAACCTTAGTTCTGCAAGCTTTCATTGCCTCATTTCACAAATGTGAGCAGTTCATTATAGAAAAATTAAAATGCATGCAGATTAAAGCCTGGGGTGGTGCCTCTAGCTTGCAGACAGGTGACAGGGTGATATCCCCTGTCAATGGTGCTCTCTTCTAATAGAGAAGCTGTCCCAACATATAAATTTAGTGCATACTAGTTTCAGTATACTTTGGCAAGATTTACTCTCTCCTATCAACCATATACTTCTACAGACTAAAGATATACTAAAGGTATGCTAAAGAGTTGGTCCGAAGGCAAGTGAAGTTCACAGGAGTCTTTTAGTAGGCTTACTTAGTCAGAACCACCCAGAGGGACGGTATGATTCTACTTTTTTCTAGTCCAGACTGTAACCTGAAACCATCCAATGACTTATAAATCAGATGGGCAATACACAATGTCAAAACACATTCCAATCTAATTTTTATCCAGAAGAAGCTACCATTGTTATGAATGAGGTCCCAGTGGCAAGACCAAAACATGTATGCCAAAAGCACAGTGACTGAAGTATTATACTAATGAAAGCCTGCAGGGTATTGTTTATGCACACTAGTGAGACAGTGTCTGAAAATGTGATTATCCAAATTCTGTTAAACAAGGAGTTTGTCTCAATTATTTTCAGTCCACTCAGATTTCACAGTAATTCAGTAGCTGAGATCTTGAAGTTTAGTAACTAAACTTTTGTGTAGCCACAGGAACATTTTTTTCAACTAAAATTATAAAAAGTCTTTATTGTACAAACTTAGGGTTTAGTTCCAATCATGGAGAAGCAGACTAAAGTTTAAAAATTGCGATTACTGGTCATTTATGTGTGAGTATTTTGAGGCGACTCCATCAGGACACACAACTTTGTTTCACTGAGATCAGGAACAAGTCCTTAATGTTGTTTTGTGGCTGCAGGATAGATACAATGAGATCTGAATGACTCTATGTATCAGGTCAATGAACCAGAAATTAAACAGAATTTATAGACAATACTTTAACAGTTCCATAGAAAGAGTAATAAGCCACTTTGACAAAAATCTTCTTTCAAGAAATGCCTAAATAGCAATTTCCACAGCAGGATTTTTAACTAATAGTACTAGCTCTCTTCCAATGAATAGATAATTTTTATTACTAGTCAAGGAAAGAAATGAAGGAAAGTATTCCTAACAGATCGAGTTTGCAAATGTATTGTATTGGAATACAACTTATTCATTTATGCGTCTACTTAAAGGCAGAATGTGAAAGCAGGAGACATAGCATGGTGAATGGATAAAGAGAAAATGTCTCTCTTGCAGCATTCTTTTGTAACGCTTTGGTTTGAAAATGTACATGAATGATCCAGCACATTTCACCATCACATCAGCCATTAAAAAAATGAAGCTTATAACTACATTTGCAACTAGCTTATGTGCCACGTGGTATAATTAAGAAATTAAATATGGATCTACATATTCTGGTTAAAATTTAAAGAGCAAAATTCAGTGACAGAAGAAGTAAGCATTACTTTTCCCAGTTTCAGTGGTATCTAATCTAATGGCACCTTTAGCACTTGCGGTACTGCAATTGTTTGCATCCAGAAAACACCATTTCGTATTTTACATGCATGTTTCATTTGCTGTGGATGATTACCTCCTGCAATCTAATTGTGAAATGGTCTTTTTCTCAGCAAGAAGTAATTTCTTTCTGACTTTCTTCTGAATTTTCAGTAGCTAATAGGAGAGCAAAGTATATGTGTCACTAATCCTTATTGTGTTTCCTGGGAAAGTAAATGTTTGTAATTAATGGGATACAGCAAATACAAGAATGAACAGATCCTATCTGTGGACTGCATCCTATATTGCTGAATATATGTAAGTTGCATTGTCTCCTTTTAGCTTCTTACTTGGCTTAAATTTTCCAGTAGGATCATGAGAATGGCAAAATACATTTGGTGGAAATAATCTGTTGCATCTGTGCAAAGAAAACAAGCCAGCTGATGGGAAAGACACATTCATCTGGAAACATTTTGGTTATGATAACTTAAAGGAAATTGGAAACCTTAATAATGAGTCTACTAAATTTTTTTCTCAGGAAATGACCTATGGAGGAGTGTGTTAAACTTGTTTCAGTGAAAGTCTTTCAAAGATTTTCAAAGTTTGTCTACAAAAGATCACTGTAGAATTCTTTGTACATTTCATGAATGTTGATAACTCTGTAAATTCTTCCATCACATTGAAACACTAAAGTAATGGAGAGCAATAGTTTTTCGTGTTTGGCATTATAGGATGACAGCAGGTGGTTAGCTCCCAGGAACTTACTATTTTCAATGGTACAGCAGCAGCGAAGAGAAAACAGCAGTGTCCCCCAGAGCTAAAACAATGTTAGGAGTACACTAAGATCCACGATATCCTGAATGGCAAACAAAGCTTTTGTTTGTATTACACAAATGACTTGTCTCTCGGTAGAAGTGGAGCAGTATGACATGCAGAGGAGTATGGACATGAAAGAAAATAAAAGAGCAGTGACAGAACCACAGTACCTAAACGTCTACTGGAAGCAGGAGAAAATGTTGGCAAGTTCCACTGTTGAAGAACTGTGTCAGCTCCAAAAAGCCCATGCTGACCTCTGTCAAGGGCATATGCCATCCCTAGAGTGTGTGTTAATCTTACATACTCCACAGAACTGCAGTGAACAAACATGACAAAATAATTGATGGGACCCATCCGAGCTAATGTTGGATGAGGTAGCAAATACGAACATAGACTCATTTTTCTTTGAAATTCAAGAAATTATGATCATGTCCAAGGAATATGCACAACTTCTGCAAAAACCTGCAAATATAAATATTTTAACATTTGATTCACAAGGAGTAGGTTGAGATCAACGATTGCAACATATCCTTTAATATGGCACCTGTCTTTCTGCAAATGAATTAGCTTACTCTCCTTTGTCAATGACTAATTCAATGATGGGATTTCAGAAAATCTCTAGAGCCTTCCTGGCCCATCATATCTTGGTCTGCGAGGTAACTGGAAATTATTTTCCAAAATAAAGGGAAAGTTTCCCTGCAAAATTGAAATTTTCTTGCTTAAAATTATTATTTTGTGGGACATAATACATTTAACAAAAATAACTCTAAATTTCCCACTCACCAGTATATTAAATTATCCAGACTGAGTAGGTCTGAAAGCTTAATTACTATCTGGTAGAAGGTGTTGGGTTTTTTGTTTATTGGTCAGATGTAGAAGAAACACACACCTAGAAACACACGGAATGGCCAATACAAACATTACAGAGTGTCTTGTTCCACAGTGTCATCTAATATCAACAACACTGCAAGTGCGTTAACTTCATCCTGATCCCAAAGTAAGCAAAACATAAATTGCATTGCCAGTATCAGTTCCTGTTTCATGAAAATGTGCTTTGGAGGCTCTTTGATCAAGCAATAAGCCAAAGTTTAGTGTTGTTCTGCAAAATTTTTCTGCAAGACTGATGTCATTAAGAATTCCTATATGCAGTGCTAGTTTCAAAACCTTTTCTGCTTCTTGTTTACCTAATACAGCATATACTCTGTATCTGGGAGCCTACTCTACTTCCCAGGTTAGCTGCAGTGTCTTTACTGTCTTTGTGGTAATTGACTGTCAATATTAAATAAGTATGACCTTTCAGAAAATAAACTATTTTAATTTAATTTACAAATTTTCTTTTTCCTAGTCTTGCTAGAGTGTTGATGATCTTCCCAATAGATACGTTTTGATTTATGACTGATCACCATCTTTCTTCAATACAGCTTCTAGTAGTTCTTTCGTACTCCCTTTAGAGCTTTTATCCAAGTACAGGCTTTGGTATCATGGAAGAAAACATACCAATGGAGTAAATCCATAGCAACAACAGTCAAATATGAGGAATAACAGGGTCAAAAGTGCTTAAAGAAGGTAAAACAACTCCAGAAAACATTCCTGGCTAGAGACATGACTGATTGCTTTCTTCTAGGGAACGGAAGAATCATATCTAAAGACAGTTTCCACAGGCTGCTGCTGGAAGTCTGCCTCAGTGGCTTACTGGTTTTTTAGAAAATCTCAACACCTGGATTAGCCTTTGAATGCTACCCACATATTTTTTTTTAATAGAATTTTAATAAAATCTCAAAAAGATAAAGAACGAGAGAATGCACAGGTGAAAATGAATGTTGGAGATGCATATGACATATTGAACTGCCAAACTTTTGGGGACTTGCCTGTTACAAGAATATGAAATCTTCATCAGAGATAAACCTATCCATACTATTTATCTATTTCTTTATGTATCTCACATATTGCAGACTGTAAAGAGTAAACCTCAATATTGCTTGCCTGCTGTATTTAAGTCAGATGCGCAGTTCTTACTGTGTGCATAATTTAGAGAGGATACAGAGTTGTAAATGTAACTGTGTCCATATATTCTGCCCTGGCTCCCCATAGTTTTTCATCACAAGTGATAGACATTTCTAAAAACAATATGCTGTTTATTTCTTCATTTTTATGGTTCATACACTTACCTGAAAATGCAGAACAAGTTGCAATCATTTTGATATACAGAGGTTATAATTTCTTGTGAGAGTTTTCATCTTTTGCCACCGTCTCCAGTGTGACACTGAACAAGGAATGACAGAAAGATTAGTTTTATATGAAATTCAGGGTATTTTTCACTGAATGACAGCTATGAAGCACACAATTTGCAAGATAAAATAACAAAAATGTGATTATTTCAAATGCCAGACTGATGGCACTTTATAAATTACTGCCTAAAGCATTGAAAGTTTAGGACAGATGCCTTGAAAGTGTGTTCTGGAGATAGTTTCAAATGATGATGTTTTGGCACCTATTTCTTCACTTAAGAAAAATGAGCTGTTACTTCAAGAAACAGACCACATATAAAACCAGAAAAGAGAAACAACGGCAGTGGCAACAACAACATAAATATTACAGGTGAAAGATGGGAACCATTTGTTTTCTCAGTCTGATTAATTCAGTGCATTTTATAGTTATGTAGATTGCTTTGCCGAGAAAACAGAAATGAGACAGTACAGGTAATAGGCTGACAAAAAGTAATCACACCATGCTTTCTGGTTGTTCTACGTACAGAGTGGTGCTACACATACTTAAAGTCTCTAATATGGTACTCTGACTTCCCCCAGGGTTTTCTGTCAAGAAAGAACCATGTTCATGATCCCCGTGTAACAAGCCTCCTTAAAACACACCATGCTCTGCTTTCAAGAACAGAGAGGATCAGACATCCATAGGCAGAAAGCCTCTTTTTAATGAATCCTGTGTGTCCGTTTGAGGAAAGTAATACTGTCCCAGGCAGGTGCTTGCACATTTTCCACCACTGGATCCCCCTGTATACTTCTCAGCGCCAAGGCACCTGACACAGCTCCTGACCTACGTTTGATGAGGTTGTGCTTGAAAGCCAAGCTTTCCCTAAGCAGCACTAATGACAGCAGAGTGTTTTTTGTGGTGGGAAAACATCACTGTGACTGTATCCCATCTGGGTGAATTTCCTATAGATATGAAGTCAGGGATCAAAGCAAGGCCTTTTTTGGAGCACAGAAGTGTAATGTCAGCTTTCCTGCCTGGTACGGTGGGGTTGAGCTGCCAGCTGCCAGGGCCAAAGGCCTGGTATGCTACTGATGCAAATGAGACTCACAGCTCTCTGGTGTAGGGAAGCAACACAACTCATCCGAAAAACACTTGCATAATGTGGGACTTGCAACACATCCTGACCCAGGATGTAGATGTTACCGTTTATCTGGTAAAGTGACGGTAACAGGTAGATCAGGGGTTTTGTTTCTTTCAGTTAGATTGCGAAATTTCCAATAGATAAAGCACCTCCAACTGCAGGGGACAGGAGGAGGTTTATGAAGTTAATTTTACAACAAATGATTCATAGTTGCTTGGAGACACTGAACTGAAGAGACTGGTATCAGGTCATTTTCAAGGATCCACAAAGTCTTCACTCGTATCTGTTTTCCACTGAAAGCTGAGTTTGATACCAATCAGATATGTAATACACAGCCAGCATTACAAATTTCACATTGCCTTTTGGGTAAATTAAGTCAGGCTTTCAGAAAGAAAGTCAGAAAGACAAAAAAGAAGGTTGACTGACATACCAGGTAACCCTGTTTTCTATTCAGATATAAATTGCAAATAGCAATGTGCTGACAGGTAAAGAGATCAAAGTACTCAGCCAGCCAGATCTTTGCTGAGCAATTAAATGAGTCTACAGAGGTACTACTATTCCTGCATCAAAAAAAGTGGAGTCTCCTGCATTAAGATAAAACAAATTATCCAGCATTCTGTGAAAACAAGTAATTAGAACATCCTGCAAAGGATTGCTGGCTGTTGGCATTTTGTACATATTAATTTCCATATTTTAGTTAAAATACTGCTGAACTTGATGAATATTTTAATTACAATAAAATAACCACATTTTTTCTTTTATAGTTCTACTCCTTATTTACAAACTTTTAGCATATGACAGCTAGTGGCAGTACTGACTGACACTACCAGAAGCCCAGGCCATAGGCAGAAGTGGATCCCTATGAAGCTGATAAACTTCAGGCAGATACATCTCTGTAGGTAAGAATCAAGTTAAAGCAGTATGTGCAAGTGAGTCCTCAGAGACCCACAACAGAAGATGAGTTTTGGAATATCAGAAGCTGGTAGTTACTTTCTACGTGAGAGCCTCCATCAAGTACTTCAAAATGTCTCGTTCTGGCAACAAGTCCCCAGAGGCTGGCCAAAGAGCATAAATCCATATGATCTGTTCTACAAATACAGTCATGAGAAGTTTAAGAGGTGCATCAGATGCAGCATGCACTGTTCATACTGTTTAAATACAATGTCCTTTATCTTTTTTGACCAAGGTGCTCATGGGTGGAATACTGTAGCAGGATGATATATTCTAATTATTACCATTTAAGAATTTGCAAGCTGTGTAAGGATATTAATCTGTATTCCGTCAGCAGTATCTGCAGAAGGTACTTGGGCTCACAGAAAGTGTATCTAGAGGAGCACAACGGGGGAGTCACCCTTAAAGATAATGGCAGCAGTACTGAGACACTCAGATAATTTGTCATCATTCAGCATTTCTGTAATGTGTCAATTTTGATTCACTTTTTGAGGATAATCTGGGATTTTACTTGGTTTTGGAAACATTCTTCCATTCTCCAAACTACTAGTTAAACCACTAGCCTGCAACTGAGACACATCCAGTTTGAAAAACTCCCTGTGTGTAATTCACAGAAAACATGAAAGAAGTGATTGGCATACATCAGCTCCATTCTGTAACAGTGCTATCCGCTTAGCTTGCCCGTGATCAGAAATGATGAGAGAGCCCAGGCCTAAAGAATTTCTCAAATGAAATACTATACTGTTAGTCTAGAGCTGAACAGAATTTTCTTTCTTTGAAAACACTTGAAAGATGCTGACTGGAAGTCCCCAGTGGAATGAAAAACTGAAAATGTCAAAAGTTGACATAAGACAGAACTGATATTTCCTCACACAACACATATGCAAAAAAAATGTTGATAGCTTATACAGGCCAAATAATTTTGTTATGTCACTTCTGTTTAATCTCTCCCAGAAGGAATTAACAGGTTACTTGAACAGTTAAAATGATAAGTCTTGCAGCCTGGTAATTTTTTGACGACAATGTGTAGGTGAAATTGTGGGAGTGATTTGGCTAGCAGGCTTCAAGTGTCAGTAATTGCTGTCAATATTAATGAGATGCCTCTGAGTGGCTACACAGTTCCAACAAAGTCAGGCTATGGGCAAAATGATCTTGGTTCTGTTTCTTCCTCTCACAGGACTCTTTTGCATTAGCAGCATCTCTGTGGATGGTGATCTTAGGGGTATATCAGCTTACTATGAAATCTGCATCATTTCCTACTGACTAGACAGCAAATTTAGACACTTATGTTAGGATTTTTCTTAACTAGAAACATAGCATTGAAGTGCCAATTAGGGGCACTGGACACTCCAGTATGGGGACTAGATCCCTCTGAATAGGAATCATATTTCTGTTTGTAATAGCATTTCAGTCTCTAAGCACATTAATATTCTTAATGACACTTCAACCAGCAGGACCAAAAAGCACTGCACTGGCCTTTTCAAGATATTAATATTTCATTTATATTCCATTAACAGAATTTAATAAAATTAAATTGTGCTTCTATTTCCATGCACTTAATGTATTCTGAAGAGTTTTTGCAGTGACATATTCCTTGATGAGTTTATGTCCTTTGCTTGATAACTTTCTTTCAATAGACCTACATGATAGCATTCCATACTATAACACAATAAGTTCTGCCTTTGTTAAACTTTCATCACAACAGTAGTACTGCCATGTTTAGTGTTAGAAGTGCATAATGATCTGAATAAAATGCCTTAAAAAAAAAAAAAAAAGAGAAGCAATATGTCCTAAGTTAAATGGATAACAAACAGATAAAAAAGAGTGAAAAGAGGGAAGAATTACAACAGCAGATATTCAGTAAACAGTAAAAAGGAAATACTGACCTTAGAGGATGTATATGCATGTAATCTACCATGCTTTCTCCTTATATATACAATATCTAATAACTGATGCATCACTTTGAAAAAGAGAATTTGAAGATGATGTCTCTCAAAAAGAATCCAGTATAATGCAGGTGTTTGGAAGACATTTATTATGGTACTAAGTTGAATAAATAATCAATTAGGGACCTACACTCTGTGTGTGTGTGTGTCTCCCTGCCTGTTTGTTTAGAACAACCCAAACGTGTCAGGCCAGGGTGATCTATCTGCGGCAGGCATTTATACAGTAGCGTGTGCTTTGATGATGTAAACCAATACCTTTTAACTGTAGTATGCATCTCAGATCTGTAGGTATACTCAATACAGTCAAAGTCTTATAGATATGAAGCTTAGGGACTGAAGGCTTTTCATCCTACTAGAAGTTATTTCTCCTTCAGAGCTCCAGTCCCCCCAGGGAGTCATCTAATGTAATTGTTTTTTGAATGGCTTCAGTGATTTTGCTTTAATGATAATGCCCACTAGGCTGATCCATGCACTTCTAATCTTTTCCATGAAAAAGTTCTTCCTGGCATCTGCCTGGAGTTTGCTTTTTGTTAGTTTCCTGTTATTTCTAGAAGGTAAAAAGATTGAAACTTTTGATTCTATGTATATGTCACTTGTCACTTCATGTGTACTGTGCAGCTCAGCATCATACTTAAAGCTGATGAGCTAATGCCCACAGTTTAGTGGAGAAGCCAATACGACATTATTTGCTAATGTCTGTACATGTCTATCTGTATACAAGGTGTGGGTGATGGTAACTGTTGATTATGATTTACTAAGAAGTCTTCAACAGATAAGAATGTATTTTCCACAGTGCAACTAGCTTTATCATTTATGAACAACCATAAGCACTAGATTCTTCTCACTGTGACGTTAATCCAAGGTTTTCTGTAAGATACTGGTGTGTCCTGAGAGTTGAAGGCATCCAGTTCTCCCTGAAACATCCAGGAGGCTACAAATTTAACAGGAGGAGTCTAATTTTCAGATGACTAAATTATCACTGTCTAAAAAATAAACCTGGCTGTTACAATAGCTTGCCTGCCACATCCAGTTCCTGTACTGATATTTTCTGAGGAACTGGGAAATGAGCAGAGAATGAATAGCTGAGAACTGTGACGAGGGTTGTGACTTGGACACAGTGCCTAGCACTGTAGCAGTGCCATGGAGCTGCTGTTACTTTGAGGTAAATGTACAAAGCAATTCAGTTGTTACAGTGCTGCACGCAGAGGATCAGACTGAAAATCTAAGTCTGCTAAAAACCAGTTCAAACCAGCCTATAGCTTGCTTTTAAATAGCCCTGAACTGGAGTGAAGCTCTTCATTGAACACAAACTGAAGCTAAACCAGCAGCATTTCTACAGAATTATTGTTCAGCTAAAAACATGATGATCCCAAGGGCAGATGTTTTTGGATGCTTTCTCTGTGTGTATATGTATTTCTGTGCACATATGGATTCACCAGGCGCTTGAAGGTGAGTCTTCCTACCGTTCCCACCTGGCCTTCATCCCTCAGTCTCTGCTTCAGAGCCCTGTCCCCAGCCACAGCCTAGGGCTGCAGTTTCTCTCCAGTTCGTCAGTCCTGAGTAATAGACACAGGGAGAGGGGTGGAAGGAAATGGGCTGGGCCAAATGGTGCCCAGTGTCTGCACTGAAGAGGAGTTGAAAGTCAGCATTTGCTCTGTTGTAGGATTCCTTGCAGTTTTAATTGTAGGACTTTCCAGTAGAACTGGTTTGAAGGAGTTTAAAGTTAATGAGTCAGCTAATGAGCCATTGATTACCTGAAAGGATAATAAATGGTAGCAAGTTCAGGTATGTGTGAATCTGTACAAGAACTGAACTCAAAAATAATCTCAGTTCTGTCTCTTGGTTTAGCCTGAAGACACCCTACTGTATTGTGCAATGCACAGTCCCAGGACTAGACATCCAGGTGTCCAAATACTGTCCTGGATTCACACAATCCTGAGCTGATGAGGAATAGATCACAAACCCTTTTCAACCTCAGGACTTAATCACACAAACCAGGTCTGTTTTTTTTGACAAAAAACAAAGAAGAAAAATATACGATATCCTAACTGTTCAACATGAGTCAAATGATCTGGGATGTGGAAATCCAATATTCTAAACAGGTGAGTCTTGTCCACATAAAGTATTTGACACTCCTTGGAAGATCTTCACTGGGATGTCTTCAAGACAGTATTTTATGGCATTTTTGAATACTTTTCAAACTAATGGTCAGCAAACATTTATTTATTCTTAAACAGAAGTGACTGATTCTAGTAATAACTAGATTTACCACACCATAGCAGGAGATAGATAGGGTGTAAGAAAACAGGAGTGAGCAGAGTGGAAAAGTGGAGAAGCAATAACATATTATATGAGCAATAGGACTGACACTATTGAATGGAATGACTGAAGAAGTTAATGTATGTTGTTTATCTGTTTCAAGTTCTGTAACTCATAACTACCTTTGTATGAAAGGAATTGCCAGAAAAAAATGGATATTTACTTATTTAGAGGGATTTAAATGTTGAAAATATAGCTATCTGGAGACTTTATATGATTCTAGTGGAAATTTAGAGGATGCATATTTGGATGAAGCTAAGGTCTTTTGTGGATAAATGCCCAAAAGCATTTTAGTTAGACAAGCCTCTCTTCTGCAAAGTACCTGCAGCTGTGTAGAAAAATTTTCTCATTTAGGACAAGCAAGTACAGAAAAAGCATGAAAACATGCATCTCCAAAGCTGTTGACATGTTCCTTAAGAAAACACTTCTGCCAAGCAAAGATTTGCATAGAGATTCCTTTATCAACTCTGAGCTTTTAATATGTAACAAATGAACTTGTTCTGCAATGCAAATCCCACTGAGAAGCTATAAAATAGAGTGTTTCGGTTAACTCTCCAAAAGTTGCATTTTTTCAGTTACACTGACAAAACTGAAATATCTTTCGTTCAGTAAAAATAGATAGAGATGCTTCCAGAGAGCAAATCTTTTGGAGAAGAAGACAGATGTTTCCATTGTGAACACAGTTGTCTTTAATTTATATATAACTTGTCTGGAAAAAAATTCTCTTTGGAACAGAATAAAATATTTTTTCAGTAATGGAGTAGCTTAAGGATAAGGAAATGATGTTAGAATTAGGATGAATGATGAAATGATGGCTAAGAACATATAGCTTGAGAAACATAGATAAGAAAGTCTTAAACTTAACAAGCATTTTGATCATTATAGAACAAAAATCCAAAGACTGATTCAAATAAGAGTCGCACAATGTATGTTGTCCTGGTTTCAGCTGGGATAGAGTTAATTGTCTTCCTAGTAGCTGGTAGGGTGCTATGTTTTGAGTTCAG
>JANXJC010000005.1:23445578-23466472 GCA_027564655.1 Leptodon cayanensis
ATGGATATAGCATATGACAATTATAGTAATGATACTATACAGTAGCAGGGTTATATAGCAACTAATATCATACAGTTTAATTTGGGCTATTCTCACCTAAAATCAGATCCCCTTGAGTCAGACAATGGGACTCACTTCCGAAACACACGCTTACCTGTATGCTTGTACATTTTACTGGATCACACAAAGGAATGCCTTAGCAAGAGCATGCTCATGTATTTGAGATGTCCACAATGCCAAAGGGAGGCAAGTCACAGTGTGATTGGATCTTGGAGGTATCACAGAGATTAGAATACTACCATGGGTCTTTAAAGACTTATACTAACTTCTTTGCTTTATTGAAGGCTTCAATTTTAAAGGCCTAGAAATCCTTGTAGAACTATCTGCTAGAATTTGCTACCATAGACTGGAGATAGTCATATTTCCTTATTCTACATGGATGTAACCAAGGTAAACATACAAAGGCTGTAAGATATTCTAATACTATAGCAAGTGGGGCCATAAAAATACACTTCTGGCTGGTTGAGGAAACTGACCTAAAAGAGGCAGCAGAATTATTTCTGTGTTGGGTACAATAGCTGAAGTCATAAGTTTGGCCAAACCAGGAGAAATTGCATTATGTTTTTAAGTACTATAGAATAGGTATGTTTTAGTACTCAAACTATGTGTGAAAGCTTGAACTTGACTGAAATTAAATTATTTATTGCAGATTCATTATTATGTTGGTTGGATGGATAATACTTATTTTCTCTTCTGATAGAGCAATCCCTCTCTTCTTCCTCTTCTGGGAAGGCATGTATTCATGATTTCTTCTTGGTGATGCAAAATGGGTCTGTTTTATTTCTAAGTTTTTTAATACATGTTGTATGAACTTTTTAAAAAGAAGGTGTTGTCTGATATATACCTGATGTTTTGAAACTAAGAAAAATTGGTGTTTTCATTAAAACAAATACAACTAATTGCTTGTCTAGCTGGCATACAACATACAGTTACATTTGCACATTTTAATGTCTCAGAAACTTTGCACTCAACAGTATTAAAGATAACATAAATTTAAATAAGAAATAAGAATAAATGTACTATCTGGTTTAAAATACCTGGGTTAAAACCTTGTATAAAATGCTAAAGGAACCAGCAGTTTCCACAGACTTCAAGACTATTGAGTTGGTACAACTCTGGCTTGCTCTATGTTCTGTAATATGTCACCTTCTAATTGTTCAGTTCCTAATTCAGTTCTCATTCTGGCAGATGAGCTGAACATCTGGGAATACAAGAGATTTCTTTTTCTTGTAAACTTAACAAGCTGTCAGTGAGAGCTTACTGATACTAAAAGGGTACAAGAGATACTTTATCCAAAGCAAGCACCAAAAAAAAAATCCATGTAGAATCTTATTCCATGGGCAAGACATTACATAATCTTGATGGTGATCCCAACTAGGAAATAAAGGCAGAAAAACCACACTGTAATTTGTAATGGGCTGTATTCATGCAACTGTGCAGTGAAATAGTATATAACAGGAGTCACAGTGTACTCAACTAGAAACCAACCAGAGAGGAAAAGGCTCAAATTCACAAGGGGATTGCACGTGGCAGTACGTAAGCTTTAGGCTTTTGGCCCTGCAGGAAAATCCACAGACCTAAATCAGCTGCAGATTCCTCAAGAACAGAACAGGGAGAGTGCCTCTGAATAGGCTCTGCAAAAGCTAAGGTCCTGTGGGGGTTCATGGCTAAATTGTCTAGTAGGAAATGCAGAAGACAAGAGGGTCCCCAAAATCTGTTTCATGGCAGCATGGGACCTTTCAGCTGCTAGAGATTTACAGCTTTGGGCTCTCTTCAGAGACAGATGCACTTTCTTTAGGAGTCCAAGGTATGGAAATCTAGGTAACACTAATCCTTCTGGGACATGTGAGAGGAAGATGCCAGTACTGAGGCACTCTCACTTACTAGTGAGGTAAGGATCCTGTCTTTTCTTGGAAGCACTCCATTCCACAGTGTCTATCTGTCACGGTGTAGCAACTGCCAGGTTATAAAGAGGTACGAACATAAGCACGACATGACAGCAGGGAGGAGGGAGAATGGAGCATGATCAGCCTCTGAAGTGGATTCACTCTGAAGAAAATAACAGTAGATTTGTTGGGTTTCAGAGAGGAAGAGGGATGAGTATATTTCTGGGTCTTTTCCTGACTCTGAGGAGGCTTGGGCATATTTACATTAAACAGCTGTAGAATAAAGCACATAAGCAACTCTTGGTCTATGCAGATTCATTCCACCCTAACACTGATCTCAAGGGCTCAAATATTTGTTGTACATGACCTACTCCCAATATGCCCCAGCTGCTTAACTTTGACTCAGACTCCTGAGAAAACAGTTTAGTTGTGAGAAGTATCTGTGAGAACACCAGCATGGTAGAACCATGCAGGATAAGGATGGTAAAACTGCAGACAGAGGCAGGATATTTGAGATGATGAGTATTAGCAGCTCAAGAATAAAAGAGAAAAAGTATTAATATGAAAAGATAAAAAAATCTTAAGGGAAAAAAACAGGAGATAGCAAGTCAGCAATATCAAGGGCCAGGCCACTCCAAAGAACATCAGAGGCAACCTTTTCCACCTAAGTAGCATCTGCCTGGCAAGTCCAAAAGTCATTAGCTGACTTTGGGAGTGGTGAGAATGTTAATGCTTAACTCAACAGTTAATCCTAGCTATCCATAGTGTGCACTAGACAGAAAGTAATTGTTTTATACTAAGTTGTGTATCCCATTTGCAGAATCTCTTTGCCTAAGGTAATTGTTCTCTGAACAAAGTGACACAGAGGAGGATTACACCACTTCCAGCTCTAAAAATATGTCTAATTGCTACAATATATAAGCATATTTACATTTGTGTGCAATCTACCTCTGACCCACTAGAGCTCAGCATAACACACGACCTTTGACACTCACTCTTTACAACCAACCTGTCTTAAATAGTTTTTTGCTAAGTAGAACTTCTTTAGAAAGAAGGGATTTTGTGTTTGGTGACTGGAATGCTTTCATTCTAAATAAAGATGTAGAATTTGAGGTAATCTAACCTTTAAAACCCTCTGTAAAAAAAAATGGGCAACTCATCCTTTTTTTCTGTCCATCCTTTGAAATACAGGGGTAGCTATCACTACAGCTTATGCAAAATCTGACAAATGATACAGTACCTCACACATTCAAGGATTAATAGATTGAGCTTCTTGAGCAAAATGGGCTAATGAAACCAAATATATATGAATCTGAAATAGACATAAGCTAAACGCTCAGCTGATTGGCTTTGTTGGGGTTGAAGTCACTTTGGAGCTAGAAACAAAACAATGGAAACTAAGATGTTTTCATATCAAGATATGGATACCTGTAGATTTTTAGACCTCTTTACAGATTTGTTTAAATTATGGTTTAAAGACAACAAAAAAATTGGACTTAGGTGCTTAAGTTATGCCTACATTTAACCTTATACATCTGTCTTCTTGGTTCATCCAGCCCTGAATGATTATTCAGTGTCAGAAAGAGTAGCAGAATCTGATTTATAGGTAGGAACCTATATTGTTCCAAGACGACAAGTTAACGTGGCAGCTATCCGTAGTAGGTGGAGTTACTATCTTAAAAAAAAAAAAAATCAAACCAAAAAACCATGGCAGTTTATTTTAATAGAAAAAAAAAAATCACCAAGACCTGAAAATATTGGTGGAAATAATTTCAAAGTGCAGTTTAACTCAATTAACAATTTAAGTCTTCTCATCTGGTGACAGATGGAAGGAGGTGCTTCCTAACACATCACGTAAACCAGCTGTGAAATTCTTTGCCTAAAACTGTGTATAGTTTTGAAAAATAGCTGGTCAGTCTTATGCAAGAAATATCCATGAAGGGATATTAACTGCAAAGAAACTACTTCTTAATCAAAAGGCTGTGCAGCTAAAACTTGGCCAGGATTCTTCTGGAGAGGTATCATTATATGCATGCTCTGTTCTAACATTTCTTAAACATCTGTTACCAGCTACAGTCAGAGACAGAGTAATGGGCAATGAAGACCAGTGATTTCACACAACGGAACCTTGAAAGGGTAAATTTTTGTCCTCTCAAAGCATCTTTTCTCAATATATACCATATTGTCTTCTGTTTCATATTCAGCTTCTTAAGTGTTTTAGGATAGAGAATCGTTGTTCCACGCTTGCCCAGTACCTACAATATTTAACATTTTAGTTCACCGGTTCACTCTCTCAGTACTATTTCTATACCAATAATGGATAGTATTAGGTCATTAAACCCTTACAAGTTCTTGCAGAACTACCATTGGAACACAGATGAAGGCCAAACCACAGCCATTTGAATTGCCATCAATCCAAAACAAATATAGGAAGCAAAGCAAGACATAGCACTGATCCAAAATACATCCCATGAGAAGTATATATCAAGGGAAAGAAAGAATGTAGTCTGGAATACGGGTAGCATCATTGTGCCGTGAAATGCAATACAAACCATCTGAACATCAGCCTCACAAAAGAAATCTATTCAAGATGTGCATCTGAGGGAAAAAAAAAGGTTTGTTCTGATGTGAAAATGGTAGTCAGGCCATGAAATATGTAATATCCATGCCCTGCAGATCATGCTTAGTCAGGTTTATAGGGTGCTATATTAATCAAAAAAGACATAATTTTAATCAGCAGCTTAGATAATGTGCATCTCAATGTGTGAGACTGATAACTGTGAAAAATCTGAGAGTGGTGTGGTAATAGGAGATGACATTATACATATACTTAGAGAAAAAAAGAGGGTCTGTCATAAAACCAAAATAATTTAAAATGGTATTTCTTTTTCATAACAAAACAATTGACAAAAATACTGTCACTGAAAACCAATCAGAAACTCAAGGAATGTATATGCACTGAATCTCCATTAATGAAATATAGTCTTCCTGCAAAAATTTAAATCCCCCTTGCCATGGTTATCTGAGTAGAACAGTGTGAAGCAGCAGAAGCAAATATCAAAATCCAGCTACTCCATCCTGATTTCTGAAGACTCAAGTCTGATTGCTATATTTATAAAAGAAACTGAAGGAGGTTTTCAAATAATCCAGACAAACCTTCTTTCTGTAAATGGCAAAGCTGATCTATTTTGCTGAGAAAATGGCAAATCCAAGTGCAGAATGGTAATTCATATAGAATGTCCTTCATATAGAGTGCTATGAGACATTGGTCAGGAAAGCAAATAGCTGTGCAAAGAGGTTTCTGAAACACTGAATTTTTGGAGTCACAAGTTAGGATATAAAACAAAGTTTGAGGATAACAATGTCTCCGTATCAGTTCAACATATGTCTTTCTAAGTCAAATAAACTAAACTTTTCAAGTATTTATTTTTTCCTACTGCAAACTCAGACATGCTGCTTTCTTAACTTTTCTCCCTGAGAGAGAAGTTATGGGTAAAGAGAAAAATACATGCAAACTAAGAGTATAATTTTATGTGCCAGATTAAGTAGTAATCTGATGTTGACATCAATTCTTCTGTTTCTATGTGACAGGTTGATTTTGAACCTTGCAAGAACAATGTGAAATTATCAAGTTGGGAGGAAAATGTGAAGGGAAAGGAAAATGTGGATTCCAGGTGTGGTAGATTAGATCTACACAGAAGGCATTAAAAAGGATGTATTGAATGGAAAATATAACTAGTACAACCGAGGATACTGAGGCCAGAAACCTGTATTGAAACAGGGAAGTATGCTGAAGCTGATCTGTGGAGACAGTTGAGATAAAAATAACTGTAAAACAAACCAGAAAAGTTTTAAAACAGATTTAATTTTGTAATTATATCACAAATCTTAGGAATAGTACAGAAATAAATATGGGTTATGTGCATGAACAGCAGAACTAGCATGCTGCTATTTTTGTGGGTTATACAATCAAAAGAGATGGCTAGTCAGTCCAACATGAAGAATTTTTGTGATTAAAATTAAGTGACATTCTATAAACATAAGTCTGAATGTTATAGAGGTTGTATCTTATCAGCAGGACAAATGGCTGGTTGAGTTCCATTGTCAGCATAATTCTCTGTTATATTAATAGATTCATAGATTATCCATCAAAAAAAGGGTTATGTAGTCTGACCTTCTGTAAATGAAAGAACTTTCTTAAATGAATTCCTGTTTGAAGTAGAACAAGTCTTCTGGAAAAGTAAAATAAAATCTTGTCTCAATTTTAAAAATTTGAGTGATGATGAATCTACCACTCCTCTTGGTAATATGTTCCAAAGGTTAATATCTTCACTATTAAAAAAACTATGGTATTTTTCCTCACCTGAATATATCTATATTCTATTTTCTGCTTAGATGTACTGGCACAGACATCTCTGGTCTCCTTGTAACTACTTACAGGCTGTAATGAAGTTGCCATTTAACTTCCTTCTTGTTAAGCTAAAGAGATAGAGTTTCTGGAGTCCTTCACAGTGTGACTTTTTAGTTAATCTTTTAATCATTCCTGCAACTCTGCCATGAACAAAGTATCGTCATCTTTCTTGAATGGAGGCATCAGATACAGACAGAAGGTGTGGAAGTCATTGGCTCAGTGACAAATGCACAGGCTATACTTATACTGCTAAAGACATGCTGCCTGGGAGTGATTCCAGGCCTCCAAGCCAAGAGTTGCAGAAGCTCCTGTGTCTGTACTAATGATGAACCCTTCCCCATGGACTGCTGCTACACTGCACTGTAGGTGACAAAAGTATCTTCTGGATTCCCTGTGATATAACCTTGGCCCCTGGGTGAAGCTGCAGTGCTTGAAAATGAGGATTGATTCATAGGCTTTAAAAAATTATATTTTTGTAGCATAACATTAAGTATCTGTTTTCCTTTCCATGAAGGAAAATGGATGTGAGGCAACCTGAAGGATCAGGGTAGGCCTTATAGGCTAAAGCAGGATGAAGGAAGTGAAATTTTGTGCAGTTGCATTCCTTTTCCCTGTACAGAATAGTCCCTGGAGCAAAGTAACGAGAGATTTACATCTAGACTTTATCCAGAAGCAACCAGTTGGTTTGCTTCAAAAGAGAGTCCAGGAACCAACCAGATTACATATAGAGTGGATCAGGGAATCAGACCCTAGGGAACTAAATTATTTGACAAGGAAAACATATGTCCAATTGACTATCATCCATGCCAGTTCTTACTCATGCGAGAGCTGTGTTGGTCTATTTGCCTAGAGAGAAGTTCCACTAGAAGCTTAAAACATCTACTGTTTCCCAAACTAGCATCTCTTGTACTGTCAGTATACCCTAGAGGCCAGTTTACAGTCTTGTACCGGGAAAACCGTTCTCTGTTAAATCCTATAATTATTTGCCTAATGGGAATATTGGCCGAGAACATTTTCCAGCTGTTATTAGCTAGATGGGCCCAGAGTGGTGGCCTTGTTTGTTTTAAAGTAAGCTAAAATAGAAGAGCAGCTGTGTTACACTTTTGCTCATTTTTCCCAATAATGAACACAAGTGTTATTTCTGAGCTGCAAACTATCTACCTCATTCACACTTCATATTCTGAAGCCTTCCTGTTCAAAGGTAGAACACGCTAATAGTGGAGTGAAATCCTTGAGCCAGATGTATTTTAAGAATATATAATAATAACTATTTAGCTTTTATCACAGAAGGTCTAAATGTATTTGATTGTCATTCAGCAAAACATTTTCAGCCTTCTAAGCAGTTCATCATTCTGATCTACAAAATTCAATACAGATGAACCCTTGGAATTTTCTGAAGTGTAAGTACACCTTAAATATCCTAGAAACTGCATCTTATTTGACTATAGTGAATTTTCTCTACCTAGAATCCACACTGCAAACCCTCTCCAGGAATTAAAGATGGGACAGTCTCACCTAACTTCAGATATCAACTATGTGAGTATCTACCTCTGAGCTAGTCATACTAGGTTCCTTTTATTAGTCAATGGAGAGGAAGAGGACTTTTGATCTAATCCATCTCATCTTAAAGAAGATACTTCAAAAGGGTTAGATGACTTGCATGCACTTGCCTCCTTTGACAAGGAAGGATTCCTCCTATGAAGGAATCTACATGGTTAGCTTCAGTGTGTATGTTCACACTGGCACGCAAGTCCCATTCTGAGGGTAAGATGGTTCTTTAAAAAACGTGATTTGGGGTCATGATTTTGTCTCAAAGCAAAAGAAGATAAACTGTGCTTTTCTCCCCTCTTTACCCACAGGTGTCTTTCTATGGTGATACAATGTACAATTTAGCTAGTGTTTGGTGATTTGTAGGCGGAATGGCAGGCTTCCGGATGAACTCCAAGAGTGTGCTCACAGTGAGTAAGGAAGTAAAATGTTTCATAGTGAGTGATTTAGCACCTACTTCCACAGTGTTTGACAGGGCACTATATCACATATTATTTCTAAATTCATCACACCAGTAACTCTTTCATTGTAAGGTAGGAACAATACTATACAAAATATTTTAATGCTTTTAGTTCTTACATGCACACACATCTTTGTATCCAGCTTCTTGATAGATGGTCTTACAAAATGGCTCAGAGGTAAAACGCTTTGCAGATTTGTGGGCTAAAGCCAAGTGGTTGGAGAATCATACTTGTAATAATGACTGATGTGAAAACTGTCTTGGGTGATAGGGAACAGGATCTTCTGTTTGCAAGAACACTGGCCTGTCTAGTTTGTTTCTTTGTAGGTATTTGTAAAGGGCAAGTTCATTGTTACCTCAAGACTGTTTTTAAAACCCTTCCAGACTTTCTGCTCCAGTTGAAATCTATTCATTTCACTATTAAGCAAGGCAATGTGACTGACACAACCTGATGCGACACTTCACAGGGAAACTCATTGCTCAGGAAATATAAAATGACAAGAGCTCTGTCACTTTGTTGAAAGAATACACCCTTTGGAACAGAAATGAAAAACTTATAACAACATATGCTGTTATCCTGTCCCCTATAATGATAAATAAAGGAACTAAACACAGAAAATTAGGCACTTGTTTACTAGTTTTATGGCAGTAAAGTACTCTAGCCAGTTGAGGATTGAAGTGTTTGGGGTTTTTTTGTCAACTTACGTAACAACAGCTGAAGTATATGTCAAGGATGCCATAACCCAGCTCTACTGGTAAGGGGTCAGAAAGCTGCCTTTCCTTCAGGTTCACAGAAGACAAGAATAATTACCTGATTAATCTTCTACCCACCTGCTACCCGATCAGTTCAGAAGAGAAGCATTCAGCGGAGGTCTTGTCTCTCAAGCAAAGACATAAATGACACCAGCCTGTCCCTATCATAGCTGCAGGAATTTGGGTTGTCAGAAATCCAGTAACTATGCATGCCAAAGAAAATAACATCATCATTTTGCACATATGGAATGAAATTATGTCCAGCATGACTGGCTGTCCTCCAGGGCAAGGCTTTTTCCCTTCTGCGGAAGCTTTTGTGCATTCCCTCACCTGTTCAACAACATATGTGCATATCTGAGGTCTGTTTTTTGGTTTTAGACACATTACAGATGTCTGCTAGTTCACACTTAAACCTGATATTCATCACTTTAGTATGACTTGCTTCATCAGCCTAATTACTACTGCTTTTTAATTTTGCTCACTGAAATAACTGGGCTCTCAATTTCAATGGCTTCTGCATTATCAGCAGATTTGGTTTGTTTCCTGTAGCGCTGCTCTGTAGGTCATTTGTGTTATTTGAAGGCAACATAGGCTCAAACATTTACACCTGGCAAGTTCAATTACCATTAAACCAAGTTAGACACAATTTCTGGTTTTCACCCCGTTTGCATTTTCTATCTTGTACTTTCAAGCCCTCTTTCCATTTGTAGCCTGCTTGTGCCTTGCCACAGATGAACAGTGGAACGCTGATACTGTTAAATTCACAGAAAATAATGCATCAGAAGAATTTACCTACTGGTGAAAGGAAGTCTTTCATCCATATATTTCAGATTATTGGATAATAAAAGCTGATAAAAGGCAGAAATATAATATTTTTGATGTGAGCAGTTTAGTATGTTGCCTTCCCTTGCAGTTACTAGTAATCATCTACTGTGATCTAAGAGTGTTTTATTTGCCTCAAGGCTTGAAAAAGAAATGTTTTGAAGTCTTTTCCTCTTTCTCATATTCAAGTCTCCATTTTCAGTAATTTTATATATCTTTAGCATTTGATTTCAATATTTTAAAGGTCTTTTCTTGTTTTGAACACTTGGCTAGAAAGTATTGGTATTTCAGAACATCAGCTGTCTGCTCTCCTACTCTTTGATGAAAATATGTCAAAAGGCAGCTCCTGTGCTCATATGGTAAGAATGAGATATTTCCATCCATCTTTTTATTCTTTTTTTTTCTCTTCTTGCCCTACTTATGCTGCATACATTATGTCCCTCGATGCGATTTAGTAAAAGCTCTGTCCCTTACTTAAACTTACTGTTTAAGTAAGTGCTATGTAAGATATACACATACCAACAGATGAGGGTCACACACAATTTCATAATGCAATATTATCTAGTATGGATGCTTTATTGCTTACTTGACCTCCTGAGGGGCTGTTCAGGAGCTTTAGAGCAGAAGAATACACATGTTGTATCCAAATGTTCTTCCTGGACTCTGAGGTAAATAGTTATAAAATCCTGTCTCAGAGGATCTGTTCTTCCTCTGCCTTATCCCTCTGTTAAAACATGTCTCCCTACTAAAAGCATCTATTCCTTAATTCTTTTTTTTTTTTTTTTTTTTTTTTTTTACTTTAAACACAAAAAACTCAGCTCTGCTTGGTAAGACTATTTAAATAAAAGGGTTTAAGACAAATCTACTCACTGTGTTCTGGCAGACTGAGGTCTTCCCTGCAATCTTCCTAGCTTAGAAGTAAATTTACCCAGTCATATATAGGTCTCCAGAATAAATGTCTTCCTTTCACTTTAAAGACTCTCCAAAACTTTGCTATCTACCAAAAGCACTTTTTTTACATCCTAGGGTCAGTTTTCCTTGCTTGTACTCTCATTCCTGCTCTGCCTGATGGCCCCTGCACACCATCTTCCCTTTACTGAGCACATCCACTTGCTCTGAAGAATGATAGTCTTTTAGGTCTCCAGAGATTGTCTACTGGTTAATTGATACAAACACTGATCAATGCTCCCTGTTACCTGGCTACATACTTCTTTGATAGGATACACAAAATACGACACCGTCCACCCCATCAAGGAATCCTGAGTGGTGTACAAGGCACTATGTCCATATTCAGACCAACCTCTCATACCTCTTTGGCTGACCTCTGCTCCTTGAGCCCGGCCAGCTCCAGGCACTCGCTGTCACAGCACGATGCCATGGGGCTGAAAGAGGTGCCCTGTCCTCCCTGATGGTGCCAGATGCCTGTACGTGCCAACTGGTTCTGTGCTTCAGCAGCTTAGTCAGGACCCGTCCATCCTAGTCACTGCGCAAAATCTTTTCTTGGGATAAGCATAGCCCTCAGTGAATGAAAGCAGCTGGTTTTATGCAGTAGCTTAAGGGTAAGTACACATTCCAATTCTCACGTGTTTTAAATACAAAGCAATAAGGTAACACAAGAGGGAGCAAGTCTCCCTTCCACCTGTTGAAATGAGGATACTGATGCTTCAGGGCCCAGGGGGAGAGCAGGCAGGAGGAACCTACTGTTTGTCAGTTGACAAGGACATGGCTACTGTTATAAAGAGAACAGTTATAGGCTATATACTGTTGCCTACTACACACCCAAACTCCATAGTCCAGATGAAGTATACTAATGATGGAAAAATGATTTTTAAAAGTGAACTGAAAGTTCTACAACTGCTTTTCCTGAAAACCTTTCTGAGAACATGCTCTGTATGTCTATGGGACCTATGTGCATAATGCAATTCTCATTCTCATTAAGGAGAAATTACCAAACATATTCATCTGCGAGAACAAATACATTCTTCACTGTCTACCGATGTTCTTGCTACAATAGCATAAACAGTCTTGTCTGTAAATTTCTTCTGTTTTATATACCACAATAAATCTGATTTTTAAGAGGCATTTTATTTTTTAACACCTATAGTTTTGCAAGATTTCTGTGGCAAATTAGTCTCTTAAAGTGACCTAATCTTACATACAATACAGCTGAGCCTGGTAATTAACCCTATGAAGGTACTATCAACACAAAGATGGAAGAAAATCTCATAAACCATGTTCTGACATATCTAGCACCATGGGGGTAGGGTGGCTGTTGTACATTCTGTCATTGTAACTATTAATCTGAGCTTCTGTCAAAAAGGCATGCTGGCAAAAATTTCCTATCCTAAAACCTATCCTAATGAAACACCAAGGTGAGAGAGCTGATGTCAGTGGGCCACTGCTAGATGTACAAAAGCTGGAAGCCCTGTCAGAAGTCTCGCCCTTCTTGAGCAACACTGGAGGTGCTCATCGGTCAGAGCAGCCAGCTGAGGGAAGGAGTGCTGCCTGCTCACCAGTCGGTTCTTACAGACCACCGGTCGCACAGGAGCCCGACAGTGGCCGCAAAAGCTTCTCCTGCTTCCCTTGGCACTTCAATGTATAGAGCGAATAGAACAACAGACTGCACTATCAGTCACTTATGGTGTGACTGACATGTGACTGTGACATAGCAGCAGCTACAGGACATGTTAAATGAACTTTACATCCGCCCAGGTGAACTTACAATTAGGCATGATCTGATCTTACAGACTGACATATGGGAATCCAGTTCTTTTGGGATTCCTCATTGTTCACGTCAGAATAATTTTTCTTCTGTTTTCCTCTGTACTCCCATCAGTCACTCAAGGTGCCACGCAAAACTCATTTTTCCATCATTCAGAGGCTTTATCATGTCCACCTAGGACAACCAACATTCACTTCCATTTTGCCCTACTCCTTGCAGCTTTCCCACTCCCCACTCCGTGTAGTTTATATCATCATGCGGGTTAAATGAAACAGAGTCTTCGTTACAAGGTCAGTTTTTCTCTCTTCTGTGCCTGGCTGCCCTGTGGCCGGGTTGCTTCAGATCCTACAACACAGTCTGAATAATAATATTTCCCACTGATTAGATAACACACACAACAACTTGTGACATGCTGCAAAGACTTTTTGGGAATATGTGTCCACAAGCAGAATCTCAGGAAAACTGGTAAGCAGCATGAAGATGTTGGCCTGAGCAGAAGTTAATGTGTATAGGGGAACCTATAAGGGTTGCATAATCACTATCTCGCACAAAACATACAGCAGGAGTGGCCAATAGGGCCTATAAATACCTTTTGAGCTCATAGTCAGTGCACTATCTTAGGCAAATATAGCCTAATTCCCTCCCCTGTTCCCTGCAAGTGAGAAAATTGAATCTGCTAATTGAATATCCTGTTTCCCTGCAGAGGGTTATAATAGCTGAGATACCATATGAAAACAAGAATGCAGACAGATAACTACAGGCTTTTTTTCTGCAAGTGGGAATGGCTTGCCCTGAGGTGGATAATAGAGTTGCTATCCTTACCTGTTTGCCCGCTGAAGTAGCTCTGGAACTTCCACAGCTAAGGTAAACTGGAATTTAGTTCATGAGTTTAGGGATTAGGAAAAGTGGAGTTTCTAAACCCAGATTGGTGCAACATACCAATCTTGCACTTTGGTTGATATTAAAACACTCAGCTATAAACCTCTTGGCAGATCTTCATCTGTTTCATGGGCAGCTCTGTCAGCAGCAGCAGCAGAAGGAATAGGCAGAGATGAGTTGCAGTCTGGTCAGTCTTAAAAAGTAAACTTTCATTCTTGTGAGGTGAAGCTCTAGCTTCCGTCATGGCACTAGTGGAAGTCAGGAGATCCCATTGTACTTCAGGGCCAGTGTGGCTTTGAGGCATATAACTTTTAAGTTTTTAAGTTGTTTAGTGGCTCTGACCTTGAGAATACTACAATTTCTAATTACAGTTGATTCTTTTTCAGGTACCCTTGTCCTTTTTTATATGGTGCAAATTGCTCTGGTTTGAGTGACTGCATGGAACTGTGTTACACAGTTATGATCAGGGTCCCAATGTGCATTAATACACATAAAATAATAAAACCCCTGCCTTTTATTCACTTTGCTCACCTCTAATACATGTTGACTAGCTCTATTTTACGAAAGAAAACCCAAACATTTTCTTTGTTTTCTTCTTAATGAATTTTGTGAACTCTATGTATTTTAGAAGGATATATAAGGCCTCAGCTTCTTATGCTTCTTCATTGTTCTGAATGTTGGCTTTTACCCATTTCATAAGGTACCAAAATGTTTGTAGCATGAATTATTTGTTCTTGTCAGAAGGTTCAGAACACAATAGATCCCACGGTTCTTCATTTTTTTTTTCCCAGTTCACACTGAAGGATAGTGCTAATGGTATTTTTACTCTGAAAATGAGTAGTTCCTAAACAAACCCAAAAGTTGCTAAAAACTACAAACAAGCAGTAAATAGGAGAGGATGTGCAGAGTCAGTTTCAAAGTACACACAGAAATGTTTGCAATGATTTCAGTAAAAGTTTTGAATATTTTAAATTATACAGGGAACTGAGGTTGTAACATTCTCTGAGATGGCTGAGAGTATTTGGAATATGTGTTCCTAACTATGCTTTTTATTTCACCACAGTAGCTAACCATTGCATTCTAGCAGATACTTAGTTCATGGGAGATAATATACACTAAGTCAGTGTTAATTTCATTATAGTAATTAACAATTTATTGTAATCACACATACATTTCATTTTTTCAAGTATATTTGTGCCCATTGAATCAGGAAGCAGGGTAGCAAATAAAAATTTGCTTTTTGGTTGAACTTTCATTGTTTTTAATTTTTGATGAAAAGGGGCTTTTTAACCTGGAAATAAGATATATCAGGGTTCACCGGAGAGAGTAAAAAATAAAAAGTATTTTTGGTCACTGACCTCAATTTTCATATCAAAAAAATTGCTTGCATATTTTTGGTTGCACATTTCTTATGAGGAAATAGGCTATCTGGCCAGCTAGAAACATGATTGCTTCTGAGCTGTATCTGGAAATGCCGGTGAAAATGCTTATCATCCCAAGTGACCAGATGTAGTCCCTGACCAGGGAAACAATGGGATGGGGGAATAAGCTGAAGGCTCCATCCCTGAGGGCTCTCCTCTTCCCTGTGTGCCAGCAGCAAAGACATTCTCCAGCACCAAAGGTTACTGTTTTTAAAAGAAAACCGAGACAGTTCTGAAAAGGTGAACAGATTATGGAAGACAACTATTTGTGAAACTAGAGTTGTCTTAATGGCACAAAGAGGCTAAAACTTGCTTTCCCCCTTTTACTTCTCTTCAGGATAATTACTGTTCCCTGGAATTCAGTGAGCTCATATCTGTTGCACTGCTAACTGTGGAGCCAAAATACCTCCGAGTGTGAAATATCGAAGGATGGGAGGTTGGAGGAGTTCATTAAATTACCACCCAGCTCATCATCTGCTCTACAGCTCTGTGAGGCAGTTTAGTTTCTTTGACAGTCTGACCTTTCTGTTTAAATAGGTTGGCCTGCCACAGAGATGGTCTTCTGGGGCTTTTGAGGCCAGAGATATATTGTGCTTAGTAAGATATTTTAAGTTAAATCTTTCATTTGTACTCATTCAGATAACTTTTAGCGGTCATTCACCTCTTGCACTTATCCTTGCTTGTCCAGCCTTGCTGATTTCTTTCTTTGTTTTTTTTAATGCACTTCTTGCCCAGATAATTTCCAGAAGAAAAATCAGGATCAGGCATGGAAAAGTGCAATGCCTTTAGGCAGTGTCTCCTTTTTACTTCTTTCCCCAGTTATCTGAGAATCAGTCAAGATGTGAACACCTTCCCTACCCTGCCAACAGAGCGCTCAGCAACACGTTCAGTATCTTTCCCGAGAGGTTAATTCACCCTTTCCTAACTCAAGAACAAGATCTTACATTTGGGAACTGGTATGTCATTTTCTGCTGGTGCTACTGTATAATTTATGTCCGGTTTCTGAGAGATAAATACATGTATATAATTTGTAAGGGTTTTTTTTAAGGCTCCATATAATAGTAGAAATATAGAGGTGAGCATTAGGGAATATATATGTATAGGGATTTGTATGTTTTTTTGTTTGTTTGTTTAAACTTCGCAAATGCCTTTGTTCTATGCTGCATCTTTAGAACAAGCTACTTCACCATGAAAGGCAGGGAAGGCAAAAAAAAAAGCTTGCAAAATAAGCAGTACACAGTACAGCACACACCAAACAAGAGCAACATTAACAAATTAATTAAAATGTGGGCCACATCATTCCTAACTGCATCAAGCGTCAGAAATAGCAAGTAGTCCAATCACATCTAGAAATAATTAATGGTAATACTGTAGTAAATTAACATAATAAATAACATTATAATTACAGGAATGATACATACAATTACTAAGAAACAATCATCATTAGCAAGAGAGCTTTGTTACTGCTTTTGTGTTTACATAATTTGCAGCTGTACTACTCACTGAAAGTTATCCCAAGACAAACGGCAGCTAACCAGTATTAGAAAATAGCAAATCAGTATTCTTGGGATACTGGGTAACCAAAGTGGAGTTGGATGATTTGTTTTTCCTTAGTGAATGGTTAATTCACCCAAAAATCCCCCATCAAACACGGAGCTTTGATTGTCCCAATGCTAGTTGCATTGAAGCAGTAGTATTTCATGCTTCTCATCCAGCAATTCAGAAGGCAGAACACTCCCTCAGCTTAGAATAAACAAGGGTTAAATTTTTAATCAGTACTTGAACCCACCTTACCAACTCATCCAAATGCATCTCGCCATGTCTTGCTCTTCTTTTTCTTTGGAGGGGTTGAGTAAGAGGCTCTAATCATCTCTGTTGGATCTATGAATGCCATTGCTTTTCTGCTCTATGTAAATAATTTGAATGTGTAAATACTGGAACTCAGCTCTTCTACTTTTGTGTTCTCATCTCCAGCCCAGTGCTCCATGTAAGACATCTCACACGTACCTAAATTGAAATTTTCTAAAAGGAAGAACAGTTAAGCCATTCATCCGAAGTGAAGGATCTGAGTTCAAATCTGTTCTTCCTCTAATGCAGGGGAGGGAGCAGAATCTATCTTATCTTACATTCTCTACATTCTAGTAAATTAAGTGGACTATTATGAGACATAATACCCTTAATTATCTCCTCTTGGAGTTTTGTCAGTCTATGGGAAATACTTAAATAGTCATTCCAATCTCTGTGGAAAGCTGGGCACTTGTATATGTTACTAGCATTTCAGTAAAATTCTCATTTCCCATCACTCAACAATATATTTTATTTACTATGGGGGAAAAAAAGCATCACAAAAAATCCTAACTACATTACAGTACCTTATTAAATTATGCTTCTTCAGTCTTCAGTCCGTTGTCTAGTTATGTTGCAATTGTTATGTTTTCAAGACAGTAACTATAAAAAAACATACTGGAATTCAGTAAGGGCAAACACAGGAGCAGTTGTAGGCTGTTTACTTCTTCTATCTGTAATGAGGTTCTACAGATGTATAGGAGTCCCTGCCAAAAGCTGTTGAAGCAAGATTAGGTTTTCAGTTCATTCTGCATTTTACTTTTTAATTAAAATGTTGTCCACATTTCCCATTCATTTGTAATGAAAGAGTTGGGATTAAGAAGAAATAAAATAGTTACTTCCACGGAAACACAGCAGGGTTCTGTGTGTTCTATACATCACACAGTATCTCTATGGTCAACTCTGAATTTTCACACAGGAGAACCTGTATAAAACCTAAAATAAAATAAACGTGGACAAAGAGTGCAAAGTGGGTGTTGATGGAATTGAAAATGAGCTTTCTCATGTTGAGAGGAAATCAAAATATGCTTTCAGTAATAGTCATGGGTAGTATAATGCTGTTGTTCCTTAACAATTAAATCACATATCAAAAATCACCATGCTATGCTGCATTGCATTGCCCACAATTGGAAATTCTCACATGGTTTCTATTTTTACAATAGTAGTCTTGTATTCTTACATAATAGTTAAAAATAAATGTTACGGAGTCTATTGACTTTGTCCAACTTTCTATACCTGCTTTAGCTAAGTAAAGTAACCAGCCAGGCTCCTTGTACTGGAAGAAAACACTCCTCCACAGAATAGTTCGCAGCACCTCAGTTAGGATCCTCTGAACCACCCTCTGGAGGAACCTACCCCAACCTGTCGATGATAAAGGCAACCTACAGAGACGGCCTAGGCAACTGGATAATTTGGGTGGCCAAAACTGAGTCATGCCAATGTTTATCCCCATTTCAGCACCCAACATGAGCACACTGGCTCTGAATATAGTGAATGTTAAATAACCTTTTGAAATAGCCTTGAGTTCCTGGTGTCTACTTTTTCCTTGTTTTCCACTTCCTTTCCCTCACAGTTTGCTAGAGGTGTAGAACAAGATTTTAAAGGTCATTTCAGTGCCTAAAGTGGCAAACTGGTATGTAATGGGAATTTCAGAAGTAGTTAACTGCAGTTGGAGTCAGGTACAAAATAGAAGATCTTCAAAGGAATGTGGGAAGACAATTTTCCTTTAAATCAGTGAAAATCAGAGAATTTTTTTGAAAACCTATGTATCATCCATCTGCTCTTGAGGTACATAAACACCTCTACAAGTCTGCCCTAGAGCTCTCTGCAAGGATTCTCCTTCACACTGCCATATTGATGTTTTCCACAGATTTAGCCAGAAAACTCCAAAGGTGTGTAAACTCCCTAAGATTATTTTTAAGTTCAGGGATATGTTTTCTGTGATTGCTGTGGCAGCATAGTGTTTTTCATTATATTTTTGAGCAGCAGGAATAGAGAGAGACAAAAAAGAGGTCATCAAAAGGGCCCAAGGGGGGTTATTTCCTCCTCAACATGATAATGAAGTAGAGCTGTGTACACATCTAATAACAGATCAAAAGCCCACTGAAACCAAAACGTAAAGTTGGAACTTATGTTTTGACTTTTCCAGTACTTTATGCAGTACTTTACATTAGAACAAAACCCAGCCTGGTTTTTTTTCCAAACCAAATTGATACAGCAGATCAAGTACCTCCTTTCATGTGCTGTGATCCTTCATTTGGCATCTCTATTGTATTTGCTACCATGAAGAACTCCATAGGGGATTACTCCTGGTTATGCAGTGATGTAATCATGAGCCATGTGATAAATTATAAGCGGATAGGTAGCAGAAAACCAGTTCTACAGCAAAGCCTATCGGTTCTGCTGGTTTTAAACCACAGCTAGTTAGGTTTGACTCTGGAGTAAAAAGAAAGTCCACAACACTGTTTCTGGAGATGAGTCTTCCTTGTTTCTGTAAAGAGCTTGAGAAGGGTGTCTTTGATAAATATAGGGCAATATACCCACTCACCCTACTTTGTTTCTGACATTGCTAATCACTGTAGCTATGTGGCATGTTTTGAATTAACTTTGCAAAGAATGATCTGTCATCTCTTCTGTGGAGCAGGCTTGAGACCTCGGACTTAGTTTCTGCCTGGGAAAATTAATTACTGTGGTAAACCCTCTGTACGTGAATTGTCTTTCCTAGGAGATTTAAGCCTTCATTACCTCTAAGGACTTGGGGTTATACCAATTCTTGTTTTCTTGCTAAACTGCATACCATTGCCTGTCTGTGCTCCAAAACATTACTGGCAGGCCAGCATATTTTATTTATGTTCTTAGAGGAAAAGCCACTTTTGGATGCTCCTAGAGGCATGCATCTTCTGATTGTGTATCACTAGGAGTACTTGCCCACAAAAGAAATTAAAGTGTGTTTTAATAATGACTAAAGCACAGTAATTGGAACAGAAAACTACTGACTTGCCTAGTTCCCTCAGTACAGCGTCTTGTGGTCAAGTTTCAGTACTTAGCTGGCACTCAGACATGAAGGAAGGCAATCACTCAGGTCAGAAGGAGAATCTTAGAGACAGAACTGGTACTGCAAATAGCAAGAAAACACTCAAGACAGGTATATATTAGATTTACTTTGTCCAAGTTCAATTTAAACCAAATCGCTGCTGTGTAGAAATAATAGGAGGTAGAAGGGAAGGACCAGGTTTTAGAAGGTTTGGAAGTATGATTTAAAAATAGTAAACAATAGTTTGACATTCATCAAATTAAAGGTGATGTGTATGCTGCTACTTAGGGCTGGCTATTTATCCTGTTAATCCATCACTGCAAAAACTCACAGTTGTCTGCTTTTCTGTATTATGTTGAACATAGGAGTGGGAGATTAAAACTCTTTCCATTTACCCTCTAGCTCCAAACTCCTTTCGGAAATGCATCAAAAGCCTATGTGTCTTGAACTCAGAAGAATGTCCAGCAGCTCAGGACAGTATGAATACTAACTAGATAAGCTACAAGAATGACTTCCCAGGGGTAGCTAATGCAGATGAAGAGATAGGTATATTTTTCTGCCCAGCTTACTTGCCAGCTTCAGAAGCAGCAAATTGTTTCTTTTCCTAAGAATTAATTAAAAAATAGGAAAAAAAGGTACTGATTAAATAAATATTGCAAGGCTTACTAAATGAAAAAAAAAAATCCACAGAATATTATTTCATTCCTGGAATTCAAAGGCACAGGTGAATTTGGGATTCCCAGTAGGTCCTTGTCCAGTAGTTGCTGGAGAAACTACCAGACTGAGAAAATACACTCCAGGAAGTGTCGTGGTTTAAGCCCAGCCAGTAACACAGCACCACGAAGCGCTCGCTCACTCCTTCCCCCCCAGACCCGGTGGGATGGGGAGGAGAAAATATAAAGAAATGCTTGTGGGTTGAGACAAGGACAGGGAGGGATCACTCACCACCTATGGTCACAGACAAAAGACACACTCAACTTGGGGAAAAAAAACAAAATCAGTTTAATTTGTTACCGAACAAACCAAAACAGGATAATGAGAAGTAAAACCAAA
>JANXJC010000005.1:23486301-23502600 GCA_027564655.1 Leptodon cayanensis
CATCGGTGTTATCAACATTCTTCTCATACTGAACTCAAAACATAGCACCATACCAGCTACTAGGAAGACAATTAACTTTATCCCAGCTGAAACCAGGACAAGGTAAAATAAAAAAATTGACATGTTAATAGTGATACAGATGAGATCAAAAGTAATAATGTTCTTAATATTTAAATTTAAGAGATTCATCCCACTTAGGATTAGAAAAGCCAAAGCAGTCACTGGCTGTGATGAGAAGAAAAGTTACACAATTGTGGTAAAAATTGCTCTACTCTTTCAAAGAGTCTCAGAGTTCAAAAAGAGAAACAGAAGGAGAACAGAGAAGCCATTATGGAAGACAAGGAGGAATTAAATTAAATAGCAAAATTATTTTGCCTGTGCCAGTTCAAACAACAGGTAGATAATCTGAAAATTCAGTAGGAAAATCTAAATTATTTTTAGATGGCAAATAAAAACAAAGATGAAAGACAGAAAATAGAAATACCTAGATGTATAGAAAACATAAAAAAAACCCCTCCTTGACAATAATGTGTATTTGTTTATAAAATATGTCTTTTTGTATAGCTGCAGCACTCAAGACATATAAATTCTCTTTTCCTATTTGCGGGATCTCTGGACTGTAATAGAATTCACTTTGTGTGATGAAATTCCCTGTTATGCAGGTAGTCCTTTTAGGCTCTACAATTGTACAATCTGTGGAGTGAAATTCTAGCTCCTCTGAAGAGGATGGAAGAACTCTTTCCTGCTGACCTTAATTGGTGCAAGCTTCAACTTTCTGAGTGTAGACCTTCCATTTATTTCCCTCTCTTTCTGTTGGTATTTTTTGAAAAGGCATCAATACAATATTTCACTTGTCATAGCAACAAGGAATGTCTGGTGTGAATATTATGTTGTAGAAATAGTTACCAAAGACATAGTGTCACAGAGATCCTGCTGCAGAAAAAAGTTCTTCTTTCCCTTTGCCTTCAAAAAAGGAAAAAAAAAAAAATCCCACTGTCGTACTCTTGCTGTTCTTGCTTTGCAGACATATGTGGGGAAAAGAAACAGAAAAGTTATCCTACTCATTCCTATCCTCCTCAAGATGATTTCCCTCCAAACCTCTTGTAGGAGATGTATCTGAAGGCTATGGAACATTCTCAGTAGACCCTAAAAAGTTTTATCAGTGAGTCATAAGGCTTATTGTCCTGCTTCAAAGGTACAAATGCAGAATTTATCTTCAAAGAGTTATAAAACATGTCCAACATTCCCTGTTGTTTGCATGATTTTGCAAGACTAGAATTTTAAAGTGCAATTCTCATTGGTGGTCAGGTTTGAACAGACTACTATGATAGGACTATTCTGTGTAAAAACAGTTATGAGAATTAAGCTTCTATATAGAACAAAAGTTCTGAATCAGATGCCACTATTGCTGATTAGTTGGACTCATGAGTTGTGTTAGCTAATGTAATATCTAGCAGCATTTTACAGGTCTGACGTCCCATCTTTAGGGTTAATTGAATACAAAGGCTTTTTGCACAGTCTCAATTTGAGTGTTTGCATTGTGGCAAAACTAGTAACACTTCACCTTTATTATGCTGGTGTGGCCTTAGGAGGTAAGTGTTTAGAATGCTGTTATAAATATGTGTTGTTATAATAAGTATAATTACCAGGAGTATTAATATGAATGGAAGCTAGTTACAGAACCATCAAAAGAACATATTTCAACTGTTCGATTATTTAGCAAAATTATTTCTAGAGTAGGAGAAGTATTAAATATGTGCTTTTGTTTTCCTTCTGCAGTCCCAAATAACAAGGTAAAAATAACTATTTGAGAATTATAGACATTACCATTCTAAAAGGTTCCTTTCTTGGTTTTAGTCATCTGTTTACATAGAAAATACAACAAATTAATTTCTGGGACTTTTAAAATTTTATTCGTTCTATATACTAATAATATATTCTATATATGGTATGATGTATTCTATATATATTCTATATTCTACATGTATTCTAGATACGTGTTTAATTAATGTCTGAAAAACACTTTCAGACCTCAAAGGCACTACCTACTCATAAGGGCAATAGGCAGCTACATAAATATTTCTAAACCTTTCTTCACTGAAGTTTATAATTTACCAAGCTGCAGGAAATTACTGTTAATAATTAATCTTCTTTATGTTACCTAACTGCTAAGTGATTATTATGTTACTAAAGTTACCAAGCTATCAAAGGTGCAGTAGTAAGGAATTAAGTACTAGAGTGGCAAATGTGCAAGCCATTCGTATTAGCAATAACTGCAATCTTCCATTTGCCCTATCTTTGCTCTTTCTTTATAGCCAGACTTCATTTAGCAACTGTAGAGAATTATTCAGGCATTCACTTTTTTCCTTAAAGGTACATCAGAGTAGATTTAGGCAATGGGTATTCCTTGTGTTTATATTACAGCATGCTTATCAATATGCCCTCTCTGAAATTTTCTTTGTGGGATAAGAAGTGTACAACCTCAACAGCATAAAACTTTTTTCTTCTTTCTGTGCTTATACACAAGTGCCTTTTCTCTTCTATTCTGTCTTACCTGAGTCTTTTTTTAGCTATTCTGCTCAAAACCATAGCTTCTGCACTTCTTGTTTTCAGATCTCTACCTCTTCTCATTCAAATCTACTTGGATAATTTCTGCTGCCATCTTGCCAAAGAATAGAAAGCGTAACCAACCAACAGATTTTGGATCTCATCGGCAGCTAAGAATATGAGAAAAACAATTTTTACATATAATGACTTGCTCAGTGCTGTTATGATCAACAACAGAATCCTTGGTCCTATTGCAATGCAAATAACAGTAAAAAAAGGGAATAACATAATTAAATTATTAAGGGGTTGTAAATAGCAAAATTCTCACATGGATAACTGATTGACATAGACTAATGTTTGTTTAATAATCCTTGTCTTATTTTTTTTTCCATTTCATTTCAGATTCTCAAGTGTAGTGGCAAATCCCCATCTGATCACATTTAAAACCAATTCCTGTTTGAATAATCAAAATATTAGGTCCCATGAATACCTAGTTCAGTGACAGAGAAGCACAAACCCTACTGCTGCTCTTTATTACTGCTGCTAATTGTTACTGGCTAGGTAAATGCAGGGAGAGCAGTGGATATTGTCTATCTCAGCTTCAGTAAGGGTTTTGACATTGTTTCCCGTAACATCATTGAGGAGAAGCTGATGAAATATGGGCTGGATGAGCGAACAGTTAGATGAATTGAAAAGTAGCTGAACAGCCAGGCCCAGAAGGTGGTAATCAGTGGCGCAAAATGTAGTTGGAGGCCAGTAACCAATGTTATGGAAATACCCAGTGCAGGAGAGACATGGAGCTACTGGAGAGAGTCCAGCAAAGGGTCACCAAGATGAGTAAGGGACTGGAGCATCTCATACGAGGAAAGGATGAGAGAGATGGGACTGTTCAGCCTAGAGAAGAAAAGGTTTGAGGGGGGATCTTGTTAATGTGTATAAATACCTGAAGGGAAGGTGCAAAGAAGACAGAACCAGGCTCTTTTCAGTGGTGTCCAGTGACAGGATCCCTTACCCTAAAGTCCTCAGGTATCTGCCCTCAATACACTCGATCCCCTATGTCTGCTCAATTTTTTTTCCCCATTTAACCACTCGAGACTTTTTTGGAGGTGTTTTTTTTATTAATTAGACATCCATCTGTTATTTCTTAAATCTTTTACTAAACTTATTTTATTTGAACCAATGAAGCACAACTCTCCTTCTATTCAATCAGTTGTTTTTAATTGATCTAACCAGATGCAAGTTCCTAGCCAGTTAGCTAATTTCTTCAATTAATGAAGCCAGCTGTCTCACAGTCATGTTATTGATCATTTTCAGGCCTAAGCATCTGTTATTCCAAGCATTTTAATGGTCATTTCCAATTGCCTCAGATATCATTACATGCAATCATTACACTGTCTTTTTATTAATTTCATTAATCCCAGGCATTTTCACTTCTCTTATCTCTCTAACACTCCAGCCTGTTCTTCTTAAAAAGAAGCAGCCTTCCATAGCTAGAAAATGTAAAAGTATTGCTTCTTGTTTCTCAAATATTTTTTTTCAGAGCACATTGCTGGCGTAATGCCTAAACCCCGCTTTGCTTAGTAGGGAGCTACTGCATTTCTGTGTTAAACCAATGCTTCACTTGTTTTTCCTTCCAGCTATGCATGGCTTTATTTATTAAACTATGAATTTTTCAGGATAGACACTCTTCCAATAATAAATTTGAAAAACAACAAGAATTCTTTGGTTACACTAAGGCTCAAAATAATCTAGAGGAATAATGTTCTACTAGCTGGAACCCCCCTGAATTTAGGAGACAAGAATACAGACACCTTCTGTTCATGAAGCTCAATTATTCTGATCATTGGGCCATAAAAGAAGATAGAAAAAATAAGTTTATATTTAACATCTTTCAGCAGTTTGAGACCAAGACTACCTCACTGTAAATCTACTTCAGTCAGTGCTTTCTCATCCAAAGAATGAAAAAAGAAAAATACAGAAGGTATTGCAAGAGTAGATGAAATTATTACGAATACTCATCCTCACCTACAAAGTCAAAAGGATAGAACAGAAGAATGGATTGCTGAGTGAATCTGCTATCTTGCACGGAGTTATTTTTCAGAATAGTGTTATTAGCATCATTGCAGTCCAGCATCTTGGTCTTTCGAATGCTCAGGATTAATCAAGGATTAAAGTTAGCATTAGTTATTAGAAAAATGTAAAAACAAAATCTTCTTTCAGCAGCCACTTGTGCATTGCAAGTAAAGATTAAACTTAGACTCTACATGTTACTTAAGAACACATAGCGTTTTAATTACCTGAATAATCCTTGTAAACTGCATGGGACTGCAAAGGTACTAGAATTAAACACATTCACTAACTACCATCTCAAATGGAACTTGAGAGCAGTGTCCCATGAACAGAGTGGGGTACTGCATAACTTAACTGACCACTGGTTATCCAGAATTTCCAAAACAGATCACCAGATTATTTCCATCTGGTAGCCCAATCTATAGTTATCTGGCTTATTTCATGCCATCCAAATCTTTCAAATGACAGATGATATAATGGAAAAAACAATAGACCAAATTATTTTCTCATTAATAAATATGGAACAAAGAAGTGGCTTTGCTGCATTTGTTGTAATGCTACTAGTGATAGAAGAATTACGCTGCAAATGCCTTATTTCTATCAAAGAAACACAGCAGACAGTTGCCAGGATAAAAAATAAGCTATACTTTCTTCTTCGAGAAAGAGCAAAATGCTCTGTTTAATAGCTACTGGCTAGTGCTTACTGCTGCAGACAGTGTATGTGCTAGATGAGCTGTGGGTTAGTAATGTGTTTTTTCATCCTATTTAATCTTCTGTTCCGTAGGGATAATCCAGGAAGGTGCTGAGTACTCTTTGGCATGTGCTGAGTGCTCTAAGCATTAGCACAGTACAAATGGATCCTTTCTTCCACAGTGCTTTGCAGATTTGAGCTTTTGCGCTTGGGGACATCCCAAGGCACATCAATGACATTGTACCCTTCATTACAGCCTTTAAGAGTCACTGCCCGACATTGCCCTCCTCTGGGACATTAGAATGACCAATGAACTCACAACTTTGGAAACACAATATAAACACAATCTATTTATATTAACTTTGCCACACAACCAAAAACGTTAGAGCCATTTGCTATGCATTTTTTCTCTTAAGATGAAGGGGTAAACAGGGAAAATATGTGAAAATATTAGCTGTCCTTAGTTTTCAAGATTTCAGTTTTCCCTTCTTTCATTCTTCCTTTTGTTGGCTTCCCACTTTCATCAATTTGAATATAAATTTTAGCTCTAAAAAAGATGGAAATTCTTAAAATACATATTTTTTTTTTAAATCCTCCTTTCTCTGAGCATATGCTAAAAAGAATATGCCTGTGCATGAAAGTTGGCACTGTGATACTAGGTCTCAAAGGTTAAACTCAAAGACTTCTTCAACTGAAAACAAAAATGGAAACAGATAATAAAAAAATATGTGTAGTATTCTCCTGTAAACTGTGATTTCAAATGAGAAGTGCCAAGGGTCAAAACACAAATGTAATGATTTGCCAGAAAACCTGTGCATAGAAGAAATTGTGAACACTTCAGGAAAATCCTGTTGTTCAATCACTGTTGTGAATGCCTAATGCTGATGCTTTAATAAGTGGCTGATTGCAAGTGACATCCTTTAGGTATAAGCTAATACTCTACTTACAGTTTCATAGTTGCAGTTGGCCCTATTAAAGAGCTGTTAATGATTAATTCTCTCTATTAACATTTGTTGCTGTTAAAGACGACGAGCAGGATCCTATGAACTGAGTATGTCAGTAGCATGCAACCTTCAGTCTTATACTTCATAAGGTAACACATCATTAAAATACAGATGAGGATTAAACCAGAGACTGATTGTACGAATTGATTAATATAGAGGTATGCAAAAATTCTTAAAATAAATATGTCATAACCCAGATAATACTGAATACTTATACATTAAATTTCACAGATATATTCAACAAAGGGAATAGCTGAATATATTTCTAGGTACGAGTGGCAGAATGGCGTAGTTATGAAATATATAAAATGTATTAGTGTTCAGTGTTGCTATTTACAACACATATCTATTTCTGTTTCACGTGTTAGCCTCTACATTGTGTCCTTCAGTGAATCCAGATGCCTATTGAAGCAAAAGACATTTGTCTTACAGATTTTAAATTTCTGCTGTATAGGTCACTCATGTTGACCAATGTTATTTTCTTACTGTTTAAGTCACTTGTCTGCCATTCCAAATCGACAGTCAGCATTGCCTTGGGTAGAAAGCTCTTCAATATTTGATGGCATATAATAGCAAACACAATGTTAGATAACAAACTTGTTAAAACCTTGTGGTTAACCTTTCCTGTTAAAAACAATACTGTAAAGCCTCTATGGCCACAGGAATTGCATAGCCTTTGCTGACACTAAAACAGGCCATGGTTATTGCTGAAGGCGTCTGACCTAACAAAGTTTTGTTGGAAATAACAGAACAACTAGGATCCCAAAGAAAAAAAATATAGTTTAATATTGTTTTATGGTGGATGTTATATCCAAAAAGTCTTGGCAGCCTGTGAGAGTGTACCCTATTTCCTTTTATTTCTTCTTGCATCAGTTTCAGTATTGTCAAATATAAATAATTCCATGGCTCAGTGTCTGAAAACTTTTTGAATTGCATCCTATTTAATAAAATATTAAACAGAAAACTAGCAACAAATGTAAAATTTGTCACCACCTCCAAAACAGGGAAAAAAATTGAAACACTGGTATTCTTTCCAATGAAGTGGTCTCATCGCTATTTAAGAGAATAATGTTTTTTGTATCAGTTACTAGTGCTTGATTTTTATGAGCATTAGCGAAAGAACAAAATATGTCAACATGAAACCAAAAACCCGCTCTATTTTTCCTTCACAGGAAAGACTTTATAATTTAGAAAGAAAAGACTAATAAATAAAAAGGTGATTCAGAGTTGACTAATAACTGCCATGTAGCTCTCAAAATGCCTTGTGCACAAAATCTAATAAAACAAATACATACTTACAGAAATTTAAATATTAATTTGCATTTTTAATTAATTCTTGTGTCATTTGTAAACTACTTTTTGTTTCTGTTCACAAATTTTCCAATTATTTGTTTTGCTGGAAAATGTTCACAGAGTGAAATTGAAACAGTTGCAATTGTTTGTGGAAACTGAATTTTGAACATCAAAGTAGAAAATATGTGCAGTAGAATAATTTGTATGCTATATAATCATGGAAAAGGAACAAGTTATGTTGTTTATGTACTGTAATGACACTATATAAAAGTGATGCTTATTATTTCACAAAACAGAATGTTAAGGAAGAACAGAACAGAGTCAAATAATTTATCCTGATTTCACAGATATTTCACAGATGGAGATGATATTGGTAATTTTTTTAATAATTAATCAAAATTTATAAGTTTGCATTTTATTTTTAAAAAATCAGCTATTCATGGTTGAGTCTAACCGCTATTTATTTCAGAATATTCACCCAAATGCACAGGAAAGCTCTTCACAGCAAGACAGCCAGCAGTTTCTTATATTGACCTAGAGAACAAAAATATTTTTACAAGCTTCTGAGTTTTCATTCCTTTTTTCCTTCTTCCTTTTCTTATTTGTAATGTTTCTTCTAGAAGTCAATGAATCATGTTGTCCTAGAAAATGTAAGGCTTGTCTTTAAACCTCACCTGTTTTCTGCCTGAATATAACATAAGCACCTTTATAGTCTCTTCTCACAAAATTTGTAGAAACACTGCAAGAAGCTCTCTTTTTTTTTTGTTTTGGGAAAATAAACATGAAAGCTGGTAAGAAAACACCATTGTAGGTCTTCCAAATCTGTTTCTTTCTGCTTCCTTTGATTTTTGATAACTTTCTGTCCATCATTAAGATCACAGAAAATTATGGCAAGGCATTTCAGAACAATTTCAAGAGAAAAGTAAGTTTTGAAGAGTACTTATTTCCTTAAATGGAAAACTGACACAAATTAAAAAATTCTTTTTATTTTTTCTTATTTAATGTTAATTCTAATTAATGCTTTTCTGAACAGCCCAATGGGAAATGTGTTAATGGAAAAAATGCATAGAGCACTTACTCACCTAAGTTTCTCTGTTATTCATCTCACAGTACAAGTAATTTTGTGTTGTTTAAAGCTCTGAATTACTAATATGAAGACTAATGTTAACTATGTTAGTTTTCTGAAGAATTTATTGCTCAGATAATACCTATGAGGCATTTTTTTGTGAATTCTAACAAGCCATTTTCCCTCAGTTTTTGTCTTTTCAAAGTCTTATAACTGGACATACTTAACCAAATTATCATTCCATCTGCAAATTGTGATGGGCATGGGATCTGTGCTATGGGTGTAATTCATCAGGTTTTAACACTGTTGAATGACTCACCATTAGTATAATGATGTACTTTGAATTTCTGGCACTAAATGTATTGCAGGCTGGAATTTTGGTCTATTCTCTTTTTAATGACTGGCTGAAGCTTTGTTGCATACATCTAAGTAAAGCATAGAGAAATTGATCATACTGATGATGTTTCAGTCAAGTAGTAAAACTGTATACTAAACCACATGCATGTGTGGGAAGATAAAATCCAGATTCAAATTTAAATGTCTTAACCTGTTTCCTTAGGAAATTTAGTAATTAATTCTTCAAAGGATAGGACTGACAAAAGAAGTAGAAGGAATTCAGGGATTTAGGGCTAATCCTGTAATCTTATAAATGTCTACTGACTTAATGCCTAACTGTGGAGGTATAAACTCCAGAACATCAGTGATAATTTAAGTACCCGCGGTGCTAAAAGTTCTCCTTCTGTGTCTGCATGGCACTGATTTCATACTGATAAGACTAGGAAACTTCTATTGGTCTCAAACCAAAATCTGTTCTCTGTATACAAAGATGTCCCATTAGGACTCAAATTCAAGTAGGCATTTTCTGAAATTGCCTGATACATGGTTTTAACATAGGCACATAAAGTAAGTATCTCTGGTCACCTGTTTTCTTAAAGTGAGTAATTACTCAGTGGTATTGAAGACATACAAGAATTTTAAATATTAGTCTGTCATATTTCTGTTATAACCTAAAGCAGAGTGAAAAGAAAAAAAAACCCCGACAACCAAAGCCTGAGTAAAACCTGTCACTTCGTTTCAAATACTCTTGAAATATTTGGCTATTCAAAATCCAGTGTTCCCCATCTACTATTTTTCTTAATAAATGAAAATTTTATGTGGCTGGGATTGGTTTCATGAAGAACTCTCATGCTAACATGCTGTGCGATCATCAAGTATCTTGTCTGACTGTTGAAGTGTATGTGAAACAAAGACAGCAGCATTTCTTTCCAGGACTTTAACTTTCTTTGGGGATTCATTGTTTGTTTTTTGTTGTTTTTTTTCCCACAACAAACTTCTTTCAACTTTTGACATTTCTATTTACCATCCCATTTTATCCAAGACAAAGGGTCTTTACGCTATGCTTATCTTCCTTTTTTGTTTCTCTTTTGCACAATATAACCTCCAGTTATTTCTAATTGAAAGAAAAAAACGTTGAGGTCTCATCTGTGCATGGTTTGATTTCTTCTGTTGTATTTCATCTTATAATCAGTTGGTGTAATTTTTCTGTTTTAGCTGCTTTAGTTACTTTATTTTCAGGATATTTATTAAACCAATCTATCCACCTATAAAATTTTTTGAGGGAGACTGTCTTTCTGAGATGGAAGTCAGTTTTTAATAGTAATTAAAAACCTCATTTTAGAGTTTAGAGATGTCTTAATTGGAAAATAAACATGTTGCAAAAGAAGTGGAATCCCTTATAAAACTGCATTTGAAAATGCTGAAAGTTCAATGGATTGGAGATGTCATTTGGAAGATCCATTTGGAAGACTTGCATTTCATGCTTTTTTGTTTGTCTGACGAGCAGGAGCTGCGATATTTTCATATGTTAATCAAAAAACTTTGTTGGTGGCCTTGGAAAGGAGTTCAGCCCATTGTTCTGTGCCAGAAGAATAGAAATTTTCACAGGAAACTCTAATGTATATGTAAGGCAGGGAAATAAGGTTTTCTAGTAGTGATGCACAGATGTAAAAGGAGTTTCCTGAGGAAAATCAATGTGTGTGTTTACCTGCATGTATCTGCTTTAAATGAAAAGAAACAAACAGAACCCCAAAGAACAATTCTCAGGACACTTTTAGGCAGCAATTTTGAAAACAAATCTGAAGAAACCTGTGTACAATGAGACTAGAGAAATAAGCTTGAATATATGATGATGACCTTTCTAAAGCTATAAATTTCTTCAGAAGAACAGTGATCGTTTATTTGGTTTCCTTAGACAAGGTCCTTAAAACTGGTAAATTTGTAAATCATTATTAAAGCTCTAATCACAAACAGAAGCATAAAAAGTTGAACTTAGTGTGGACTTTTAAAAGGATTTTTACTCCACAATGAAGGATGGTTGGTCATAGTTGTGTGGAAATCGTTGCAGTTGAAGTAAGTATGTCGAATATGTTAGGTGGCTTTCTTCCTCTTCCTCCATAGTTCTACTTAGTCACCCTGGGCAAATTCAATATATTTGTGCCTCAGCTCCTCACCAATGAAATGGGGACTGTTGCATTTCTTTTAAATACTGTGGAGTAGGAATGAACTCTATCAGTTGTATGTATAAATCACAAGCTACCATAAACTTTTTAGATACTTAACAATTCTGGAGGAATAAAGGTATTTGAATTGAAAGTGATCTGTCAGTCACTTCTTAACCACAGGCATCTTGTTTCAGTGCAGAAAATTGCTTGAGGTTCTTTTCCTGAGAGCAGTTAAAATGTGAGTGTCCCTTCGTCTTTTTCCATTGCAGCCTTCTCTTATATTTTGTCAATAATGTAGGGGCTGCTCCACTCCCTATTGGAGATTAGCTAATGAAATAAGAAAGTATTAGAAACCAACTAAAGGATATTTTAACTTCATTTCTCTCTCCCTTTTCTATTGAAAAAAAAAGTGCAGAAAGATAATTAGCTTTGCAACCTCCACTCCTTTTTCAAATTTGGCTAAAATAAACCAGTTATTTGTTATAACTAGTATTATAATAAACTCACATACACACATATGCACATGTACACAGAGCTAGAAATAGTGCTGATATGTACGGGCAGCTGTGACTCTGCTCCTGTAACACTGGATTATGTGCTAAGACAGGGACCTAAATGAGGGTTGCACATGGCCCTTGACTCTCCATAGAATGGTACCATCACTAGGGATTCTTGGTACGTGAAGGAAACCAGGTTTCCCATGCTAGAGAAACCACAGGATTGACCTGGGAATATATGGCTTCCTATTTTTACACCAGAAAACTGGAGATGTGAGTGAATGCATGTCTCCATGATTACAAATGTAGACTTCCCCTTGCTTATTCTTCTGTTCTATTTTCATGAATGCTACATTACTTTGTACACAGAAATGCACTTTCAATAAAAGAGGTGGAGAGCAGCCCTCTTTCCTCTAGTCAATAATCTGGTGCTTTGACCCTTTTTTACAAAGCAAGGGTGTTGGTGTAAACTTTCATCACTGAGAAGTGCCTATACTGTCAATCAGCTTTAGGAAAAGAGTGCCTTCTCTCTCTCTTTCCAACAGGCAACTTGTGCAAAGGAGACTTATGCAGCCCTGAATCAGTCTTGTGTTAGACACCTTCCCTTTTGGCAAGCTCTGGGCAGTTCCCTCCTTCGCATACAGGATCACTGAATAACATTTTCTGAATCTCCTAAGAACTCCCTTCAGTCAATAGAGAAAAGTATAGAAACTACGCACCTCATTTAAAAAATCTGAATCACTCTCCTTCAGCTAAATCCTTACCTTTACCTCTATGATAGATACTTTAAAAAGGAGGATTGAATCTTGACTGGTTTGTTTCAATATCTGACAAAATATATAACTCTCCTTAGAGTAACTGAAGTCTTTTTACCGAAAGTAGCATTCTGACACCAAAGACTGGAATTTAACCCCATTTTACTAAAATTATAATCTGCTTTTTTGAAATAACAGCACAGTCTACAAAGTGAGTAAAGTCTGCACATCTCGGAACAAGTATCCTTTATTCACTAAAGTATCTGGTATCTACAGCTAAGCAAGAGCTTGCCATACAGTGTCATCCACTAGTTATTGTTTTTATTAATTAATTTAGACCATGTACACATTAATTAATTTAGATCATGTAATGTATATTTCTGGGGAGCATTTGTGGTTCCTGATTAACTATACAATTATTGATAATCAGGGGAGCTGTGAGTGGAGAATAAAGGCAATATATAGTAGTAAGTATAAAACTTCAATAATTATTTTTGCCATATTAAAAACTAATGTTCAGCCTGTTACACTGGAAATTGTATATGATCTTATGATATTTGTACTAAATTTTTGCAGTAAACAGCTGAAAGTAAGTTGATTTACTTCTCTTTTCACCATTAATTCTTTTAACTTTTCTTAAATACAAACCAGCACCTGCAGATGATAGTAAGAACTTTTTTCAGAGCACGGCCAGCAAACAAACCCAATTTTTATTTGAGATAAGTAGTATTCTGAAGTTTAATAAAATTAAATTGCAGAATAGTTTTAAACACGCAAGAGCTTTGTGTTATTGTTTGAAGCTTCTTTGCTGCCTTTAAGACTTATTAGCCTTTGATTTTATTTACCATTACAGTAATCTAGGTAGTGATTGCTTTCCATATTCTCAGACTAGTTTTAAGCTCTCCAGTGAATACATAAAACCTTTGAATGCATTAAGGCTTAATCTTCATTTGTTCTGCAATTCTCATCTTTCTGGAAGTTTCAGTGTTTCTTCTGCATTAAATAGTAGACAAAATTTATTTTTCTTGACAGCACTAAATTCTGAAAATACTGTTGTGATTTTGTAACACTACAAAAATTTTTCAGACAGCTCCTACATCAGTAAGCAGCTTTGCTTTCTTCCTATCTCTTTCTACCTACTTGTCCTTGCCATGTTGCTAGTTTGCAGCAGATATATAAGGTAAGGTCTAAAATAGCTAGCTGGGATACCTCTATCTATATTTTGTGACAGCTCAGGATTCAGCATTTCCTGTGTAGCTTGGCTGGCCAGTTGCGCTTTGCTGGGATCAAGACTGCTCAGGATGTTTTGCTAATAACATCTAGGTTAGCAATATAATAATAGCTTACATATATATATGCAGTACCCAATTGTTTGTGGTAGAGTACAAACACATCCTCGTTGCTGGCTGGTGCAGGGAATAAACATACTAAATCCTAAATAGTAACCATTGTGCAGACGATAGAGTGAAAGGCAACCATATTCTAATTTTAACAATTAATATAGGTGTAGAATAATTTTGTACTAAGAAAAAACATTTTAAAAGAATGACTTTGTCCTTTTGTGTCACTAAAAATGGTTTCCAATCTCTTCTTTTCTAAATGTAATTAAAGTAATATTCTGCCCTACACATATCTACATGTAATTTGAGAATGCTAATGTACTACAGAGAAGAAAAAGGTAAATAAAGGAAGAAAGGTTGGTTTCCAGTTCATTAGAAACTCTGTGGTGGAAAATCAATATTAGCTAAATGGAGGACAGAAAAAGTAAAGGAAAAATCCGTCTCTGAGCCTCTTGCTAAAAAAACCTATGTATGATTCACTGGCAATTGAAAACATGGTATTGTATAGGTCAATCAGTATAGTAAAGTCATATGAAACTTAGTAGAAACCAATGTGTTTCTGCAGAGCTTTAAAAAGCCACAATTAATTTTCATGTAATAAACTCTCAGCGATTATCAGGATACCACATCAGAATTATCAGTGTTTGCCTTTCATGTATAAAGGGGAAGGAAGTAGAAAGCAGCTCTTTGAACCAATTTCATTCCACAGTAAGAGTTCAGTAGTTTAATTCCCAGAGTTAGGACATGGCCTGTTTCAAGACTATGAGCACCTCCATGGGGTCCTTCCCTTCCATCTTCTGACACAAAAGGAAGAAAATAACAATTCCTTTGCAGGGCTTTATGTATGTTGGAAGTTTCTCTGTAGAGACGCTAATCTGATAGGCATCAGTGGCAAAAATCCAATTCATTCTACTGAATTCATGATTTTATGCTTAAAGTTCAGGCTAAGTCAAATACCTTTGTTTTTTTGTTTTGGTTTGGTTTGGTTTTTTTTAAGTCAGACCATATTATGCTGCCATTAAATCTAAGTTGGATGTCATAAAGCTATGCCCTAAAGCTAAGCAGAAGATGGTGGCTGAATGCAGGAATTTCTGGGGGAGATTTTATTGCCTTTACACAGTGAGTCAGAATAGACCCACAAGACTACTTTATGACTTAGGAAAACTGCAAACTATTTGGGCTGGTTTTTATAGAATAAAGTTTTTACAGTACAATCTTCTGTTGGATTTCTTGATATGTTTTGGTTTATAATCATCAAGAAAAACCCAGAGTTATATTTCAGGAACAAAGTAAGAAATCAGTTTTCACTAAATTACTGTTAGCAGACTATCACTTGCTGTATTAATAGTATTATCTTCTTCATATAAAGCCAGTTAAAGGGATTTGAATTATTACCATTTTAAAAAACAAGCATTTTCAGCAGCAGTTACCAAACATAAGTAATGCAAGTCATGAGCAAATAAATGAAACTCTAAAACTTGGGGCATAAATCTGGAACAAATTGCATCATTGACAGCTGTACATGAACGATCAGGACATATATTTTGGAGCTGAGAAAGAAAAAAATCTGCCTATTGAAAGGTCAGTAGTTGTAAGCAATAGCCTTAAATGTTAAATTAAATGTAAATTAACTTCTGATTCATCCAGACTGAATTTAAAATCAAGACAGATCAGTTACCAAGGTTTGGCCCATGTGTGTCTATGGCCTAAAATACTACAGACTTTTCAGATTCTGATTCTAACGGGAAGGTAAAACAGTCACTGGAAACAGCACTCATCTCGTTTTAGCCATTGAATTGTTGTGTCAGCTACGCCTGTAGCCTCCTTCCAAAGTAGATGGAGTAACATAGGCACCTCTAAAGGGTGATTCATGCTGTCCTAAACTATGTGTCTTTGGTAGGATGAATGATCTTCTGGAAGTAGCTTCTTGAGGGACCATAGAATAACTTAAATTGCCACATTAGGCATAAAGAATGCCTAACTTTAACAGCAAAATCTAGGTAAGATGCATCATAGCTCGTGTGGTCATTTTTTAAAAAGTGCTGATTTTTTTTTTAATAGTGACTCTCAACAAGATGTGATAGTATCCAATAATGTATTCTCAGTATGTCAAAAATAATTTTCTTTGTAATTTCAGATTTCCATTGGGAATAGAGGTGTATTCTGTATTTCAATGAAAGCATTTTTGTGGCCATTATTATAGTCTCTTTAAAAAAGTTAGAGGACATACCTGATTCATTTTTGAGTTTATAGTCCTTTAGGGACAAGACCCTAAAGGTTTTTAGAGAAAAAGTTGAGATTAATCCATGTTTTGGACCTAGTCTTCTCCTGGTGTAAATCACTGAGATCAAGGGAAGTATGTCGGTCTATCAGATCTTTAGATCTGAATCATAAATCCCAGGTAGTGGCATTTTCCTGTCAATGCAAGAATGACTACATTTTAAGAGCAATAAAAGGAAGATGCCTTATTTCTGCAAGAATATTAGTTCACAATACCCCTTTATTCCTCATGTATATATGTTGTGGTTTAACCCC
>JANXJC010000005.1:23527117-23541924 GCA_027564655.1 Leptodon cayanensis
CAAGAGGAAATGGCCTCAAGTTGCACCAGGGGAGCTTTAGATTGGATATTAGGAAAAATTTCTTCACTGAAAGGGTTATTAAGCATTGGAACAGGCTGCCCAGGGAAGTGGGTGAGCCACCGTCCCTGGAAGTATTTAAAAAACGTGTAGACATGGTGCTTAGGGACATGGTTTAGTGGTGCACTTGACAGTGTTGGGTTTACGGTTGTACTCTATGATCTTAAAGGTCTTTTCCAACCTAAAAAATTCTATAATTCTAGCCTATGATTCTTGATATTCTGTTTGTGCTTCTGCTACCAAAGGATTGGTTAACAGAGAACAAGATATCATTTTTGTACTACAGCACTTCTGTCTATAAATTAAGTGTAATAATTTACAGCATGGGTGATCTAAGACAATATTTATCAGGTCAATTTGTGATTAAAGGCTTACATATACTATAGCATCAATAATTTTTTTTATTATAGTGTTCAGCTAACTCAGAGGTGGCATTCCAAGACGTCTTCCAAAATGTATGAATTAAATGTTCAACTTTCTATCTGGAAATCAAGGCAGTTCAATAACAACACAGATATAAAGCTAGTTATTTGAGCTTTCATACAGTTATAATTAATTTGTAATGATTTTGCATATTTCATTGTCTATATTTGGTGATAGCTCTGTAATTAATTAGGATTTTTCTCCAAGAGGGCAGTGGGGATATGAACCATCTGATTAAATACATTTTCTATTACCTATAAAAGAAATTAGGAAATCTAATTGTTTTCTTGCCAACGTTGTCCAGTTTTGAGAAAGCAAACTATAGTGTAATATCAGAAGTACCGTTACTAAAAAAATGGGATTCAAGCAGAGAGGAAGAATCACAGGCTAAAAAGAATAAATCTCATTCATATTCCAGGCTGTTACGACTGTTCCTATCTACTTTTGGCTGGAGATTGGAGGCCCTGAATTAATACCACCTGCAGTTGTTAGAAAGATGCAAAGCAAATCCAGCCTTAAAAGTATATCCCATTTTGACAAAACTAGGCCTTTGGGTTGTTTTTTGTTTCCTGTAAACTACAAAGGAGGAATTTGTGCACTGTAAAAAAAAAAAAAAAAAGCAGACACAACTGTAGGCATTTCATTGAGGGAACAAAGTCAATTGATTCTTCATTTTCTTCTTAGGTGTGGAGACAGGAAGAAAGTAGTAACATGAAATGTTGACTGAAGAGGAATATTCTGTTATTCATCTGTTTTTTTCTTCAGAACAGAAGTCGGGGGAGAGTATAAAAAAAGGGTTTTGGTACTTTTGTTACACTACTGTAGGGGAACTCTCTACACATCACAAACATAGGCTTGTGCCTCATAGCTACATGGATATTCTCTTTAAATCAATATATTCATACTAGGAGACTTGAGGAATTTCCTGAGTAAATCTCTATTACTAAACAAAACAAGACTTTGGCTAACAAGAACTGACACTACAAGTGTGAGCAAAATCCACCTGGCCAGCCAGATAATTTTGGTGCACAAAAAAGTGGTGTTTTACAGCAAAAGGATGCAAATGAGAAGGCTGTTGTGGGGGTGCTCACAGATAAACATGACTGGCTTTTAGGACAGGAATGTGAGTGTGTTGGGAAGCGCACACCCCAAACTGTCTGAAAACACTTTTACCTCAGATTAGTCATGCTAAAGAAGAAGGTCATCATCAACTAGATTAAACATTAAATAGAGAATTACAAGGAGACTTTTGAAACAGAGAAGGGTTCGGCTTGAAAAGGGACATAAAAGAAGTATAAATATTTTTAAGGGGGGAGAGACACTGAGAAGGAAACAGGGATGGCAAGGCGGGTGGGTGCTGCCGGAGGGGTGACAGCGCACCCCTGTATGGGCCGGGCAGTGCTGCCTCCCCCCAGTGCACCCCTGGAGCTGGAGCACCTGCATCTCCAGCAGGAGGGGTGGAATGGGGCAACTGCATGCCTAGGAAGTTTATTAATGGCCTTCGAAGCAATTGTTAAGATTAAAGTTGAACTTCTTCCATTTATACCTGGGATGCAATATTTATACTCATGGTACAGACACGAAATACACAAGGTATACAAAAACTTGTTTTTCTTACTGATTCTATTTGAAGGTATCACCACGAATAATAAGTATTGGGGTGATTTGACTGCATACCTAACTATTCAAGTAATTTAGGTTACACCGTTTTCTAACTTACTTTATTTTACTCAGCTCCTAACGTTCTATGGCTATTTATGGTTGAGTAGAACAAAACAAAGTTTAAAAAAACAGGAATATATTATAATGAAAATGTGTTATTAATCAATCACAGATGTTAGTCTAATGCTTGAGATTACTATTGATTGTAGGGCCAGAACAGAAAGGTGATATTTTGAAAAAAAGTCTCCTAGGAATGTACAAATGATAGGAAAAAAAACATTTAATTGTGTCTTAAAAATTTCTTTGAGTTCCCCAAGCAGCATTAATGGTCATTACTTATCTCTGCTCAGCATTCAGTCGAAGCTTTATAAGATCTGTGTAAAAAATGATAGGCTAACTTTTTCCTCTTTATCAGGGAGATCTGAGAGCAGGATTAGAACAAGGTTGCTCTCTGCCCCTACAAGAATTAAAAGCCTTGTTAATTATCTCTTCTGAGTAAATTTTCCCAGATGAAAAGAGAGGCTGTGATGCAAATTGACATTTCATTGTACGGACATTATCCAGTGTGATTGTGGTGATACTCTAAACAACGAAGGACTGGCTCTCAGCTAAGGTAGTAGCTTTTATACAGACTAGCAGGATAAAATCTAGTTGTTTTTCTGCAGTTACTGTGTACAGATAAGTGCTCATAACATCCTCTCACTGCCCCTAATTAAATTATTAGTAGATACTGCAGAATTCTTCATTCGTGTAAAACATATACCTTCCTTAATGGAAGAGAGGAATGACCTCACAAAAGCACAGTCAACAGTGTTGTTTTGCATTACCTTCAATCGTATCATTCTATTAGTAATTGCCTGCTTCCTAAGTTATCATTAGAACTAACCTCCAAAGTGATAACCTGAAACTCAGTCAAGAATATATTTTTTCTGCCTGATCATTATGTTTTTCTTAATGATTGAACCTAGAGAAAGGCTTTCTAGTTTATTCTGCGGGGAGATTTTGTTTCCTTAATGTATGGCTTAAGATCTCCAGACGTGGAGCTAATACAACAAGCATTGCCAAATTTGTGTTGATCTGTACAGAGAAGGATAAAATACCTGAAGCCATAACAAGGAATGAAACAGGGTGCCTGATCAGAAGCACTTAAGCTTTCCAACTCTGAAGAAAATGTTTAACTTAAGATATTGAAACTTTCCTTTATTGGCTGGAGTCACAACTCTCTTACTGCCCACTCTTACCTAATATTGAAGGTAAGAGTGGAATGCATGTGCTTAGTCCTTCATGATTACAAAAGAGAATTTACATGTGAGGGCTTGCTGCAATAGTTTTAAAAACTAAAACAAAGTGTTTCTCCCTTTACTCCAGATATAAGAAGAGTTGAAATAGGAAATAAAGTACCTGGTAAGACATTTTCCTTAGTCAATGTTTTTGCTTGCCATTTTTTTTTGTGTTCTCCCTATGCTGTGCCTGACAGCAGTGTAAGGTTGGTTTGATAGTTGGTAAATACATTAGCAACAACAGCAATAAGAATGCCACAAAACTGACTCGGTCATGTTCATTTGAATCATAAGTTCATGGCAGTAGAGTTAAATCAGGGATTGATTTTGCCGAACAAATCAATAAACCAGTTTGCGATAGTAAGGCCTTCCTCAAAACAAAACAGAAACAAAATATTCAGATGAATCTCATTAAAGGTCCCCAAATTATTTTCTTTTAGGAATCCATTGTCTTCTGGCAGAATAGTCTCAAAAGCTGAATAGAAAGAGGTAGACATGGTCAATCAGAGAAGGATTTTATAGAGGAATAAATTATCCCTCTCATACCAGAAATTTTGTCTATGAATTTTGTCTATTCCACCATACAGTCAATGTGACAAAAACTGTGTTCTTGGTTCTTGTGAAAGTGTTTGCAAATTCACTCCAAATTGGCAAAAATATTGGTCAGCTGGAAATCAGTCATAAGATGCCAAGACACCAGAGCTACTCAATGAGCGGTGAGCATCCTCTTTTATTTTTAATCTTCCTTCACTTTCCTTCCACAGTGTGTAAGTGGAATGCTTGTGTTGGATGCAAGAATGATAAACAGAATTAAACACACAGGCTTTTAATTTCAATTAAAAAAGCTACAGTCCAAACTGCTGATCCAAACCAAAGCATTTTCATATTCATTTGTATGGGTTTTATTTTTCCCAGAAAAATAAAGAAAAATACCAATTACTTATACAACATGAATAGCTTAGCAAATGACAACTGTGAGAAATTAGACTGTACTTTTTAGAAATGTATAATTGAGATATGAAAAAACATCAACTAAATGGTTGAGTTCTCTTTGCCATCAGGAACATATCCTTGTTGCTCAGCATCTTTACTCTTGTTGAATAGGACCTATTTGTTAATGTAATACTATAAGGCCTATCTAGCAAAATAGAGTCCTGCTCTACATCTGAGGTGCCAGGCTCTACCAGAAAACAAAGTTGCAAATAAAATCAGAATTAACAGTGCAGAAGACAATAATGAAGAGACAAAGAAGTGATCTGAGCTGTGGCTTGTTTTGTTTTCCCTTTCCTTGGTAATGCATAAGAAAATAAAGAAATGTCTTGTAATGAGCTCTTTTGCTTCCTGTGAAGGGAAATGTTTCTGTTGTTAACTAAAGAAAATTTTGTCATTGCAACTTTTGCTGACTTGTTTGGTTGTTTTCTCTTGAGTGGCTGATAGTTCAACACTCCCTTGATGCAGTCTGCTACATCTTCCAGAAACTGAAAATTATTTCACAGTTGTATTATTACTATAATCCAAATAGGACTTAAGTCATAAAAAGCAAAGTAAGGAATTTTCACCAGATTTCATGTAAATTCAGAAGTAGAAACCTGATTATAAACAAAACTTCTAGTCACACTTAAGTCACCAGTGACTACCAGTATATTTCAGGTTTGGCTTCTGTAAGCTGTTTTCTGGTCAATTTTATAATAAAACAAATGCATGGACAGGTAAAGATACTAATTCATAATTAGAGTCAGTATAATGAAGAGGAAAGATATAGTATCATCATGCCACAGATAGCTTTGTAGAAAAATTCTCCAAATTAAAATTCTAGTGGAAAGATACATTAATGAAAGCGAGGTCTAGTAAGGAAAAATATCTTTAGTTTTCCCAGAAGAAAGTGTTCATGTTACTACCTGATAAAGGATGCCCTTAAAGAGAACATGATGGTATTTCTCTGATGTTTACCCTATAATATGGTATTTCACAATCTGGAAGAATGAACATTTAATACCTGTCCAGAATGAGCTATTTAAGAACAATTCAGCTGGAGTAGAAGTAAGCAATTAATTGTTCCCCCATTTTGGAAGGGAAGGAGAACACCCTCACATAACACTCATCTCTCACTGCATACCAGAATTATTTTTCCTAAACCTTTTTATACAATTGGCCTAAACCATCTAGAGGATTAAATAAAGTATAATAGAAAGTGGAGTAGGGTTGTAAGAACACTACTGTGCTGTGGTTTTATCCCCAGCCAGCAACTAAGCCCCACACAGCTGCTCGCTCACTCCCCCCTGAGTTGGGATGGGGGAGAGATCGGAAGGGTAAAAGTGAGAAAACTTGTTGGTTGAGATAAAGACAGTTTAATAAGTAAAGCAAAAGCCACGCACGCAAGCAAAGCAACACAAGGAATTCATTCCCCACTTCCCATGGGCAGGCAGGTGTTCAGCCATCTCCAGGACAGCCGGGCTCCATCACGCCTAACGCTGACTTGGGAAGACAAAAGCCATCACTCCGAACGTCCCCCCTTCCTTCTTCTTCCCCCAGCTTTCTATGGGGAGCATGACGTCCTATGGTCTGGAACATCCCTTGGGTCAGTTGGGGTCAGCTGTCCTGGCTGTGTCCCCTCCCAGCTCCTTGTCCCCCCCCAGCATCCTCGCTGGTGGGGTGGGGTGAGAAGCAGAAGAGGCCTTGACCCTGTGTAAGCACTGCTCAGCAGTAACCAAAACATCCCTGTATTATCAACACTGTTTCCAGCATAAATCCAAAACACAGCCCCATACTAGCTACTAGGAAGAAAATTAACTCTATCCCAGCCAAAACCGGCACAGAGCATTTTATTAAAATACTCTGAAATCTTCTTAAAAATCATCATAATTACAGAAATGGCTGTGTCAGTTTTCAAAGGAGGTTCACTTTGGAAATATATCTTCGGTATTTGATATGTGGGGAACACAGGACTTGTGTTACTGCAGAATGAGAACAATTTTGTTGTTTAACCAAACTTTCAGTAACAAATTTGTTCAAAGCTGCCTGTGGCAATCTGGATTTCAAAGTTTCTCTGCCTTTAACAGACACAGAAAATAGCACCACTGTTAACAACCTCCCATGCATATTTTTTTTCTTTGGCGTATTATGCAGAATAATGTGAAATGAAACATCATAAAAGGATGTAAAATGACAGAGTAGAACTGTATATAATGTGTCTATCTTCTCTGTGTTTTAGAATTTGTTACAAAAAATCATATTTCCACTAGATTGTCTAAATGATAGAACTCAACACTGCATTTGAATCTGAAATATTGAAATATTAAAATATTGCTATTTATTTTTGAAACTATTCAAGTGATTTTGACAGAGGATTCTGCATTTAGTGTTGTAACTTTCAGTTACTGTTTGAACTGCATCATAATATGTGTTTATTTTCAGGTTTTAGTGATCAAGTCATGAATAAGCAATGCTTGCATTTCCTTTTGCTTCTGATGCTATTGTCATACATAACAATAACTCATCAGTTCTCTTAACTACAAATCCAACCCAGTTACTCAATTAGGGGAACATCATTTTATTAACGACACTACATGATATTGTTTAACAAAGATATTAGTTGATTGTCACCTGAAAACAGCACCCATTCCCACATGCTTTTTCAGCTGTACTTATAAAATATACCTTAAATGATTTCCAAATGGATGTTATTGAGTGATCTGGGGCACAGTGTTTTGTCAAAACATGGATCAGAAAGACCTGTGACATGACTTGAAAGGACAGCAGATAATAAAATGTTTGTGATACACAAGGACTTCCAAACGTTACTCACAGTTCAGTTTCAAAGCATGTTTACACCCATCTCCAATCTACAGTCTTTTCTATGGCTTACAGTAAAGATTAATATTTTTCCTAACCTTTGAAGAAAACTGTAGCTTTCCTGTTAGATATTGGATTTAAATTATTATTTACTTGCTACTATTTGCATGACATTTTTCCCTCAATACCTATAAAGGTTTATCACCTATGGAAAAAATATTTGTGAAGACTACATGAGGCAACTTTATACAAAATTCCAAACTCCAAAAAAGTGTAGGCTATGTTCTCAAATGAATTTTAAAAGCAGGTTCTTAGAACAAAGTGACTAATGTCTACAAAAATGAATCTTAGCAAGAGATGATGAATGCTTCCTCACTCTGAGGTTTTGCTATTTCTTTTTAACTTTCTGTAAGCTGCATCACACATATTATGCTAGGTAGTGTGAATGCCTCAGTGTTTCTGCATTTTCAGAATATACAAAGAGGGCTTGCCTGTATAGACAGATACGTAGCAGAAATAAAAGGTAGAAAACAACACACATTTTGATTTGGTCTGTATATTACTCCAAATTCTTAAGTACATCATGATAAACAGGGAAGAGTGAAGGATAGAACAAACTGAAAGATAATGACTGAGGTCCAGTGTTTTTTACATACTCATTTAAAATACCTAGGTGACAGCAGCATGATTTTTTCATAGATTTGTGAAGGCAAGTGATTTAACCCACCCATTCAAGAAAATGGATGGATCTGCGAACTGACTATAAAATATAGTCACTTGAGCTGGCCTGACAGGCAATTTTGTTTTGTGAATTATTTCAATACTTGGGCAATTTTTTATTAAAAATTCCCAAATTGTCTGTAAGTTTTTGGAGCCTCAGTCAGGTTAAGCTGTTCTAGAGCCATGAAGCTTGGTATACTGAAGATCCTATGAGCACAGAAACTCTGACTGTCCATCAACTTTTGAATTAACTGATAAAGGAACCAAGGAAATTAATTATTTCACCAGTACTGTTTCAAAGAGCTCTAGGCCCATGATAATCATGACTGCAGAAACATGATTAATTCACATCCTTGTGAAATTCTGCTGCATCTGATATCCAGGATTCAACAGGCAGAAATGTTTCAATGGGCTGAATTTACTACTATCAAGTTGTATTCCAATGTAAATTATGTTAGAACAAGAAACAGAAAGAGATTAAGTTTATGACCTGTATCTGTAATAGTGTAAATATCTCCCCCTTCCCCCTGAACTCCTTCCTGTCTTCAAATAATACTAGATTAATAAAATGAAATGTTTGTGTCAAATGTTTAGGCAGATGAGTCGTCTCAATATCTTGAGATGAATTAATTGGATGAATGGCTTGATCTTGTTTCAAGTTCAATTCTCCAACACAGCATTGCTATGCAATCCCTCTGTTTTATAGTAACATCCTTTAGTATACCCATAAGAAACGCTGAAATTCTCCCTGAAGCATGATACTGATAAAGTACCAAAGGAAATTTTGTTTGTATGTGCCAATTCTATAGTTTCAATCTTTTTTGTCCAATCCAAGACTTGTAGCCTTATTTTTATCCTTGTTTTTTGGCTGGCTTTTTTTTTTTTTTTTAAACCGTAATGATCCACTCCATACACATCAGTTTATCTATTCTCATCCAAAGAGAGAATCAACTTTTGATCCATTACAAGTAATTTCATTCTGGATCCAAAGTTAAGCTTGTTCCTCATGAATTTGGGAGTCTGAAGATTTATAGTAAGTAAGGTTAGATGTTTAGCAATAAGCTTCTTATTTTTATCTCTCACATTGAGTAAATTACTCTCATTAAAAACTCTGGGCCCCATCACTGCTGTGGATAGTTAGGGCTTGGCGGTCGGAAGATGTCGCACTGTACGGAAATATAGGGCCCCTCTCCGGATAGCCAATAGCGTTTAGCTTATGACGTAAGCAGACGGAAGTGACGTTGTAAACCCAAGCTATATAATGCTGTGCTACTCACCAATAAACGCCATTTGCCGTCCACCACATTGGTGTCTGTGAGCTGATGGCCTGAGCGGCCTGGGGTTGGTCACCGTGCTGTTCCTGAACCAGGTCGCCACGCTTCCGAAGGCAACAAGTGGTGCCGAAACCCGGGAAACTCACCTGGAATCGGGTGAACGGCGGCTGGAGCGGCAGGACCAGCCCAGCGGGGAGGACGGTCCCGGACCAACAAGGAGGATGGAAGCCCTTGTGAAGGTCGTATCACAATTACATAAGCAGTGGGGTATTGATTGTAAACCCAAAGATTTTACTCTCGCAGTTGCGAGGCTTTTACAGACTGGGGTCATTGACCAGCCGGTGGACATCCTCCACCCAGAAGTGTGGGATAAATGTACTAAAGTGTTAGCCGAGGAGACGATGTCCTCGGGTTGTGGGAAAAATCTTAAGTCGTGGGGGAAAGTCGTACAGGCTCTACAAAAGGCCATACAAGAGCAGGAAACCTGGAGGGCGGCAAGGGGCTGTTTGTTGGCCACCCCGAAATTGGGAGTCGGTGTGGCCACACAGACTCGGCGCCCCCCCGACAATGGCAATTCTGCTGAGCCTAAAGACTTGTAGGAGGGTGATACGACCCCCAAATCCCCGAACCCCGACCCGCTTACGGAAGGACAGAATCAAGCAAAGTCCTTCTGGGGTGGGTTAGCCGAGGAGGCCAGGGGTGCCGCGGGGAAATCAGAGTCTGAAGACTACTGGGCTAGACCACCGCCCTACGTGCCCCAAAATGGCGCTGAGCGGCAAGGGGAAGGGCGGGGCGAGGATGCCCCCGGCGGGAACAGGGAGGAAGCGCTAGAACTAACAAGCGCACACAAACGGGATGGGGAAGAGAACGAGAAGGAGAAAGGTGGTGGGGGCGACCGGGAAGGGGAGGGGAGTGCAAGTGAGGGGCGGAGACCCAATCAGAGCGGCCATCTGAAAAAATACCCTCATAGGGCAAACACCCCGCCGAGTAGAAGGTGGGGCGAGCCAAGAGGGGGGGAACGGCCCCCCCACAAGGGAAGTGGGCAGCGCCAGAGCCCAACAAAAAGGTATTGGAGCCCGGAAGCAACCAGTCAGTCGAGTTCTGATTCCGAATCAGACACTAGCTGGAGTGGCTTGCAACCGATCCAAATTCAGAGGAGGAGGAAATGGGGGTAGACAGAGTTAAAAGCCAAAATATCTCCATCTGCAATAAAGAGGGACTGCGAAGGGGAGAAATTCCTCTCACGGATTGGAGGAAAATAAAGATTGCGTGCGCCGATTGGGCCCCATTGGCCACGCTAGCGTTCCCGGTCCAGGTGACGGACGGAGGAGAAAGAGTCCACTCGCCAATAAACCCTAAGGATATACAAGCGATTGTTAAAGCAGTTGTGGACAAAGGGCTTAATTCTGCCATGGTCTCCACCCTCATAGATGGGTTTTTTGGGGGAGATGACATGCCCCTGTTCGATATAAAACAAACTTGTAGATTGATTTTTGATGGGGCAGGGATGATTGTTTTAAACAAGAATGGGAGGACAACTGTGCGAGGCAACCAGCCCGAGTAACTGGGGCGGATCACCCGCTACACGGCTCCAGCCTACAGCGACTAATGGGTACAGACCCAACAACGATTACCCCCCAGGCACAAGCCCAAGGCCTGAGAGCCCATGAAGTTATGACAACTACTCGTGCAGCTAGAGAAGCTATTCGCACAGCCTCTAGAGTTATCGCCAAGCCATCACCATGGTCCACAATAAAGCAAAATGAAAGTGAGAGCTTTACGCAATTTGTGGATCGCCTCCAATCAGCGGTCGACTCCTCGACCCTGCCCGCGGAAGCAAAAGGCCCGGTCGTCACAGACTGCTTACGTCAGCAGTGTAATTCAAAAACCAAAGAAATCCTACGATCACTGCCAGTGGGGTCAAATATCGCGGACATGATTAAGCATGTCGCAAATGAAGAACATCTAGCCCCGATTCAGGTGGCTGTTCGCACTGCAATAGCTAATGTGATGGCATGTTTTAAATGTGGCCAGGCGGGCCACGTGGTGGCAAACTGCCCCTGACTGGGGGACCTGTCAACGGCGCTCCCCCCGCGCCAAAATCGATCCAGAGGACCGTGTTGGGCCTGTGGAAAGAAAGGACATTTCGCTAAGGAATGCAGATCTAAAACCCAGGGAAACGGAGAGGGGAGAGGGCACCCAGGCCGTGCACGGCCCTCTCCCACTTGGGACATAAGGCGGCCCAACTATGCCAACTCCGGGTGGGGCGAGGCGCTCCCGAACCCATTACCCCCTCGAGAAGTGACCAACTTTATGGTCCAACCGACAGTCCAGCCGAATCTGCCCCTATCTCAAGGACAGCAAGGACCACCCCTTGGGGGCGAGACCCCAGGGTGGCCCTGGCAGTAAAGTGTGACAACCCGCCAGTGGTGCGGGGGATCTGTTCCCTCCATAATATCTCAAATAGCACCACCATTAGTGTCCCCTTTTTGATTGACACCAGAGCAGATGTTACAGTTATTCCTGAGACGAATTGGCCTCCACGCTGGAAATTGGAAGACTCCCCCATGGTGGGTGGAGACGGGGGATTAATCCGAGCTCAAAAGAGTGCTCAATTGGTAGCAATCACACTTCATACTGAAAAAGGACTGGAGAAAACCATCACCCTTTTCCCATATGTCATGTCAGGAGTCCCACCCTTGTTGGGAAGGGACGCTCTAGCCCTATTAAAAGCCAGGGTGACAAATTTACCTTAAGGGCCACTGCCGCACACCCACTTCCACCAATTAGACTGACGTGGAAATCGTCCGACCCAGTGTGGGTCGAGCAGTGGCCCCTTTCGAAGCCTCGAATAGATGCTCTTCTTGAGCTAGTTGACCGCGAACTGCAGCGAGGTCACATAGAGCCTTCCACTAGTCCGTGGAACACCCCAGTTTTCGTAATACCCAAACAAACTGGCGAGGGGTTTCGTCTCCTCCATGACCTGCGTGAAGTAAACAAAAGAATCCAACCAATGGGTCCTGTCCAAACGCTGTTGCCTATGAACTCTATGATACCAGAAGGACAACCTTGTGCTGTCCTTGATATAAAGGACTGTTTCTTTTCGATACCCCTGCATGAGGAGGACAAGGAGCGGTTTGCCTTTTCTGTCGTGTTTCCAAACAGCCAACACCCCAACCTACGCTTCCAGTGGAAAGTGCTCCCCCAAGGAATGATCAACTCACCCACTATCTGCCAGATTACGGTGGATCGGGCGTTGGCACCGGTCCGGCGCAGTGACCCGACTGCGACTATCATTCAATATATGGATGATATTTTAATCGCTGCGCCGTCAGGAAGTCAGGTGGTGTCAACAGTTTCAGAAACTCTAAAAACAAACGGGTTCGAAATCGCGAGCACGAAAATTAAAAGAGGACCATGTGTAAGTTTTTGGGGAGTAGGGATCACAAGTTCTTACGTAACCCCCCCCCCCAAATAAAAATCCGTTGGAACATTAAGACACTCCATGATATGCAACAGTTAGTGGGGTCCTTGCAATGGCTCCGCAATATTGTCCTGATCCCTCCTGAAATCATGACCCCTCTGTACGATCTTTTGAAAGGAAAAAACCCATGGGAACAAAAAACTCTGACGACAGAAGCAATGAACTGTCTCGACTTTATCGAGCAACAGGTGTCATCAAGCACGCTCACTAGATGGAACCCGAACATACCACTTGATCTGTACGTGCACTTCATGGAAGCGGGGGGAGTGGGAGCACTAGCTCAGGGCCCCCCTGAAAAAGCCCAACCAGTACAATGGATAGTCCTAGGAAAACCGTCACGTGCATTTTCTCCAGGAGTCGAGTGCCTTGGTAACCTCATCATGAAAGGCAGAAAACTCGCCCTAAGACACCTAGGCATCGAACCCGCCAGGATATACCTACCCTTCCGCAAACAGCTCCCAACGCAATCAGTGGTGATGACAGAGTATCTGGCCATAGCTCTCCTAGGATTTGGTGGAGAAGTCCGGTACGCCACAAAGCCCCCCCTGGACTCAAATGCCGGCAATTGTCAACATCGAGTTTCCACGGAAGATCATGGACCAGCCCCAACCGGGACCAACGGTCTTCACAGACGCATCCTTAGCGACCTCAACCGCGGCAGCAGTATGGCAATCAGGAGGAGAATGGCACTGCATTAAAATGACCGATTGTGCTCTTTCAGTCCAGCAGCTAGAAGTGAAGGCCATAGTACTAGCATGCGGACTGTTCCCAATGGAACATCTCAACATAGTAGCTGATTTGATGTTTGTGGACAAACTTTGCTTGGCCATGTCGGGGCCCGGCGTGTCAACATCCACAGCAGCCCTAACGCTGGAAGAAGCACTTTTTTCTCGAAAGGGCACTATATCAGTCATCCACGTCAACAGCCACAGCCCAATTAAAGGGTTTTTCCAAACCAGTGATGACGAAGCAGATGCCGCTGCAAAAGGATTGTGGACACTAAGAGATGCCCGTCAGCTACACGAGTCTCTCCACATCGGAGCTAAAGCGCTAGCGAAGACATGCGAGATCTCAGTCACTGACGTGAAACACATAGTAACTACATGTCCCCACTGTCAGAAAGCACCACTGTGGTCCAGCGGGGTAAACCCCAGAGGTCTTAAAGCCTCCGAGGTGTAGCAGATGGATTTTACACTCTGCCAGTTGCTGAAACCTCGAGCGTGGCTAGCGGTAACTGTAGACACATATAGCGGGGTGATCGTAGCCACTCAACACCTTAAGACTAACTCCAAAGCAACCATCCAACATTGGCTGACAGCCATGGCGTGGCTTGGCATCCCTAATCAGATCAAAACGGACAAGGGTCCAAATTTTGTCTCTAAATCAGTCCAGGCATTTGTTCTGAAATGGGGTATCACCCTAACACACGGCATCCCATATAATAGCACGGGACAAGCCATAGTAGAACGAGCAAATCAAACTCTGAAATCTAAATTGGAGGTATTAGCAAAAACAGAAGGTTTTGTCAACGCCATTCCCCCAGGAGACCAAGCACGTCTTCTAGCAACTGCTCTACTAGCACTGAATCAATTCCCCAGGGGGAGGAGGTGAATAGCCCCACCCGAAAACATTGGGCCACTTGAGCACTAGAAGAAGGCCCGTTGGTTATAATCAGAAATGAGCTGGGAGAATGGGAACAAGGGTGGAAACTAGTTCTAACAGGGCGAGGGTATGCCGCTGTCAGAAAAGATGGCAGAGTTAAGTGGTGTCCGCTTAAATCTATTAAACCAGACCTTCAGAATAAAACTAATGAAAACTGTGAGTTTTTGTTTACAGGACCGGATTATCGGACACCCCCGTAACCCGTACACCCCCGTGGCAAGCGTTCGGTCCAAGCCTGGGAGTTCCGCACCGGCAGAATCCAGACAACGGCAAAATAGCCTCCGCAGGGGAGGGGCTCCAATGCCTTTGTGTGATTTTGATTTTAGAGCTTGTCACTGCAAGACAGGTAAATTCAAGTCACCTTCCCCACCAGCCGTTTAAATGGTCCCTCCTTCGATTTGAGGATCACCAAGTTATCGCAACTCAAATAACATCAGGTGCACCAAGTTTTAA
>JANXJC010000005.1:23542024-23552697 GCA_027564655.1 Leptodon cayanensis
CAGCTGAGGAGGGGGGAGTGATAGAACGGCTTTGGTGGGCACCTGGCGTCTAGCCAAGGGTCAACCCACCACAAGGATTTACCTAAAGAAAATCTGCTTGATTATTGAGGAAATACACTGCAAGACAGATGTTGAATCAACTTTGATCAAGAGCACACGTGCTGTTTGCCTGGTTGAATATTACAAAAGAATAATTTTCAGATAAAATATACGCACCTCAATGATCACACATAAATTTCCTAGAGAAACTCTGAACTTATAGCTGGGAACGGTTTACTTTAAAAATGGAGTAGTATCTTTTTAGCCTTATAGTTTTAAAAAATATACCTAAATTGCAATACCTTACAGTGTTATTTGAAAAATCTTTAAATATTTCATAAATTAAAAAATGCAGAGTTCAGTCTTTTCTGTATTTTGACAGTTAAACCATTCTTAACTCTTCCAGGTGGATTACTGCCACTGTAAAGCAGGATAGATCCACTGAACAAAACTGATGAACACTAGAAAATTCAGAGTGTTGAAGTTTACTATTGACAAAGAGTGGATATGACAAGTTATTAGCATTCTGATACAGCACTTCTCTGGCAAACTGTCATGAGAACAGGAGGCAGAACACCATCAGCCTATTGTCAGGATAATTAGAATAATGAAAATGTGAAATAACACAAATGTAACTGCTGTCCATTACAATTCTTACAATGAACTTATAATTTGTCGCATTCTCATTAAGCAGCGTAAAATATTTAGGGATATTAAAAAAAGAAAAAGAACAATTCACAGCTATATTTTGTAGTGTTTAGTTGGACTGGCATGAAATTTCAAAACCCTTTACTATCACAAGCCGGCACCATGAAATTGCATTTATGAACCTTGTTGTTAGTGCTTAATACTGGCATTATATGATGTGTAAATAAGTTATTGTGCAAGTAAAGAAAATATTTTGCTAATGTTGAAGTAGCCTCAATCATTGCATAGAGTAATAATATAGTAATTATGGGAAATTTAGAATTTTGAAGGTAAAATATTAATTAAATCTGAAAATATTTGCTGTAAAATTTAAATGAAATTATTGATAATTTTTAAGCATAATTTTTAAAGAATATCCATCTAATGCCCAGGGCCTAGCACTGTGTTTGTTTTGTAAAAATTTTTTATTGACTTCAACGCTCCAAATTAATTCCTCCATGATTTTATTATCTGGGTAATAAACTGAACAATAAGTCTGGATAATAAAACAACAGAAATAGCAGAAATTGATGCTGAAATAAATTTTAAGAGAGTTTCTACTCCCTCCTCCTTTTCAAAGGCTGGATCAGCTATATCTGTATCATTTGTGACCAAACAATTTACAACCTGCTCTTAGGAACTACAGCTGAGGGAGTTGCCCCAGCCTCCCAACAAACTGCTGTAGGTACTTCCTAGTCCTCATTATTACACACTCTAACATAGACCTTCCTTTCCATTATTTAAAGTCACTTGTCTGATCTGCAGTGAGTTTTGAGAAAGGAATAAACTCCTCAGAAGCTATGTTTTACATATATGAACACTGCTACTGTCTTTTCCTTTCCTTAGTTTAAACATACTTAAACCTTTCATCTTCCTTTTGACGTCTGATTTTCCAGACCTTTGAAAAGCCTCCTGCTCTCCTTGAGACTCTTTTTAGTTGAATCACTCCTTTTAACTTGCATTGCCCCAGATTTGAAATGCTGAGTTTATCAGCTCTGAACACAGTAAAATCACTGTTTTATACTCAACATTCCTATTTATAGACCCAACGATGGTGTTTGCTGACTAATGCTGTAACCTACTACCCTAGAGACTCCTGTTCTCTGAATATAGTCAGCTGTTTTGAAGTACCTTGTCTTATATGGCTACTATCAATACTATTAATGATGACAAGAGGAAGCATATTCAGATTTGGATTTCCATTTTGCTTGCAATAAAATTTTTAGTGGAAATGTACATCCAGAACACTATTCACTTATTTTCAAAGAATTTATTAGAGGATGTTAAACTTTCTTTAGCCTTTTAAAGCAGTAAATCTATTTGGGTAAGGTATTCTAACAAGACAGAATTTTCCTTTAATTTCAGAAGATATGTATAATAAAACAAATAAGTGTGTCACACAGAAGATAAATTATATCAGTTTCTGTGGAACATTATTGCTTTATTCATATTGTGTCTTTTCAAAGTTGTAGTGCTGAAGGAAAAAAAAATCACATTTTGTGAAAGTTTTCATCTTTTGAACTGTGGGTATATTTGCTGAAACTTGTAATGTTTTCTAGTATTAATTTTAGCTATTATAATCCAAACTAGAAATAATCCTCTTCTGTGTGAACCTCTATTTCTGAATCAAAACTCATAGAATCATAGAACCATAAAATCATAGAATGGTTTGGATTGGAAGGGACTTTAAAGACCATCTAGTTCCACCCCCCCCCTGCCATGGGCAGGGACACCTTCCACTAGACCAGGTTGCTCATCCTGCCATCCAACCTGGCCTGAACACTTCCAGGGATGGGGCATCCACAACCTCTCTGGGCAACCTCTTCCAGTGTCTCACCACCCCCACAGTGATGAACTTCCTTCTTACATCTAAATCTACCCTCTTTCAGTTTAAAGCCATTACCCCTCATCCTATCACTTCACTCCCTGATAAAAAGTCCCTCCCCGTCTTTCCTGTAGGCCCCCTTTAAGTACTGGAAGGCTGCTGTAAGGTCGCCCTGGAGCCTTCTGTTCTTGAGGCAAAACACCCACAACTCTCTCAGCCTGTCCTCACAGGAGAGGTGCTCCAGCCCTCTGATCATCTTCGTGGCCCTCCTCTGGACCTGCTTGAACAGGTCCATGCCCTTCTTATGCTGGGGGCCCCAGTGCTGAACGCAGTACTCCAGGTGGGGCCACACCAGAGTGGAGTAGAGGGGGAGAATCACCTCCCTCGGCCTTCTGGTCATGCTTCTTTTCACACAGCCCAGAATGCAATTGGCTTTCTGGGCTGCAAGTGCACATTGCTGGCTTATACTCAGTTTTTCATGCACTAATACCTCTAAGTCCTTCTCCGCAGGTCTGCTCTCAAGCCACTCATCACGCAGCCTGTATTTGTGCTTGGGATTGCCCCAACCCACGTGCAGGACCTTGCACTTGGCCTTGTTGAACTTCATGAGGTTCACACATTCCCACCCCTCAAGCCTGTCAAGGTCCCTCTGGATGGCATCCCTTCCCTTCAGCATGCCGACGGCACCACACAGCTTGGTGTTGTCAGCAAACTTGCTGAGGGTGCACGCAATCCCACTGTCCATGTCACTGACAAAGATGTTAACCAGCGCCGGCCCCAATACTGACCCCTGAGGAACACCACTCATCACTGGTCTTCACTTGGACATCAAGCCATTGACTGCAACTCATTGAGTATGACCATTCAGCCAAGTCCTTATCCACCGAGTGGTCCACCCATCAAATCCATGTCTCTGCAATTTAGAGGCAAGGATGTTGTGCGGGACAGTGCCAAATGCTTTGCACAAGTCCAGGTAGATGATGTCTGTCACTCTTTCCTTATCCACCAACACTGTAACCCTGTCGTAAAAGGCCACCAAATTTGTCAGGCATGATTTGCCCTTAGTGAAGCCATGTTGGTTGTCACTAACCACCTCTTTATTCTCTGTGTGCCTTAGCATAGTTTCCAGGAGGATCTGCTCCATGCCTGCAACAGAGGTGAGACTGACTGACCTGTATTTCCCTGAGTCTTCCTTTTTCCCTGAGTCTTCCTTTTTCCCCTTTTTAAAAATGGGGGTTATTTTTCCCCTTTTCCAGTCAGTGGGAACTTCCCTGGACTGCCACGATTTCTCAAATATGATGGATAGTGGCTTAGCCACTTCACCTGCCAGTTCCCTCAGGACCTGCAGATGCATCTCATCAGGTCCCATGGACTTGTGCACCCTCAGGTTCCTTAGGTGGTCTCGAACCTGACCTTCTCCTACAGTGGGTGGTTCTTCATTCTCCCAGTCCCTGACTTTGCCTTTTGCGACTTGGGAGGTGTGGCTGGAGCACTTGCCGGTGAAGACTGAGGCAAAAAAGTCATTGAGTTCCTCAGCATTCTCCATGTCCTGGGTGACCAGGCCTCTTGTTTCCGTCCACAGAAGGCCAACGTTTTCCTCCAAAGATTTAATACCAACATTTGAATGTGTCCCCTTTTTAAATGGTATAGCACAATGAAGAAACACTACCTTCAATAGATAGAGATGTATTCAAATCGATTCAAACACTGTTTATTAAAATAAATGGCTAAAATGAAAAGAAAGAAAAAGAGAAAAGAAAGCTCCTGGAGACAATATATTAATTTTCTCTTCATAGTGGGCAAGAAGTGAAATCTTGAATAGAAAAGTTTAAAGTGGAGGCACTGACTGGACTAATAGCTTACAGGAATCATTTTACTACAAAAGTCCCAGAGCTCATTAAGCTAAAATAGCTGCGCTTATGTGAAATAAGAAACCTCTACCATTTACATTCAAGGAACGGGGATTGCAGAATGACTCAGCTGCCTCTCCATGCCAAACTCATCTTTTTTCAGTTCTTTGTTTATAAACTAACTGATTCATATTCAGGGAAACACAGTATAGAAGATCTGTTTTTAAATGAATTCATGAGGACAGGAAAAGTGACCCCAGGTAGCTACTTTTACACCTGGTGATGTAAGCAGCGTCACAATTAGAGCTTTTAGGAGCAGTGAAAGAGCACTGTGCAGAAGAGGCGGTAGCCAGCTCCTTGGGGACTGCAGCTGATTGTCACCTGACTAATTGAAATTCCTCTGCAATGCTGGCTGCTGTTAGACTGCTGTGGAGCTGGCCATTCTCTGCTCTCATCGGTCTAGCAAATACTGTATCTGTCAGTCCAAATCCCAGCGAAGGAAGTTCCACATCCCAGTGGCACTGGGAGGGCTCAGCGCACTGAAGTCACAGCGGATATTAGTCTATCAGCCTTGGCGGGGATGCCTGCTGCACGTAGTGCCGGCTGCCTGCCCTGTGACTCCAGGGTTCACCGCCATTATGCAGTCTTTAGCTTAGCTGGAAATAGTTTGTCTTCTATAGCCAAGGATGCAATGGAAATACATTTATATATGTAAGACGCACATGACACATTAGGAGTGTTTTACATAAATAAGTTCCACATTTTTATTTATAAATGTCACACAAGCTGGCACAGGTGAGGAGTCCACCCTAGAAAATAAAGTGAAAAGTTGAAAAGGGGTTTGTAAATGAGTCATCAGCACCACAGACTGAGTTTGCCTTTTGTTTGTTTTGATGTGATTCCTTTTCCTTTTTTAAAGACTGCATGCCCTTTCTTGTTGAGTTACAAAAAAGAGAAGACATATTTTATACTCTGTTCACTTTAAGCCATCAATAAACATTTATCTCAGCACTTCACAAGCATTAACCCTTCATATTGCTCATAGAAAATAGGCAAGATTTCCTCTTTTCAAAGCTGAGCTCAAGTATATTCTTGGAAATGGCATTCTATTTGAACATCAACATTTCATGGAAATTAGTATTGAAATTTTTGCTTTATGAAAATTACATTTTAATTTCATGCATCTGTAAAGAAAAGCTATTGACAATGATGTCAAACCATTTTGGATTATAAATCTATAACTTCATCTAATATTAACAAGAATTGCGAACCTGACTATTTCAATGCAAAATCTGCAAATGTAATTAAAAATACCAGTACTTTGAATAGCAATTTTAGTGTTAAAAATGTTTTTTCTGTTATTTATTTGAAATAGCAGTAATACTGAATAAATTAATGGGAAAGTAAAGATAACAGAATTTGGACTTACATAAGCCAGTATCACAAAATAGTCTGCAACATGCATCCAAACTTCAGACACCAGGAGACCAAATTCAACATCTTCCTCTGCCAGAAGGAGGAAGATGGAAGCTCTGACCTTCATGGGAATGTCCTAACAACCAGATCTGGGGCTAAAGAGAGGGCACACGCATAACAGACCTTTTGGGCAAACACATTTAAGGATTCATACAGCCACAGGGAAGAAATAGGCAAAGAATGATTTTTTATGATCATGTTTGGACATTATTTTAGAAATTACAACATCTTTTGTTTGATCCTAGATACAGGGAGTGATATATTCTTCAGGAAATCATCACTGGATATAGTATGACTGGATATAGTATTCAAATACACATATTTGAAATTGGAACAAAATTCGGTTCTTCAGTTTCACAAATGAATATAGTCTAGAAACCTTCTTCCTGCCTCTACTTTCTCTTTCTCTTTCCATATATTTTTCTGTTTTGTTTTGGTTTGTTTCCCTCCTCCACCCCCCAGATATTAACTTAACCTGTTCCTAAGGAGTTTCAGTGGCAGAGACTATAACTTAGCCAGGCAGTCTGTTTAATGGTAACCACCCTTAATATTAGCAAGGCTTTAATTGTCTTGTTGCAGTTTAAGCTCTTTCTTATTTCCCATCTGCCATGAGAGATTATTCTTTTACTATTTGAAAGCCTTTTATGTTCTTGAAGACTGAGCACCTCCAGGACTGGCAGTCATCTCTCTGTGTATGTGTAATGCACATTTTTCTTTCCTTCTTTCTTTCTTTTAATTTCTTTCTTTCTTTCTTCCTCTCTCTCTTTCTTTCTTTTCTTCTTCTTTTTTTTTTTTTTTTTTCCAGGATGGGTTCCTGTTCATACATCTGTGTGATGCTTGTTTTATTTCTCAACAGCATGATACTGTTGACTCATGACCTAGATTATTTTCTGAAGAACTGCTACCAAGCCAGTTATTTCCTATCCTGTATTTATGCAGGCAACACTTCCTGAGGACATCTGTGAGCTGTGAACCCCGCTCTATGGACCACCTGCCAGTAAATTATGTGTTGTAATGTTCAGAATACCAATGCCAAAGTCCTTTTTGGAACTCTACATGGATTGTAGCATTTTTGTTAATGTCTCCATATCAACATTGAATTGAATTTTAGGGACAGTATAATTCTGGACCTGATATTTTGCTGTTTAACATGATTTACAAAAGTGTGAGAAAGTGAGGCAAAGTGAGATGAATGTCTTTCCTGGAGATATATAGCAAGTCCACAAAATTAATCAAGTTCTTACTTTCCAGTTTCCATCCTATGGCAAAACTGAGTGATTTTACAGGTGCAGGCTAAGAGGACAATGCAACACCAGCGTCCAGCCAGTAGTAGGGGCTGATGTACTCTCCTGGATTGTGTAACACGACAGTGGCTAAATAGCTCCGGAACCTCCACTAAAGCAGGGCTTTGTCAACTCCTGATTTTTTTCCCCATTTTATTTACCATGAAATCATCTTAGTTCTCTGACAGAGTACTAAGTAGTCCAGAATTCGGGACAGGATATCTGCTCAGTCAGTCTCTGTATATGCAGTGAGACAGAACAGCATTTCCTCGCTTGGGATCACGGATGCAAAACTGGATCATTAACATGTCCTGACTCCATGATAGCACCCAATTCTTCTGCAAGGGAAAACCATGAGCAGGAAGAGGCCGGTGGGACCTCAGTGTATTGCAGGAGCTGTGCTGCTCTGCATACCTTCTCCACAGTCTGAACACACCCTCAACAAACAATCCAGTCTTTCATTTCTATCATCACTTCAAAATACACTAAGGATCAGCTCCTTCTACACTCTTCTACTCACTCAGAATCCCAGAAATCCTTTCCCTTTTCATGATTTCATTTGCTCAAGCCTCAATCTTATGCCCAGAAGTACTTGTGACAAAATTGACAGCACAGCAGGTAGTGATGGAATACAAGACTAACACTGGCAAAAGAAAACCATAATTACAATTTCACACACACACAAACACAAACTATCTATCTATCAAGATAGATACAACAGAGATTGTAACATGGTGCCATAAGTGTGTGAGCACAAGATAATAACAGAAGCTTTGAGAATACAGGCACAGATGATACCGGGGGCTCTGGAGATATAGCTGCTACTCAGAAACAGTCAATCACTGATCACTAAAGGAATGCAACCTTGAAAGCTGCCCAGAGCTGGTTTGTGGTGTAACAAAGAGAACAAAAGCCATACATGCAGCATATGTAAATCATCCCACATATATTGCCAAAACAAAGGTCATAACAAGGAAGTTACATGACAGTTGCAACCTCTACAAGAAGAGGGAGCGAGGAATGAAAAAAGAAAGGACAAAATGCTCTAGTATTACCCCTGGTTTAAGGATGCTATGCCTGATCAATGCCACTAATCTGCAGCAATTCTTCTGTTCCCTTTGGTAGACAAAGAACATTACTTTTTCTTTTGCATTCACTGTATTTTGCTACAGTAGTTATGTGTAGTGTGATCTTTTACAATACAGCTGGGTGAAGTAAACAAGAATTTTTAAAAAAGGTGTGTGTGTTTTCTGCTCCAGTTTTCCCACGTGACAAGGTGATTGATGCCATAGGACTGAACCAGAATAAATTTGGGTGCTGTCCTGTAGGTAGTTAGGTAGATCGATAGATAGATCGATAGATAGATTGATATTCCCCTATATTTTTATGTTTATTTACTGAAATGGAATCTTACTCTCTATAACTGAAGAACGGTTCTTCATTGATTTAATACAGCTAGAGGGGTTTACTAAATGCTGTACACAAGGAGAGAAAATGTAAAACAGGTATTGTAAAGGTACAATCAACATATATCAATAAGAAAATATTATAAATATTACTTACTGCATATTAAAAAACTCCTCATTATATATCTCCTTTTAAGGCTGTAAACTAACAATATTTGTTGGAAAAGACAAATCGCTAACACACCGGAAGTTCATAATACTAAAGACAATTTCAAGCATTAATAAGTTCCTAGGAAAAAGAAATTGTTTTTGCTGCATGGATATTAATTTAATATGTATCATTATCATGTCTAAAAAAATTCAATAGAGGATGATAATAAAACCTGAAACCTGAACCACTAACTTGATGGAACTCATTCTTTGTGAAATACAGCTCTTGCTGCTTATAAAATACTTGTGCAAGGTTATGCTACTGTAAAGTATGTTCATGTATGCTTTCAGTGAGAAGTTTGGCATGTAATACTTCCCTTAGATGCCTTCTCAGGAACACACTGAAATAGAATCATAAAATCATTTAGGTTGAAAAAGACCCTTAAGAACATCGAGTCCAACCGTTAACCTAACACTACCAAGTCCACCACTAAACCATGTCTTAAATATATAAGACGATATTTTGATAAATTTGGTACTCTTGTGTTTGTAAGATAGGCAAGTACTATTTGGTAATGACATGGAATTTCTAATATAAATAAACATTTTCTTCTACCATAAATAATCAGCATGCACACATATGCATACATACTCACGTAAAACAATGGACATACGCAAGGTACTGATCAGCAATAATGAAAGACTTTGGTTCCTTACCTCCTTTCTTTTCTACAGTACTGCATTTCTTCAAAAACCACCAATTAGGTGGAAAATACTAGTATTTCATACTAGCAATGAGCATAAATTCTTGCAAGGGAATGAAACATAAGAAAAGTGTTACTGAAATGTATTCCAATATATTGCAGAAGATAACAGTGCAGACAAGTATGTTAAGGTTTCAGGTAACAGAGAAGTCATAGTTACCTGAAGGAACACTTTTACTGTAGGACGGAAAAGTCATTGATACTAGCACCAGGTACCACTTCCAGTATTCACTGGGCATCAACCACAAAGCAGCAGCAGAACTGATTTGTTCATACCCAAGTTATGAGAGAGAGAAATCTTGTATATGAGAAACTGGTAACAGACCATCACTTTTTGGACTGTGAAACATCCAAATGAAGTCACTATCCTTTAAATCAATCCTGATAAGGATGGGGAGGGAGCAGAACCCATGCTTCAGTAAACGGGTAATCTGACATTTATAACTCCTCTTCTTCATTTGATTATTTGAGAGGATTTGAACCCCAGCAGACACATCCTGAATGATACTAGTGTTTCTGAAGAACTTGATAATAAAACCACATAAACTACTTCAAAGGCTATTTTGGTTGCCAAACACTACTTTTGTTGCCAATTTAACTTTAAAGCTCTAGCCTAAGTAGGAGGAGATTTTCTCAGCTGAGGAACATTGCTCATTAAAAATACACTGCTTCCATCCCAAACCTGCTGTCTGAACTGTGGGCTGTGAGGTGTGATGACTTCCAACAGAGACGTGTCCATCACCCTTCTGAGTTTTATAGTTTCTACATGATTTGCCCTGTATTTAATATTTCCCACACATAATATTCTCATATCAGTGTGGCTAAACTAGCACAAATTTAAAAATGTTTATATTTAGAGTGTGTTATTTCACTCGTAATTCATACGTGAAGCAGACGAAACACGGAAATAGTAACGTACCTGCTTGAGCTGGTGTGTTTCTGTCGTGGTTTAACCCCAGCCAGCAACTAAGCACCATGGAGCTGCTCACTCACTCCTTCCCCCCCACCAGTGGCAGGGGAAGGAGAATCAAAAACAAGTAAGACTCATGAACTGAGATAAGAACAGTTCAATAACAGAACTACTACTACTACTACTACTACTACTACTACTACTGCTGTTGACGCGGAAGTAACGGACCCACCTCACGATCAATATGATCAGGTGAAAAGCCAGTTTATTGTTAGAATACACA
>JANXJC010000005.1:23552797-23573694 GCA_027564655.1 Leptodon cayanensis
TGTTTATTCTGTTCAAGGCCTTCTAAAGGCGCCTGCAATGCTCTTGTGAACAGCGTTAGCTGAATGTTCCCACATACTGCTACTACTACTACTGAAAAGGAAGACAGCAAAAAGAGAGTGAAATATAACCCAAGAAAGACAAGTGATGCACAATGGAATTGCTCACCACCCGCTGACCAACGCTCAGCCAGTCACCAAGCAGCAATCCACCCCTCCTGGCCAACTCCCCCTGTTTATATACTAGACATGATGTCATATGGTATGGAATATCCCTTTGGCCAGTTTGGGTCAGCTGTCCTGGCTGTGTCCCCTCCCAGATTCTCATGCCCATGCTGGCAGGACATGAGAAGCTGAAAAATCCTTGATTTAGTATAAGCACTACTTAGCAACAACTAAAACATCAGTGTGTTATCAACATTATTCTCATACAAAATCCAAACTACAACATTATACCAGCTACTAGGAAGAAAATTAACTCTATCCCAGTCAAACCCAGGACAGTTTCACAAAGCCATCCTCTATCTACAAATCTACTATGTTTTCATTTTTAGAATCAAGTTAGTTCTTGAGGGCTCATATAAGCAAATACCTAGATGAGAGCCACCGAAATATTCTTGTTAACTGCGCATGATTTCATTTCTTAATGTTATTTATAAAAATTAATATGTTCAGATTTATCCAAGGCTTTGGCAGAGCTTAGGTAGCAAGAGCAGTATGTATGATTCTATAATACGATCTATGCAAAATATGCTGTGCCAGTCTGAGGATCCTGAGTTGTTTTCTATTCAGAGAAACATACCTTGACCTTTAGCAAGAGCTAAACTAAAACTGATAAAAACCCAGGAGTACGAATTGTTTTGCAACACAAACAACGTATTATTTGAGCCTGTCTGTTCCAGTGACTGAATTACACTGTCAGAAAGAAAAGATCTGCAACCTCTCTCTCTCACAGTCTTCACTTAAAGTTGCCTTGACTTTAGCATCATAATAATGGTAACAGAGAAATACCAATCAAATGGAAATGACTACTGCTAGTCTTATTAAACCCTCACAATAAAATTAAGTACAATTTGAGTACTAATTGGAAATAATATTACGAAACAACAGAGACAGTTTTGGGCTGAACCATCAGAACAACTGGTGGCAGTTAATAATTAAGTTAATAATAGTACAACTCTTCCATCATTTAGAAAGGAAGGAAGGAAGAGCCTTATGTCTCATCTACTGCCTAAGATCCCTTACATTATAACAAAATGTAACTTCCTTTTTTACTCTTTTTAATAAGATCAAAATATTTTTTTAAATGGATTGATAGGAAAAATAAACCCAATCTTTCTGGTTTCAGTTTTTTATTGGAATTGGGAAGATTGATTCATTTTTTCTGAAGACAAACTTACAAACCAAACTGCATTTCCTGTCTGGACCATGTGTCTTACTTTAGAAACCAAATCACGTGAAAGGGCATCACTGACCTTCTACGTGCTCTCACACTTGCCTTGGCTTGGATCCACCATTCATCCTGGAAAAAGGCCAGATGGCAAAGCAGAAGTCCAGGTATAAAATAGAGCAAATTCATACAAATCTAGACCAATTCAGACATGTCTTCTGCTGGCAACACAGAAGTCTCTCGGTTTTATCATGCCATTGTTTAAGGTCCTGTTAATTTCCTTAGGAATACATCCCAAGTTTGAGAAAGCCACAGAAGAGGAGACACGCTGACAACAGACACTTCTAGCACTTTTGGAATCACATTTTCACTGACCCAAGGAAGGTAAATGCTGCCTGAAGTATCCACGCTCTACGCTCATTACCAGTTTCACCCTGTCGTTCTAGCCTCACGGAGCCAAGCTACTGAATTATGGCTAAAGTGAGGTCCAGCTCTGCCATTTACCTGCAGACATCTGTACCACACTTCAGTCTCCTCCTTTTGTCATTCTCTCCCATTTTCTCTCTATTGCTTTTCTCCACAAAGAAACAAGTAAAATTTTAATTTCCTAATGTTCTTTTTAAAGGCACTCTGAAAGCTAGAGTAACATGTGATGGCTCTTATTAATTTCTGTGTGTATCAGAAATTAATCCAATAGAATTGATAATGTAAATGCAGTTTAAATGAGCCAGGATCAGGGATTTTGTATAGGAGGCATTTCCTGCATGATTAAAGATCAGCTAATGAGTACAATCTTCTAAACTGGCTACGAGCTACCCATAAGTTTATAGCCCAATACACTTGGATGCACTGTTAACCCATTCCCATTTACACACATAGAGTTTCTTTATAAGTCGATTATAACTATAGTGCCATTTTTATGATAATGTCAACAAAAAGCAGGGTGGATTTATAGTCTTGCATTCACAAGTATATTACCTCAAAAATTCCTATATCTGTGTCAAAAAAGGGAGAAGTTTTGAATATTTCTTTCAGAATCTAACTTTTGCCTTAGACACCCAAAGGCAGATAAGGCTTAACAATGTCTGTCAGGAACTACCATTTATATGGGTGAAACTAGCTAAAACTGCATGTGCTGCCATCCATTGACTCCCAGCTTTTTGTCTTTCACTGTTACACTCTGTTGAGCTTTGCAGTTATTTTAGTGCATCTGAAAAAAAAAGATTATTAATATACCATTTCTATGTTTCCCTATATCACTGTAGGGCTGGCAATTTAAAGATGGCAATTTTCTTTTTCTTCTTACATTTTCCAACTTACTTCCCTTTATCTCTATGAGGATACATATATTCAGTCTAATTTTGTTACCATGTTCTTTTGCTTTTCGATCAATGGTTTATTTTTCCCTCCAAGATGATCAATTTTGTCAAGCATTCTTGTCCCTGAAAAATAATTTGTTCCATTTCAGTTGTGCCTGCTTCCTCAGTTTCTTTTTTTTTTTTTTGTCCCATCTTGCTTGCTTTGTATCTATTTTTCCTCAATATATTTTTTTTTTTCTTCTACATCATTCAGCAGCATGATACCCCTGGGTAATTAGTACTATCAGTACACTGCTTTTATTCACTATTACTCTCCCATGGGACACTAGCTACATAGTGATAGTATTATCCCACACAATTTTTTTCTGCTATTTGTAACATCACCTAGAATGGCTGTTTCATAAGATCTTTGTCCAGGCAGTATAAATCATACTTTGCAAGTTTTGTCTGTTTGGGGAGAAATTCTGTCATTTTTTTCATGAAAAGTATTTTGACTGAGTCCTGAGACTATAAGGGCCTAGTTCTGTCAGTAACTTGCTTGCTTTCAGATGATAAATACCCGTTGATTCTAGTGGGACTTGAGATCAGAGTCCTTGATGCTAACATATTCATCTCTCTGTGTAGGGCCAACAGTTCATACTCACACCATGCAGTTTCAAAGCAGTCACCCAATGAGCTAAATCCATCAAGTCAGATCATACAAAGAAGAAAAAAGTGCATTGTACACCAGCAGGGGTGTCTAACATTAATGTCTGTATATACAGGTGAGTGCAATAGGAGACAACAGTAATGTTTAGAGATACCTAATCTGTGGTGTTACAATACTGGCAAGATCAAAACCTACTTGTTCTAATCGGGTTTCTTCAGTGCAAATTCCTGGTTTACAGACTTTCAAAGACCTGATTCATAAGTATATGAATAATGTGGACAGTGTAGTGCTACACTGTAAAGAATCAGTGTAATGTGATTTCCCAAATCTATTTTGCCTATTAAAATCCAAAAAGAACAAATTTCATGCCTCAGAAGATTTCAGCTGTAAGTGAAAGCTACAGACTAAGATCCCAATTTTGATAGAGGTACCAACTCTGTCAACAGGAGTCAGAGATCTCATATTACTACCACGTAATATTTTTTTCCCTTCCATGTTTATTATGTAGCAGCGCAGGAGTCTTAGAGACAGTGATACAGTATGAGAAAACTAGGGGATGAGAATGCAAGTTTCTTTGGAGTATAAGGGAAGACTTACTGGCTGTATAAAGACTAGTAACTAGAGTGTACACACTATATAGCAACTTTAGTGGAATGATAGAGGAAAAAGTACAAGTTGCAGAGGCAAAAAAGGTTGTAAGGAAGCACCAAAAGGCTGATCTTTATGCACGGAGCTAGAAAGGTATTGACTGTTACCATTTGTAAGCTGTAAGTTGTTTTCTTTTTAAGGAAGAAGCATGGATTCCATTAATAGAATCATAGAGTATTTTAGGTTACAGAGATGCCTGGAGGTCTTCTAGTCTGACTCTCCACTCACAGCAAGTCCAATTAGATCAGGTTGCTCAGGGGCCTGTACAGCTGAGTTTTTAATATCTTCAAGAATCAAGATGCCTCAACATCTTTGGGCAACCTGTTCTAGTGTTTGACCATCCTTATGGGGAAAAAAAAATATAAAAAATTCCTTTTACACCTGATCAGAATTTCTTTTCTCCAACTTGCATCCATTGCCTCTCTTCCCATCTCTGTGCACCTTGGAGCAGAGTCTGGATCTGTCTTCTCTTTCCCCTCTCATTGGCTGCCTTGTTGAATAAAACCAGTTCTCTCAGCCTTCCCTTCCATGTCATGAACATTCAATCACCTTGCTGGTCTTCCATTGGACTTGTTCCAAACTGTCAATGTCTTTCTTGTATGGGAGAGACCAAAACTGGACACAATACTCCAGATGTGGTCTCACAAGTGTTGAAGAGAGGGCAAGGTTCACTTCCCTGAAGCTGCTGGCAAGAGCTGGCTGCCTTTGCTATAAGGGTTCAACTCATTCAAATTGTTGTGTATCAGATCCTTTTCCCTGGCACTGCTTTCTATCCACTCTGTACTGCTTATGTGGTTATTCCATCCCAGATGCAAGACTTTGCACTTGCCTCTGTTGAACTTCATGAGTTTTCTGTCAACCCATTTGTCCAGCTTGGTGAAGCCATTCTGAACCTCCAGCATAGTGATCCCTCCACCCAGTCAGGTTTGCAGTCTCACTGAGAGTACACTCCATCCCATCATCCAAGTCATTAATGAAGACACCTTATTACACAGGATAAAATATAACAAAGAGTAGTTTGCCACAGATAAAGTTGTTTAAAAAAATGAGCTATGAAAAACAACATTTCCATTGCCATTTAGCCAACAGATTCATTTTACCCATGTGAGTATTCCCATGATAATATATACAAGATCAAGTAGACAAGCCCAGATAGCTGAAAACTTATAATCCATTTGCATTATTAGCAAACACATGAAGTAAAATGGAAGAAGAGAAGGCCTTTAATAAGAAGTTTCTCTGTGTAGTAAATAATTCTCAAGTAGTTGTGGTCTTTACTTGTCAATCTGTTTATACTGAAAAGTTGTTAGTGTTCAGTCAGCACTGTTCTGATGTGATATGAAAGATAAAAAAACAGTCAGTATTATTACTGTGAAATGGCTGCTTTAAAGTTAAATTTAAAGGTTAAATTTCTGTGCTGGACCTTAACAAAATATATCAAAACTGCAGAAACAAAGACTGAAAAAGTTCCAGGTGACTTTCAGCCTTACACATGTGACCAGTGAAATACTGCGTACTGCTTAGGCTGTGTCATCATCCATCGTCTTAATCTCCTTATATCAACTTCCAAAGAACATCTTACTGAGGAAAGGAAATGTTTTTGTGACAGGTCATCAACTAGTGTTTTTATCCAGTGCTTCCAAGAGTTTGTCTGCCTTCTTTCCAGCTGGTTATGTACAAAGCTCTGAAAGATACAGAAATGCCATTCATATTAGACACCAGTTAATTCCTCACTTCTTTTTCTCTCAGTACAAAGACCATTACTTCTATGTAGTTAAATCAAAGAGTAGTTGGGTCTCTTTGTGAAACAATTGTTTCAACACAAAACAAGGAGGGAATGTCCTAGTGCAACTCATGCTTACTGAAAGACACAATTCTACTGGTTGCAAATGTACATGTTGTATATCTAAGTTTAAATGAAATGCGTAAGAAAAATAATGAAACATTAACATATCAGTATGTAGCTTCCCTCTGCACCATTTTCCTCCTACTAGGCAGGTGCTCTGACCGGGAAGAGTAGTTAGAGTTTCACAGAATTACTGAATGGTGAATTTTCCCAGTCCTTACTGGGACATATGATTAAAGAGTTGTATTTCCTAACTTGTGTGTATTCTGATAAGCCTTGAAGAGTAACTGTTTTGTGATTTTTCCAATGATGTAACTATAAAATCTTATTAGCTGTGTTTTTCTGCAGTGTAGAGCATTTACCCCAGTAATTCTAAAATACATGTTTACACCACCTGAATAGTGCATTAATATTTATTTAACAATGTAAAATAAAATAAACAATAACTTTCTTTTATATTATAATACATCCTTGAGAAGAACACAGTATTATAATAAGTATTCTAAGAAAATGGTAAATTTAAAAAATGTTAACAACTTCAGCTTCATATATATGTGTGTGTGTGTGTATAAATATATGTATTGAGAGAGAGAGAAGGAAAGAGAAAGAAAGTAAAAATAATTATTTATTATTTTGATTTAGGTAGGTTTGACCTGAATCAAAATATTTTGCTGCATGGGCATAATCCTAAATATATAGTTTAAGCAAATACCCACAGTTCAGCAAAGGAACAAAAATTATTAAAGTGTATTTTTTAAGTCCTTGTGTTATAGGACCTCTAATTCAGTCCGCTAGTCTTCTATAAATCATGCTTCTTGAAGGACTAGAATTCCCAAATGTAGTATAGCTGATTTAGCAACAAAAAGATATGAATAGGATAGCAAAAACAATGTCACACAGCTCTACCTGTGTTATGGGAAATATAACCAATGTGGAGAATTCTTCTTTTGAACTATGCCTGACCTTTCTGAATTCTGTTGTTTTGCTATAGGTAAATTGTAATTGCAATTTCTTTTTTTCCTTCTATAGATGGCAATAAAAGTTGAGTGAGACAGAAATTCCACTTTTTTTCTCAGAAATTCCTTTTTTCCCCTAAGAAAATCCATTATTAAAATTACTGAATTTTAATAATACAAAGAAAAACCATGTTTGTAGACTTACACTGTAAAGAATAACTGGAGAGTGGTGATGTAGTCTCTGAGATTACTCACGTTCTGGTCCCGAATATAAACACAAATGCCACTATCTATAGCCTCTGTATCTTAATATCAAGATCTATGAAAGGATACTTCTTCATAGAAAATTCAAGAAGACTGGAAATAATACAGGAAATAAATACGCTAACCCATGTAACGTATAATGGTGCATTTTGTGTAGCAATCAATCAGTTTTGCGACTGCTCTTCGGATGCTAGTGTTCAGGTAAAATTAACTTCCCTCACTTTCTCCACGAGCTTGCCAGCATTTTAAATACCTATTTATAAGGTATCACTGGCTGCCTTTTTTCCAGTCTCGTAAGCTGCTTTTGCGGCTAAGCTGGTGTGACACCAAGTAACTGAGACTTCAGCTAAACTTAAAGAAACTGTACCATTAAATATAAATAAATACATAAATAGATTAAATGGAAGCTCTGTAAAGAAAATAGGAGGGAAGAAAGAAATAAAGCAAAAATGAAACAACAAAACACCAAACCAAAAGAAAGAGGAAAACCAAGAGGACTCCTTTACTGTAAATATATACACCTTATCAGGTTCAGATTTACTTATCACAGGTATATGTGAATTTTTAATCAAAAATAACTCAAAGACAGAACATTGATAAGTCAGAAGCAATTTTAGCGTAAAATCTCTCAGTAAATAGGGATATTTAGGAGATAATTAACAGAAGCTTTTCATAACGCTAATTGGAAAAATTGAGCAGTCTTTCACAAAACTTGTTATTAAAAGTTTTCATTGGGTATACTTACTCTACAAAAAATAGAGGAGAGAGATTCTTTGGAAAACTTAAAAAGTGATATAGTAATAATATTCTAACAGTATATCTAATAAGATGTCTAAAGTTGTACTAATAAATCGTCTTTCTACTGGAGTAGCAAGGAAAGGACTTTTGAACTGGTGTTAAATGAACACCTGCAGGTGACACTCGCCTTTAACGGCACCAAGAAAGGGGGTTCTTTGCCTGTCTGGATGTGTGATCAAGTCTTTACATTGTGCAATATTAGTCTTTTTGCTTGTTTATGCACACATTTTTGATGATCTTGTTACGGAGATCAACAAACGATTGCTCCTACCCTTTCTGCACTTTACTCACACCGACCTCTTGGCCGTCCCTATGGTTGCTGGCCAGGGAGAGCACACAGATTGCACACTAGCATGCGTGGTGAGCTGGGGTTGCGCTAGCCACATGGCCACTACAGGAGATGCCAGCATTTGGAAACAGGAGGGGAGCAGGGCCCCACTGGCTGAATCTCATGCCTAAGGGGTCAAACTTGTGGGTTTGAGACTAACACTTATAAGATTTCATCTGTGTGTGGTTAAACGTGTGGTGAGCTGCAGATCTGTCTCTGGGTGAATGTGTGGGGAAAATTTGTGGTGAAATGATTTTGAAAATGGAGGTAACAGATTTTGGAAACTCCCCAGTCTCCTTGCTCAGGCTGCCTGAGACCAGGCAGCTGAAAAATAAGGAGCCTTGGGAGCTGGAGGATGGAAGATTTTGTGATCCTGCTCCTAACAAGAATGTGTGGACGAGCTGGCCTAAGACTAGAAAGCAAAGATGGGCAAGGGAGCTAGCCAAAACCAGACAGGGAAGTGAGCTTCAAAATTGGCCTGTGTTCTTAGAAGATCTGCTGAAGTCATCACATTTCTCTAAGCATGTTTGATCTCAACAAATTATGTCAGGATAAGGTTGCCATAAAAGATGTCTAGTGTTTTTTGTAGTAAACAAAGCAAAGAATTGAAGAAAGGAATTGAAAAATTCTATCTGTCAGGGTAGTTGAACAATGACCTATTGAACTGGATTCTATTGCTTACTGTGCCATGAAACCCCATGTCATGCTAGTCAAAACAGTTAACTGATTTTCTCTGCGTCCCCACAGTCTATATGTTGCTTATGACTACCTTAAGAACCTGGATTTTTTTCTGGCAGAAATTCTGACAAATGCATGGAGTCACAGAAATTAACCAGGCCTGTGCTTTTAACTTACATATTCTATTTAAAAAGAAGTAAGGTGCAAAAAAACATGCATAAATTGTTTAAATAGGGACAGAACCTTACTGTGTCCGTTCTAGCATCTAGCTCAGTTCACCTACTGGAGAGATAATGGAAAAGTAATGTTATGAAAACTGATATATTGATATATTTGAAAAACTTCAGCACTCTAGCAAGTGATGAATGCCATACAAAGTACATAAGGAAATCCTTATTTCTTTCTTCAAAGCAGAGTTTGGATAATGGGCAACAGAAAAAAGCTAGGCTTAAAAAGTGATCACTAATAAAATGCAATCAAATATTAATCAATGGGCTATGTCTCAGGAGTTTTCTACCATCTTAACTGAATGAGAGATGCACTATGAGGGAAAAAAAGTAGGAAAACATGTGACCATGTAAGAAGACTGTATGAAAGTGTAAGCACATAAGAATTGAGGTGTTTTGACTGCAATATATGTGACATTTCATAACTTTTGAAAACATTTGGGGGTTAGACTAGATGACCTTTAGAGGTCCCTTCCAACCCAAACTAGTCTATGACTCTATGATACCATTGCAATGTTGATTATGCTATTTCAATACAGGGCTTTCACATCTATGACAGATATTTGTATTTTTGTGAGAACCTAGTAATAGGTATGCTCATCATAAATGAAAGGAGGGTTTAGCTGTTGGTAGTACCTTCCCATACAGATCCACAGTGCCCCTTCAGTAATTTCTCATTTGGTATTTTCAGTATTGTTTGCATGTTCACAGATTCATACTAGCTCTGCTTTGCAGAGTTCCTTATGAAGTAGAGCAAAGCACTTTGAAAATGCCTGTTTTGGAGCTAACGTGGATGTCAGTGAAAAACAGAGATTTCACATACAAAGCGTTTTTCATATTGTCAAAGCTGCAGGGGAGCAGAAAGTGCTTGCAAGGAACTATGGAAAGCCAGCATAGCAGTAACAAATAGGGGATGCCAGGCACAGCAATGGCTCAAATTCTGCCCTCATTTGAGTTTAGATTAATAATCCTCTGTCCACTCACTATGCAGAGCATTGAAACCTCCTTGGAGAGTAAGAGTCTTTTTGAACAGAGCATGATAATGATAATACCCACTTTTTACATAACAGCCATTCAAGAAATGGGAAATTTGGGTTCTTCAAATGAACCATGAACTGCATTCCAGGAGAGTAGTTACAGCACATTATTTCCAGGTATAAAACATAAAAGGAGAAGAACACGCTATCTTTGCTGGTCCTGTAGATGACACTGTATAAAAAGGACTACAAGAGGAAAAACAGGGAAGCAAGAGTTTGCTTCTGGGAGCTAACTATTCAGGCAGCAACTTGCAAGTAGACTTCAATCCCCAGATCTCAGAATATTTGATGTCTTTAACATTATAGGAAAATAGATATATCCAAGTTATCAAGGACTCACAGATTAATATCTTCATCCCAAAGCTACAGCCTTATGACTAAGTGATCAGCCTACCTTAGTTAACTTATTGGAGGAGATCATTGTCTTAGGAAATGTAGTTTTGAATCCTTTCTGTGCCTAAGAATTTTTATCGCTTATTTCCCAGTAGTGAGCGCTAACCCCAAGGCCGTTGTCCAACATGTCAAGATCTTTCATTCAGCTTAATGAAATCAGCCACATCCCCTGTGCTTTGTGCTGAATTTATGGTGGGTTTTTTTTGTGGTAGGAAAGAACAGAACAAGCCTAATAAATTGTCTGTTACAAGGAATTATAGTGTGTTTAGATTAGTCAGGGCTTTGGCAAGGGGTAGAGGTGCTGCTGGTTGGATCAGGATTTTCAGAAGTCACAAGCAGTTAAGTTCTGGGTGGCTCTCAGGTTGAAAAGATAGCATCCTAGCCAGTTTTAAGTGCCTTCAGAATTAGGCAGCAATGCAAATGTGTAAATAAACATAACATTTTTTCTAAATACTGTTAAAGTTGTAGCCAAAGCAATTGCTACCTTCAGTTTCTGTTCCCAGAACAGATTACAATGGTTTGGTGATTACGCTTACTCTAAAACATCTATATCTACACCTGTAACATCTCTACCTCTACCTCTCCCTCTACCTCTGTCTCTGTCTTTGTCTCTGTCTCTGTAAGTGGGGAATTCGTCAACTGATAATGGTTTTGGATATTTCCCAAATGATGAACCTTCAACTACCGATAATGCACAAGAAGAAAACACACATGAAGCCTGTTCCACTGGTTTTTATTCCTGACTTTCTACTCTATTATTGCAAATCTAGCAGGATTTAATTGTTTTGCTGCATTTTTGTCTCTGTGTTTTAACTGGAACTTACTCTGCTTAAAATAATGAATTACTGTCTGCATTATTTCAGGAGATATTTTTCTGCATTCACGTAGGCATCTAATGAGTAGATGTTCAAGGCTAAGCAAGTCACCCTACAAACCCTTTGTACTTAGGAGAGAGGAAAAGGTATTTCCAGAGTATGATTCATCTGATCCTAAAAAAAGCATCTAAAATAGATTAGATGACTTTTCCTAAGATTATTATTCATCCAAGGCCTTTAAAGGGCAAAGCAATGTTGATTTGCTGACGAACTGAGCATCAGAAAAAAAAAAGCAAAGAGAAAGATCTAAAAGCAAATAACACACACACACACACACACACACATATATATATATCAGTGTACAAATATACTAGACTTGGTTATGGGCTTAGAGTTTTTTCTCTTAGGAAGAAAACCACTAGTATATTTGTGTATATAACATTATATAGTCTCATATATATACAGAAATAAAGCCATATATATTAATATACATAAAACTGTACTAGGTTTTTGTTTGTTTGTTTTAGTATATATATACACTACATAAAATAGTTGCCAAATAATACAGTCTGAGGTACCTCAGCAATAACTAATTTCAAATGTGATATTTAAGGGTAAAGTACATAGTAACAGAACTCATTTAGGCTATAGATTGCCAAAAATCTCGCAGCTACACTATTTCTTCAAACAATAGCACGCTGTGCACTTTTCATACTGGAAAGCATATGAAGTAAGTTCCTATAGTTATATACATATTGCTTCTCCCCAGATCCACAGTGTGTAACATCAGTGACTTCCGCTTATTTTAACTAATATAAATGAGGTTAGAATCCAGCCAGTGGTTGAACTGCAGTTTAGTTTAAGTGTGCTTTAGCTTTCTTAGGTAAGTAAATATCTGCTTGTTTTTAAAAATCTATTTCTAGTGACTGAGGGAGGCAGTTTTATTCTCAAATATAGGACAAAATGATTTCTAAATTCTTAACATGAAAGAAGCTGGTGAACACAGCTTCCTCAAAGTAGGCTATAAAAATGGTTGTATTTGTTTACTCTTAGCTCTGTGTTGTGTGCGTCAGAGTCTTGAAGTTCTACATAACTTTGAAAGTACCTTGCCCTCAAAATAAAAAAGAACAAAGTTTGGTTTCTATATTCTTCTATTTCATTTCTGAGTTTCCCATCCAACAAGCTAGTCAAATAGACTCTGCTGCATGAGAAAAACACATGACAGGGAACACATCACACTCAATGTCCTTGGGCATATTTTGTTGACTTTAAACAGTATCTAGCACTTCATGACAGAAAATAATTTCTATTTCAGAACTTTAACGACTCAAATAACACAAGGATAGGTAGCCCTATACTAGTTCACTAAATACAAAGTTAGAAACACTTCAAAATATGTCCTTGACTGAAGTCTTGCCTGCGTCATTAAATAAGCTGGGAGACTGACCAAATTACAGTAAATAGTAAAATATAACTTTTTTACTTTTACTATCAAAAAATTTCTTGTGTTCCCTCTCCTATTGAATTATACAGTACCATGCTAACTAGGACTGTTCACATTTCTTTTGTCTGAGAGAACAAGTACAAGTATTTGCTGCAGCATATTGCGCTAAAACTAACTGTAATTTGGTCAGTACTCAAATTATATTAATGACCTATATATATATATTTGGTTATTGGGGTAAAAGATGGATGGAATTTTCATTCCTTTTTTCTTTTCAGCAAAGTTCTTACAATGTGAGATATAATCTGATCAAAGGTTAGAAGGATAACCTTTCCTATATGACGTATGAAATACGCTGTATATTGTTACAAAATGCTGTAGTTGTAATGGTTTTACTACAATTATACAATTTTCAGCCATTATGGAAATATTTTTTCCTCCCCATGCTGTCAGTCTTCAAATACAGACCTTATCTCACCTAAATTTAGAAGATGTCTACATCCAAGAAAGTAACTTCTGGTGCCCTTTAAAGTCACTGGAGAAACCAGGCTCTCTTAAGGTGTGACTCATCTGATGAGTACATTCAGATGACATCCCATTTCATCCTAAAGTGTCTTCCTGTTCCCATTGACTATAAAGGAATTTTAGACAACTAGTTCAGACACAACAGCCTATATTTTAGCCTCTATATTTGATCAGATTAATCCTATTCAAAATGTCCTTTTCCATCTACAGGGTCAGTCACAAAGAGCCAGTACTGGAAGACAGAGACTTTTGCAGAGAATGGAGCTTGTGGTACCTACCTGGTATTCTCTGTCCTGCCTGTCGATGGAAATTGTTTAAAAAGTGTATGCAGCTTAAGCACGTCTGTCCTATCACTAACCAAGTGATAGGACATTTGCAACATTTGCAAATATTCATGTGACTGGATTTTAATGTTCTGAATCCTCACAGACAGAACAGTTAAAAGCTTCACCCTTTATGACTAATGAGCAGTGAATTCTCAGTGTGTTTTTCCTAGATAATGCTTATTTCATTATAGATTAGAAACAATGTCACATGTGATGGCATGAATGGAAAATCAAATAATGATTAAAAGTCATTAATTCTGTAAGATTATCCTTCTAAAGAAATGTTTAGAAATATCAACCTGTTGGAAAACAATCAATAAATGTTGAGAAAATAATCAAATAAACAATGAATTATGGAGTACTTTCTAATACTGCAGAATATCTTTAAAGTCAAGTTTTCCAGACATTTGAGGATTTAAATTAAGTATTATTATGAAGTAAAACTCTTAACTTTACATACATTATTTTCAAGTTAATGCTCCACAATCTTAAACACAAATTTAACCATATGCTGACATGTTCTTTTCAATAGGGATGGTTTATCTATTTGATGTGTGAGTAGACTGGAAAAAATACACATGAGAACATCTAATATGTTATCAAGTTTTCTGCAGGGTCAAAATAAACCTACATTATAAAATATAGATCCTTAGTAACCTATACCGATAAACACTAAGAGATATTTAGGTAATTATAGGTGACCATCAGAGAGATGTTTAAGAAGTTACTTCTCAGGGGAAATATCATTCCTTTGGCTAGCATACCTAATTTACTGCAGTGTAAATTAAAATGGATAAAATATAAAATGAAATTATTCTCAGTGCAAAATAAACCAATTTTACTTCTGCTTTGAATATACTAAGAATGAGCACATATTCTGTTACTTTAATGGAATGAACAGAGATTTTTTAAAAAGGTTCTGTGAAAGCTAGGTGTAAAACAGATTGATTTTTAATGCTTGGGTGGTGCAGATCATTTTCAATGCATCAGAAAATACAAAAACCCAATGCTACCTTAATGAAGTCACCTCTTCTGTTAAGAATAGCAGAGGAAAGCATTTAGCCTACTGTGCATAATACACAATAAAAGTTTATCTCAATAGACAGGACAGTTTCTCCATACAGAGCATGCCATTACCTTTCCTGTGTTTTGAGCCTCCTATGGAATAATCAGCACATAGTTACAGAGGTAGAACACTTCAACCTTGGCACATCAGCCTCAATATCTCAATTGTAAATATATTTGGGTATAAAAGATATGCGTCATTTTGTCCTTCAAAGAAATGAGCTGTTTCCTTGAATGTAATAAAAAGTGTTTGTTGAATGACAAATGCAGAAACTTCCAGTATGTTCTTATCTCTTCAGCAATTTGAGCTCGTTACTTTCTTCAAACATCTACCTGGAAAAAATATCAGAAAAAGAGGTCTATGCTGAGGTGTCCTTGTGATGGTGTCACAGTGACTACTTAAATATTTCATGTCTGCTTTCACAGTGAACATTGCACAGAGAAATTCATTAGTGTCAGCATGATTTTGTTGTGAACAGATCAAAGATGAAACCGCACATTCTAGGTATTGTTTTTCCATTACTTCTAGATAAGCATACACAGTATATTTGTTTTGATGATGAATCATACCTATTATATTCTTGCATTTTTCTACAGAGAATATTATTCCCAAGCAACATCACAAAATTGGGGTTTTTAACATCTAATTGTTACTCTGTTTTTCAACACAGAGGATAATATAGATATACATACACCACAAACATATATATGTATAAGATTGTGTGTGGGGGGGTGTGTGTGTGTGTGTGTGTATCTATACATAAAGAAACTGGTTTTGCATAAATGTAGGGACATGCTCAAAACATTTCTTAACTTCAGGTGTTTTAAACCCAGACATAGACTTGATTTTACTTATTAGATCACCTCAGTCTTAAAGCCAAACCCTAAACCTGTCCAATATATGTACTTATTCCTTCCCTCATTTCAGTACTTCTTTTTATAAGTTGATATAAGTCCACTCAACATAGTTCATGTGACATGCAAAACTGAGTAGGGAAGAAGTGACAGTGTCTAGGTCATCTGCTTTCCACTGCTAATGTTTCATTCCAGCTTAGAACCTGGCCATCAAAAAAGATTTCTCAAATATTTTTTCAACTGAAATAGGAGTGTTCAAGTGTATGAGAAGACAATCTAGTAGAAATAAAGAAAGAAACAGACAAATAGAGAAGGACTATATTGTGATTTATATTCCGAACACCCACACCTTCAACCTTCTGAATTCCTGTTACATGTACACAGAAGCTTTGCAAAATGGCTATTTCTGTCAGTAGTGGAACCAACAAGGCTTTGGTTACTGCAGGTTTTGTTTCTTCATACAGGGTTTTTGTGTGGATCCTCAAAAAGCTAATGCAGCTTTTTCTGTCTTACAGCATTGCCTGTGGGCACTAGTGATCTCTTCTCAGCATTCAGTTGCTAGTTCTCACAAATTTGCAAGAATGTAGTCTTTTTCTTTTTTTTTCTGTGACTTCTACTCCTCTGACAAAACTGGCTCAAACTGGTCAAAGGTTCAAATGGAGTTAGGGTTTTTGTTTTGTGTGTTGTGTTGTTTTGGTTTTTTTTTGGGGGTGGAGGGGTGTTTTGTTTTTACAACGAAAGAATATACTAATGGGTTGTACTATTATACAATATTTTGTTTACCAAGGGGGGGCAGGGGGAGGACAGATGGACACACCCCCCCCAAAACAGAGAAAAAATACTGTTATTACTGATGTTCTAAGAGCACCACTACTTTTCTTTAAAAGTCTAGTGTGCTGATAGCATAAAGTAAAGATGCATTTAGAAATCTCATTTCTAGAAACTGCAGAGAATTCTCAGTCACCAGTAAAATATCTTAAATTGCATAGATACACATACATCTCTTTTTTTCTAAAAGCCTTTGACAATATCTTGAGGCCTATTATAGTAAATCTAATTTTATTACTGGATGACCCTCTACCAAAGATCCAAATAAATATATTCACACTGTTGTAGGCCTTGAGACCCCTGCTTATTTGACTTACTCATCTTAAGCTTATTTCCCATGCAGTACTCAATTGATTTTGATTTTATTTTATAGACAATACCAAAAAGTTTGAAATTTGTAATCATACTTCTTTAGGAAATCATGCAGAGCAGGACTCTCCTGAGATATGACCTAGATATAGGTCATAACATATGGTTAAATGGGATGAGTTGCTAAAGCAGTGTCTGTTGAAGCTGAAAAAATAAGTAAAGAAGCACTGTCTATCTGTCTGCGCCTACTCTTCCCTTCCAAAATAACCATGAAGGAGACTGGGGAATATTCATACCACAAATGGGTTGTTGTATAATCATCTTCCACCTGGATCCCTAACATCGGGGACTTTCTTGAATCAGGAGTCAGCAGAGTCCCATAAGATTAATATAGCATGCATCAGTTGCCAGATTCTTTGATGCTGTACAGCTGTTCTGCATCGTATCTCCAGCACAAGCTGACTTCATTTTGTGAGTGAGGGAAGGATTTACATTGGAGAAGTTCATGAAGGACTGTCTCTCATGGGAGGGACCCAATGCTGGAGCAGGGGAGGAGTGAGGAGTCCTCCTCCCCCTGAGGAGGAAGGAGCTGCAGAGACAAGGTGACTGACCTGAACCCCCTTTCCCCATCCACCTGCGCTGCCGGGGTGGGTAGGTAGAGAATTCACGAGTGGAGTTGAGCCTGGGAAGAAGGGAGGGGTGGGGGAAGGGGTCTTAAGATTTGGTTTTACTTCTTGTTATCCTTGTTTTGATTTGATTGGTAACAAATTAAATTGATTTTGTTTTTTTTTTCCCAAGTCAAGTCTGTTTTTTGCCCGTGATGGTAATTAGTGAGTGATCCTTCCCTGCCCTTGTCTCGACCCATGAGCTTTTCTTTATCCCAGCGGGGGGGAAGAGTCAGTGAGCAGCCTGGTGGTGCTTTGTTGCTGGCTGGGTTTAAACCTTGACAACCCATAACATAGTGGGGTGTTTGGGTTGTGGTTTTTTTTGTTTGGTTTGTTTTTTTTTAGTTTGTTGTTGTTGTTGTTGTTTGGATGTTTTTGGGGGGGGTTGGATTTTTTTTAGGAATAAAGGGGATATGAAAAACAGAACATTTCAGAAGACACTTGGCTTTTACAAAACAAAAAATTTTCAAAGAGGATTTTCTACCCTCTTTGGACCAATGCAGTCATGCAGTTGTGCAGACCAATGCAGGCATTAAATGCAGGACTACCTGAAGGAACAAGTTCTTTGTGCTAGGCATAAATCTATATATATGCAGTCTCTAGTCTTTTATAAAAGGCTTTGCACAATCTTGCATATTCTGTTCTTCAAAGCTATGGTTTCCAAGTTACTGACATGGTAGCTGCTCACTGAACCTAAGATTGAATTAAAAAAAGATACAGAAAGCCTGTCATTCTTAACTTAGATCTAAAACAAACTGCAAAACTCTACCTATTTGCTTTGGCCATGCACCTTTTTTACTTTTCTCTTTACCACATGATCTGTAAAATGAAAGAAAGCCTAACTCTTCTTAAAAAAAACCAAACCAAAACAACAGGAAATAAAATAAAATAAAATTAAAAAAAAAAAAAGTAGAAAAAACTTTCAGGGTATACCTAACAATGCATATAAAAGTATGGCAGCAGGTCCATTAATATTGACCAATGAAATTTTTGGTACTGTTAAATTTTATCTATATTTATTTGTTGAGTCCTCCAAGCATCAGAATCTCTTTCTAACTCTTGTGACAAGGGCAAGATCAACAGGAACAAAATCAATTGCAATCTAAAGTCTTCCAAACCAAAGACTTTTCTAGACTTAAACTAGAAACAGCAAAAAGATATTTTTTTGAGATACATACATGGATTGTGTAACTGAACTAAATGAGTAAGACAAATCTTAAATGAAGTATTTCCAATTTTTGTGTCCCAGAGAATCTATTGTTGCCCGAACAGTCGTGATTGCCTTAAATATAAGCAAAACATTTAAAAAGTAATTTTGTAATATGTTAGTCTGGATTTGCAAATTCTCAGAATTCACAAAAAAATACACTGGTAGAAAAGCTTGGAAAACAAGAACCGTGTGTGTTTTTCTAGAGAGATGTTCCTGTAAGACTGTCCAGAAGAAGTTACTCTCAAAATATTTCTAAAATTTTAAAATTAACCCAGAGCAACTTGGAATGAGAGTAAGGAAATTTAGGGAATAGAGCTGATAAATAAGTGCTTAGCTCTGTATAACATTCACAATCACAATTTGATTTAAATTCCTAGGGATATAAGAAACTTCTTACAGGCCTTTCAAACTACAGGTATAAAATTATCTAACTAAATAACCAAAAAGTTATTTGACTTAAAATAAGCCATGTTACATCACAAGCTCTTTGAATAAAAGCACATTCAAGGTCACAGACAACGTAGCCTTCATAATAAAAACTGGGACACAATCAGTCAACACACCTATGCCTAACAGTCTAAATGGTTTCTCTCATAAAACTAAACAGCAGAATCTGTTACACAGAGGTATGTATGAATGACTGTATGATGGTGTTTCACGAGCAAATACTGTTGAAAATGCGATGCCAGTCAGGATGTGTGGTTACTTCTGTGATAAACCCCAGTTGATTTTGAAATTAATTATGACTTTCCAGGAAGTCCCAAAGAGTTTTGAATTCCTGAGACCTAAAAACCAGAAAGAATGGAAATAGAAGGAAGCAGAACTAGAAGAAATAAGAATGAAGAACAATTTAATTATGCCTTATCAAGAATCTATACATACGACAACATAACTTGAATATTAAATTTGAGTTGTACCAAACAAATGTCTTCTTGATGGTGTTACTTGATGTGAGTTAGAACTGCTTTTCACTTTTAGCTATAATACCCTTCAGAAAATACCAGAATATGAGAATTCACCTTTTTTGATGAATATTTAAATTAGTTTGGATTTGCTTTATTCTTTGTAATCCATTGTTTCATAAGTACGCTGGCTATAGGGGATCCTGTAAGGCCATCTAGTCCAAATTAATGTACAACACAGATCATTAAATTCATCCAGACTAAACCATTAGATTCCCTATTTTGAAGAAAAAAAAAATCTGTCCAAGGAGAATAATGGATTAATAATAATAATAATAATAATAATAATAATAATACTCTGTTAGTAAGTAACTCCTTATTCTGATACGAGTTTTATCACCTAAAATTATTTTCCCATACTAAATAAAATAGAAAAAATGTTCATCATTCAGAAGCAGAATGAAATTAAAAGGTAACATTAATAGTTGAATTTCAGTAGAACAGATTACATCACTTGGAGTATGTGTAAAACAGATTTGTAATACACCGAACAGCTAGAGAAAAAAGCTGCTTTCAACACAAAATTCTCAAAGCAGCATGATACTCTTCTCTAAAGAAATGTTACCATAGTTCCAAATGTTATCATAGTTACCATAGATTTTTCCTATTGAAAAACACATTACAAACTAAATGCTCCAGAAAATACATAATATTCTTCACACAATATCATTAGTAAATTAGTAAACAGATCACTTAGCAACTATTAAAACAGACTTATTAATTAAGCCATTATAAAAAATTTGCTTCAGGATGTATTGTATGTTACTTCCCTATTCCAACTGGCTGCCAGTTCTTTCTTTGAAGAACCATTTGTTTAAGGGAACTGATTCAATAGTAAAGCTAAAAAAAAAATATTATCTTCATTACGTGATGCTTAGGGTACGTCTTGCAATAATAGAGAACAGTCTCTACTGTCATTAAATATATGCAAAGGTTTCATATACCTGGGAAATGAAGAACAAATGTTGATATTTTATATCATGTTATTCATAGAGTTGATGTGTGAAAATTCTTTAAAAAAATATTTATACCATTACATAATGTGTTTCTATTTAATCTTACAGGCATCCCCAGAATCTGCTCAAATTTCAGTTCATTGTTCAGTGTCATACTAATGTGGAAGTAGATTGTAACAGGAGTTTGTTATGGAAGACGCTGAATATGCATTACGCACCATCATGTGTTTGTTTTCTTTTGTTATAGACAGTGTGAACTAGAATAGTTCTTTACTGAAAATCTAAAATTTATTGTCTTGCCTAATGTGGTGGGTTGACCCTGGCTGGGCACCAGGTGCCCACCAAAGCCACTCTATCACTCCCCCTCCTCAGCTGGACAGGGGGGAGAAAATATAACAAAAGGCTCG
>JANXJC010000005.1:23573794-23611511 GCA_027564655.1 Leptodon cayanensis
TCTGCGGTAGTCCACTTTCCTGAGGAGTTAACAAGATCTTCCTTGAATGGATATCTTGCCCTCACACTTGAGAGGAGCCGTCTCCAGAGACTGCAAATTGCTGCCTCTTTTCCAATTCCTCTTTCAATTCCCCGATTTCTAGCGAGGGATCCCAGCTGTTGGGCTTCCTTGCCTTCCAGTTGCTGACTGTCGGCCCCGTTATCCCAGCATCGGAGTAGCCAGGCAGCGATGCGCTCACCTGGCTGGCGGCTATAGTCTTTCCGCAAGTCTCGAAGTTCTGAGGACGTCAGGGACCGGGTAGTTTCCGCTTCCTGTTTAAGTTCTCTCACTCCTTCCTCCAATTTCTTTGTGAAAGGACCAGCTTCTAGATCAAGCCTTTCTTCTTCTTCCCTCACTAATCGATGATATGGACCTGTTGATTTCCTTGTCCACTGTTTCTTTTTCACTACTGGGGCGATTACTGTAGTTGTTGTTGTTGTTTGGGTCCCTATCTCAAGCATGGTATCCTCAGATGCTGTCTGGGTCCCCGCCTCAACAATGTTCCTCTGAGAGGGTTGAACTATGGCTCGGTAGGCATAGGCCAGGCCCCAGTACAGTGCGAGAAACCCACCACACCTAACTATAAATCCTTGGTTTAAAATGTAAGAAAGTTTCATATCCTGAATGTCCCTGTGGGATACATATATCAGAAAACACATATGTCTGGCTAACTGTGATTTAAGAATCTTAATTAAGCAAAACAGTTTAAAACAAAGAAGTTTATTCACAGCAGTCAAGTTGCTGGCTCTAGAAGGAACAATATTTTAGTAATCAAAAAGTTTCACAAATGGTGTTTTAGAGAATGCACTGATACAGTCTTCTGCACCTGAATACAGAGCCAGAGTAGGTATTAGGTAACAGACTGTTGTGGTTTAACCCCAGCCAGCAACTAAGCACCACGCAGCCGCTCACTCACTCCCCCCCCTCAGTGGGTTGGGGGAGAAAATCGGAAAAAGAAGTAAAACTTGTGGGTTGAGATAAGAACGGTTTAATAGAACAGAAAAAAAGAATCTAATAATGATAATGATAACACTAATGAAATTACAGTAGTAATAATAAAAGCATTGGAATATACAAGTGATGCACAATGCAATTGCTCACCACTCACTGACCAACACCCAGTTAGTTCCTGAGTGGTGATCCCTCCACCCCCACTCCCCCCAGTTTATATACTGGGCATGACATCACACGGTATGGAATACCCCGTTGGCCACTTTGGGTCAGCTGCCCTGGCTGTGTCCTGTGCCATCTTCTTGTGCCCCCTCCAGCTTTCTCCCTGGCTGGGCATGAGAAGCTGAAAAATCCTTGACATTAGACTAAACACTACTTAGCAACAACTGAAAACATCAGTGTTATCAGCATTCTTCTCATAACGAACTCGAAACATAGCACCCTACCAGCTACTAGGAAGACAATTGACTCTATCCCAGCTGAAACCAGGACACAGACATATCAGGTTCATTTGTACAGGAATGTTTTACAACCAGCCCAACAACACCACCAAAATCTCCAGTTACAATCTTTTTCTTGTGTTGAAGTACAAATAGAGATAGCCAGAGACAAAATTCAATTTATCCATAGCTGTTTTCTTCCAGTAATCTGAAATTCACACAATATATTCTCAGTAACATGTAGCCCAGTTTCTGCTGAAGAATCCTGGCTTGATTAGGTTTCAGGTATATACCTCAATTAGGGAAATTTTATGCTGCGGTTGAGTCCCAAAACTCTGTGGATTTTTTATTTTAAGAGAGTCTTCCATGGGTTTATAAGACACATGGCTGAGCAATAAAAATGGACAGCATAATTTTAAGTTTCATAAATTACTTGAATTTAGCTAAAAAATGAAACAAACAAACAAAAAAACTGTGTGTGAACTGCAGTTTAAAAAAAGTGACCTTTATTAACAGTAGGACCAGTAAATGAAATTGATTGGAAGTAATAGCTTGAGCAGTTAAATCTGAAAGAAACATGAAGTTTCTTCAAGTTTAGGATGTAGACTCAAACTAAACAAATATTTGGTCTTTGCCTTCAAAAAAGAGGAAGATATTGAAAAGAAGATAAAAAGTAAGTTGACTAATGGAAATAAATGTATAGAATGAAAATAATCATAACCCAGGTGAAGCAAAAATAAAATTATTTAATTCAGGTTAGTCAAGAAATTTGGATTTTGCCATCTGAGAATAAGAGATTCAGTCAGAAGCTCTCTGACTTCTGTAGTTTGAACAGTCTTAGAACAAAATATTAAGAATATGTAAAGATTTAATAAATAAAAAATGAAATGTGTAATGTTGGTTTATCAATCATAACATATGCTAACAGACATTGCAAATGTTTTGGGTTTTTTTAGATAGATTAGACTTAGAGTACTTCCTGTATTTGAACTAGAGCAGAGCATGTCTTTCAATTCTTTTTGGAAAAAAAATAGTGAAGATGGGTTTATAGATGAATTAAAAAGCAAGGGAGGAGCAACAACCTGAAGAGAAGATGACAATGGATTTTGAAAGATCAGCTAAGATCTGAGTGGTATTTCACAAGAACAATTTTTAGGACAGTTTTTTTTAGTATTTTTACCTAAAACACAAAGGATAGGATTTGGCTCAGAGAATTTGTGATGAAATGAAGTTGGGAAGTGCTGTCCATAAGAAAAGAATTAATATATACAGGAAGAACCAAGTATTGTGATGACAGGAATTTCAAGATGTAATGCAGTTGATAAACATGCAGGATCATATGCTTCAGGTCTAATAAGATAAATTTCTGTGACATCAGTCTAGGAGCTTATCTATAGAAAAACAGATGAAAGGACTTTGATCTGTTCGTTTATCACAGAATAATTTCCAGCTGCTAACCTGATGTAGCTGTGAAAAAGACAAATGAAATCTTAGTACAGCGAAGCAGAGGCTTCCAGCAGAGGCAGGAAGAAGCTGATCCCACTGTACAATTTAGGCCAGGTTAGCCATCTCACAGAATGCATATATGACTGGTTACTCATGCTCATGAAAAAAGAACTCAGAATGGAACAAACACAGGAAGGCCTAGGAAGGTGTTCAGAGAATGAAGCAGCTGCTACTTGACAGGAGACTAATGAATGTGACTTCTTTAATCCAGCTAAGGAAGGCTAAGAAGTTACTCGATTGCTGTGTGTTACTATCAAAGAAGTACTTTTAGGCATAAGTGTAGCTAACAAGGAAAACTAAATGTAGTGGCTAGCAAAGAACTGTCATCTATTGCATCTTACACAGGGCTGAGAAACGCTAGATAATGTGTACCTTGACAGATTAATGAAAAAAAAAAAAAACCAACATGCAATTCAGCTGTCCTAAACTGGACTTGGGGAAAACTATGTACTTACATGTAGTTCAAAAGATGGTATCCAAACTGTGGCCAAGAAGCTAAAGTTAAAACTCCTGATCTGCATCCCTACTGGGCTGTGTAAATACAGTGTGAAACCCCAAATTGGCAGGGATATCTTTATATAAAATAGATTGGAACATACGTTGCAAAGAAAGAAATATTTGGCTAGTCACATTCAGATTCTCCTCGCTGAACTGTTATGACATTTTTTATCATTTGTCCAGCATTTTGCCAATGCTTTGCTTTGGCAGATTGCCCCAGTGAAGGAAACCAGAGTGACATTTCTGGTGTCCAGTCCAGTTTGTGGTTCTGGAGTTCAAGGTCCTCAACTACTAACTGCTGAAACCAGCAGACCCTGCAGAAAAGTCCAGCAGCACCTAGGCTGGCGAACTATCACATCACACATAAGTGCAAACTGGTGATGAAAAATTTAATATGGGCTGAGACGAAAGTTCTTAATGATCAAATCAGAGAGGTTCAGGAACAGTTTCTTGGGGGTGAGGGGAGGCAAAAAACTCACCACTTATGAGACAGAGCTCAGTATGTTTATGAAAGGGATTGTGAGATCAAGTGGCTAGAATAGCAGGGCACAACTTGACCCACTTTTTTTTTCCCCCCGTCTTGCATTTTTTTAAGGAATGAAAGGATGAATTACTTACTCGTAAATGTAATTTTTCATGCAGTCTCTTCTCCCACCTCCATTTCACGTGCTGTTACATTAGTCCTTGTGATCTCCCATTAGACTCTGGCTAGCTTTACTACATTATTGCTTAGTCACTATATATCAAAAAGCCTTTCAGTTACCTCTCTGTCCTCTCTGAAGGCCTCATCTGCACTTCCTATTTAGAGCAAATGAACAGTTCAAGCACAAATGTAAAGCTTTCTAAACCAGATTTCCACACATCTGCTGAATTCCACTTAAACGTTGGAAATAAGTTCAGAGGAGTCATCCAACCCTTCTTCCAAATAGCGGTAATAGAAGTACAGGCCAGATGCAATTGTTAGCAACTCTGTTAAAAATAAGCAACTCTGTGATTGCAAAACCTTATTTCTAGCTGTAACTCACTTCCAGCTTAGGAAACGTATTCAAACCCTTGGACATAATTCGTAGTTGTATAATATGATTTTATAGTCTTCATGTTTAGTAAAAAGATTCCTTGTGCTAAAGATAATAACAAAAACTCAGTTACAGAATTAAATAGCATGTTTCCTACAACTGGATGGACATGCAGTTTCAGCATCAGCTCCCTTCCTGTTGCTGATACCATGGGTTTTTTAACTTCTCCAATTACTTTCTGATACTTGCTCAGCCCATACAGAATATTGAGGTTAGTGCAGTAGGTCTACTAAATCACAGGTTATTTAAACCTGTAACAGGTCAATCTATTTGATCTCTTTGCATTCAGCGAATATTGCTGAATCCCAGAGAACTTCCAGCTTTGATAAGGACTGTGGGGTGAAAGTCCTTATCAAATCCCACCTGGTGAAGAATTCCAGAAGCCATAAGCCATGCCCTAAGAGAAAGGTATGGTATTTCAGTATCAAATAGTGCTGGTAGATGTTTTGTAGTCCTCTTAGGACCTCTCTACCTCCACTAAATCTTTACCTTTAATGTGTTATTAACTCAAAAGACCAACAAATTATAAAGTAATAGGCTAGTCAGCTGGAAGACAATCATGTGGAAAATATATCTAAACCTTATTTGTATATATCATTAGACCTCACCTTAGCTGGACGTCATAGTTCCTGTCACCTCAGAACTTGCACCAACCCACAGTTGATTTTTTCCCACGTGATTCATCTGGCATCACTCAGTTCTGTCCTTGTCTTCCAGCTCTCACTGAGGCTCTGCAACTTCTGTCATGCTGGTTCCCACACTCCCACCCTCATCTGATCCCAGAATGAGTTCTGAATGTTTGGCTGGAGCTTTTCATGTACTAGGCAGGAGGAAGAACAAAGAGCTCATTGAATCCTTTTCATCAGAGTACCTTGAAGAATTCCCCAAGGTAAGAAAATATGCTGTTTAGACAGACCTTTCACAATATTTTGACCTGGCTACCCATTCAGTTTGTCTTCCAAGAAAGGGAATAAAATCAGTGAATCTGTTCTCAGCACTGAATAAGGTATTTTGTTACTTTCCCACTTAGGGAGGAAAATTGAAAATTAAGAGCTCTGGGCATTCTGTGACATTACTGATAGATCTGAATATATGTATCTGCCAGCAGCTATGAAATGCATCATTTGTTCTTGAAAGGCAAAAGCACCACATGCAAACTAACCAAATAGCAGGCAGGAATACTTACTCTTGAAATAATCTTTGAACTATTAATGAAGCAAAAGAATTTCTGTTCCTATGAAGTCTTGTTTTGGCTTTACATTCAGGTAAGGTGAAAGAATCCCATTACATATCCCAAATCCTACATATGTTCCACACGTGTCCAAAGCATGACACCTCAGCTTATTGAGAGACCTGTTGTAAAGGAATATCATTACTTTGGAGAGCTTAAAAAGAACACAGTAGTTATGCATAACACAGGTAAGAAATGACTCTCAGTATGGCTGGAGTGCCTGGAGAAAGAGAGAAAGAAGATATGGGAAAAGTTTCAGTGATGGCTCTTTAATCCCCCAAAGTAATGAAGAAGGACTGCAGTCTACCACCAGATTAGAAAGCAGTTAATTCCTGAGTTGTATAGCTTGGTTCTGTGGAGCTGGCCCTGAACAGAAGGAGGATACTGAACACAGAGGAGATACCATAACTATCTTTTATTGTGTCTGTTTTTCCCAGTAGAGTCCTTCCCAAAGGAGACTTTCTAAGGCTGTGAAATCATGTTCCATCTTTCCAGAGGTAAAATCAGTTTAGGAGGCTGCTGCCCCTCAGTTATTCTAGCACAGCATGTCATAAAGTTTTGCTGTAGAGGTCAATCACTAAAAAAAATCTGTGGAAAGGGTCATATTTATCCAAAGTTTGTTTACTGATCCAGTTCATAACCACACAAACAGCTAAATTGCTAGAGATGGAGATACATGTTGTGACGTGTGGGACAGGCTGACAGATGTGTTGAGAGAGAGTCTGCAATATCATTGCCTGTGGTACATGGTATTTGCTTGATTTGTTTGTTCACTTTCTACTATTGTTTCTACTGTGAAAACTTCATGTTCTGCTAAACATAAATAATTTTCATAGTTGCATCAAAGGTCAGAAAAAATTCTCTGCAGTGAGGGGTCCTCTCCAGACAGTACATTCTGAAACAGACAAGTCCTTCTCCACTGGAAGAAATATCTTGAGTTCAAATAATGACCAAAAAGGAATGGGACATATAGCAATAATAAAAACAAAATGGAAGAGTCCTCAAAAGAGAAGGGAACAGGCAGATCAGCCTCATTTTTTGTGGAAAGAAAGATATTTTCTCTAGAGACCCAGAAGAGCCTGCATGTTCTTTGATGTAACCCATGAAGCTACTGAAAACTGATGACTAGAGAACAACACCTTAGGGAAGGACTTGCACAACAAAGAGGTGTGAGAAGGTGAAAAAGTATGGGTTTGCATCCTTTTATTTGAATCACCTGGAAGGTCTGAATCTTCTTTATTTGAACAGTTCCCATTTTTGCTTTAATAAAAGCCAGCATTAGAATTTCAAGCCCCCTTTGATATTTTGGGGTATTCTTTACAAAGCAACAGTATAGGTAGTTCTGCTCCAGAGGTTTGGTCAATCTGTTATTTCATTGTAGTACTCAGGAAAACAGAACATGGAACTTTGGAGAGAATCACTATAACACTGAAAATCAGCAAAGAGTGTGAGTCATAGGGTTCCTCTGTAATATGAAGCATCAGTAATAATAACATAGAGTACAAGCTGATCAGCAACAGGAATCTCTAAGGAAGGATAAATAGAGAAAAAGGAGTGCAAATTAAGAGAATGGAAGATGGAAGCATAGATCATTCAGGTGTCAGTCATGGAGAGGCTGCCCAAAGGCATGGACAACCTGCTCTCACCATCAGTATTATGGAAGGAAGTCTTCCTGATTATTTCTACCATTTGTTCATTGGAGAAGGTACATTTTCACACTTCCTAGTTTAGTGAAATGACATTTAAGGGCAAACCTCAGTTTTAGTGTAAACTTCCAAGCATTAGTCACAAAGCATTCTCTGCATATTATGCCTCTCGGAGGCCAAATGCATATTGTAGCCTCTACAAATAGTAACACTCAGCCCACGTTTGCTCTCTGAATTCCCAGAGTCTTGAAGATTTACATACGTAGAGCACATGCTTATGCCTCTATGCTAAGGCTCTCTCCAGTCTGAAAAAATTGTTGCAAATGTGTTGGCTTTAACTCAATCTGGAAATTTTCATTGAATCAAAGAGTTATCTGATGACAACCACAATATCTACCATCCATTTGAAGTCTGATTAATTTCTGATCTAGTCAAACTGATGTGAGAGAAATTACATTTGGATCAAATTATTAGCTCTATGTCTATCACTGAACGGCAACCTCTTGAAAGCTGACAAAAGGCTTGCAAAGTGTTTAGATTTTCGAAGTTTGCTGACGAGGCCACAGTTTGATAATCATTTCTTGTCATCTTAGTTTGAGTTTACACCTTCCATAACCTGTGTTCTCATTTCCCTGCTAAACTGTTAGCTGGCCTGATAAAACTTTTGTGGGTGAGACTGATAAAACTTTTTGTGTTTCTTTGTGTTTTTCAAGGATGAGTGCAGGGTGGCTGCTTTGACAGGCCCCCCTGCCAAAGGAAGCGTTCATAGCCATCCTTTGCCTCAAGTACAATTCAAGCCTATATTTGTTTGTTTGGGGTTTTGTTTGTTTGTTTGTTTTTCCAACAAAAAGAAAAAAAAAAAGGAAGAGTAAATTTTACAGCCAACTTAATTTCCTGCTAGGTAAGTCTATAAAGCTAAAGCTAATATTACAGTTAGCTAGCAGAAAGAGAAAGCTATATGTTGTTCATGGATAAGACAAATAAAAATAATCCAGGCTGCGGTAAACAGTGATCTGACCTTCCCCCCATCATTAGATTGTTTTTTTACTTATTTATGTAATCCTTTATTTGGTCTAATTTTACATTTGTTTTCAGTGCTTTCTATCTTTTCTCTGTTTTTCTTCCCAGATTTGCCTTCCCACTTTTCTGCTCTCTTATTTCCTCCCCTTTCAATCCAACTTAGAAGAAATACAAAACCATGTAAGAATAAAGCAAATTCAGGATAGTTTGAAGTAAGAAAAAACTAATTCCTGTTTTGTTTATGTTCTCTGTTGTGTTTATGATTAGTTATTTCAAATGAACAATGTTTTTTTCCAACAACACAACTTGCTGAAAGAAAACTTTTCTATAATCGTATTACTCACCATGAAATGTGATAATTCAAAAGTCATTAAATTTGATCTGACTCACTGCCTGTAAATAGCATGAACACATTTTGATCCTTTGTTCTGTCTTTATAGGAAGAAAAGGAAAATTAGTTATTACACTGCAGTGTTTAATAAAAGTTATCTAAAACCATATGCATGCATATTCAGGATTCCGTTTTGTAGCTTGATACTAGTCAACTTCTCATGTCAGTATATGGTATAGATATGTATAGAACTCACCTTAGAAAAATAGTCTCTATTTACCTAAGTGATCTTGCCATAGTTTACAGTATAAGATTCTTCATGAAAGATGAAGCAGAATCTGTGCCTCACAATTGCAATGATCTTTGATCTTTCAGCCAGATAAATATACAGTGGATGCAATACTTGATACAATAAAACACATTTTTCAAAATTGTTTATAAAACTGGAAAGTGAATCTGAACCTGTTACATAAACCTGGGGAAAAAAAAAACAGTTTTAGTAGCTGAATTGGATTTAACTAAAACAACAATAACAGCAAAAGTTACAATAGCAAACCAAAGCCAGATGCATGCATTTTATATAGGTACTACACTGGAAATTTTGTTAAAACTGTTCAGTCATTGGGTGTTCATGCATTTTCACATAGAACTCATTAGCTTTACAGTTTCACAATTATGTCACTTTGTTTCTTGATTAGTTAGGAAAATAAATATCAAAACAAACCCAACACACTCACAAAACTCAAAGGTGGACTAGAAAACTCAGCTGTTTTTTAACAGAGTGGTGCTCTTAGACACTGGCTAAGAAGTAGCTTTTCAAGGAAGCTTACTGATGAACATGCAGTCAGTTTGGATCCATAAGCTACTGGTTACTAAGCCCTTTAGAGAAATCCAGTCACTTACTGAATATTTAAGCATGAGTGAGAGTCTTCTGAAATGTTGACCCAATTTGTGTATGTTGAAAAGTTAGTCTTTAGTACCACAGATGTGTTTTAGCCTTCAAAATGGTCTCTAGCTAGATATGTAGCCCTATAATTTTGTAAGCCTGAAATGTGTGAACCTAAGAGATGTGGTTGCATAGGATGACACACTTTAGTTCTCCTGGATTATGTAGACTTCAGCAGGTGATAAACAAATGGATTTACAATCAATGAGATAAATCTCAATAGCAGATATTGAATTCCTTAGCTGCACATGCATCATTTTGGTAGCTCTTTAGAAAGCTCTCCTTCATGAAAGTCAGGCTGTGCATCCTTTCTTATGTGGAGTCTTGTATCAGGTCCTTCTTCAGCTAGGGAAGGAAGGATTTGCTCAGTTTGACTCAGCTTTGTCAGACAGAGTGGAGAATGAGAAATAGAATGGACAGGCGCAGCAACAACAGTGTCTGCGGGAGAAGCTTGAAATAAAACCTCCTTTCACTTCATAGTTTGGCTATGAGAGCAGTGGAAACTGTAGGCAAAGAACAAATTTTATGACAATTATCAAAAAACTTTAAATGATTCAAGGATTTTTGGGGTAAGTTCACACAGTCTGTTAAGCCTAGATCAGAAGACTAGCCACAAGATCTACCACGCCTCCTGTTCATATCATTCAAATCCTAAAACCAGATATGAACTTTCATAGACTAATAAAAAAGATAAAAGACACTGAGGCTGTTCAGTGTAGAAAAGAGGCAATTCAGCAGGATGAAGGAAAGCAGGGAGAGAAAAAATAATAAAAATTTGAACTAAAAATCTGGCCCTCATAAATGCAGTTTTTATTGGAAAATACATGACTATTTAATGACACATTCAGGTAAAAGCTTTCAGGAAATTCTTACATAATACAACCTATGAAACATTGACAAAAGTTGCCAGTGTGGTGGAGAATGCAAGAGTCAGAAAGATATTAAGAAATACATAAAAAATTGAACTCGATAACTAAAGAGGGTTTTTTTTAATAATGTTTTTGAGAGTGGTGATGTAAATTTTCTTTCTTGATAATTTAAAAAGTGACTGATAAGAGATAGGAAAGAGCTTTCCTCTAAGTGCCCATGCAATACCTTGATTTTTTCTTGAAATTAGAAAAAGGCACATCCAACCAAAAACCCCTGTCTGCTGCTCTGGCCCTTTAAAGGGAATTCCCAATATTACTACTTATAGCAAACTACCTTTTGTCTCTACTTTCAGATTTGAAAGTAGTACCCTTGATCCACATTCAAAACCTATTAGTCATACTTCACAAAATATTCTCTGGATCAAATTAAAATGGAAACTAGAAATAAATTAATATTTTTTGCCTGCACAGATGATTTCTCACTGTTCAAAGATCAAACATGGAAAAGGGGAGATTGTCTGATCAGAAGGTATAATTTGCTACAGAAATCCTGTTGAAACTTTTTATTTCTTAGATAAGTCAATTTAAACTTTTCTCCCTCACGGTGACTTTCCTCATAACAGCAAGATACAAGAGCATAACAGCCCAATTCTCCCTCTGTTTCCCATGAAACAATATGTCTGTATTACCCAACACACACCTTTTCCTCTTTACCCTTTTTTCCTCCATTTTTCTTCTTATTGCAGGAGATGCAAGAAGCTAACATTCTGGTAGTCATGTATCAAACTGATGCCTCAATTTCCGCAGCATGTTTGCACAGTATGTATGAACTTTTCAGAGTCTAATCCAAAGTGTTACATTCTCAGAAAAGGGTGCTTTGAACCATGAAAGAAAGGTCTAAATACTTGGAATAGCCAGGCTATTTGACATACTTCTTGAAATGGGCAGTCTACACCACTTGAAAACTAAATGTGATCCATAGCCACTACTGAGGAGAAAACAGAGCAAAACATTAAACAGTAATTTTAGGCACTTAAAAGTTATGTAAGTGTATGGTGATTTTCAGCAATGGGTAAGATCGGTACAGCCCTCACATTGTTACAAATGATAACATTCCTGGTGATCTCAGGGTGTTTGCTAGAGCTAACACATTTGCACTGAAATAACACAAATGAATCTGTGCCTTTGTTGGCGTCTCCTTCCAGAGAACTGTCATCACCTCTGTTGTCTGACACGTGATTAATATATTTTGGAAGAAACTGATCAATTTATTAACACATCATTTGGTGACCAGAAAATAGGGATGATGTGCCTTCCAAATTCCTAGATACAGGTTACACAAATTACTATGAGTTAATTGGAACAATTTCAAAAGACCTGATGTTATCACATAAAACCTGTAGGGATCAAAAAATCAACATGTGGCTCAGACATTGCTATCTCATTAAAGCTTCACTGAGATACACCTTTATTACTTTATTATAAATTTTCCAATGTTATTGATTAAAAAAAAATAGATGGGGCACCTGATATAATTACTTACCACTGCACAGTAGCTGTAAAATTTAGTCTCACATTAGCTGTATGGCAAATGAAAGCACAGTGAAATCCAAATTAGACCAAATGACAGAATTTAAAACAAACAAACAAACAAAGAAACAAAACAAACTGCCACAGAAATGATAACTTCGGGGGGGGGGGAGGAAAACAGTGAGTGAGGGCATGAAAGTAGCAAAAACTCTTCAAGGATATGTAAAAAGAAGACAAAAATCAAGTTCTTACTGGCTTTGATTTCAGTTCCTTTGTCCCTTTGAAATTCTCAGCCATAATAAATGAATAACAAACAGCCCTTTTGAAATCCAAAAGATCTAACAATTGCTAGTGCAGTCAGGTTACATTTGTGTGAAAGATGTTCTTGAGAACTGCTGAACCTCTGCTGAAGTATTATTTTGTTACCTAATTTCTTTAATGTTCGTGTGAACTATCTGAGATCTATTATACAGGTATAGAATATTTCCTTTAAATAGTGTTTGCAGAGACCAGAGATGAAAATCCCACAAAATCTCAATGCCATTCTGTGTTGAAAAGGGTAAATAACACAAATAAAGTGATTTATCATTTTGTTGTTCATTATCACATGTTGTTCTCTGTTTATAAAGAAAGATTTATTAAACAAAAGGGCAAGAAAAACCTATGAAATTTCTTTTGTTGAAAAAGTTATCCTAGTAATATGAAAATTTTAAAATTAGAACAATACTTTAGTAATAAGCTTCAATTCTTTACGCCTGGTCCTTCAATTTATAGAAACATTTGATTAAATAAAAATAAGTATAGATTATACAAACCCTAAATTTATGTAGACTATTAAAAAAAAGGGAAAATTACATATTGAAGTGCTTCAACTTTCCTTTTTCAGTATTAGATGTATCTGTAGAAATACCAACATTTTAATGATGTAGTCAGTAGCTGAGTTACTTCACTAACGTACTCCATTACTGTCACCCCATTCCACAATAATGTTGAGAACAGACAAATATCTGAAAAATAAGTGCACAAGCAAGTGACAATATTCTCCATCTCAGAAGTGCAACTAAGCAATCCAACAAACCAAAAATGTTAAAAGAAGCCAGGCAAACAAGACTTCATTTGTCATGCATGAAGGAATATTTCAATTAGTTTAGTGTGGATTTTTGTCTGCCAGTTGTATAAAACTGTACGTGTTTCCCAAGAACATTTGTTTTCCTAGTAAAAAGGCTTACTTCCCAAATGGTGGAATCCAGAATCAGAGTGTTTTGGAATTTGTCAGATGGAGCAGACACTACAAATTCATCAAAACCCAAGTGTTTGCAGGAGACAGTTCAATTCTGACAAAGTTGTGACAGAAAGGAGGCAGGTTTCCAATAGTCATCTGCAACGCTAGCTCTCCCACCTGCCTTTTATGAAGGCTGTTGGTGGAGTTCCAAGCTCCCAATTTTTCAGCAGTCCACTTGGCAAGCTCTTGAGGAGCTGTGAGTCCTGGCTCCCAGGTCACTCTGCCCAGCCAAGGCTTCAAGGCTCTTGGATTGCTTTCATCTTGCCTGGTGGAGAGTTGAGAAGCCCCCTGAACTTGCATTTCCAGCTCCAAGTGCCCAGCTGCTCAGCAGACCAAGCTTTTATGGACCGTGATCTGGGTCTACCTTTCCAGGTGTAGACCCAGAAACTTTATAACTTCCAGGATCTGTAGCATCCAACCCAGAGAAGTTTTCTTACAGCTGAAACATCTTGCTTTGTAATTCAAACTGAAAAACTCAAAGACATATGTTATTAACAGAAAATTGAGATCTGTGAAACAGAATTACTTTTCTATCCTCAGGTCTTCTCAAATAATGATGAAAAATATGCTTTTTAAGCTTTTACTTTCCAAAATACAGTTACTTTTCAGATACATCTGCACATAAGTTGTTAGAATAGGGGTCTAGAGAATAAAATAATTTGCTGAGTTTACAGGTTGCCACTATTGTTTATCATTGGACATTCCATTTCACTTGTAGCTACTCCACTGGTAGAAAAAAGTTCTAAAACAGTGGTTAGGCTCATCTGAAATAGCTCCACTGTTCTGTACTATGTTCAGTTCATTTTTAAGGGAAAGCTAAATAAAAATTTTTCTTTAAAAAAACTTTGGAAAGAGAAAGTCTTATACAGAACCTGCATGCAATGGGAGCTTTTAATGAGAGCAGCAGCATGCTCATTACATGAATGTTATGTTGTACAACAAGAGAAGTTCTGTGTGTTTCACTGTTATAAAATGTTAAACAAAAAGAACTAAAATGTCCTGTGTTCATAAATTCAGAAGCTGTTGGCAACTGAGAACGCTAAAGAGCAAGAGAGTGCAGAAAAGGGTGTGAAGAAAAATAGTGGAGTGAATGGGGAGCATGATAAAGTGAATGAAACTTAAAATGCATGGAGTATGAAAAAATCACAAAATAGAATATTTACAAAATAAATATTTGAAGTTAAAAGTTCAAATATATGATAAATATATAATGAAAACTATACTCTTACATAACCTTTAGCTGTTATTACCAGATATTTTTTTTTTAAACTTTGAACTTCAGAACGCATCAGATCAACAGTTTGGTGTAAGGAAGTGTAACAAGGAATCATAGGAAGGCATAACCAGGAACCAAAGCAATGAAGTATTTCAGGCAGCTGGTACTACTGAGCAGACATCCATGTGTTTGGCTGAGGGATTGTGTAATGTAAAAATAGATTTGTGGGTGAATGACTTTAGTCAGGAATGGAAAAATGCCATGGAATAACAATTCAAGTCAGGAAGAGAAAAGTAAGAAAATTAGTCAAGAAATCACGAAGTCTTAAAATAATGAGTCAGATATGGCCAAAATCATCAACATCCCAGCAACATGGCATGAAACTGCATTTTTAAATTTAGACTGTTAAAGAGTTTCAAAATTTTGAATTACATGGTGTCTCTGAGTGGTAACTGTATATTGGACGTGTGAAACATATTTGCCTTTTATATTTAGAAATTCTATTTCCAACTTTTCACCTATAGATATGTGCTATTACAAAAAAATAATTCTGAGAATATTTCTCTGGTTTCTGATTTTACTGATTTTTCTCCAGGAACAGTTTCTTATGCTTACAGAAAAAGTTAAAATATTCACCTGTTAAATGGATTATTTTTTGCATGAATGAATGAATGAATGAAGCTGTGGACTGATTAAATCATATGGGTTTCCATCTCTGAATCTGGAAGTTTCATTGTTTTGTCTGTTGAGCAAACAGGCAAGGTGGAGGTTATACACATCACAGTTTAGGTCACATTTCCCTCCCATTTTATTTTGGGGAGCCATACCACAAACCTCTCTAGACCTCCTGTTGGGATCCTACCACTTTTCTCGGTCTGTCAAGGGTTAAAGGAATATTATTCCTCCCCAGTGCTGGACTTTACATTTACTTTTATTGAGCTTCATGAGGTTCCCATCAGTCCATTTCTCCAGCCTTCTGAGATCCCTCTAGATGATGGCACAACCTGGTGTATAACCCACTCCTCCCAGCCTTGCATCATCAGCAAACTTGCTGACTGTAGACTGTGCCCCATTATCTGGATCATTAATGGAGATATCAAACAGGATTGGACCCCATACTGAACCCTGGGGTACACCACTGGTTACTGGTCTCCAGCTTGACTTAGTGCCACTGATCACCATCCATTCCTAGCCATTCGGCCAGGTTTCAATCCACCTCACTGCCTGTTCATCTGGCTCATAATTTATCAGCTTCTCTGTGAGGGTCTTATGGGAGACACCTTGGAAAACTTTCTGCGGAATCACCTTTCCCAATTCAGATCTCCACTTCACTATGGATAGGTGCTGGGCTCATTTATTTGCCACCCATCAAAACCACATTTTCTCACAGCTGTGCCTTTGTTAAAAATGCCTCAGTGGATGTGCTACATGTCACAGAACAGCAAAGGTTTAAAACTGTTTGTTGTCATAGATATATAGTTCAGTACAAATATTCCCAGAAATAACTCTCCTGATCTTCTCCATTATCTGAACAATAACTTATGACTTTGTCACAACTCTTAGTGACTTTGAAACATCAAGATTGCACTTAAGGTGTTCGAGAAACTAGCTTCTCTAATCAACAGCATATTCTTACTCCGTAAATTGGTTTTGCAGTACCAATCTTTGTCTTAATGACAAAAGAAAAGGAAAAAAATAAAAAAATTCAACATGTGTTTAGTATTTTCATTAGGATCTTGGCTTTTTTTTTTAACTTAATTTAATACCCACATTCTTTGGTGTCTTCAGAGGATTGTCAATTATGTGATGATGACACAAAAACTTCTTTACCTCAAATTTGTTTCAAGACTTTTTTCAATTAAAGAACCCACACTCTGTGAAAGCTACATCTGTATGTTTAAGTAAAAATAATTTGTGCCTCAAAGCTATACAACAGAACAATAATAAAAAAAGCCTCTCATCATTTCCAAATGCAATCACTGAAAAAAAGTCAAAGGGAAAGAACAGGCCTATTTTTTCAAGTTACATATGTGTGCAGGTTTTTCTTGTACCTCATTCTACCATGGTATCGTCTAGTTTTTCAGACAGAACTTCCAATCTGCTCTCATTCTATTCTTCACCCTACTGTATTCTTTTGCTTTTTAAAATATCTTGATCTTCTAATAGTTTTTTTCTCAGATTGATGTCTTTAGTGTCCTCTACAATGTGATCTCAAATTAAGAATTACAATGCAATCTCAAATATACCTCCCAAAAGAATATATTGACCTAGCAGATTCAGATCTGTTAGAAAGCTTTCAAAATTATCTTCATTTTTTCTGGTTTGGTATGACTTCTTTCCCAATAACTTCTTTTATTTTTTGAAGGCATTATAGTTTGAAGTTTTAGGAATGCCTCCTGGTTGGATTACTATTCTTCACTTAACACTAGTCCATTAAACATACCTCATTCCTCTGAATAAGCAATATTAAAATGCAAGCAGAGTAACAATAAAACTAAAAAAAACAGCTGCCTTTTGCTTATCTTGCATCGCAGTAGCACTGTTTGCAAAACAGTGAGATGGACCTCTTTCCTGGACCACCTCTAGTGCCTCCTGCCTTCCCTGAGAAGAAGAGCAATGCTGAAATCTTCACAGCTCATGTTCTCACTCACTTTTTCTCCACTTCTTTATCTGTTTCCACCTCTCACTTCTATCAGTGAGCTGTGGTTAAAAAGATGGTTTGATCTGAGGAATCTTCAGTGAAGTAAGGTGTTAACTAATGTAGAGCTGAGAAAGAAGACTCTGAGGAAGAGACATCTCTGGCTTTCTTCTCTGCCAAACTCTTAAAACTAAATGACCCTAAAAGCTGCTATTTGTTTGCACCAGAATATTACTGAGTCTTAAGGAGCCGGTTCCCCTTAGAAATTATCAATGATTAATATTGCAGATTTAAAAAACTCACCATATTATCTGACAAAGTATATCATTGAACTAATCTGTTAGTCTTGCACTGTCTTTGCTTTGTTGAGCAAGCTAGCCTGCCACAGAATGAAAGAATGAAATAGCTGATTAGGGAAAGCAATCTTTTACATTTTTCTCATGTAACGTACAGAGTTCTTTTACTCCTGCCCCACTCCCAATACCTCTGCAGAAAGGAGTAGAGTTGGGACTCAGTGCTCTTTCATTTCTACTCTAGATATGATGAGAGTGGAACTGAAGTCTATAAAAAGGCTGCAAAAATATCATGGGTGCCATGGTGACTAACTTCTTTTTATCTCCAACAAGAAGCATGCTGGGGAAACGAAAGGTTTTGGAACACAAAACAAATGGGAAGGTACCCAAAATTCAATGATTACAGCCTTCCTGGATAGAGAGAGTAAACCATGAATTAATCACAAGGGGTGACTTCTGCTATAGTAATTAAGTAATGGAAAATTTTTATTCAACAGCCATTATTTTTCTATTCTGATATATCAAGAACACTTCTTCAGCACACATGATTGTACTTCTGCTCTGCATTTTTTCTTGCTTTTCAGTTTAACTCTTTGCTGAATCAAAAGCCAGATTTCTGTTAAAAAAAATTCCATCTTCATGATTACATAGTTAAACATCTTGACAAGTGTGAGTATCAAGTCTTTTCAGAACACCTTAATATTATTCTTTTTCTTAGTAAGCAAAGATTTAGTACAGAAAGAAAATATCGTAAGTATGATTTGGAACACAATGAATCACTTTTAAATTAAAAAATGTTAGGAAAAAAATTTAGTAGCGTTCTTTCCTGCACTGCTTCTTCAAAATAGAAGGCTGACACAATATTTACAATTGCTCACATTAGCACACACATGTACTAACTCAGGTCTTTCCCTCACTGTCTTTTCAGAGGTGGTTTCTGAGTCTTCATACTCTGGCTAAAACATGTAAAATTTGTCAACTGGATTTTGCAAAGCTTAAATAAAACTGTGATGGCTTAGTTCTTTTTAGGAACTGTGTAAAAAAATAAGCCATCTGGGAATATTCAGATTTAGGAGCATTAACCCCTGAAGACAATATATTGTTCAGATTGCTTGGCTGGTATCCATATAATTCATTAGCGGCTGTTTATGCTGGAACCAGCAAGCTATTTTAATTAGACTGAAAAATTCAAATCCTGGCTATGTTTAGTCATCTAAACATAGGCATCCAGGGCCATTTGAGGTACACAAGGATATCCTGGCTGTCTTCTAGCTGCTTCTCTGGAAGGAGATGGTCATATATCCAATAATATTTATGTACTGTACTATATTTGCCAGTACTGTATAAGTGTCTTGGATACTATATGGCATTTCAGACAGCATGAGATGATGACATTTAGACAGCTGGACTTAGCTTAAGGGGCATAATCAAGTGCAAGAATAGGACAATTACCTCTGGGTGTCCATCTGTAGATATCTGCACGAGATGGATCATAGCTAGTGGAGACCAAGTCAATACAGTACGTGGAGCCTGCAATTGTATTGGATCAGTCTAATGTGGAAACCTAGAACTTGATTCAATTGCTCACACAGAGATATTTAATTTAATTTGAGTTGGCCTGGGGTATTCTTTCTGCCACTTTTCTACGATTCCAGAAAGGTAACCAGTCTCCCACTGCTTGACTCTGGCAGACGTGTCGGATATCCTAGGGCGTCTCAAATTTCATTAGAGACTTATATTTAAGCAAAGTAATTAAGGTGCCATTGACTAATTTACTCTCTTTCAACTGACTATAATAGAAGCTCAGATATCTAACTCATGCAAAGACTTTTACTTGAAGACACCTAAAAGCAGTACCTTAATCTCAAATATAACACACTTGTTTATTTGGGTGCACAGCTGTATGCCTTTGCTAATACTAGTTTTCTCTTCTCTTGTCTCAGTTAACTGATGTACGCTACAGGGATAATGATGATTTCCTCTATTGCATTGGATTATATTTACAATAGTCAATAATTCATAAATCTCCTGCTTCCCAAAATTTATCAGAGAAAAGGTGCTATACATATGCAATTAACATTTTGTCTCTCAAAAAGTTTTTCATCACTGCATACTATGATTTATGTTTGATCGAAATGATGGGTTTAAATCTAGTCAGCATTTTTCTTGCAGACAAATTTTTAGTTTGTCAGTAAAGAAGGGTTTTTACTACACAGTTTCTAGTTGTTCAGTAGAGGGAAAGCAAATCATGAAGTGAAAACATCACTCCAATGAAATGATGCAATTTACACTAAAAGGGTAATTTTCACTTTTTGGAAATTGCTTTAAAAAAACATTAACAATTAAATGAAAGACAATCTTAGTCAAATATTTTAAACTCCTATGAAACTGAAATACTGCATTAATGTGGCATCCACAACAATCTTGTATAGGAAACAAAATTTAAAAGAAAACAGACTAAAATAGCAAGGTAACTGAGCTCCATTTAGATCACTTCTGTCTGTCATCACCTTCATTTAGGAAGGCACTTTAACATGTCTTCCTTAAACTAGGCATATGAAAATATGAAGTTATTAACCCCAACCTTCTTCTCTTTAAAAGGAATAACTCTACTACTGCAAGGCTTGACAGCATTTTTATTACTACCTTCTTCATTCTTCAGAGCAGTAAAATTAGAAAAATTCAAGCAGAGCTGATCAGGTCTGCTTTGCAGATCTTAACAAAGAGAGCTTCGTGTCAGTATTTGAACTGAAACTTAGAATTCTTTCCAAAATGCAGGGACCTGAGTTTGTCTATTCCACCAGCAGTGCAGCAGCTGTTTTACTCTCTGTTCCTGAAGACCACGAGTGTTTCTTCCATGAACAGCAAGAGCATGGAAGTCTATAGAAGTACACCTAGAAATACTTAACTAAATAGACCTCTCAATGCAATGGCACTACTGCATGGCAAAAGTTCCCGGAATATGGTGGTAGGCTGCTCTCGATCACACTAAAAGTTGTTGAATAAAAATAAATTTGAAAGTTGTTCTTTACATTGGAGCTTTGTACAGCACATTCAATATGACAGGTTTTGATGGGTTTCTTGCTCAGATGGGACTTGAAATCAGTGAGAATAATCTGAATTATATCAGCCAGTGCTCATTTAGCCTTTGGTATCATGACAATAGATTTCCTTGTTTCAGCACTTATCTACTGGATGATATGGCTGGATATCATGGATATGACAAATTATGTAGATCAGAATCGATCTAAGTACTTTTACTCATCACAACAAAATTTTTTAGAAAGCATGTTTTCTTCAGATTAATCACCTGTTATTCTGTTTAGCACTTAGTGGCTAGGGAACAGATGTTACCAAAATGTAGATGAGTTTGCATGAGAAAATAAGATTCCCAAGTCACTACAATAGAGATTTTTAATTTGTTCAGAAACATTAATTACCTTTATAATATTCAGTAAATGATTTCACAGGTAACAAAAATTATAAAGTGAAAACTTGGTTAAAGTCTTCATAAAAAAACATAAAAACCTGCTGTTGCTTTTACTAGCATTACGTAAATGGTCACTTTTGCAACTTTAGAATTACAGAAATGGAAAGGGGATCCACTGAGCCTGATTGGGACATCTAAGTCAGACGTGATACGCCAGTTTGGGGCACCTAAGATGGGCTCTTAAGGATGGATCTCTCTTACCCTCAAGATGAGTGCAATGTGGATGTTTATGCCTGAGGTAATCATCTAGCCTCCTTGTATAGAATTTGGAGAGTTGTAAGCATTTGAAATAGCCATATGTAGATCAGTATTTATCTTATTTTAAATGTAGACTGTAGGAATTCAGTTGAATTCCAGGAAAACCTATTACTTTCTATTGACCATGAAGAAAATCTTTTGAGTTTAGCTCAGATGTACACCTCTACATTGTAGTCATCTAAATTTGACATACAGAAATGGACACTTGGTCCTCCTAAGGGAAGTGCCTAAAATACATGAAAAGAGATTGGATCTTCAGAAGATTTCCTAAGAGAGCTCATCTTTCTTTTCTGTTGGCTGTCTAAAGAACTAACAGTGTGATTGGTCTTAGAAGCACTTCTTTTTATAAATCTAACCAATAAATTTCCCTCTAACAACACAGACATCTGATGAAGCAGAAAAAGTTCATTTTTTTTTAAAGTAACAAGCAAACAATTTCTTCATATTTTGAATTCTGTCTTGCAAATGCCTCAAACACAAGGCATCACATGCCGAAGCTCCTATGTATATAAGGACAACTTCATCAACAACCCCTGTGGGCACTCTGTGGGACTGAATCTTTATCAAATGTCATATCTGGACCACTATGCATCCAGGAATGAAAAAGTCCTGGAGTCAAATGTTGAAAAAGCCAGAAAGGCAATTTTCACAAAGCGCAGGCATGGTTTTCTAGTCATCCCCAGCCTCTGCAATCTGCAGATGTTTTAGATTAGACTGTCTTAGTATTTAAAAAGTGAAACAAAATAAATTGTTCCATCAGGGGTAGAAAAAATGATGTCTGGTTTCCCATGGCAGTTCTTCATCTACCCTTGCGCCTCCCAGCTCTTCACCATGTCATTGTTATATCCATTTGACACATCTTTCACCACAGTGCTGAGTGTTTTCATACAACACTCTTAGCTCCTATGTTCTCAAGGAACCTCCAGTGGGCCCCTGTCCTCAACAGGTAAGGAGTTCGTAAAATTTTAAAAAACACATTTCTATTGTGGATTGTCAGCAGGTAGAGATATGTGGCCTGCAGATGTTGAATGGACAGTCAGATGTTTCCTAAAAAAGATGGGAAATCTCATGAGCTTTCCAGAACTTTCCCACAGTGAGGTCATAGAAACATACAGATTAGAAGGGATCCCCAGAGGTCATCTAGTCCAACTTGCTGCTCAAAGCAGGAGTTACGGCAGGTTGCCCAGGGTCTTGTCCAGTTAATATGAAAATATCTCCAAGGATTAAGATCCCTCAGCATCTCTAGGACTCTTTTACAATCTTTGACCATCTTCATGGAAAAAAATGCTTCCCTTATATTACGTCAGAAATCCCCATGTTCCAGCTTGTGACCATTGCCTCTCATCTTTCCACTGTAAATTTCTGAGAAGCATTTGGTTCTGTCTTTTCCTGTTATGCAGCTGTAGAAGTTGTAGATCACTAATAGGGCCTCTGCCCAAAACCCAGACTTCATTTTTGAAGTCAGAAGGTCATTGTCAAGGACTTGGTGAAAAATGCATAAATGCTGAAGTAATTGAAGGGATGAGAAGTGTGCAGTGTAACTGCATAAGGGTTTTTTGAATAGGAAATCATCACTATAAACAGGATGAATACCAACTAGATATCCTAATCAGTAGGCTGAAGTCAAGTTCTATTTTGCTGGCTTTCATTCTGGCCTCATGTTTCCAAGGATATTAAGCAGCCTACCTTCACCAAAAGGGTGAATACCTTGTTCTTAGGAAGACATATTTTAGGATGTGGGTTCAAAAATGTTAAAGACAAAGATCTACTTCTCACATGATTGTTTCCACCACCAGGTTATTATACAAAAACTGTACACCATAACTACAAAAGTACATGTACACTTACTACAGAAGTTTATCCTAGCCTGAAGGTCTTTTTCTTTTAAGACTCTGTTTCAATGAACGTGTATTCTGATTCAGATGTTATGGTAAGACATTCAAAATGCAAAGTCCAGATCCAATGGAAAATTTGGTTTGTGGAAAAATCTGCAGATAAGTCTCAGAATTAACCAGTTTTATAAGCCAGTATGCGGATATTCCAGCTGAACCACTGAATCATCACTGCAAGTGTGAATGTCACCGCAAGTAACTCAGCCAGTCTTACAGACAATGATGTATGGATTAATGAGATTTATGAGGAAAGATTCCATCAGCTGTTGAGTAAAGTGAAAAAGTGATCTCAAAAGCCACAGATGGTTTTAGGATAATGATATGCCATTTATATTATGGGACCACATACCAACATCACATATATTCACAAGCAGACTTCAACATGGCCAAAATAAACACTGAAGCCACTATAAACCAACCACCTAAGCTCAGAAGGGGAATTCAGAATGATAAGGTAAGTGCGAAAGTTCTTCTTAGGTAGAACGAGGGGAGACCTGGAAGTCTCAGAGCAGTGTTTTTAATACCACATGGGATATACACAAGCCACCTGATAGGAAAAAACCTAGGCCAAGAGCAAAGGAAGGCTCTGAAATTACATTGCCTTCCTGGACCACTATGCTTACTTGACATCCTAAGTAAGAATTTATTTTAGGATGAGAGTCACAACCCAAAACCTTCTACTGGACTTAAGGTAGTTAGTGTAACCCATATATAATCAGAAAGGAGTGATCATTTTCTTTATGAAACAGAAAGCAAAGCTTTTAAATGTAGTCGAGTGTTCACTTTGGAAATGGGAATTTCTTCTTCCCGTTTTTTTGTGTTGGAGGGAATGACTACAGCTGTTTTGTACCTAACATTATATTGTAATAGACTGTCTGAATATGTTATCAGGAGATAAAGCTACGATACATTCTTCCATCTAGTCACACTTTTCTATATATAAAGAAAAAAAAAAGACAAGAGAAGTCTAGGGCCATTTTAAAAAAAAGAAGACTATTGATGTAAGTATTAGGTATCTGAAATTCGAGGGCAAGAGGTACAGGCCACTATTCACAGGCCAGTTTTTCATGCTGCTTGCTGAGAAAAACAATTTCTCCCTTTCAGGAAAACTCAATGACACACAGTCCATGAATGATGCTGAATAAGGACATTTAGACAGGAATATTTTCCATATGAGAATCTCACGTAAATTGCTCTTTATAGGCATCACAGCCAAGGTGACTTCTGCTTTAGAGGCAGAAGAGGTAGAACTTGGAAGTCATCATTAGTAAGTTAAAAATATTGTTGGGAGGTATTGCAGGGCCACATGATAATCAACTTAGAGGGGCAAGATCATGAAAGATAGTAAAGAAAAGAAAAGCTGTGTTTTTAAAAACTTACAACAAGGAAAACGTGATACCTCTTTTCAGTAGTTAGAACAAATGCCTCAATCTCAGCCACTGGGTGTTCTGGAAGCTTGTCCCAAGCTGTACTCCAAACTGCATAATCAAGATGCTCTTTGCTGTAAATTCATAGACCCATGGTTTCTTCCTATGAAATTATTTAAAAAGTTAGCATCAGCAGCAACCATTCATCTCTGAAATAAGACAATATTCAATCATGAATAAAGAAAAAAGGTGGTGTTCTTTAGAAATGTTACTGTCAGAGACACAGAGGTATATTTTTGGTTCTAGGGAAAAAAATAATTGTGCTCTATAATTTTCACTACCTCCATGTGGGTTTCCTGTGGACTGCTGCTTCCTTTATTCTGTTATTACAGAAATACTAATCAAATAAGAAGTGACAGCAGGTCAGAGGAAGGACAGAGGAGAATGCGGGTACTAGTTTCTGATCACTTTCTGATTCTCAGCAAATTATTAAAAGAATGCAAAATTTAATCAGACTTACTTTTACTGAAGACTTACTAGGGATTGTTAATACAGCAGGTTTTCTTCTATTACTGTTAATGTTAATAATAACACTTTGTTCATTTACTTGCTTGTCTAACATTCAGAAATGTTTTGTGGGTTCAGTGTTGGTGAGATATATCTGTGGAATATTTGTCTGACTTGTTATTTATATCTGTGATTGTTTCTAGCATAGTTTAGAAAAAATGTACAGATGTAAAGGTTGCAATCTTCTGCATTCCAATTTTATAAATTATTATATGTATAAAAATGTCTAAAATTTTCAAAGTTTCATGGAAGAATTGTGCACCAAAGAGAAGATGTATCTAGCTTAACTTTAAACATCTGTGATGTATACATCCAGAACAAAGCTAATAAGAGAGGCTGTTTTTATAGAAAAAGAAAGAGGAATTAGCGCTTTTTAGGGTGTGATTAACCTAATTTATTTTAGGTATTTAATTTATAATGAGATGAATTAGATGTTCTGATTCATCTCTCTTTACAGTTAAGGGAACCATAGGTGACCAGCTAAGCTCTAGAAGCTAGCTCTTTAAATTATATGTCAGATGAACTTCAGCCTCAATTTCTAGTTTCACTAGTTTCTAACAGGAATGGAACATCTATTGAATTGAATGGCTTTGAAAAATATCATTCTGCTGGTTTTCTATGATCCTCCTATACTCACCATTTTACATCAGGTACGTAACCTGTTTTACTACTTTTAAGACTTCATTTGCAGCACCTAACCTGCTAGAATCCAAACCACAGTCTTCCTAGATTGAAATGAACATTGTTTACTCCTGACCTTTGAGCAGCACTCATGCCTATGCGGTAGAAACACAGCCGGGATACTCATAGCCCACTTACTTATTCCAGAAATTTTCTCCTGTACTTGTGTTCAGAATGTTTTGGACTACCAAGGAAGAGCAGGGAGAGTAAAGTTCCCCTATCCTTACTTTATTTTGCACATTCATCAAGCATAAATCTTCCAAATATTTCTTCAGCTATTGTTATACCTCCTGTGGGATACATCATTGTATTTCCCTTTTAAGTTCATACTGAACATCATATAAAACTCACTCTGAGTATCCAGGTATCTGTCTATGTGCAATATGAGTCATTTTGCTTTGCAACAAAGCAGGTGGCTACATCTTCAGAGACTAGAAGATAAAACTTAGTAATCATAGTATCTGAGCTGCATTCATATTGCTGACTCAACAGCTGGCATTATCCAGTAGTGAGTACTGTGGGAGTTAAAATATAAATGGAGGATCAAATAATGGAGGATAGCAGAGTAAAATGCAAATCAAAGACTATATTTCATGGGAAGTAATTTCACAGGACAAAAAACGGCTGTATGCTCTAAATCTGTATTAACAACTTTAAAGCCATATGCTGTGCTGAATCTGCACCTCTCACATCTTGCGTTAGGGCTGGAGTTTGAGATACTGAAAGCTTGAAGATTCTCCTTTTTAAAAAGTCAACATATTTCCTTGTATTATAATTACAATATCAAGGCTCACAAAGGGCTGAGTTAGTGGGATCCTTCTGGAGTACAGGGACATGTATATTTTTTGATTCCTGCTTATTGTTCCTGTATAGTCAGTAAGACATTATAAAGCTCTTTTTCTATTGTCTATGACCAGAAAATACCCAGAGAGTAACATCTCTGCAGTTGCCTTAATGCTCCTTGACATTCATAAACTTATGAACAAATAAACCCCGATCACTGAAAATCATCCATGACAGAAAAAAAAAAATAAATAGTGAAAATGGGGTTAAAAAAAAAAGAGGGAAAGAGATACACAATGTGAAATAACCTGGCTCCTCTAAGAAGTCGGGAGTAAGAGGAAAGAGAAGGAAGATAAGAAAAACAGTGTCAAATAGTCATGGAGAATCACAAAGTAATCACAGCAGGGTGCCTCGATATTGCTTTGCAATGTTTTCACTGTGATGTTGCATCAATACAAGAGTACATTGGGTCATGTCAGGGTGACATGTTGCAATTATTTTGTAGTTCTCTGTGACTTTATTCATTGACTTTATCATCTCTTCATCTCTTCACTGTTGAATACCACTCAGGTATTCAAAGCAGTGGATGCCTCCTAATATGCTTTAAAATTTGGCACTTCTGTATGCTCTGTTATTTTTCAGACCACTCTTACAGACCTAGCTCTGGAATGAATTACCTTGAAGCTTGGGGGAGGCGGGGGGGAGATCAGTTCATGTCATATTATATAAATCCATGGACACATGAAAAAATAGGCAAGAACTGGCAGAACAGGGAAAAAGTGCTTGAATGGAGTTTTTAAAATCTCATGTATCAAAGGGCAGCTCTAGATTAATTAGAGACATTCACAAGAAAAAAGTAGAATTAATGGCATTAAGCGTAATACACTGTTTTCAAATCTCTTATACTTGCTTTAAATAGAATTCACGGTCCTAACAGAAAAAATATTCTTGTGAAGCCCATGCAGCAAAGCCCTGGTGATCAGATTGATCCATGAGAATCATTTATATCTCATGAGCATTTAGAAATCAAGAAGCATTTCAGCAACAAAATAAAGTGAAACAGGTCTAAGTGATGACAGACAATGGCGCCATATGCTCAACATAATAAGAATAACTCAGGCAGAGTGTTTCCTGCCAATTACTTACCCATTCTCTCATTTGCAATGATGATCTTGGTGGGAAACAGAAATTGAGTAACATCCAAGCTAACAGATGTCTCTCAAGAAGTGGCTTTTTCTATACTTAGCAGATCTACAGTTTAGAGCACAGTAATCCCTCTGCATCATGGAGAAATACGACACCTAATCGCATTTCATTACATGGACACAACAAATGGCACAACAGGTAAATACCCTTTCTGTCACTAATCAATAATCTTCTTCAAAATTACTTACCACTGTTACCCCAGCTTCAAAAAGAGAGGAAGATTTAGTTTCTCTTTTTCTGCAAATTACCTGCTTAAAACAGGTCTTTGCTTACATTTTTCCCTTCCTACTGGAAGACATAACGTAGCCATTGCTGCCATAAAATAGGTCTAGCTGGTGCAAAAGATATCAAGACCATGATTTCTATTTTTAGAATAGCAGAGCTTTCTAAATTGATACTTAAGCTCCCTAGCAACTATCCTGACTTTCCAAAATAGTAAGTAGTAAAAGTAAAGTCATTTTTTAAGAAGTTATTAAGTATTACGGACATGACTCACAACAGATATACACGTAAGTGTTAATAGAAAGTCATTGTTAGAGAGGTTTATAAGGTTATAATATTTGTTGTAATAGAAATATAGGTTCCTCTACTGAGAGACAGTATGGTTTATAATGGCCAGATGAATTCCAGATGGAGAAAAAGTGTAAGTATCAAGACAGGTTAATGGTATATATACAGGGTGCAGAAATAGCCTCTTGTGATTTAAACAATCTGTCACATTGCCCAAATATTGAATCTTGCATATGGAATGAATAAAAGAAGAGAGAAATTAAGTTTCTGGGAGCCATTCACATGTGTTCTATCACAGAAATTTTATACCTAATTTATTTTTAAAACCATTAAAAATGACAAATTATAATAAATGTAATTTTCCAGTCCACAATCCTTAGCAGGAAAAACTACAATGCAAATTACAATGAAAAATCCAATCAGCTATGCTTATCCTTCAGTGCAGGTACCTAAATCCTTTTAACAGTAGTGAAAATGTTGTACCCATGTAACCAGGAAAATTTAAACCTTATAATTTGTTGATGAATTTGTTTTATGTCATCAACATTTCTGTAAATTTTAATGGGGATGCATAATTATAAAAGCAATTTTCTCTTCAGGAGTAAATACTCCACTGAAGCAATTCTCTTACATTATGTTGCATTATTATTAGAATAGAAATGCAGCAAATCCAGGCCTGTAATCTGTCAAAGTTGGCTTTAAATATGCTCGAAACTGCCAGGATATATTTAATTAACTAACTCGCTGTGGTTGTTTTATTTTTTTTTCTTTTATTGTCCACTTTCTTTTTACTTATCTGAGAAATAGGATTTTGCTTCGGTTTATATACCACAAGCTGGGAAAAATCATTATCAAATTTCCTTTACACTGATTCTGAATTCATTCAACTATGATACATGATCAAATGTGTACTTTTAAAAATAATCTTCCATATTTTGTGTCACAACAACCATGACCTTGTTTCCTGTGGTAATTAATAGGAGTTCCTGTTAGACACAGAGCATATTCTGAATGCAGAAATAGAAAATCTGTAAATTGCCTTGTCAAACCTCATAAATCATCTGCTGTCCAAAGCGTGTAGCTCGTGTGCACCGTTCTTTCTTTGTGCTTTGAAACTTATTTCATGTTTCCTCAAAAAAAAAAAAGAAAGAATTAGACATAGCATCCATTAATACAGCAGATGAAAATTACTTGAGGAAGTCACGGTAAATGAGACATCAGACATGGATAAGGACAAGTGAAACTGGATATATTCACTCACCTGACTGAACTGGCCAGCTGTGGTGGGTTTAGCATCAATATAACCCTTCAGGAACTCAAGAGAATTTTCACTAATTGTCCTGCAAACTTTGTCACCATTCAACCTCTATGTTTGTCACATATACCTAATTATGTTCGTATGTGGCTACTTTAATTCTGCTCCAAACTCACCACTCTGACAGGCAGAAATCATCGGAACGTGAGAACGCACAAAGGGCATGCTCATTTATTTTGGAAGAATCCCTGTACCACTTTGAAAGACGTAACATAACTCACTGTGCCAATTATCAGCCGCTGCTGGATCTTTTTTATGAAAGGAGAACATTCAAGGTAAAGTCATCCCTAACTGGGCTTTGGGAAAGACAAGGGCGCAGTTAAGATTGAATGGCAATCATGAAAAGCATTGCCACCGAGTGTGAAAATTCAATTTGCATTTTGATCATTCCACTAATTTCAAAGTAAAACTTCACCATTTAAAAATATTAGCACTTAATATTTACTCTGTGCAGGGCACATGGCTGCAGGAAAGACAGTGAAGAGCAAAACCTTAGGGGAATGTTTTGCTACAGGAACTCTGCTGGCATCAGATTTTTACCTCAGACCAATGTAAATGTGAATTAACAACACTAGTATAAATAGTTGCATGATAATGTAAAACAACTCCCAGTAAAGGAAAAACAAGGTTCCAGAGAGGCACTTCAGTCTTATTTCTTTAGGAAATGAATCTTATGTCCCCTGTTTGTGTATGTGCCCGTTGTTATGAAATCAGGATGTCTGGTCCATTCCCTCTTAGCATTCCCTTGCCAGAATTAGGAAGATCAACCCATGTGCCCAAGCCAAAGGGTGAAATCAGATGCAAATATCAAAGAAATGACAGATTTTTTGTTCTGAAGCAAACTACGCTGATCTCGTGCAAGGCCGCTCAACAGGAGCACGTGACAATCCCAGTCACACAATTTACTTCAAAGACTGCTTACCACCCTCATTCCCTCCCAAATAATGGCCAACCTCTATTTATCCTTTCCCCCTTTGCCACAGTTTTGTTGACTTTATATATCTTGATTTGCTATTTATCGTGTAGTTGCCCAGGTAAGCTTTATGCTGATAAAAAAAAGTGCACAGGTTTTCTGAATGGATTCACTGCCTGTGCAAGCACTGAATGTGCTCAGAACAAGAACTAATAAGTGGCTGGTCCTTAAGCACCCCACTGCTATTACAAGTTACCTGAGCGCAGCTGGGCCCTAAACACATGGCAGCTGATGGGAGGGGCAGCAATGAGGCAGAAAAGGCAGCTGGCTGCAAAGCCCCTTGCTGGGTGTTGAACGTGGGATGTTGAGCTGGCTGGACCAGAGACAGGTCTATAGAGCTGACAGGATAGACGTTGCAGTAGTACACCTGCCCACTGAGAAATTTTTGCTGCCCTGAGGCCAGTCACTGTCCCCACTGAGGAGCTGCTGCCTTTAGGAGGGACTCATGTTCCCCTCTGTGCACCATCCAGGAGAGGCTCGAGAAAGACATGATTGTACAGGTAAGGCTGCAATGATCCTTTCCCTTGGCCTCAACAGGAATAACTCTTCAGAGTAATTTTGTTTACAGCATAACTGGAGCTTGCCGGTTATGTGTTATGTAGTTTGAGCCCTTCCATACTTAAATATTTAGTACGGTTATAGTGGTATAGGATTCATCTACTCAAGAGGAAGATAAGGTAACTCCAGAGACGGATCCATCCCATTCTAAAGCAGGTTTCTGAAATCAGTAGGATGACTAATCCTGTGGAAGCACATTTCTCTCTTCATGGACCAGCTTTAGGTCAGACGCCTGCTACTTATGCAGCTAATATTTCTTAAGAAGAAACTTACCAAAAGAATTGTTTTTTATATCAGTGCAGCTGCGTTTATACCAGAGCTTCATATTCTGACAATTCCTAAAATGTAGGTAAGCATAAAAGTCAGCATGAATTTGAAAGATAGAGGCTTTCAAAAGGAGTGATTAAAAGAAGGCAATTACATAGGAATAAATAAAAGAAGGGATGCAAAACTGTAAATAATGGAAAATAACCTCTTGTTTTAAGAAGGTGGTGCTTAATAATTACAGAACCTATTAAGTTACCCTTTGAAGACTTGATGTTATTTCAGCTTGATAAGAAAGCAACATTTTTTTGAAGTGGTAAAACTAAGATGTTAGATGGCTTACTCTTCCTCTGCACACTAGAAAATAAGTTTATACCAATGCTTTTTATAGAGAAAAATTATTCATTCTTTTAGTAAAGGTTAGATTTAGCTACTTTCATCATACTACATAGTCATTCATATTTCATGAATGATTACATTATAGCCTTCTGGTTCTGTCACTATGTTAGTCATATTAAAATATGACTTAATGCTTACTGACAACACTGGATTAAGTCATCATCGCTCCATAGTTTGAAGTCGACCAAGATCAGCAGAACCTGAGGATCTAGCTTATGTGTAGAAAAGATTCCATTGAAAAAACACTGGGAACATCTGGATTACATTGAAATTTTCAAACACAAATTGTACCCGAGTGTTGAAACCTTGAAATATTTAGAGGTTGTTTTCTGCTTTTGCATTATTTTTTTATTACTTTTCAATATCTCTTCATTATTGTATTCTCTCTCTGATGGAAAAAAAGTCTGCCAAATTTTTAACTTTCACTTTTATTTAGACTGAAAGAACACTTAAAGCATTTGGCATTTCCTATAAAATATGAGATTCCCATATTTTAGTGAGCTCTAATTGAGATATAAATGCTACCTCCTTATATTCATTTGCAACTGGTCTTTATTCTATTTTCTGAGAAGCAGAGGATAATGTAAGAAGATGATATAACTTGTCATTGCTGATTCTAGTTCCCTAATTCTTTGCCTTGAAGCACATAAATACTAATATGTTTATTAAAGTAGTAAAACCTAGTTTTTAATGATGCTGATAATATAATCATAAATTTTTTTACATCATATTTGCTATTGTCATTACACGGTGTCCTGGCTTCAGTTGGGATAGAGTTAATTTTCTTCCTAGTAGCTGGTGTAGTGTTATGTTTTGGATGCAGCATGAGAAGAATGTTGATAACACACTGATGTTTTCAGTTGTTGCTAAGTAGTGCTTAGACTAAGTCAGGGATTTTTCAGCTTCTCATGCCCAGCCAGCAAGAAGGCTGGGGGTGCACAAGAAGTTGGGAGGGGGCACAGCCAGGGCAGCTGACCCAAACTGGCCGAAGGAATATTCCACACCATATGGTGTCATGCTGAGCAATAAAACTGGGGGTAGTTGGCCAGAGGGTGGCAGCCTGCTGCTTGGGGACTGGCTGGGCATCAGTAAGCGGGTGGTGAGCAATTACATTGTGTGTCACTTTTTTGTATATTCTTTTTTTTTTCATGATTATTATTTTTCCTTCCTTTTCTGTCCTCTTAAACTGCCTTTATCTCAATCTATGAGTTCTACCATTTTTTCTAACTCTCTCTCCCATCCCACTGGGGAGGGAGTGAGCGAATGGCCTTGTGATGTTCAGCGCCTGCTGGGTTAAACCATGACAGATGGTATTATAAGTGACATTATTATCAGTACCTATTTTAGAATAATAAGAATTTAAAGTGATAGATGCAATGTGCGACTGGGGTGATTGACCTTTCTAAGCCATTAGTTTAGGTGTAAATGTGATACATGAATTACATCAGATTTTTTCCTTAAAAAGTTTGTCCTAGAAACTAATATTTGACATGGCTGCAAGTAACACTGACAAGGGTGTGTCTTGTTTATTGATATCTGCAGAGGCATTTCTTTGGACAGAAAAGTGTGGTGAGTCAGCATCTGTTTTTCAAAATAAGACCTTACCACTTGATTTTAGTAAGTATTCTACCCTGCTTGGAGATTTAGGAAGGAAGAGAATTAAAAATGGAATGACCATGGTATGAGGAAAAGGTGTGTAAGTGTTTTCTTCCATACCGTATTCTACCATGCAAGTTTGTTTTGAACGCACGTAGCATTGTGTGCAATTCATATTGTAAATATACTACTGTTACTACTTTCTATGCTCCAGGTCTGGAGTTTACTGATATATCTTAGTAAGCAGTAACACAGCAATAAGATGACAGTGAGAGAAATCTGGTATTTTTGTTGCTGCTGTGCCTAAGAACTCTAGTCATGGACAAGGATGTATCAACAGAGACTGAAGCTATGTTGAATTAATCTCATCTAGATTTAGGTGCTTAAATGAGGATCTAGATTAGTAGTGTAGTACTGGTATTTTGTAGTCTACCTAACAGAAAGCAATAGACTATCAGTGCAACTCTGTGCGTCTAAGATCTACTTGAATTATGAGATCCATATGAATAGTCTATGAACTGTGTATATAAACACTTACAGGATTATTAATCTTATGCTTAAGCATCAATAGCCCATGAATATTCCACTTTATATAGGCTTGTGCCCATGAGAAAAATTCTTTTGATGATTTGGCTGGGTTGGTGCAACCTTCTGTGTAGAGACACTTTTATTCCGATTTTATTGATTTTATTGACATTAGTAATGAGTTTTCTTAAACGAAATCAATATTAGGCATTCTTTAGCAAAACCTACAGTTCCCACATCCGTGCTGTTGCAATGAGTACAATTTTGAAATGCAAATGAGGCTATTTTTTAAAATAAGCATACATTGTAAATTTATGGATTCAGAAAATTTGGCACAAAGAGCAAAATGTTTCTCTGCAGATATCTGTGGATTTTTCATATGCTTGCTGAGGCTGAAAGGCAGATCCAGAGTACTCAGTTAAAACCGAGATAATTGTAAATCTTCCACTATAAGGGGAGGTGCAGAGGTGGTGAATGATTACTGAAAAAAAAAAAAAAATTAGTGATAATTTTATTATCTGGTAATGCACAGATAAATCAAAGCAGCCAAAGTCCAATGTTACCCCATCACCTTTCCCTGTCTAGTTCCTTTTTATTTTTCTGTTTAAGATTTTTTAAAATCTTCATTAACCTTTTTCAGCAGCTTCTATATTAAAACAGGAAAAGACTGGCCTACCCCCAAATTATTTCATGTATGACCTTGAGTTTGATTGTGAAAAAGACAGGAGCAGATTTCTGATAATTCCTATAAATAATACCATATATTACATTCTTTCTGTACAAAATCCTATAGGTTCCTTTACATTTGCTTAGACATTATTTTTCCTATGCATTCAAGGTAAGGGACTCTTGAAATAAGAGCTAACTGCTGCACAATGTCTTCATTTAAGAATTATTAACATTTTTTCACTTCTCTTATTCTTCAGTTATTAAGTTTTGTAGTTCATTAGCTCTGTTTGTCTAAAGATATTTTTTAATTCTGGAAACCTCAATTTATCCCTCACCTTCTTAATGTTCTTTTAATAAGTCCTTATACCTTTCCACTTAAAATTTGCTGTGATAATCAAAACCTTCACCTCCTTTGTGTTCTGGTTTATGTGCTACATTTTGCCTATTATCAGACTTTCAGAAGAGATGGGAGAACTAGATCCATCAACTTTCTTGCTTTTTTCCCTCATTTTGTACTGATAAAGGCATTAGTAAATTGTTGCTTCTGCACTCATCCTTGTCAGGAAATATCTGTTGATTCTTCGGGGTTGGTTCAATTAAGGTATTCTCTTAAATTTTTGTTTTACAGTCAGTGCTTGTCTTAAGTCTTCCTTTTCTGAAAAAGGACAACAAGTTATTTCTTGTCCAAATAACCAACTGTCAGTATACTTTTCCATTTTCAGCCTCAGTATTTTTCATGTTGGCAGTCAATGCAATGAAATTGCTAATGCTGAGGCTGACTTGTTTCTGTGCTTACAATCCCTACTCAGCAAGAGCAGAAAGCCATACTTGACAATGTTTTGAAGTAGTGAAATTGCCTGTAGGATTTAAAAGCTTTTTACACAGAATAATAGGAACATTTTCTAATTAATAGTTACTGTATATGCAATGTTTATAATTTTTTGTTTGTTTTATTTCCTATTGATATGAATTGATGAAGTCTCACAGTGGTTGGTGTTAGCTGTATACTTACAGGTCAATATATTGTAGAAGTGTGGAAGATGAATGTTTAAAATCAAGGTTTTTGGAGACTCTGTATGCTGAAGGAAAACTCCAACTGATTAAGATGTCATATGTGGTCTGAAAGGCCTTGTAAAGTGGTATTTTAACAGTTTTTTTTTTCCTTTTTCTGTGATTATTGTTACAGATTCTCTCCTTAGCAATTGACATTTGTGGAGGAATTTTTCTTCTTTCTCTGAGGGGTATTTGTCCAAAGAAAAAGCAGTTTCTTTCGTAGTCTTTATGGGTGTGCTTTGTGAAGAGGATTTTTTGAATCAATACAATGTCTGATCTTCTGTCTTCTAACAGCCTGTGGAAATCCAGTATGAAATTCATTTAATCATTTCTGGTGCTCAGCCAATGATCCTACTTCTTCCAGCCCCTGTAGAAGTGGTGCTCATCACAAAGGACACAATTTATCTAGGTTGCCTGTAGAGGTGGTAGATGCCCCATCCCTTGAATCATTCAAGGCCAGGTTGGACGGGGCTCTGAGCAACCTGATATATTTGAAGATGTCCCTGTTTATTGAAGGGGGGTGGGGGGGTGGACTAGGTGACCTTTAAAGGTTCCTTCCAACCCAAAGTATTCTATGATTTTTCTGGTGTCTGTTATGCATCAACACTGAACAGCCACTAATGATATGCATTATAACATCACATCATGCTTACCGTCCTATTTATTTATATCTTGCTTCACCTCTTTTTCAGAAATATTCTAAGTTTGTGTGAAGGGCTGCTTATACAGTTGAGACTTTTTCCTTCATGGTTTTAAATCCATTGTTCTTAGTCTTACTGAGGACACAGCAACTATATTTTTTAAAACATCATTTGTTATGTCCTCAGACCATCTCTTCTTACATCTTGGTCCAGTCCTCATAATCTCACCTTGCAAGTATCTTAGGTTTTACCTGTAAAATAGTAGATGCTTTTTCCTGATAAAGTCCACCCAACTCTTTTTCCAAAGGGAGTTGAAATACAAATGCTTAAGAATAAATGGAAAAAAAGCTTCCTTGAAGGATACCCAGATGATATCAAGAATAGCTAAATATCAGCCTTTGGTGATGATTAATAAAACTCTAAAATTTTCTGTGTTATTCACAGTAGTGTACAGTCTCAGTATTTTCAACATTTTTAAACACAGGCCTGAATAAAGGTTCCTCTTCATGGATTTGACGGCTTTTATAACTAGCTTGTCAATCAGAATCTGAACCTTGGTACCTCTTATTTTATGCTTGCATCTCACAGGAAATATCTTTGCCTAAATAGATTGTTGCAGATATGCTCTGATATGAACAGTGCTAACAGATTCCTCATGGTCGTTAAAAAGGAGATAAAGTAGTAGTTAAAATGTGGTAATTAGCATTGCCCTGCCATGCAGCATTCATTTACAGAGTTCTGATAAAACCGCCAGGAGCTGTGCTTGTCTTGGTAAGGATACCATCTGGTCCCAGCATTTGCTATTTCTGTGTTTCTTTTCAAATGCTGATGTTGAAAACATAATAAAGTGTCACTATTTCACTACCCTTCTATGAAATCTCTCTTTTCGAGAGTTTGATCATCTCTTGTAGAAAGAGTGGCTCTACATTTACCCACTTTTCAATGACAGCCTTGATAAATATTACTTTTCCTCTATTTTAATTTACAGTCCTTTTCTATTTTCTCTGAAAACAGAAAATATTCCTTCTTAGTTTTACATGACTGCTTTAAGATGGTCTGTGCTGGTTTTGGCTGTGATACAGTTCATTTTCTTCATAGTAGCTAGTATGGGGCTGTGTTTTGGATTTGTGCTGAAAACAGTGTTGATAACACAGATGTTTTTGTTATGGCTGAGCAGTGCTTACATGGAGCCAAGGCCTTTTCTGCTTCTCACCCCTCCCTACCAGCGAGGAGGCTGCGGGGGGGTACAAGGAACTGGGAGGGGACACAGCTGGGACAGCTGACCCCAACTGACCCCAGCGATATTCCAGACCATAGGATATCATGCTCAGCATATAAAGCTGGGGGAAGAAGAAGGAAGGGGGGACGTTCGGAGTGATGGCATTTGTCTTCCCAAGTCACCGTTAGGCGTGATGGAGCCCTGCTGTCCTGGAGATGGCTGAACACCTGCCTGCCCAT
>JANXJC010000005.1:23611611-23642050 GCA_027564655.1 Leptodon cayanensis
CTGTCCTGGGGATGGCTGAACACCTGCCTGCCCATGGGAAGTGGGGAATGAATTCCTTGGTTTGCTTTGCTTGTGTGTGCAGCTTTTGCATTACCTATTAAACGGCCTTTATCTCAGCCCATGAGTTTTCTCACTTTTCTTATCTTCCTTATCCCCATGGAGGGGTGGTGGTGAGTGAGTGGCTGTGTGGTGCTTAGCTGCCTGCTGGGCTTAAACCACAACAGGTGGTTAACTCTGATACATTTAGTGTATTTCTTCCAAGTTTTTATTTCCCTCAAAACCAATTTTAAATTAGTTTCCTTCCTATACTCTAAGTTTCTTGTCAGAAACCTTCTTTTCTGTCCATGTTATTGACTTTTCTAATGTTGTTTTCTTATGTTATATGTTGGGGTTTTTTTCTTAGGATTTGATAGATGATAATGCATCATGACTTTGATCAGATTTAATAACTGCATCCAAGGAGTACAGCTATCTATATAATTATACCACATAGTTTTAGTCTAATCAGTAATACCTGACTAGTTCTTTGTGTCTTAACCTGACACAATTTCTTGCTTTTAATGAAGAAATCTTGATGTAATTTCTGCTGCTTACATCTCTGAGTTCCTCTTGAATCACGCCCATCTCTTCAAACATTTTAGAAAAAACACTACTTTTTCTTTGAAAGTACTGATCTCTACACATTCTGGGACTGTTTTGAAAGAAGGCTTGGGATTCATACTCTGTGAATACAGCCATTGCCTGGGGCAGAATGTTTGGTGTAGATTGATTGCTTTAGTTTTAGTTTCCTCATTTTTCTTTTTCCTGAGTACATTACCATATCTCTGGCTTCCTTTTTTTGCTTGCATTAGTGTCCCTATGTTTGCGAAAACCCAGCTATAAAGCATAGGAGTTGGTTTGTGTTTATGTTTCAATCATAATAAGTTAGCTAGAACAAACACCTTAGTCTTCGCTTATCTACCAAGTTCTCCATGATGATGCTTGCTATTCGTTTGAATACAGAGAATGAATGAAAAGTCATTCTACCTTCCAGTCTACCTGACTAATTCTATTAATTGTTATGTTATGTTTCTAAGTGATCTCTGTAGGGGTTTTATTATGCATCATAAGATGATGTCTGAAAAGGTAACAAACAAAGAAAAAGAACAAAACACCCAACATTTAAACCAAAATGAAGAGGAATAAAATAAAACAGGGAAAACAAAAGTAATAGATGATTACTCCAAGCTTAGAATAACTTTTATTTTCTTGTAAATGAAAACTACTAAGATGCACAAGACTCTTCTTGGATTTTTTTTTTTCCTCAAAACCGTGGTGACCTTCTATTTAAAAATTTGAAAAGCATGATATCCTGTATTTGGAATATCTTCCACTATATGTCTTTACAGTGAAAAGTAGACTAAGACTGGTGAGTCTCAAGAATTACTGCAAAAATTCTAAAAGAAAAGTAATCCTGGTGAGTTCAGTAGGGCTGTCCTCAACTCAAAACTAAGAATTTGAAAAACAAGTAGCCAAAGATCATGGCTATTTATAATGATCAAGAGGATTTTAGGTATTAGGAAAGGTATTTAGAACCAGGATAGAGTATCAGAAGAGGAAAGATGAACAAAAAGTTGGTAAATGTGGTAATGATGTGACAGATGAGAGACTGAACAGCAGGGAGTAGAGCTGCAGTGGATCCTGAAGACCAGAGAAGGTTTTAACTTCTTTTACGAAAAAGAACCAGGCAGAAGATAGAGTGGGATATGGGAGTGGATGTGCACAGGAAAGGAACAGAAGCATCCTAGGTGAGTCTGGTCTGTGGGCCCAAGTGGCAATATCGATGTTTCTACTGCCAGCATAGATCGATCAAAATGGGGAGTATGGAGATCTTGGTGGAGGAAACAGCAAGCTCAGGTTTGACTGCACTGTGTTTAAACTGAGGAGAGAACAGTATCACATTTTCTGGTGAAAACAATATAAGGATACCAAATGCTATAGAGTGGTCATGCGGGAACACTGGAGGTAGAGAAAAGGCTATGGGTGGTCAGTACAATAAATTTTCATGAGGCAGACATCACCTTTTGGTTATGCTAATATATTGTGCCTAATATACTTGCCTATGGTAGGAGGCATAACACTATCACAGAATCAATTAAAATATCTATTTAAAAGAAAATTAATTTAAATAAAAAGCCCTACACTTATTTCAAATGTATTAGAGATACTAAAAAATGTTTCTTGTAGCCTGTGGAAAAATCATTAAAGAACATCCTCACAATTACAGCCTAGTGATTTTGTGGAAGGTTTAAAATATATTAATTTCTTTTCTCCATTTATAGCTTTGTTCTAAAAGTGCATTAATGTCAGTTGTGGTACTATTTTCACCTTTTGCTACAATCTTTTGTAAGATAGAGCAATACTATAACTGAATGCCAATAAATCACTACCTATGCACTCATGCTACAAATAAATAGTAATGTTCTACAAACCTTTCTTTTAGTTTCCTGCATTGTCTGTAAAGCTTAGATGACATACCATGGCTTGTGCTATCACTAAAAACTCTAATCAGGAGTAGAGAAATCTTTCCAGACAAGCAGATGATGGTTTCATTGATGATTTTGTGGACTTTTTTTCCTTTTCTTTCATTCTGCCTAAAGAGAACTTATATAATTTTATTTCAAGTTCTCAAAAGTGTTTCATAAAAAAATCCATTCTTGATAAAATATGAATTTTCCTACCATGTGATATGCATCTGTCAAGATCCTAGATAGCTGTAGACCTTTCTTCTGATGTGACTTTTTCATTATCTGACAAAACTGTGTGTCACTCTTAAATGGTCAGAAAACACACTGCCTTATTTGTGACTGTAATACTCCTGTATGTAAAGATATTACAACAGCTAAAAGTGTCATAGTTTAAGACAAAGTGGCACTGTGGAGAGTAAGTGGATGAAGATAAAAACCACTTTAATCACAAGTCTATGCAATTTTACAAATTACAAGACTTGTCTGTCCTGTGGGAGATATGATGCAGTCCAGAAGTCGTGCAGGTTAGCACAGTGGTTCCTTGTATGGCTTCCCCATCCCACAGGATGCACAAAGTGTTCCAGGAGATAATTCTGGTAAGTCAGCACAACTCTTCCAGCCATGCAGTGCTCAGTCCAGGGCCAGGGCTTTAAGTTTCCCTGGGGTCATTCTTTCTTTGTTTCTCTCTTCTCCAGTCCTCAGGGCTATCTCTCAGGCTTCTCTCCCTGGCACCTCTCCCATATATCCCTGAAATCTCTCCCCATGTGACTCTGGACACTCTCAGATACAGGACTGGGTAGAGAATAATTTAGTCTTGACTGACCTGTGATGCCTGATAGCTGGCTCTTGCCATCTCTGGAGCTCACAGTCTGCTCCTCTGGAAGCTTCCTGGCAAGTTTGTGACTTTCACAACTATCAACAGATTGTTTACACTCAAAATACTCCTCCATTTCCCCATAGGGTTACCTGCAGTGCCTATGCTAAGGCTATTATCAGCCAAGACCAACGCATGCCAAATGCCACAGAAAGGTCTCAGCCCATAAAGAACTTATTCTTGTGAATGTTACTGACTTTGGCCATTCACATGCATATATTTGAAGGACTTTAACCCTAGAAAATATATTAACTTTTTAATGATAGCATAAGGGAACTTTAAGAAAACAAAAGAGTATCTCAGTGTTTTATTATCAATGGTGAGGAATCTCAAAACTTCTGGAGACTGTACAGATAGATTTCCAGTTATTTATTAAATATCTATCAAATCACTCATTGCTTTGAGGTTCAGATCAGTCATAACAATCTCGGACCCTAGGCACAAACTTCAGGATGAAAATCCAGTATATTTTCATGTCATACTCTTTATTTTATGACTTTGAAGAGAAAAATTTAGCAGCTTTCTCCTGCTAGAAATTATTAAAAGCAATTGGCCTGCACAGGTTTTGCTGATTATAAATCAGTACTTTTTTTCTGGATTACGCTTGAGAAGAAATAGTATAGCCATGGTTTTGCCTCTGTAGTGCTAACACAAATAAAAAGGAGTAATGATTTGTTCTTGCTGCTTAAGTCAGCAGAGGTCATTTTAAGTACCTTGAGAACTGCCGTTAAAACAGTAAGCTATAGTGCATCAGTTACAAAGTCTGATTTGTAACCGAGCTTCTGAAGAAATAAGAAATTGATTTAACTCAAGGAAAAGATGATGTTTAAGTAGCTTTAATCAGGCATCCCTAAAAGTAATCCTTGGAATACATTTTTTTTTTTTTTTTAAATAAGACTTTCCCTTTCAGGAAAGAGGTTTAGTCCAGAATCTTTTACTTTGGAACAGTATTTGTGGTAGCATAGAAAGTGTGAAATTAATGTAATCTGTGAATTCCTACAGATAAGGCTGATATGTTCTACTAAAGCTCATCTTTAGCCTTTTGTCATGGAAACCTGGGTTTATTACACACAGGACCTAATCTTTTTAAATCATTATTCAAATTAATACCATTGCACTTCTTTTGTTTTCCAAGATATTTGTCACTAAGTTTATTAAAACACACATTCTGTCATGTTGTATGGATACGTTATGGCTCTATGTTCTGGTATTAAATAAAGTCTGGAATGTTCCATGTAAATAGGAGACTACTTTCTTGGAGGAAAAAAAAAAAAAAGAAGAAGAAAAGAAAACCCACCAAAACCCTCTGAAAAATCTGAAGTTTAGATTGTTCTGTAGAGACTTCAGATTCTGATAGGCTGATCTTTGCCTTATTTTCAGTCTTTGGTAATTTCTCATCAGAGAATTGCTATAATGTAGACAATACAGACCATTTGGGGGGGTTCAAACCTGCCTATAGAATGTGTTCTCCTAAAATGATACTTCTTATCCAGGGAGGAGAAATTTCAATGTTGTGTAAAATAGCTCTTTTAATTATTTGAAGAAGAAATGAAAGAACATTTGAGTACTACAGAATAACATTGAAGGGTGTACATAGATAAAATTCAAGGCTGTATGAACAGTTATTCATTTGCAGCAAGTTTGTTGTTTTTATGCTTTTTTTTTCTTTCTTATTTTACTTGCTGTTCAATGTTTGCTTTCAATTATTGCTGCCTACAAGAGACCAGCCTATCCATGTCAATAGCTTTGCTGGAACAAATTGAATAATCAGTATTCAGGAAAAAAATGGTTTGACCCAACCCTTTTCTCTCTTCAGAGGCTTCAGAGGAGTAAACTAGAGTTTAAAAAAGCAGCAAAATAACAAGAAGAGATTCCAAATGTTAATCACAGCAGATTTTATCTAGAGGAATAGAGATGTCTCTCTCCTGTAATAATCAATTATGTGTGTAATTGTTAAACAGTAATTGATTTGTGCTTAAAGGATTGAAAAATAAAACATGCATACAAAGTAGATGATATGCCTAAATTACACAGCAAGCCTGTGATAGACTTCAGTTGAATCTAGGTCTCCTGAATCCAAACCTTGTGCCTAATACAATCACTTACTTGCACAAATGAACCGAATGACTGACAGTTGTGTTTATTTTCATTTCAGTACTTATTTTCTTCCTGTCTTCACACATTAGCTGTCAAGAATAATTCCTTTTCTGTGTAATATATATAAACATACATATAATATAGGCAAATAAGTATCTGATCATAATTGAGTAGACAGAGCTCTCATTTTTCTACCAACATATTTCTGGTGTCTACCAACAAAATGCAGATAAGTAAAGATATATTTCCATACTCAATATAGAAGTTTTCATTACAGAAAGTATGGTTCTGTGTATATTATTTTTTATTTTATAAAGGTACCTACAAAACTCAGGATTTATTGCATTTGGATGGATCTTTTTTCCACTCTGGTTGCTCTAGGTCTCAACTTCTTTAAGGCAAGGTGCAAATTAACACATATTATTAATTAAAACTATAACGTATTAACACAAATAGTGATTTTGTACTACACTTATAGATTCAGGTTTGGGAATATGTGGGTTACTGAGGTCACCACATGTATAATGTCATAAAGTGATCATGAAACCAAGTTACATGAAACTAATTTTTTTCACTGTATTAAAGCTGAAGTATTACAACCCAGACAAATATATGATACATTTGGCAATGGAAAGAGAGTTTCTTTGCAAGCATTAATCAAATTTTAGTCACAACCTTTTATTAAACTAGCATCATTGTATACAGTCAAAACAGTTTGTCTCTTTTTATTGGCAATATTTTCTCAATTAATTAATGTTATATAACATCCAAGGTGATGCGGAATTATTGGCTGTAGCCTGCTGAATTACAGCTCTGTTATTTGGTATAGCTTATTAAAGATTAATAACAGGCATTTTCTTTTCTTAGACCACAGTTCAGTGGCAAAATTACGCCAATAAAAAGGTTTTTAAGTAAAGGTAACATACCACTTCACATATATATTCCATTCAGAGCATGTTCTTGAACAAAAGGCGAATTAATTATTCATGTGATCCTGATGTGAAACTACTTCTGTTCTCTATCATAGAGATGAACTAGTTCGTGCTTTTGTAATGCCAGGTTCATTTACTGTGCGTTTTCCCTGCTTGTCTACTTGTTTTTCACTCGCTACTGCAAGGTAAATTCTCAAGCGGATTTCTGATTCATGAACCTCTATGAAGTCTGAGATCGACAGTACAAATTCCTCCCAATAACATTTGGTTCAGACTATATATATATATATGTGCTCAGGAACTTTCCATATTACATATATATGTACACATATATGTAATGTATATAAAGTAATATAATGTGTATATGTATGTGTAACATGAAAAGTTCCTGAGCTGTTAGGTATTGATTCAAAGTCAGGATTACTTTTAAAGTGCAGTAATGTACAGGCAGCTGACTTAGCACAGTTGCTCAAAAATAATACTATATTCAGTTAAAATTCTAATGCATTCTAAGTATTTGCTAACTATCTGATCCAGGTATTGCATTCACTGGAACACAATGGATCTTGGCTCACCTTTGAAGTTCTAATGAAGAGGGATGTAACATATTCATCTGTTTCTCTGAATCATACCACTTCAGCAATTAGTACTTTTTCAGATGGAGAACTATGTTTTCTTTCATTGCAAATCCTTTTCTCACAGATTTCTGTTTTACAGAGAACGTTGCACACAGGTGTCACAGGTATATCTACTAAGATTTACACACAGTTCGTCCATCAAATGCATATCTCTCCAATTCAGCAGCAACAATGTTGTGGAGGACTGTATTAAAGGCCTTACAGAAGCCCAGGTAGGTGACATCTGTAGCATTTCCCTTGTCCACTGATACAGTCACTCCACTGCAGAAGGCCACTAGATTAGTCAGGCACCATTTGCCCTTGGTGAAGCCATGTCGGCTGTCTCTAATTATCTCCTTGTTTTCTATGTGTTTGGACATATCTTCCAGGAGGATCTGTTCTGTGATCTTACTGGGCACTGAGGTGAGGCTGACTGGTCAGCAGTTCCCAGGGTTGTCCTTCTTAAACTTTTTAAAAATGGGTGCTATATTCCCTGTTGTCCAGTCACTGGGGACTTAACAGGGCTATTTAAATGCAGGTCTGTTTTGCTTCCTGTTGTGTAAAAACTAATAATTTGGATTAAATGCAGGTTTTATGTAGTGGGAAAATGACTACTGATAGCAAAGGTATAGCTTCAAATATTCAGCTAGTGCAGCAATAAACCCAGCTGAGGTTTACATGATTTACAGCCTACTTAGTCTAAGAAAACCAATGACAGTGGCTGTCTAACGGAGAGAGAACATAAAGAGCAGAGAGGGTGCTCTTCCATTCTTATATTCCAAACAAGATACATAGATACTCCAGTCTGCAGAGTGTTAGAACAGTCTGAGAAGTTCAAATCTGTCACAGTTACAAGATGTGCATGATGCTTCTCATACTCTTAACTGATTAGAAAAAAAGTATTAGCATTAGACTAGCCCACTGATAAAGGTTCCTGAGAATAAAAAAAAAATCTACTTTTTTTTTGTATATGCTTTTTTTTCCTCATTGATCATCTGGTTAACAGTTGGGTGACATAAAATTTAAACATACTTCTCATCCCAATACTGGAAATAAGTGAGAAATTGCTGTTAAAGGGAAACTATGGAAAAAACAAAGGGAAACTATGGAAAAAAAAAATCAAACAAACCCAAAGCTTTTCTAATATAACCAGCTAACCATTAACATCACTAAATCAATTATATACTCAGAGTAGGAGGCAGCAAAGGTGGTGACTATTTCTTGTGTTATAAGGGCAAAAATTCTGTTTAAAAAAAAATGGTTTAATTTGATTCAACTAAAATGCTATCTGACTACTTATAAGCACTTCTGGCATGGTGTGGAGAAGAAAATACAAGAAATTAAAAAGCAGAGAAGATGGGAAGTAGATTCAGAAACAAGACAAGGAAGAAGAATATAATTTCTTACTTGGGATTTTAACCTCCTCCCTTCAGCAAACCTAATCTTAATGAAATAGAGTATGAAGCTGGAGAAAGTTTGTAATAAAGATACATATTTCTGCAGGAAGCATATTCAGGCAGGCAGTCACACCACCTAATTTCAGGTACTTTTTCTAGGTGCAACAAACTCAAAAGCTCTTCTCCTACATTGTTCTGTTCTTATCAGTGGAGAAAGAGGCTCCTCCCAGAGGTCAAACAATATCCCCAGTCTGGAGGAACTTTTTCAATCATCAGCAAGGTACAGTTGCTCAAAGCACAGATGTTACTGTTAGAAGCCTACATATAGGGGATGCAACACCGTTTTCCTTATATTAGAGGTATTTTCATGATCGAAGCAAGCAGCATCTTGAAGGGAATTATCATAAGCTTGCGATCTCTCCTTCTTCAGTTTAAAAGGAATGAAAAGCAGGTGTAGCCTTTCAACATTCTCGTTCTTCTAAAGTAATTGATGTACTTGGGGAAAAAAAATCCATATTTTGGAGCCCCTGAGAGGCTTTTTAATGGGTAGTGAATAGATGCAGTGCTAAACCCTGTTGTGGAAAGGGCACAGTCTCATGCCCAAGTAAAATTCTGTTAGTCCATCCACAACTCAATAAACATGGAGTAATGTTCTTCAGATCAGTTACTTGTATTTCTGCAGTAGTTAAAGCAATGACAGGAAATAGAAAAAGTATATGGAACAATATTTACTTTAGAGTATTGAATTTCCTGCCTGATGGAGCTTGAAACTATATATGCACAAGTTCCAGCTGCATTTCAGGGAGCAAAACTGTGAAGGAGCAAATATATCGATGTTACTGATAAATAAGTAAATACACAAATGTACATATACAGCATAACACTGGATGTGTCACTCACTGTCTGTTTTGTGGTTACAGATAGCATGTTCGTGTGTGTTAGGAATTTGATATGTAAGTGAAATGAATACTTGTGTCTGGTATCAACTCAGGCTGTTGAGAGACTCAAAGCTGTCTGTCAAAAGAAATAGATCTATGGATGAAAAGGGGTCAGGGAAGACTACAGCAAAATTGGGTGTAGAAAAAAACTGCTGTTCCCTCCTGGCCAGACTCTTCAAACTTCACTTAAGATGAGAAATGTTTGCTCACTTAAGTGAGTCTATTAAAGTCTATGCAGGCAGTTGTGCAGGGCCTTGAAAGCAACAATCTTGGAAAATTAAATTTAGAGTAGTACAAGTTTGCCAGCAAGGGGGTTTGGAGAGAGGAGCAAGTAGTAAAAGTTAGCAGGCAAGGAAGATAATGTCAGTTGCAACTTTAGATTGCCAAGTTTGTCTGATTAGCTGGCTAATACTCAGGCAGGAAGGGTTACTTCTTCTAGGTGGATGAATTGGTTACATACCAAAGATATATTCCCCGCATACATAGGCTTGTTTGTTTACAACAGGAATATGAACCCAGTTACTCTTTTCTCAATTGCAGCCGAAATAAAAGAAGACACAATTTCTTTGCTTTGCAATCAGAGTCAGAGAACTCTTCACCCAAAAAGCTTTGCACCTCTGAATGCTGATGTTGACAGTTACTTCAGGTCTTTCCCAGCTTCCTGCATCTAAGCCCCATCTTTTTGCCATCCAAATGCCTAATGCCTGCCGTTTCAAACAGGCAATTATCACACTCAGGCTTATAGGTATATACAGAGGCAATATTTAGAGCATTAAAAGTGACACAGATTCCACCATGTCAACTATGTAAAACTAAGCAGGGAGTGCATTGAGAAGTATGAGATGTGTGCTGACTATTCACTAAGAAATGAGCTTTTAAAACCAAGATGATTAGCCCTCATTTACCTAGAAGTGGTGGCATAACTTTTTATATTTGTCACATGTTCACAACTATGTTAAAAATCAGGACAGCTAGAATTGACATAAATTAATCTATTTGCATGTCCAAAGACCATGTTCAAACTAACTCTGATCTGCTGTTTGACTTGGATGATTATTCCATTGCTTCTAGCTATCCTTGATACATAAAAAGACTTAATTGCGCCTTTCATTCAGCCTGAAACTGTGTTTGACAAACACATTAGCTTCAACAAGCTCTGTGACTGTCTTTTGGACATTGACTCACTTGCTGACAACAATTAGGACACCCCAAAGGTATCTGGCTAAGCCAAACCCCTAAGAGTTTCATAAGGTCAAAAAAGAAGGTCCTGAGATTAATTTTTGCTGCAATGAGGCTTAGAATTTCCTGAAAAACAAATCAATCTAAAATAATTAAAACTTGTGTTCTTTCACTCCAATGAAGCTATTATTCTGTTGTTAATCATCTGATTTAAACAGAGGAATTTGGAGTGTATCTCCCTCAGTTAAGTGAAATTTTCCCATTATTGTTGAATTTGCATTCTTTTTTCAAGTTCTCTTTGGTAGAAATACTTACATGCTTATTAGGTCAGAGAGACAGGAAAATTGGCAGTAAAGTCCCTTGCTTGGGCTATGTATCTGCATTCATGTATTTACTCAGAATGAATACACAATCCATAGGTTAATTCTGCTGTTTCTCTGTGAACTTGAGCAGACATAATGCCTTAGACCCAGAAACTTCCCTTTGAAAGCTTTTAAGTCCAATATATTCAACTGTCAAGTTGTTTCCTTTCTAAAAACTTTTACTAGTTTTATATACATTGCAGAAGAATGGTATGAGAACTAGATAGAAAAAGATAAACTGAGAAAGAATAGCAATAATAATCTCATCAAATTAAGATTTATAAAACTCTGGTAGAACCTTTTATTAAAAGGAAAGAAATAAAAATTTCTGCATCTTAATTCTTAGCATTGTATAGTGTTAATAGATCAGATTAATCCTAATTTCTTTCCACTGAAATATTATTTATCACTGACCAAGAAGGGAGTATGGGGTAACTAGCATGTATATACAGCCCTATGTAAGTTAAGTAGCGCCCAAGATACCTACAATTCAGTGAGCTTGATCTTTAAAACATGAATGACAGCGAAGATTGCTTTGGCTATCTGTGGATAAAAGAAGTGGGAGACAAGTTTTGATGTGAAGGAAAAGAGAGATTAGGGTCTAAGACAACTGTAATTAATTATTATTATGGAGGCAACAGTGATAAAGTAAAACAAAGAAGATTGTTCTGTTCATAGTGAACTTGAATTGTTTACAGACCAGCTTTAAGTCTGACATTAATATAAAAAGTTAAAGGAGTGAAGAAATACATCTGATATAGAGGAAATAATTTAGTTTCATATTTGTGTTTAAACGTTATAGAGAGATGCCTAAACACAGATTGCTGTAGTGCAAGTCCTTCTGTAGCTCTGTAAGGGCTGGGAGTAAGGTTCTTTTCTCTCTCTCCCTCCTGCTGCATAGATCAAGCTCTTAAATTATGTTACAGTCTTCTTGGAAAATACTAAAATATATTCAGAGTTATAAGCAAATGTCAAAATAAATACTTGGCTATGGTACATCCAACAGAAAACTAAGGGCTCTTAAAGACTTGTATGGGTTAAACTGTGTAAGAACATTATAAACAGCATTTTTTCAGAGCTTCAGAAGTGTTTTCACAAATCAACATTCTTCTTTTTTCTTTTCAGTGAGTAGGGCTTGGCATGTATAATATTTAAAACTTCACTCTTAGCATTAAAAAAGCAGGCAGTTTTCCAAATTCACTGAAGTAAGAACCATCAAAACATTTTGAAGGCATTCACTAGGGCAATGTGAGAAAATTGGCAAAGAGCTGTAAATAAAATTAACAAAACAACCATTGTGTTTGAAAAGTGTTAACATTTATATAGAACACACAACAAAGTAAAGTAGTTCAGCAATTGAAATAATTGCTTGGAATTAACAGTAATAACCACATACAACAACTACCAATTATCTACATTCTGCAATATCTGCAATATCAACATTAAAAAATATTAAACTATAGTGCTGAAGAACTTAAAAAATTAATAACTTGCAGGTTTTATTTTAAAATAAAGACATATGTAAAGATGGAAGGAAATGATGAAAATATAAAAATAATTTACTGGTCTTGAGGTAGGCTATACCACAGTTAACAGGCTTCTCTTTCCTCCATTAAATCAAAAAACACTAGTGATTTCCATATAGAATTCTAAGGCCATCTGCATAGCAACATTTCTTTAAAATCATGTTTGTACTGAGTTAAAAACAGTCAGGCATTTCATGTCATCACTGGATTAATAAGACTATTTGATAGCTGAGGGGTGTTAAGCATTGAACACACATCATATTATCAGTAAAATCAATAGAAATACTTCTTGCATCTACTGTAAAACATATAATCAGTCTTTGGCTACAAAGAATGCTGTAGACAATGTTGGAAAAAAATCCCATTTTATTTATGAGCTGAATTTGGTGACTGAGGAGATAAGGACAAGTTTTTTTATCATGTCTTATATTTTTGCACAGGGTCATAGAAATAGACACAAACTATCAGAACAGCAAGTATATTTCATTAATGTCACAAAAAAAGCAGTGGATATAACAGCTTCTGAAAGGAAAGATATATACACTCTGTTTGAAGGCTTGATGAAATAAAACCATAAATATCTTCTGTTCATTCTGTACATGTGTCATGGTTTAAACCCAGCCAGCAACTAAGCTCCATGCAGCTGCTTGCTCACTCCTTCCCCACCCTGGTGGGATGGGGAGAAGAATAGGAAAAAAAAGTAAAACTCATGGGTTGAGATAAGAACAGTTTAATAATTGAAATAAGATAAAATATTATAATAATAATAATTATAATGAAAAGGGAGATAACAAAAAGAAAGAGAGGTAAACCCGAAGAAAGACAAGTGATGCACAATGCAATTGCTCACCACGCACTCACCAATGCCCAGCCAGTCCCCGAGCAGCGTTCAGGGCCTCCCTGGCCAGCTTTCCCCCCAGTTTATATACTGAGCATGACATCCTATGGTATGGAATATTCCTTTGGCTAGTTTGGGTCAACTGCCCTGGTTGTGTTCCCTCTCAGCTTCTTGTGCACCTCCTCGCTGGCAGAGCATGGGAAACTGAAAAATCTTGACTTAGGATAAGCACTGTGTAGCAACAACTAAAACATCAGTGTGTTATCAACATTATTCTCATGCTAAAAACAAAACACGGCACAGAAGAAAATTAACTCTATCCCAGCTGAAACCAGGACAACATAGTAGCTTCAAAGTGAAAATGATGATAAAAAGAAATAGATTCTATGACTTTCCACTCTTTTATAACTAAAGCTTTTTGGCCACGCTTACCTCCCCATATTATTCAATTTAAGTGAACGCTTGAAGAATTGAAGTTCTCTGGTAAACATGCTTGGTAGGAAGGCAACTTCAAATGTCACGTACATGAGAAATTATATAGTAAAAACACACAGAGAAGCAATCATGAATCATAGTATATGACATGAGTACCAGAAACAAATGATACGTTGCAATTCCAGGTGATCAGTCACAGCTAACAATAACCTTCAAAATAATGTCCTGAGTTCTGAATTATTGGATTTTTTAAACAGCCATAAAGATAAACCACAAAGAATTCAAAACATCAAAATTATCTGTGGAAGCCTACATGAGCTAGTGCACATTAAATAGTAAGACATGCAAATCTAGTGAATTTGCCAAGCAGCACTTTATTGGTGGTCCTTTGTGATCTTTCTCAGCACATTTACATGTGTTTACATGTGTACATTTATTCCCATGGAGTAGATAAATTGTGACAGATTAAACAGTTGGCTGCGGAAGAAGTCACACTATCAGCATCTGACATGTTGCACAAAAAAGATATCCCTAAATCCCAAGTCTAATGGAGACTGAAGTGATTTGGTTTTGTCTTTTCCATTTTCTTTTGTTGTAGCGGCCATATTGTGACATGGTTCCAAATAGTTCACACTGACAGCTAGTGAGACAATCAAATCTTTCTCTTTAGAGGACAAAATTGTTCATATCAGCCAATGGCTGATCTGCGAGGACCAAACTGCAAGAGTTTTGCAAATAGGCTTTAGAGATCTGGCAACCTTTTTTTTTTTTTTTCTTTCTTTTTTTACCTTTCATAAGTAAGAAATTTAAAATATAAGCACCAACACACATGCATGTACATGCACATGTAGAATGGTATTTAGTTTAGAATTTTTGTTTCTAAGTAGTAGTTGTTTCTGGTCAGTAGAAATATCACTCCAGACTATAGAGGAGATGGAAAGAAATAGCTCCTCCTAGGATATGACTAAGAAACACCTGATGGACTCTGGCTGTAAATGATGTCTTAAGTACGAGTTTAGATGGAGACGGCTGTATCTGATTAGGTAAATTCAACCACTAAGAGCCAAAGATGATGAACAAGATTGTCTCTTGAAATGAATGTTGTCCAAGTCAATAAAAAACATACGCTGAAGACATCAGAGGTGTGAAACAGCACATGGAAACAGATAGGGAGATAGTCAACACTATTATATCACGGAATTTATCATGGTAATTTAGGTTCTGATTTCCCAACTCTTACATCTTTCTCACAGCGGCTAGGATTCCTGTGTAAACACTCATGAGAGTGTTTGTGGAAAAAAGATGCTGTTCAAAGTGATTAGGTGTATAAAAGCTGGCTCTTAAAAATAATTAATGTCAACAGCACAGTAATCACCCTGTTAACTAACTCTGCAGTTGGCACAGATCAGTAATTTCTAGTTAAAAGCAAAACAGTAATTTCAGCTAAAGATATGTTTTCTGTAATTGTAATAATTACAATTCCAATAATTCTGTAATAACTTTATTGTTGGAAAACCCTAAGCAAAGTGTCTCATTTTGATCCAAAGACACTCATATTACTTGTACTAATCTTTTCCTGAGTTTGATCTTAATTCCTGCAGAACGGTGTTATCACACTGTATAGACACTACAGCCCAAGAACAACCTATACCTCTGATTGTGCAACCTATCTTTCTGAGGCTGGGATGTTATAATCAGCAGAGATAGTGCAGCTGTAATGCTCTCAATAAACAGTGACAGCAAGCTGCATTTGAACTATATTTTGCAGAAGAGACTCTGGTCCTACAAGTATACGCTTTTTATTGTTTAACTGATTCAAAATTAAGTCATTTCTATTCCTTAATCCATGTTTTCTTTTTTCTTCCTTCAGCTCTTCAGTTCCAGGAACATTTTTCAATTTCCAGTTTTTTTTAATTATTTCCCTGTCAAGACAGGGGTTAAGAAAAAGTGTCAAAATACTAGTATTCCTTGCAGGATTAAATTCCTTGTAATGTTTCCACCATTATCTTATATTATATTGCTTTTATGCAGCATATATCAGCAGTTATAAAATTATAACAGTTGTTAAAAGAAATGTAAAACATTTAGAGAATTATTTATCAGATGGAAAAGTAAACAAATCTTACAAAATAAACTTTGGAAAAGTTTATGTGAACTATTTGCTCTGATCTATAATCTTTCCTCTACAATAAGTACTATTTTGAATTTTCCAATACAATTTACAAACAAGGAAATGAAAGAGTGAGAGAATTATGGTAACATTCCTTGAAATAGTATTTATTATAACATTAAAAATGTGATTTGGAAGTAAGTGATCATACAGATTGTTGGAGGTGTAATATATAACTTTGCAAATGAAGAACTCATGTTTTATTTCAAAATGTCTTGAGTGCACTAGTGAAGCAGTCTGTTATTTACATGATTAAGTTAATAGTGTATCTTAGGTACTTTATTGAATATTTTTACTTTGTTTTTATGGCCCCATTTAATGGTTGGAGTCCCCACAACATTTCAACCCTTTCTAAGACAACTGTTATATATCACGTGTTTTTATAGTCCTTTCTACTTCAATAATTTCATTATGGAACAAAGAATTATGTATATTAGAATACTGCTTGATAGATCAGACAAAAGTAGCTCTTTGTATTTACACTTTTTATCAGTTTTATATTCTATAGTCAGAAATAAGATATCCTGAATTAAACTTAATTTTACCTATCCAAATATTAGGTGTTTAAGTATACTGCCTAAGTCTTCCCTTGCTCTCTGACATATGAAGAAATTGACCATTTATTAATCAGCATTCTAATGTGTAAACAGATAAACGCTCTCCACTACCGGCCTGCATAACCTTTCTGGTTTCACACAAGACACCCACCTCTTCTAATGCTTCAGCAATTTGAGCAGCAGTGTTTTGAGACCAAATCTCATGATGCTAGGGTTATTTTGAACAAAACAGTGACTTAAACTATTGAGCTTGGATTCTTTTCAGCTGCCTCAAAAATACTGCAGTTAAAACATTGTATTAGTCAGTAATTGGCCTGAATTACTGACAGACACCAATTTAAAATTGCTTTAAAATAAAATCAAACAGAAATGGAAAATGAATTACAATTTATAGCTTGTTATTTTTGTTAATATATGTTTTATAGACTAGACTCTCACTGGGGCCACTGGCAACTAAATATCTTATTAGACAGTGAATATGACCCCTAGGAACACTAGTAGTCACAGAGACAGCACAAACTGCTTTATGTCTTTTTTTCCACCTGTAAAATCTGTTGGATATGCAAGTTACTACAGTTGCAGGTGTGTGTGACAGCCTTTGTGCCTACACTGTTAGGTGCTCCAAAGGCTGATCTCTTGCTCCTAGGCCAAGAGGTGCGGGAAGTGAGGATATTATTATTATTATTTCCCAAACATAAGCTTCAAAAGAGACAGTCGTCATCTCAGCCATAAGTCACTAAGATTTTTATTCTCATATAGTGGAGGCTAAACTGATTAGTAATTACAGGATGACTTATTCTGCCCTAATTTTCAGTGGCTGGGTACTCAGATCATTTAGAGATTGATTCTGAGGCTTCTATTTCACATATCAATTCCAACATGTTTAAATTTGTGTGCCTGAAGCTAGTCACCTGTTCCTGTATGAATGACCTGGTTTCAGAGAGTTTGGAGACAACTCTCTGAGATGTAAAGAATAATGCTACAATGGGGTAGAAAGAATGTGTGATTTTACTATTTTCCATACTCTGAGTCTTATAATTTAGGTCAAGGATGGTCTACCTGAAAGGACATATTGTGTCACATTTGCCTCACCCAACTTGACCTCCAAGCTAGTTGTCTAGAATTCCTTTGCAATCAGTGGAGAGCATGGTTCATTTGACCCATATTAGAATTTGCCTTACAAGACAGAAACTGTACTGCAAATAAAATCCATTTATTAGAAACAGAAACAGTCTTGACTAGTTACAGAAATCATGGATGAAGCTGACATCAACAGTAAAATAACTTACATCTGTCACACAAATGAAGCCTCTAAACTCCCTACAGTATCTGAGACGTCCTGCCAGGCCCGGAAGCTATGGACACAAAATCCATGTGCCCTTCTGGAGTTGCAGCAGAGTAATTTAGGACACTTCAAGTAACATTTCAGATGTCTACAATTAGGCAAAAAAACCCTGAGCCATTCATCTGCATTGCTGTCAGTGCGAGCTCAGTCACCCAGCATATTTGGGATATCTACATGTAGACATCTAAATTTTAGTATCTTCGGCTCAGGAGAGTCTCAGTTTGTACCTGGTAGACATCAAAAGCTGATTGACATGAATTGTAGCACTGCATCCTGTCCTATATACTAAACCAAATCTACTGCTTAATTTTTACTTTTAAGGTCATATGAGTCTACCAGTAGACAACAGCTCCTCAGTGACAGTACTGGCATTTCACACTGAGGTCCAGTGAACAATATAACTGTAAAATGACACTGGTATAAAACGATGCTGTTACTAAGAGAAACAATCTTCCTCACCTTTCACTGACAGTCATTTGCTCCCACCTCTGCTTTTTCTGCTTCTCTGTACTGCAACAAGCATTTCAGTAGCTATCCAGTGAATTATTCAGGGAACAGATCCATCTGAAAACTTCCCCAGCAAAAACATAATAGCTGTTATTCTTTTGGATCAGTCATCCTGATGTGGTTTGCCACAAAGTAAACCAAATCTCTGTGTGGGTGTTAAACTGAGGCTAGAAGCAGCAAAGTTTAAAATACTTAAAGTATTTATTAAATTACAATAAAAAAGAACAATAGTAGAGTTTGGTCATGATGTTACAGAAAAGATTCTGTTTAGGAAGGTGTGATTGCAACTGTACGGAAAAAAGAGTAACTTGTAGAGAAAAAATTGTCAGTTTTGACAATTCTCAGGACCTTAATTCTATAATGCTTTCATGTTCAGTTTTTAAGAAACTTATTATTGCTATGGGGTGAAAAGAGTGAGTTAAAGTGAATTAAAAGAATATTAAATAAAGCAGATAGCTAATCACAAATACTTCATAATAATCTGAAACAGACTTTAAAAATGTTTTTCCAGGTTGCCCTGTATAATTAAATTGTACACATTAATTATTTATAATATATAATTGATATAATTATATTTAATTAATTATATATTTCTAATATATAGTTAATATAATATAATTAAGTATATCATATTAAAATGGCTGTCACCACTCAGTTTAAACTGGAGCAGCAAAAGCAGAGAAAGTACATTGCTGGTTTTGATCCTGTAACATTTGAGTTATAATTTAGTAATAGCAAAAGTAGTGCTTTTGCAATGCGTGTCCTAAAGAAAATGACAGGAACAGTAGCAGGTAAACCAAAGGTGTAATCAAAATTAACCAACTTATGATGAATTTTAAATATGAAAGGTTTGAAAAGCTGCTGCTAGGCTTATCTGTACTTCAATAATTATTCATGGAAGATATGTGCTTTATATTATCATCTGTGGGGGGATAATCTTCAAACAAGAGAAAAGGCAAAATGTGTCAAATAAATTAACAGTTATGAATTATTTTTTCAGCTCTAATTTTACTTTACTAATTTAACTTAAAACATGGAAGCATTCTCAATTTATAAAATTGAATTGAACTTACAAGTAATAATTTATCTGATCTAAATAAATCAGCTCAAGCGCTATGATGTAGAAAAAGATCTTTTAACAACAGTCATCAAAATATCAGAAGGATATCTGTGTTTTAAAAACTATGCTTTAATCCATTGTGTAAATCCACATTCAGCAGACACATTATGCGAACTTTGTAAGGCTCTTAGCAAAGAATTTAGACATTTTTTTCATTGTGAAAAGCATTCTTAGCATAGCAGCTATCTGCTTTAACATAAGGCTTTTAAAATTAAATATTTATTTCTAAACTAATTTACTTTTTATGTACTGAAAAGAAATACACATTTCTTTAAGACAATTTATCGCCTCCTAAAATATAGGTGAGAATACTTACCAACTTTTCTGTCCATTCTCAGTCAGTAAGGGAGTGTAGGTGTCTCCATCAAAAATCTCAAGTAAAGAGTATCCATCCATTTCCAGAACAGTTTAACATACATCATCTCCATTGACACGAGTCATTGATCCTTTAACAACATGGTCTATTTGGGTTAGAGTCATCTGCAGGGAGAATGAGGTGATTTTGTAACATATTATTGTTATTGTTACTCCTTGATATATATATATCTGCTATGCATAGCATTTTTTAAATTATTATTTGTTAATTGTGGTAAAAATCCCTTTAAAACTCCCTGTGAAATAAAGAAAAAAACCCAATATCATTGTGCCAGAGATTTGCCTGCCAGATACAAAAGATATAAAAAAATCATCTTCTTTTTAATGGACAAGGCATACAAGATGGTCTAGTTACTACTGGACAATACTGGCTACTACTAGTACAATAATTTACATGAAGCCTTAGAAAGCTTAGTTTGTTGTAATAAACTATTTGTTATAAGGTTGCAAAAGCTAGATATTAGGCTGTGATGTGGAGTCTTGTCAGGTAGCCCTTTATTTGAAACTTCTATTTCCTAATAGAGACCATGCTGCAGAAAAGGCAGAATACTGACAGTGCCTGAGACATTCTCAAAGTGGAGTCTGTGCCTCTGGAAAACCACGGCAAGATACACTTGTTTATAGCAGAACCCCTAGAATATTTTTAGCGTGGCTCTGTTTTATGTAGCAAAAAATGAAATTTCAGCATAAATTCACTGTAGAGGATGTTGAAGGAATAATATAAGTGTCATTTACAAGCAAAACATTTGTATTTAGCTTACATTAATTTTTAAAAACAAGCACTGCTTTATACATTCATTTTGTAATACAGCAGATGCAGAGAGTAGCTAAATTCAAAGGCAAACCAAGTCAACCTCCAATTTGGCTGAATTTGATCAAATTGTGAGTTTCTAATCAACAAAAGGCTGGGTGCAAATGTTACAGGAATGGAAACTGAATATAACCTTTGCGTGGATGCTGCAAGCCAAAGCCAACTAATTTTTAACAGCTCTGCTTGAGAATTCATTGTCCAATAATTCTTCCAGAAAATCATCTGCTTCGAAAGGTATTCACACCCCTCCTAAATAGTATATGTGGATTCAAGCCAACAAAGTACCTGCCACCTCCTATGTAGTACATTATTTATCTCCTCCTTTAGAAGATTGTTTCATGCAAGTGCCTCAGGAGAGTTTTTGTATGAGATCAATAATATTTTTGAATTTCTGAGTGACTGAGAAATGCACTTGAGTTATTCTCAGGGACAGATAATAAATATAACACTTATGGGAAGAAAGGGATTAATATAATAGAGATGAAGTGAAACGTAACATCCCAAAAAAGGCAGTGTCAAGGCTGATATTTAGACTTACCAGCTGTACTTTGCTTTATGTGAACACACGTGTATGCTGCACTTGCCTCAATCCCCAGCACACACGTATACACACACACTATGCTTTTTTAGTCCTTTCTTGAACAGAGTGAAAATACAGAGGAAAATCATTTCAGACACGTCATCGGAAGGGCAGGTAAACAGTCTACGAGGAATAGTGCCTGCCATACTCACAGGCCCACTGCCATCCATATAAATCCAGCCTCCTCCATCCAGATCCACCTGAGCAACTTTCTTGAAAATATACTTAGCAGCTTTATGGGTTGAGATGAGCAAAGTGACGACATTTTTGTGCATGGTTTAAAAGCAATCCCCTCTCCACTCACAAGGTGATTTTTCTTGGATTAATGGATATATACAAAATAGAGTTGATTGAAAACAGGAACAAACAAAAGGTTGTCAGGAAATGTTAATACTGAAAACATCACTGATCAAATGGCTTTACCCATTCCAGGTGTTGGCCACGATGGTGAGTGATGATAACAATAAATACACTGAAGAAGAAAATGATTCGATTTGTCCAGGAGAAAAAGGAGACTGAGGGAGTACCACATTGTACATGGAAGTCAGGGAATGATAATGAATAGATGAGAAATAGGAATTGCTATGCCTGCTCCACATTGCTCTTAAAGAGTAGTCTTCATAGGAGATGGGAACATAGAGTGGCTCCCAGACAATTTACCTCCCTTCTGTGGTCTCCAGGACACTCAAATGTCCTGGTAGCAATAGTATGTTAGAAGTACACTGATCAGCCTGGCCTGTCCCAGAAGGGTGAGTCTGACTGCTCTCGCACAATCACTTCCTGAAACAAAAACCCCCAGTGATTCTGAAGAGACTTAAGGAATGCTTCTCCAAATGTAGTACAAACAAATAGTTTCTCTGATTTATGGCATATGCTCTAAAAAGTTTCTCCTTGAAAACAGTGTGGGGGCCATAGTGTCTATATAGCTTGGAAGTCTAAATAAATTCTTGTTACTTTGTGATGTACCCATGCTAAGAGTGCTGAGTGCCAATTATTTCAGGGAGCCGGCACCGTGTGCTCCAACTCATTAATGTGCCTCTCTGCAGAAAGCCGTGAGGCAGGGTATTAGAATTCACTTGTCTGGATTATTCCAGTCAAGTTCATGACAGTCCCACAATCAGGTCCCAAATTAAGAAAGCAGTGGATAAGTATCCAAAAAGGAAATTTTAAAAACAAAATAAAATTATCTTTCTAAATGAATTTCATAAGCAGAAAAATGGCTTCAGATCTGGTTGCTGTAAAACTAGAGAAATACTAAACAATTTTCTAGGTTTTTTTCCTGAGTTTTTAATAAATATTTAACACAATTTTTCCATTTGCCACATAGATTAGGCTACTGAAAGACGCAAAAAAGAAGTCTTCAATGCAGATGTCAGTTCTGTCTAATGCTTTGCTGATTAAGTCCTGTTTATTTCTAAAATAAATGAGCAGCCACAGTAAATCAAGCCCAGTATTCATGTCTTCTTCCCTACAGACATAATTACATGCCCCTTAGGAGCACACTCCATCCGTTGCCAGAATGGGAAATATTTAGGCAAGAGGGAAAGTGGAAGACTTCTTAACAATCATGACATTTGGAAGAAAAAGCTTAGAAGAAAAAAGTGAAAATTTACTGAAGCTGGTTATGTAATTCCATGCATATGTAACCTAAATGATTCATGTGCCTGATAGGCCTTATAAGACAATCTCTTCAGGCATATCATTTACTCTGAATTCACTTAGGGGTTTTGTTGGGTTGGGTTTTTTTGACTCTGAAGAGAGCACCATCTTCAAACTAGCACAGGAGCAGTTTTCTTGTGAAAGCAGTAAAATAGGCTCTGGCACAGAGTTTTTTTCTTGGGAAATTAGAAGAAGGAAAAGTAATTCTGCTCAGTAAGTAGTTCTGAAGTACAAAGGTTTGGAATAAGAGGTTTAGAAGTCTATGTAAATGGGGCCACAGGATTCTGAATGTGCAATGTGCTCAATTAGGGGACATTAGTATAACTGTTAAACCTCTTTCTTAATTGATTTACTTCTGTTTGGTCTGCAACACAAATTTGCATGTATTATGGCCTTGAACAGGTAGCTGTCATTCAGTAGAGAGAACAGATCATCATACCTTGAGTAATAATGGCAAAACTGAACAAAACCCTGGGCTATAAACAGGGATTTGTTAAGTGCTCATTCTGAAAGGGATGAAAACTGGGGTGAATAGAAAATTGAGGCTTTCTTACCTGATCTTGAATTTATATTTTGTGCTGATGCACTCCACAGTCATTCAATAGCATGACTTGCTGGCTAGCAGCCGGAAGCTCTTTTTTGGGAACAGAAGGCCAGGAAAGATGAGTTGTAAAATTATAATGAAAAAAAGTTTTTAAAAGGAAGAAGAAATAAAACAATTGCTATTGATCATTACACTAAAAGTTAATTTGTAGCTTTAAATCATTGCTGTCAGGATAATGCTGGAAAAGAAGAAGAAAAAGTGTGTCAGATGGCTTTATTTAATGATTTTGTCTATCTGGCAGGTATTTTAATCTATTTGTAAACTTGTACTGTGGTTTGTGTGTGCTCATCCATGTGCACACAGAAGAAAAATATTTCTAAGTGGTATATTTGAGAATAAGGAAAATGGATAAAATAAGGAAAAGCAAATGTAAGAAGAATAACAACATCTTTTGCATCTAAATTTATCTGAATGAAAACAAGTCAGGGTAGAAACTGTATGAAGGAAAGGTGTAGCATACAGTAAACAAACAAACAAACAAACAAAAAACCAAAACACCAACAAATCCCCCCAAAACCCAAACCCCAACAATGTGCAACATTTTCAAGAGTTACTAACAAACTTAGGAACCTGGGTTCTATTTTCGAATGTGACATAAATGATGAGGAGAGGCTTGCAATGAGTCTTAGGGCTCAGAAATCCCATTGTATTAACTTTTCTTCTATTAGTGAAAATCTCAACCCACTGGAGATCCAAAGTGAGTGTGTTAATGAAAGCCACAAAGGAAGAGATTATCCAGGCTCATATGACACATGATTATTTGCCAATTTGTGGTGGCATAATTACATGTCTGAGCCCACAGTTTCTGCAAGTATTTCTAAAAATGTAAATTAGATTTGCAACCCACTTAGGATGTCTGAAGATTTTACTCTTTAGGACTTCTGAAAAATTCTCCCTTTTTCACCTTTGTTACGTAATATGATTACAGACTGTCACATGAGCTACCAGCTATTTCTCAGAATGAAAAGGTCCCACTTAACAAAATCCTGAAATCAAATTTAAGGCACATGTTCTTACACAAACAACAGAATTACTGACTATTTCATTATTCAGATGAATATTTAGGTATTTCCTTAAATGTGGGACCACAGGAATTGAACTGCATCCTTCAATATTTGTGGTTTGTCTAGCATGTCACAGGCTCACTGTAAGTTATAGCGATTCACTTTGCATTAGAACATCTCTCTGAGAAAGCTTGTTGAAAAAGATACTTGACATTTCATGTAGTCTACTTAACAATCCTATTGTCTAGTCATTTCAAAGTCCTGAGTTACAAAACTAATATAGATTTTCACACAAAGAACAGAATGATGGGCACTTTCCTACTTCTTAGGATATAGTTCAGCCTAACTGGAAAACTCGCCTGTAATTTACTTGTATTGACTATTGCTGTCACTTTTTATCTCTGATACACAAATAGATACGTATTCATAGGGGAAAATCAGCCATCCAGAATACCATAAAATAGAAGAAGAATCAGATAATATTTGAAATGGATGGTACCCTATCTTGAAGCTAGTCCTTATTTTGATGTGTTATAATGCAATTAAAATATACATATACAGCTTTTAAAAAGAATTGGAATTTGCTTAGTTTTCTGTTACATTATTTCTCTAATTTTCTAGAAAGAAAGATACTTTCCTGTGGGAATTGTGGGTAAATGCTGCATGAGATTAAATGATGGCATTTTAACAATTGTTACTGGCCCAAATTTTTTTCATTTCTCCATGGAGGTTGTTCAGTCCTGTCAGTGATTTATTGTTTCTACCCATGCTTACAAATACAAAACTGTTATCCTTTGAATCATACGCAACAGTTCATACACCTGCATCTGTATGCTAACCATGATGAATGTTCAGTATAAAATAAGACAAAAAATTAATGTGAGTGCATAATTGAATCTTCATTTAATTTAAAAAAACAGCTCATGAAATAGAAAATAATTTCTATTTTTATTCTTGGAATCAGGTTTTTTCATTATTTTAAGTTTACCAGTCAGAAGGAACAAATGTATAATATTAAGATCATATTCAAATCAAATAGAAATACTAAACATATAAATTTCTTAACAAGGCAGACTGCCATCAATGAAGAGCTCTCTCAAAGTCAGAGATCCACATGTGCTGTACCCCCTTGATATCTCATCACCCAGGAAAGCACATTAAAATTTGTATTTCTTAAAAAAATCCAACCTATCTTAGGCCTAGGAGGGAAAAGGGATCTGAGTCAAAGAGTTTGGGTGTAAAGCAAACTATTCCATAAAGTCCCTGGAAGAAGAGAAATTATCATATCCTACAACCTATTTCTGTATTCTCGATATAATATGTTACCACCTGACTCAATACCCTTCTCCAGACTTATAGCATTGTTCAGATCAACTGTGAATTTCCTCCATATTGTTCACTCTTGCACTTGCAAGTGATTTGGGCTGTATAGACAGAAAATAATTTTGGTTTGGTCAAGCCAATCTCTTAAATCATACTTCAAAATCAATTGAAAAACAGTGTAAATTACAAAGATATTGGTTTAGAGTATTTGCTCCCTGCAATTCATTCAAATCATCTGTCCTTCAGAATACCAGATATCTAAGCTAAAAGCTCAGCAATTAGTCCAAGGTAAAAGCTAGGAACTGATTTTCGGTTGAAATCTCCTTCACAGTTAAAGAAAAGCCAGAGAAATTTTAAAGAGAGATGGAATGGATCTTCGTCTGGAGATACTTATCTCCCTCTTAATCATGGAGGAATGCAAGTGACTAAATTAAAGTGCCTAACTGTTAGGAAACTAAAGATGAATCAAACTCTAAATCCAAATATTGTTAGGAAGAAAAATATATGTAAACTTTTTATTACTGCTTTTGTAGGCACCTTTGTTATCCATCTTCCATGTGTCATCATACCTACCACCTCTGCAATATATTAAGTATTTTAAAATGCTATTTTTTTAAACAGTGATTTATTTCAAACCTGGGGTTTTTTTGCCCATGTATTTAAGTACATACAGGTGGAAATTGGGATTATGGGAAAAATAAGAAAAAGAAATGGTGAGATTTTTGGTGCTTATTGTTTTTGCACACTACTTTTCTTGTTTGGCTCATTGACTGGTTGATTTACTTCCCATTTTCTTCCAGTCTTGTTTTAATCCTGCACATACAGAAGGCTAAAGTGACTTAATTTTTCTAACTCCATATTTAGAAAGCCTAAAAACATGTTATACTATGCTCAAACAATTTTTCATATTCCTAGAGAAAGACCAGGTTGGAATTTCATACATCAGAATAAAAACAAGATTTCTGAGATACCTACACTTTGGATGTTTGTTTCCATTGTTTGAGATAAACTTTGTGCACAGCCACAACAAAAACTACTCTATCACAGAAAGACACACAAAGCTGTTTTGTAATATCATCCTAAGATGCTTTCATCACTTCCACCATAAAAACGTAACATTTGTGTGGGACTACCTTCCTAATAATACATAAACCTTGTCTTCTAGGAGATGGGGATAACTTATCTGCTATGCGGCCAATCTGTATGCTTCAGCCCATCTCATCGTCTCTGGAGAGTTAAAATTCTCATCTTTTTCACCCTTTAAATGAACCACTTAAGGCAAATTTCCTTTTACTCTGCTAAACTGATCACTAAATAATTGTTTTGTAGATACAAGATACAGGGGTAATTGCTGCTAGAGATGTGCTCTTAGTAATTAGAAAATTTTATGTCATTCTTTAGCAGTTTCTCAAAGTAGATTTGAAAAAAATGATACTGTGAGGCTTATTTTACAGGAGGTAGCAGTAGACAGTTATAAATATTCAATAGATGTATTCTCTTCTTCAGCATTGCTACATATCTTCATTGCTACATGTCTCTTCACATTGTGTAAATTAATTTTTCTCTTAAATATAACATTTTTGGGGAAATGTTTACTCTTGTTGGCATAATACAAAATAATGCCTAAAAAAGAAATGTGCAGGAAAATATTGCACAAAATCCTGTTATTAGCAATTTGATTGAGCTATTGTCCTCACTAAATATGAGGTTTACTGGTAAGGGCACAGAATTTGGATTTGAAGATACTCATGGTGTTCTAGACCTTCCATATTGAATAAAAAGCAACTCAGTATTTGTAAGATACATATTTAATGCACATTTGATCAAACTCAAAAGTCAAAATAAACCATAGGATACCTGAAAACACATAGATCATAACTGAAAGATTTATATAGGTTTTGAAATGGAGAACAGTTCTACAGTAAGTAAATGCTATAACATTGCTTATTACGATAAGAAAACTATGATCTTGAGACCATTAAATCTGTGTAGCTTTTCTTCAATGTTTTGATCTTTGCTACTTCTTTCATCTGTAAGAAAGGGGTATAGCACATTTTAAGGAGGTAAATGTCAACACAGCGCATTTAGGGACCAGACCCAAGAACCCATCTGTATTAACAAAATATATGAATCTTTTAAAAAATACTCCTACTAAAAATTTTATCAAGAAATATTACACTTCAATGATTTTTATAAGGGAAATGTTTCCTTTTCATGGAGTTAATCTTGAATCCTAAAGTGCATTTTTACTTTTAAAGTTATTTAAACTCTAGCTGTCTGGGGATTAATGTTTCTAAATATGTGTAATTAGACTTTAGGGATGGCTAGTGTTTCACACTTTCACTTAAACTTCTGGTTTAATTGCTCTTTTTACTCTAACTGGTCAAAAGGCAACAAAAAATGCCCAGAATTGTATTTTTCTTCCTTTGGTTGAGAAAAGTCTTGCTTCTTGGAAAACAACCACAAAAAAACCCAATAACAACAAAACAACAAATTTAAAAGCAAATGTTCAGTATCTTTTGCTACTCTGGCTTTGCTAGTTCTTTTTCATTTATTGAATTATACCAGACTAGTAGAAATACACTACGGTAATGTTCAACTTAGGGAGTGCCACATAAAGCATAAAAACAAAACAAAAAGAAGCAGACAAAATGAGAAAATGTAAACATGATACCTGTTTTAAAGCACTCTATCAGTCTTACAATAAAAGCATATCATCTATGAAAAATGAAAAGTATGCAAGCACCTCAAAAGAGCACAGAATTCTGGCATCATTAATTAGTAGAATAAAGATAGCTATTAGGTGTTAAAGAAACCGTTTCCAGAAGCGGAAAGACAAGGTTTAAATTAAGGAAAAAAAAAAAAAAAGAGCATATAATTCAGGAAGTTAAATATAAGACTATAATAAAACAGTTCAAGAACAGTCTGAAGGACAAATAACAAAATAAATACCAGTGAAAACATTTTTTGACCCAGAAATAGGAAGTCTTCCAGAAACTCCACTGAGCTCATAGATGACTGCCAAATACATAGGAGTTTTCAAACAAGATAAGGCCCAACCAGAAATCTACACTAACTATTCCCATCAGTGTTCACTACAGAGAAGCCTTAAGAGATGTCTCATGCCAGAACCCTTCCTTTAGAAGCAGTTCTAAGAAATCTCAAAGTATCAAAGCTATAGGTTTTAAAATACATCAATAAAAGAGTGCAAAAAATAGCCAGAGTAGATGGTATTCATGAAAATGTTCTATGAAGGCATAATAGTCAGATGTATAAATGATTAGCAGAAGCTTGAAACGGGTAGATAAAAGTAATCTTGATACTAAGGAACATCAAATAGCAAGGCAACACCAATTCATCCCAAGGCAGATAAGAAAAATTACAGATCAAAATGTCTTACTCCCACACTAGCCAAACAGGTGGATGTCATAACAACAATTAAATTGGTAGATGCATGGATGTTTGTTCTAGTAAAGAGGTAATGTAAACATGGCCATAGTGGATTCCAGTCATGCCTCACAGATTAAAAATTCTCTGAAACTCTCTGTAAGTGTGTGAATAAGATTTGATACTGTATACTTATATGTTCAGAAGAGTTTGTGACAATGCCTTTCACAGAACTTTAATTCCCATGAGTCATGAGAAATTGAATTGTCGCAGGTTCATCAAAACAGAAGATCCTCTATCTCAGAGATGAATAACAGAACAAATGGTTAGAAAAGAACATGTAGAAACCACTGGTCCATTTTCACAGTGAAGGGTGAATAACAGTGAAGTTCTAAACATATCTGTAGATACGCTGGTCATAAGTGATCATGTATATATGTGTGTACACACGAATGTGCATGTGTTTAAGTATTGCATTGGAAACTGTGGTGGGTTGACCTTGGCTGGCTGGCTGGCTGCCAGAAACCCACCCAACCACTCTCTCACTCACAGGACACGGGGAGAAAATAAGCTGAAAAATCTTGTGGGTTAGGATGAAGACAGGGACATCACTTACAGTTACCATCACAGGCAAACCAGACTTGATTTGGGGAATATTAACTGCCAGATAAAATAGAGTTGGATGGTGAGAAACAAAGACAAAATTTAAAACACCTTCCCTGCGCCTGCCTTTTCCCAGCCTCAACTTCACTGCTTCATTCCTGACTCTTCTGTCTCCTCCCACCCTGAGGGGCGCAGGCGGCTGGGGAATGAGGGTCCATGGTCAGTCAATAACAGCTGCTCTCTGCTGCTCCTGCCTCCTCACGGTTTCTCCCTGCTCCAGCATGGGTCCTTCCCACAGGCTACAGTCCTTTCAGGAAATACCACATGCCCTGGTGTGGTCTCCTCCATGAGCTGCAGGGGAGCCTCTGCTCTGGTGCCCGTAGCACTTCCTCCCCTCCTCCTCCTTCTCACACCTGTTTTTCCTCACTCCTCACTGCCATGCAGCGATCTGTCCTTTCACAGAGGTGCTGTTTCTCAATTCCCCCCTGCCTCTGCCCGTCATTTTTACCCTTTCTTTAATACGCTTAAGTATGTTTTCCCCGAGGCGCCCCATCCGTGGCTGTGGGGCTGAGCGGTGCCCTGGGGTGGGCGGGTTGGAACCGGCTGGAACCGGCCGTGTCCGGCGCGGGGCAGCCCCGGCCTCTCCTCACAGAGGCCGCCCGCCCTGCGCCCCCCCATCACCACCACCTGGG
>JANXJC010000005.1:23651630-23670074 GCA_027564655.1 Leptodon cayanensis
GGTGGGTGCACACCACGGCTTGTCTCCACGGTTTTTTATAGGGCATATTTCGATGAGGTATGCACATATGTATTGTTTGTGCACTGTTCACATGCTGCAGGTGTCGTCTATCACACGATCTTTACGTGACTAAATCTCATCTCAAAGACTACAGTTTCCATGAGAATGGTAGCCTCCACATCCTTGTCGACTTCAGCCTGTTTACTCTCCTGAATTGTCCTTATGGACAGAGGAATGTCCTGCTTAGACAGGCCATCTCGGAGACAAAGGCTTGAGATAAGCAGCCCACAATTCTTGAGATGAATGGCTTGAGAAGTCTCTCACATCTGACAATCTTTGGGACAAACAGCTCAAGATGTCTCACACCTGACAATCTTTGAGACAAACAGCTCAAGATAACAATTCAGTCTCTCACACAGTATTTTTATTTTTCTTTTTTTTTAGAATATTTACTTGAGTTTATTCCTTCCAAGTTAAATCAGAACCTGCTTTGGTGCTCTGAGTACACAATTAATTTTGTTACAGGACCATTTCCCTAGATGTGATCACTTTATTTAATTCTAATGAAACTTCTATTAAACCTGATATGCCTGAAATCATGCAAACAGATCCTCATTAGCACTTAGCAGTCTTATTTTATTGAAATTCACACTTTCACACCTTTACTGCATGGATGAAGTGCCACATCTTTGATTAGAATGTGGAAAAACCCTTCAAAATCAAAGCAGGTTATAGAATGGCAATTGAATGGAAAGGTGAGGAAAAAAAGAACACAACATGACAAATCAAATCAGTTTACTACCCACACTCAGCAAAGATTTTTTCTTTTGCATAACACAGATTTCATTAATCCATGTGTCATTTTAAATCTGCTGCTTAGTTCTTCTAAGACTTCAATCACAGATGAACATCATCTTCCACATGCAAGTATAAAACTACTTGCAGCTTCTAGCACATTTAAAAAAGAATAGTTAATAATTCCCTCTTTTGACAGCAGTTTTGGAAATTGTAACTATTTGCAGAAGTATTGCATTTTCTGTTGTTCAAACTGTTATACTGTATAAAACCACATAGAGGGGAGGAGAAAGAGAAAAGAAGGGAGGTTAGTGAAAGAATTCACAGACCAATGTTCTGTAAAACTATCAAGACTCTGGAATAAATGGAGTACCAGAAAGGTGTCTGGAACAACCTGATTGTCTCAATTTGTAGATTAAAAATGATAGTAAATTTTCTGTATAGGCAGCAGATAAATAATGGTTTGACTTACTGCAAAATAACATTTTGAGTGGATTACAGAGGTAGAAAAAGTTATTAAAATATAAAAACCTATTAAAATGAAAGAGTATTTCATAAATCTACAATAGCAAGCTAATTATAACTGAAAACTGTTTCAGTACATTGAATCTGTCTTCAGAATAAACATAGCACCTAGAAAATTCTGACCATAGGTACTAATGTTACAGGAACATTCCTGTTTAATAAATTTGATCTAAAGTTGGGCTTATAAAGTCATGAGAGTACAGACTCTTCAGGATAAGATGAAAGTTCCACTAAACCAGCTTTTGTATTTGCTCTCGTCTAGTGTTGACTTTTTGTTCTTGTGAAAGATTGATCCAGAACTGCACTTCAGCTAGAAAAATGGTGTCGTCGTTTCCAGTCATACTCCACACAAGCAAATCCAATTGTTTACAATTACCTTTCCAAGCCGTTATGACAGGGAATACGATTTGCTGTCACTTACCGAAAGCCTTAGGCCAGTCTGTTGGTTGTGACAAGAAGAAATTTATGATGGGAGATTTTGCCAAGAAACTAGCTAGGAATGAATATAAGAGTGAATTAGTATGTACCGTAATAACAAAGCAGAAATAATATAAGGTTTCTTGTCACTCAGAAGCAGAATCTACCACCCAATAGCAGAGATTCACTGAGGTACTAGACACATAAAATCAAACATAAGATTTGTTCTTGTCAGCTTAGCTATCAGAAGTGATGAAAATGTGTTATGTAAAATGCCCTGCAGATGAAAGACACAAAAGGTGATACAAAAAGGGAACAAAAAAAAAAAGGAAAGAGTCTTTATGTGGGTGAAAGAGGGGAAAGGAAGCATGGTGTCTGAATCATTTGCAGAATAGTTTGTAATAAAAGATATAAATCCTGTCTTCTGAACAACTGAAGAACAATTACTTGATCTTGGCTCCTGTCCTCACAGTGTAGTCTTGTTAGAGACTGCCAGAGTGATTTTACATAAAAATTCTGATTCTCTGAGGCAGTTTGTGAGAATGAACCCAGACAGATTTTGGGCCAGATGGTTTTGGAGATATAGAATGGAGCATCTAGGTCAGCAGAGTAGAGGTCTGATCTTAATTTATGCCTATTTCAGGTGAGATTTGTCTGCTTTCCATTTTTATTATCTGCTATCTGTTATCTATTACCTATCTATAATTATTATCATCTGCTTGCTATTTTGCTTGATTTACTTGTTTGCTATTACAAAGTACACAGGTGGAAAATAGAACAACCCAGAATTCAACCTTGGTTTTCACCTAGAAACACATTCAAGAGAAACCTAGAAAACAACCACGTATAAACTGGTAGAGGTGCATTCACTTTCATGTAGCAATAATATGAACTGAGAACTTCATGAACCTGTAGGTATGTTTTAATGTCCTCCTGAGATTTAATTAAACTGTTCAGATGGAGGGACATGTAGAAATTGCATGTAGTATTTGTTAATTGCAATGAGTTGAATTTTGCCTTTATTTCACAGACTGGGGATACTTTTGGCTTTGTTAAAATTGACTTCCTGGGGGAAAGTCATGTTTCCTGAGAGTTATTGTGAGAGCAGAAATTACAGGGGCAACAGAAGCAGGACTGATGTCTCCCAAAAGCTGACCAAGAAAGTACGGGGTCTCTATACCCAATACAATATTTTACATATCAGACTGGCTTCCAAGGATGTGATCACCCAGTTTCTTAGGGGAAGGGGCGGGGAGGGGAGAAGTATTATCCCAAATGAGAATCTTCGGGCTGTAGTTCCTTTTGAACACTTATTTTTAAAGGATTTTCAATTGCTTGTATGACTAGTTCATTACCAGTAGCCTGTACTAAATGCATTATTTTTCCTATTTCTTTTTTAGTGTAACTGTCAGAATTGTTATTGCAAGGATTGAATGTCCCACATTATTAAAGAGAAGTTGCATTTGCTTAAGAAATTACATTTAATTAAATAACAGAGCTCCAGCTTCCCTCAAATTGTCTGCTTATTCAGGGCTTAGACGTGATGCAGGATTTTTCTTGTATGTTTTTTTCTCGTAGTATAAATTGAGAATTAGCCAAAAAAGTGTTTAACAATTATCTTCTGTTCATGCAAAAATCGCATCCTGGCTTGTAACAAGCATGTTGGATTCCCGTCTGTTGCCTTGTGGAACAGCCCAAACAACACTCCTAAATCAGTGTTTATCACAGAGAAGAAAAGAAAATATTCACCTTTGTTCTTGACAAGGAAATACACACAACACTTGCAATATACAATACCCAGAACTACAGAATAACCTACAATAACGCCACTCATTCACTGACATTTTGCCTTTGCCTCCTTTCCAGAAACATGTTCATACACATCAGCAGTTGAAGTAATAACAATAATGGGGGCTAAGAAAGACCTGCAACACATGTCTGCAGCCTGGAACACTTTTTTTTTAAAAGAAAATTCTGGACTCACTAATTGCACTTGAATATAAAGACCTTAAAATTATTTTACAATTAGAAAGTTGATATACCTAACTCTATTTGCTTTAAAACTCATCATATGAATGTGTTAGGATGATGTTAGTAGGATTCATGGATTTCTGAGGTACCATGTATATTTGTAAAATTGTTGATCTGACCTCACCGAAGAATTCATCTGACAATGAATCATTGTAATGTAGTTACATTTGCTGGATTGTTTTCTTCTCCTTGTTTTCATCCCTTCTTCATACTGCCCAATTTCTGAAGTCAGGTTATGCTGGCAATGTGTATCCACAATTTAGTTTTTCATCTGTAAAGGCTGCTGTTAACCTAATGAACACTCCTTGATTATGTATGATATTCTTTTTGTGTTTGCCCTTCACTGTACCCTGAGCCATTTCTTAGCCCTCACATGGACCAGCTTCACTTATGATCACTTGTGGATCTGAAAATGCAGGCCTATATCTCCCTCCCATCTTGGAGGAAAACTTCTATTTTTATTTGGTATTCCTATGTTTTATTGAAATGAGAAATGAAAGACAGAAATCTCGGGCAGATCCTAAGTCAGTTTTCATAGCTCCATCAAATTCCTGGTCTTTGTTCTGTCTTACATTGGTGTGTATGGTCATAAAAATTCTCCTCTCAAATCAATTTCATTTTTTTCATAGAGAAAGCTCCACATTCCTATTATGGATGCACCAAAGTTGCTGGTACTTATTTTCTACTTAATGATGCATTTATAGTACTGACACAGAATTTCCACTCAATACAACGCCGTATTTTGTGATTATTGTTCTTCAGTTGCCTGAAAGTCATTGCCCTCAAGGAACAGCATAACTAAAACCAGATCTGATTTTATGATGGTGTCTGCAAATGGCAGCCAGGAAAATAACCTGTGGCTCCACTTTAAATAAAATTGCGATTTCATTATCTCATTTTATTAGCTAGACTAAACACATACTTCCAGGTTCAATTCTATCTATGGTATACCCACCCATTAAAAAATGTACTTTCTTCTATATAAAGGTATCTTGATCCATTCCACTGAAGACTGTTGCCAGCACAGTATCTGAACCCCTAAGGTAATTTTTTTTTTCCTGTGTGGTACTTTATACATAAAAGGACTACAAAATGTCTTGAAGTTCGTGTGTTAAAACAAAATTAGCACAAATATTAACATTCATTCTTCCTCCTCTCCTCCTCTTAATTGCCTTTTTTTTATGGCCACAGATGCTATTTGCTATGTATTTAGTAACCATACATATGTGAAATGCAAAAGTAGAAATAAAGAATGATGATCTCTTAAAAAAATTAGGATCAAAAGAAAATACTTTTATCTTAGAGCTACACTTAGCATATTTTTCTGAAAATTATGATAAAATTTAGTAATGGGTATGAAGTTGTTCTTAAAATGGGGAGATTATGAGCTGTATGTTGGAAGCAGAGGGACAACTGCTTTGAAATAGCTTGTGCCTGAGTCCAGGAAAATGCTGAGACTGTGTTTCTAAAGCAAAGCTGAGGACTGAAAAAGTATTGCTTGCTGGTTGGATGCGAGAAACCTTCCTCTATGAGGACAGAATGGATAAAAGCAATTAAATATTAATTGTTCTCTCTTTCTGCCCCTCTTGTTTTTGTTTGTTTGCTTGTTTGCTTGTTTGTTTGTGGTTTTTTAATGTGTAACCATTCAGGCATGGAAATGAAAGATTGGAAAGAGGTGAAAATCATTAATGCCTTGTCTTCAGCCACTGCTAAAAATCAGTGGTTTTCTCCATATAGATTTTTACGCAGCCATTTTGCCATTTCAGCCCAAATTTCAGTTTGGATTACACTAGCTTGGTTCTAGCAGTGGATTCTTCCTCTGTGTTCCACACTGAATGAGAAAAAAAGGAATGGAGTATAGGTATTTCTTTTGGATTCTAAGTCTTTAGTCATTTCAGTCTTCCTCATATAACAGAAACTATGGCTAATATAACTCTTCATCCAGCTGTGATGACTCATCCTCTAGGACAGGAAACAAAACCCTTGGATCCTCAAGTAATACAGCAGGAGTTGATATGAATTCTTTCATCTGTACAATGCCAGAAATAAAAATCTAATTGTGGGTAAAATATACTAGCTGATTTTAACCAAGGATATTATCAGAAACACAGTAGAAAGACGACAACCAAGAGAGTAATAAGAATGGATACTGATCATAAAGAATTCTTTCTCAGGACACAGTGTGTCCTTTCAGTAGAAGACTGACACATTTCAGCAGTGTCCCATATCACTAAAGCATAAAGTCAAACAAGACAATTGCTTAATGAATCAGCAGGTAACACAAACATTATATGGACTGCATGCATAAATAGGAAGAGAACAAGCGGACAACTTCACTGTCGGGTACCTAAATGGCATGTCATATGACTACAACATGCTAAGCAAATCACAGACACTGCAACAGCAGCAAGCACAGTAGTAACAGGAAATGTGAGTGTTTCCATAGAGAAAGGGAAATCTCATGATAAGACATAATGCAGAGATTAAAGAGTAAAAAATCGTAAGAGATTTCTTTATGGAGCAACTAATGAGAGGGAAGGTCTGCTGACCTCAACATCCTTAAACTTAGGGCAAAAAAATAAATCCAGATAATCCAACACTGTCATTCTTAACCTCAAAAAGAATATCTACAATGAATGAGAAAGACAATTGAATAATAACTAAAAAAGGGTGTTAAAAGACTAAAAATCCTGCCGTCACTCTGGACACTCTTCAAAATTAGTACTTTAGCCACATCCATAAATATGACAAACTAAAATGGACTTCAAAACGACAACTAGCCTAACTCCCCAAAAGGCTTCTTGACTAAAAGAAAAGTTAAAGGACCTTGTTATAATTAAAACTACTTTCTTTTTAAAAAATGGAAATAAAATAAAAATTAACAAAATAAAAATTCATGTAAATTCTGGGAGGTTAAATATAAAGTGATAAAAAGGCAGACCAAGAAATGTTTTGAAAAACAACTTGCTAAATACATGAAAAGTACTAATAAAGCCTTTTTTTTCAAATACAACAGAAACAGGAAGACTACTAGAAAGTCTGTAAGGTCAAAAGATGAGAAAGCTATCATAGGAATGTTCAAGAAAGATAAGAAGAGAATATGAAAACTAAAAGCATTATTTGTATTGCTGTTCAGTACAAAGGAGCTATGTGGGGTTCTTCCTGCAAAATTTTTTTTAAATGGGGTAAATTGAAGAAACTATTGCAGACTAACGTTTCCCTAGAAGGTATTTTAAAACAAAATGGTAAGATGAATAGTAAGAGTTTGTCAAGTATTCATCCACTGTTCAGAAAGATCTAAAAAATGAAATTGTCAAATTACTAATCCCATAACCTATCACTTAATCAAACTCATTATCTGTAGAATGAAATGTGGCAAATATGATATTTACTTTTTTACAGGACTCAGTAGAATCTGGAAAACTACAGACCAGTAAATGAGCCTTCTGCATTAGGGAAATTAGTACAAAGTATAATAAAGAATAAAAGAAGCTGAAATATGGATAATATGATACAATGAAAAATACTTTACAGTAAGGAAGAGTCAAGATGGGTTTTATAGCAAAAGCTCTTTTTCCTCCAAATTTCCTAAATTTCTTTGAAGGATGCAATGATGTTGTAAACAAAAATGACCCCATTATTGTGGGATCTCTATACACAATATACTTAAGTGTCTAGTTTAGGGTAAGGTTTAGGGTAAGATGAAAAGCCCTTCAGACTGTAGGATTTGCTCTTCACTGACTATGATGGAAGATGTCACACTTTTCTCATGTAGGTCTGTGAATTTCTGTGTCTTAACCTATGAATTATCCCCTTCAATTTAATTTAATGTTAATCATACCATAAACTGCTGGGAAATAAGACTTCTTGGGTAATTGCCATCAGTATATTTGAAAAGATAACATAAAAAATCTAGAATAGCATTTTCAATTTACAAATACAGGGAATAAATCCCACCATACCCTTCTATGAGATTTGTGATATTCAATATATTTATGAATAATGTGGGAAGAGTAAAATTAATGAAGCTGTGAATAACAGTGACAAAAAAATATCCAGATGTCTAAAAATAAAGGTTGACCATAAAGACTTGGTAGGAGGATTTAATTGTAATTGACCTCACAATATTGCAGGAGTGGGAAATAAAGTCGCAGTTGAAATGTAAATAGTGCACATGGGGAAAAACAAACCAAAGCAAGATACAAAGCAATCGTAACTATGCCACTTTGTGATGCTCTCTAAATAAAGCTTTTCCAGTTCACAAGGGCTTTCTTTAGTTAATTTTTGGTTGTTTAATGACAAACTGATCAATGTTCAGCAGAAATCTTAAGATAAGAACAGGAATTATTAACAACAAAACAGAGCATAAAGCAGAAAGCATGATACTTTATAAACCTCTAGACTATCTGCATCTTAAATGCTATGTATAGTTCTGCTTCCTCCATCTGAAATCTTTGGCAGAAATAGAGAAAGACATGGAAAAAATGATAGAAATCTTGTAATTGCTGTGGATCAATTTATGTGTTGGAGAAATTGATTAATATTCTTTACTTTGGAAAAGGGATGAATGACAAATTAAACAGTAATGGTACAAAAATCACAGTTAACAAGGAGAAGGTGAATATACAATGATTATTAATAATTTCTCACAGTGACTAAGAGGTCATCAAATTAAACTTTTTGGTGCAGACTCACAAAAAAGTAGCTGTGGAACTCTTTGCCTTGGGGTATTGGTGAATGCCAAAAGCACAAATGGACTCAGAAAGGAATTATGCATATTAGTAGAACAGAATTCCACCAAAGGCTAAACACAGAGATAAATGTAACTCTTTGTCTCTGAATCATGGATTGCTAGAAGCTAGGAAGCTGTCGCTGCATGCTTATCTGTTATGCTCTCTTGCTACAGGTTTGATATTGGTCACTACCAGGGACAGGGTATTTGAGTGGATCTACCATTGCCGTGCTTCTTATCTCTTAGTCTATTACTTGGAAGAGCATAGTAGTCTTAGTAGAACTCAATTTAATCATCCTGTTTTGAAGAAAATATCAAGGTAAGATTCTGTGATCTGAATTCAAAGAATCTTTAGTGCTACCAAAAGATGATTCCTCCAGACTGAAGTTAATGACTTCTGCTTTCAGTTGTCTGGTTTTTTATTCGGAAATTGTCTATTGTTTTAAGCTACACTTTGACAAGCTGTCTTGGCTGCTGTTGAGTTGAAAGAAAAGATTACTGTCCTCAACACATTGACAGCTGTTCAACCATGCCTTTCTGACAGAGGTTACTATTCTTGCAGATATGCCAAAATCAAGAGGTTTTTTCCTAATTTTGTTCCATCAGAATTATCCATGTCAGGAAACCCTAATATCACAATGTTTAAATCAGCTTGAATGATTTTGGCACAACCAAAAGAGTCAGCATGCACACAGTTATATTGGAGATCTAGAAGATAAAGAATCTGGTAGATACACTGCCACAATCACTTTTGTCTCCTTTCAAGCTGCAAGAAAACTTATTCTAGACTATTTTGAGAAAAGGAGGGATGGAGGAAAGAAAGAAGGGAGAAAATAATGTAATGAGACAAAATAAGTACAGCTAAATTGCAGTGTGAATTCATCACTACAACTTCTTCATCTGAGGGCTTGCTCCACATTTTGTTAAACCTCCATTAAATGTAGTTGTCATGGAAAAAACTTTTTAAAATGTCATCTGTAGTACGAGTCTGCAAAGAGTTGTCAATAACACCTTCTATACCAGTATAGTTAAGTCAATACAGTGTCTGTGCAGATCAGCCCTTATTAAAAGGACATTTGAAACCATGATTATTTTCTTCTCTGGCTTTTATGGCATATTCTTTTCACTTTACCTTTATCATCTGCTTAGAACACAAGATCTTCAGGATACAGATAATCCATCACTTTGTGTTTGAATAGCTTTAAGCACCAAAAGATTTTGTTCTCAACTCTTAAGCACCTCCATGGTACAAATTACAGTGAGAATAAAATTACTGTTAAGCCAAATAAGATGATCTTAAAAAGGGCCTCTGAATGAGGTGATTTTACTTACACCACAAACTGCAGCTCCACAGAAGCTATTAATTCAGCAAATGTATTAAATTAGCAGATGATGACCCTCCATGCCTTTATCCATTGTAATGTTTAATGGCCATCTGTTTTGAAGCTCATGTTAATCACACTGGGTAAAACAGACATCTCAAGTGCAGAGGGACACATCGTTCACTTGATTCACCTCCTTCAAAGGTGTAACATGGACTTAAAGTACTTAGGTCTGGAGACATAAGTGTATTTTTATATGACAAGAAATTAAAGAGATTTTTGAGGCTTAGGTTAAATAAAGCATGCAGGTCATGATGAAAGAAATAGAATGGCTGGAGGAGAGACGGTTACACAGCGGGTTGATTTTTAAACTCTCTTAAGCAAAATAAGAGGATAAAATGAAAGGCAAATACATGTAGAAATGATTTAAACAGTGCTTTTCATCACAATATAGAGGAATCTGTCACTTACTGCCATAGAAGAAAATCACTTTCAAAAGCTAAACAAAGTAATAAAAAGTAATAAAAATAATACAAATTAATATAGTTACTAATCAAAGATAACTTTAATTTCATAATGGGGATCAAACCTTTATATTTTAATGTAAAGGATAGTCAATTAGGCAGCCTCTTTAAGGAAACTGATTGTTCCACATGCATTGGTTTAGAGAATCTATGAACATATAATGTGATTTTTATTCACTATTCTTATGTTTATGTCCTCTTACTCCTTCTCACTGTATTTTTATCTAAAATGCCTTTCCTTATGGGGAAAAGGAAGATTTTCAGAGAAAGAAGGACAAACCAAAGCTTCAAGAAATTGCCTGGGGGAGACAGAGGGAAGAGAGATGTAAGGATTGTGTCTTTGTGGAACAAAATACCACATGCAGTTAAAGACCATAAACATGTAATTCTAAATTACACTTGACAACAATGGGGAAACAGAGAGAAATGCCATATATGAATGTAACAGGTTTTGTGTAGATTAGTATATTCACTTAAGAATTCAGTCCAGAACAACAACAATAGCTGTAAATTCTATATAGTCAGGACTCCCAAAAGCTTTAAAGCTTATGATCTGTGAAGAGGAACTTGACATTGTAATTACCTGTTGCAAAGGCTCCACCATTGTCTGCAGTGACTGCTCTTCTCTGTGCTCCCGCGGTGTACTGGACTGGATAGAGCACCAATCTGATTCTGTGTTGTACTTTTAACAAAGGCCCAGGACCACAAATGAGTCTAAATTTCACCCAGTCCACACCGTGCAAACGGAAGCCACTCTCAGATGGTGTTTGATAATAAAACAGAAAAATAACAAGACCTTTGTTAGATAGACCCTGGCACATACTTACAAAAGTCTTGTGTCTCTCATCTACCATTATGCAATAGTGCCAAATGTCATGTAGCCAGTGTCAGATAAGAGTTGTCTGCCACACCTTTCTACATGAGACCTGGTATTAGGCATTATCCAAGTAGACATCTTTTGCAGGCTCAGCTCAGATTGTCCTTACAGCCTGGCAGAGCCCTTAAAGCAAGCAAGACAAGTCCTTTATCCACTGATGTGGATGCTTTGGAGTCTGATCTTGTATGATACAATTAAATACACCAAATGTGTACAGTTCCACCTATCATTAATATGTTTTGCACGGCATATGCTGAGATACCTGTATTGGCTACTCCCAGGTTAAATGTAGGATTAGAACCACCAGTGAACATAAAGTAGGGACACTAAGACTCAGCTGTACATCAGTGTACAACAAGAAACAGCCTGGTCCAGTTTAGAAACCCTCTCCATTCTGGGCTTGCATGTGAGCTTTACGCTTGCATAAGACTGTGTTGCCTAATAAGAACTTGCTGGCTTGCTTCTCTGGATCTCTTATAAGTTAAATGATCTTTTCTGTGCCCTCTATTGCAAAATACACGTTCTAAACAGTTCTGTTCCAGGTCTTATTAAGGCACTATTTTGATTACTTGATTCTTTATTAATTCAGCTGAGGTGAATAGGTTGAATAAGTTAATTGTCCACACATGATTCACAAGGTCAAGTATTTCTGGCAGCTCTCTTAGTAATCTATTCAAAGTGTTGATCAGAGCAGCGGTGTGGTTGTTTTCACTGTGAACCGACCTAAACCATTTGAGTTAGTCATTCAGCAATATTTGATGAGAACTTCTCAGAATGAAGGAAATGGAGCCATACTAAAATAAGCTTGGTTATCTGGTTAAGGTCTGTAGGAGACGTAGTCTGACAGCAGTCAATGGGATCTTAGGTCTCTATGCAGGTCTTCTGTAAGAAACTTGCTGAATGTAATACATTGAATAAAGATCATGTCTATTTCTTGTTTTGAAAATAGCTATCTCTGCCCAATAAATAGTAATAAAAAATCTTTCTATAAAGCAATTTTAAAACAAGAAGTAAAAGTTTTAATTTTATGCTCTGTTTAGCAAGCAGCCACAGTGGCAGACTTATAAATGATATAGTCAAGTTTGCCACTATATTCTGCATGAGATATAAATTAAAACTAGACTGACTAATGATTCTTGTAGCAGGCTTTTATACTGTTAATCTAATAGAAAAGTGGGGAAAATGGAAATCTTTTACTATTATTTTAGGTATGCAGTATGTTCCTTTAACATATTTCATAAACATAAAACACTTCAGCCAACTAGGTCCTCAATCATATAGGACTTTGCAGATAAAGATTAGTATTTTAAAAGTATTTACAAAACCAATATTCAGCCAGTGCATATCATAAACCATATCAGGAAATCATACATATGACCAAAAGTAATGTCTTAAAAGTTTCTGGCCAATACTTAGCATAAAGGACCACAGCTCCCATAAGGCCTTGGGGTATAACTTGAATAAAATTTGTTATTCCAAATAGCAAGTCTTCACTTGTGAGGTAACAGAAACTTGAACTAACTTTAGAAATACTTCCTATATGCAATGGAAGTGAACAAAAATGTAAAAATATATTCTCAGGTGTCAAGCCAGATGAAATGGGAATACTCACAATAATTGATCTTGAAGTTGCAGAGGAAATGAAAAAAAAATGCCAATTTTACAGCTGTCTTCTTAACCCAGCAGCAATGCTATGGAGCCAGATTATCAGTCCAGCACTTCAGAGAATATCTGCTAGTCTGTTCCTAAGAGACTAGTGTAGTCAGTAAGCACATTTGTCTACAGAATAGTTCCAAATTTTTAATAAACTTTTGACCAATAACTGCAAAACATTGCCTTGCCCTGGAAAAAGGAATAAATCCTAATGACACAGGTATCAAAATAGGAGGAGTATTTCAAACTGAAGTTGTTTAGGAAAAGAATAGCTTTTTGTTATGGTGATACAGTGTAAAGTAAAATTGGGGCAAAATATTCTGGTTGGTGCCATTGGAACTGATTTCAAATTCGTGACATTAATATAAAGAATAAAGCAATTTAACATTCACTGACATGTCCAGGAATGGATATAAAAATGGGTGAATTTCCAGCTTTAAGATGGCAACATAGAGTTTTCAGGAAGGACTGGAAGTATAGACTCAGATCAATGTTGTAATTTCAAAAATCAGGGAAAGACAGCCGTTGAAGCAATGGTAGGTTGTATCTATAATGGTAGATAAAGCACATTAGTAGCAGGCAAAAGTCATTTTAGTTAGTTATAAAGACACTAGTACTTTTATCAGTCCCATTTCTTTGAAGTGATTGGGCCAAAATCTGCTCTCATTTGCACAAGCACAATTTTGACCACTTGTGCTGACCTGAAGCCAGTTACACTGGCACAGCCAGGGACATAATTTAGTTTAATAGCTCTAAAGGGGTAATAGAAGTGTTTACATTTGTAAAATGACTTTTTTTATATATATATATATGCATGGTGACTAGAAGCCTCCCTCTGAACAAAACTACACTGCAGAGTCAAAGTGAAAAGAAAGAAACTATGTAGATTTCTAGTTCAGGAATGCTGAACATCCCCAGGCAGCAGAAGTCTACTTTACTGTAATAAGCAGACTCTGCACCTATTTCTGTACCAAAGTATGGGGTAGTGAAACAGTTATCAGCAGTTGCAGGTAAATGAATTTCAGAACAGTTTTCATTTTTTAAAACAGTAAGCTAAAAAATTTCAAGTTTTCCCAGAGGCATCTCCACCTTTTTCTTTCTACAGTTCTTGCTTTTGCTAATACATTTCTCTTCAGTTTTCTTTTAATGTTTTTTCCATTGGATAATAGAGTAAATTATCTAGTTTTTTTAATCTTTAAGGATGGAATTATTTACCTAGTACCAGAAGAAATTATGGGGGTTTTAGGTATTTTTTACAAATAATAGAATAAAGAAATAAAGAAATAATAGAATGAACAGACAAAAATCCATTACCTCCAGAATCATGCAAGGATTTTATTAAATATGCTTCTTAAAAATAAACATTAAAATCTGCTTTTAAAAAAATTGCCTTTAAAAATTAAGTTTGAAATATGCCGTTTTCTCTAAGCCAATATACCCAATAGTGAATTAGAGAAAAATTAATTTATTCTCTCCCATGAAAGAACTAATTCTTTTAGATCTTTGTAGGGTTTCTCTTCACTGCACACTGCCATAACAAGCTGAGGTGAGAATGTGACATAGATTAGAATATAAGTAGAAACTGTCTCTTGAAACATTTAAAACAGGAGTGGATGTAGAATACAGTTAGATTTGGAAAGATTAGTGGAAGAAGAATTCCTGATTTGGAAGAAATATTTTCTGGATGAGCTAACATGGCTTATCCCTTCCAAGATTCTGCAAAATGGCAAAATAAAGTTGTCTCTGGTGTGCAGAGTTTTTTAATTCTCACACTAATGGTCTACAGTTCTAAAGTCAGAGCACATTTTTGAAACATTTTAGCCAACATGGTAAGTACTTTAATAATAAAACCCAGAGGAATGTGGTGTTACCCATTGTAAAATACATGCAGAGGTCTTTTCTTTGAACAGCCCTATATTTGAGGTGATGCCAGGACAATTTGACAAAGGTCACCTTTACAAAGTAATGTGTCTTTTGCCAGACATATAAAATCTGTCTTTATACAGCCAGATTATAAACTTTTGAAAAACTGCAGTTCTCGTGATCCCTTCTCAGGAACCCCGACTACCCACAACAAATGCCATGGCTTCCCTTCCTTGGAACAGGGGCCATTCACACAAAAAGAGCAAGGAAGAAGGCTGAAGCCATAGCCTTGGCACATGTCACTGCGTCAGGAGCTTCTGCTCCCAAATTCACCAGTATTCCATCTTCCAAACTCTCAAATACACATGCGTTAAGCATGTGAAATAGAGTCTTAGGGGAGAGAGTACTGTTATTCCGCATGACCCCCTTCAGCTGACTTGGGGTACACATTTTGCTCCAGCAGTGCTTGAGAGCCAGACTGCTCCATTGTCCCCAGTAAATGAGCTTTATTATTTGCACAGATAGAGACACTGTGTCTTATGCTGGTAACACATGCAGATTAATACATTTCTATAGTACAAAAATTGCATGATATGGTGCTTTCTCTTTCCTCCTTCCCAAGTGATAATTTTACAGCAATTAAAATAAGTACCATTTTGTCACTTTGAGTCTGTTTTTCCGATTGTTTCCTATATTCTAAAGCCATGTCATCCAAAAGACATTCAGAAAATAAAATCTCAGATACCAAATCCCTGTTTAATTATACTGAAGTTGATTTACTACGTGTGCTATGCATAGGAAAAGAGAATACTAAGCTGTTCCCTCGGGACTGTTATTTGAGAACTCAATCCCTTATAGTAACAAAGGGCTCCCATAGGGCTTCCCTGTGACACATGTTCTATGTCATAGGTATAAGCAATTCTACCTGTTATTAAATCTGACATATAAAAAAAAATCTCATTAATCTCATTTTTATGTATTGTAATGAGATTCCTGGGTGCATATAAAACAGTATGACATATATGACCTATTATAACCTATTAAGATTACAGTGCCTCTGGCAATAATTAGTAAATGCACCTTGAATTTTAAATAAATAGACATTTGAGTAGTAGCCAAAGAAGAAAAGGAAAAAAAAATGTACATATGCCATTCCCTAAAGCAAATAGAAAAGTTCAGTCTGATTATAAGTTGCTTCAATGTCTGATATGAATGTCAACAGGAATAACAAAATACCTGTGCTGGAGTATGTGTCCCTTTATCTCTCTATACATAAAAATACCTGCCAAAGGCATAGACATAATTATTTGAATGAGTCTATTGTACTAAAAGGATTTTTTTTTAACTCTCCGGTTCACTATGCTGCATTACTTACTTAAAATCTAACACAAATTATTCACTGACTGTACTAGTGTGAAAGTTTAGAAGAAAAAAAAATAATCTCCAACTTAAAATAGTTATGCATGAACACAACAGTCATGATTTTAGGGCCTAATTAAAGAGACTAGAAAAGGTGAGGTTTTTTCTTGTTTTAATTCTGTTTGGGTTTTTTTTTTTAATTAAAGAATTAGAAATAGAACAGCAAAGGGGGAAAAAAAAAAAAAAACCACACAACACAAAAATAACAGGTAAGCCAGTTCTGAAAAGTCATTTAAGGACCAAGAGGTACTAAGTACGGATCATACAAGCTCAAATGTAAAACTGAAATCCAGAACAATCTCTCTCAGCCATTGCCTAACCGTAAAAAAGCCTAAGCCACCAAGGAGGCTCCTCTCTTTAACTTAGCATTCTCTTGGCACCTGCAATGCAGCACTGTATTCATGCCTGATCAGACCTGCTCAAGTCCCAGCTCTTTTGGCTTCAAAAACTAGGCAGAATAATATTTACATCTTTAAATTGTAGTCAGCTGTGAAAAGTAGGAGTCACTTGATCAAGTGAGCTGGAGGTCAGCCCCCAGTGTTTCCTTTACTTTACAGATGAAGACAACTGGCATTTCAACGGCTCAGTCCATGACATCTTCAAATGGCACTTCTAAAGTAGATGAGGTACCTTAAAAATGTCTTTTCCTCTCTACTGCCTTTAAAGGCACTCTGCCGTGATTAGTATAGGTGCAGCTGTCTAAACCTGTTGTAGGTGATAAAAATAGCTTAAACTGTAAATGCTAACAGGCAGCAGATAGTTGGGTGTATGTGTGTGTGTATGGGTGAATGTCTGAAATTAAGCTTTTGTATTTTCAAGCAGAAATTTGCTAGCTGCAACCCATGTGTATTGGTCGTAAATTCTGATAACACTTGGACTAAACAAAAGTGACACATCCTGAATCTTACCATTAATAGAGAGACATGAGAGAGAACCGCCAATTAGGAAGCTAAGTGTGTGCACATACGTACACTATTTAGGTGGGAAACTGCAGGGTTTGGGTTTCTGGAAAGAAAGATAATGTTCAAAAGAAGGGCTCCTGAGAAGTGGTCTCAGAAAGAAAAAGAGGGTCTGAAAAGAAGGTGGTGAATGTCCTGGCTGGAGGAAAGACACTTGGAAGTGGGGGATGATCCTGGAAATCAAAGAGCTGAGTGGAGTTGGATGCTGGGGCAAGCCCAGGGACTTGCGCTGAAACTGGCAGGTGCAAGCAGCTGTGCAGCCCAAACTGACACCACTTTCTGCCCGACCTTCCTGGACAGCAGGGACCTCCCTGTGGGGGAAGGAAATTGAAACCTAGTGAACATAGCACTTTGTAGAGCAAGTGAGCGAGTGTGTGAGATAATCAAACTGGGTAAAAGCCCTAGTGTTCAAGGTTTTTAAATAAATCCCAGTATCCAGCTCCACTGCAGGTTGTTGATTAATTCTGTCTCACCCGTGATAAAACCTTATGTGCCTGAATTTGGGCGAGGTAAATTCTGTCTAAATTGACGTGACTGGGCCTATCATGAAAAGCAATTGTAACCAGTTTCTTTTTTGTTATACAGTTATGAGAGGAGGACACTGCCCATAACAGAAGAGGCTTGGAGCTCTCCAGGATGCTGAGCAACCACATCTCAGTGCTCTTCTCAGCCTGACAGTGCTCCTTCGTGTCAGCAAACACCAGCTGCTGTGCAGCTGAGTGTGGGAACACCTACACCTCTTTCTCAAGCTCATGAAAGCTGTCATCACATAATAAGGAATGCAACTTTTCTGGTGACAGAAACCAAGCAAAGAAGAAAAACTCCATGAGCAAGTGTTGAGGGGAAGGACCCCTATTCCCAGCATTAATCTGCGGTTTTATCCAGAAACTAAATAGTGCTGTAGGAAGAGACAGATAGGATGTTGTCTATAAGACTAACTGTAGCTCATCTTTTTCGCCAGGATCCAAAGAACTGTGGTCCAGAAGGTGAAAGAGGTACCTCAAATGACTGAAGTGGGATTCAAGTACTTCATTTCTCAGTTATAGAATCATAGAATCATAGAATCATTTAGGTTGGAAAAGACCTTCAAGAGTCCAACCATCATCCATGCCCACTAGACCATGGTACAGAGTACCTCGTCTATGCGCTTTTTGAATACCCCCAGGGATGGTGACTCAACCACTTCCCTGGGCAGCCTATTCCAATGCCTGACAACCTTCTCAGTAAGGAAATTTTTCCTAATATCTAACCTAAATCTCCCTTGCCTCAACTTGAGGCCATTTTCTCTCGTCCTATCTCCAGCCACCCGACAGAAGAGACCAGCACT
>JANXJC010000005.1:23675943-23700448 GCA_027564655.1 Leptodon cayanensis
CCCCTTTGGCCAGTTTGGGTCAGCTGCCCTGGCTGTGTCCCCTCCCAGCTTCTTGTGCCCCTCCAGCCTTCTTGCTGTCTGAGCATGAGAAGCTGAAAAACCCTTGACTTCGTATAAACACCACTTAACAACAACTGAAAACGTCAGTGTGTTATCAACATTCTTCTGATACTGAACCCAAAACATAACACTAGACCAACTACTAGAATGAAAATTAACTCTATCCCAGCCAAAACCAAGACAATATATTGCTGTGGTTAGTGAGATCATAAATTCGCTCTAGGGTCCAGCTCATCCTGCTGAAATATACTCAGGCACTTTTTAAGTAACAGGATTACACAACAAGTTATAGAAATGGGAGCTGGTGAATAATGCATTATATCAAAATTGCAAGAGGAATTTAGATTGCCAGAATGCTGAGCTAACTGCAGCTTGACCAGCACTTTGGAGGAGATAGAGATCTTCCTGGCTTCTGAAGGAGTAATAGGAACCGCAGTGACTGTAGTGTGGCAGCTTGGGGAAGGTGCTAGGAGACAGAAAGCTTAATTCTTTTTCTAAACTGGCAAAAGAGGAGCTTCTCTGCTCTTTTGTGCTCAAATTGTTTGTGGAGACAGGAAAATTCAGTTGAAACAGATTTATTTTCGTGAAAAGTTAAGTTTCAAATAATAGGTATTATTGTTGTAGAGTTTCCAGGCAGTTCCAATTAAAGTAACATTCATTTGGGAAGACAAACCATAGTTACATTTCCTTACCACAAGGCAATATTTGAAGAGATTTTTGCCTACTATATCACACTGCATATTACTTTCATAATGTTTCTGAACAATAACAGGTGCTCTCTGAATGTTTGGTACCCCACCTTGACCTGAACTAGAACTTCTAGTCCCAGAATTACTGGCACCATGAGGAGACTTGATCCAAGAGAAGCAGTTTGAAACAAGATGAAGTGTATGGCAAACTCACACATGAAGGAAATGACAAGCTGGGACAATCCTCCCCATTACAATTATAGGCAGGTATAATACCTCTGAGGTTTGGCAATGTTGCTTCACTGGTACTGTGTGTTAAAATACTGCAGACTAACAGTTTATGCTAAGAGGGAATAATAACTTGACTCCAAATTGTTCATGTACTTTATAATGCAGTTAGACTTCATGGGAATTCTAACACTTCTTGTTGTCAGTGTTTTTATTCTTTTCATAACAGTAATACTTGCTACTGTCTGTATCAACTGCTTAGCTTATTTGTCCTGTTCTTGGGGTTTTCAGTTCTGAATTTCTTATCATTATATGTCAAACTTTGAGACTAGCTGTCTGCTTTCTATCAGGTAATCTTAAGATTTCATCACACTGTTTTCTCTTTTAAAAACTCATCCATAGGTTTATGTAAAGAGATTCAGTATATACTATAAATTTCATGTCTTTGTATAAATGCAAAGTTCCTCAGTATTTTTGATAGAAATGTCCTTCACAGCAATAATATGAAACAATTTTATATCTAGTGATGTAATTGGAATGGCTGAAATCCAGCCTGGGACTGAGCTTTTATGCAGCTGGTATGTCTGCCAATGCTTTTTGCAGCAGCTGCCTACCTTCACTGTACAGTCCTGATATGATCTGGGCATGCTGAATGAAATTTTCTTTTTTTTTCCTTCTTTCTTTTTTAATACGTTGCTAAAACACAGAAGCAATTTCACTGGGCTTAGTCTGAAGGATTACTGAGCTTCTCAAATTGAGGTGGACAAATAGACTACATTGATTTCACAAATGAAAGTTAAAAATATAGAAATGTTTACTCAAACATCAAGAGGTTTTGAAAGCAGAGCAATAGTTCATGTGGACATACAAGAATAGGAAGAAACCTTTACTCTGCAAATGAAGACAATTCTCTTCAATCGCAATCTGTTGCTCTTACCTTTCGTGAGGGAAATAAAACTGCCACATGCCTCATAAGTGTGTGATATGAGCGCATACATAGAAAATAATTTTATCAGTGGATACCAGAGGGGGATTTTTCTTTACATAGCTATTTTTCTATTTGGTCTTCAGTAGAGACAGCTAATGGTAGGTTTTGAGGCAATAAAAATAGTTTCACAAATAAATATTCTGCATAGTGCAAAAAGAAATGGCTAAACCAGAGAAGCAACTGAAGTCCTTAAAGTAGAGCTGTTAAGCCTCAAGAAGGATGTGTGGGGGTGTGTGGGGTGACAGCAACAGCGGCAGCACCAACTTATGCACCTGTATGAATGCTTGATTAGGGGCCAGCAAAGATGACTTTTCTCAACAGTGTCCAGTGAAAGAATGAGAAGCAATGGGTAAAAAAGCTTTACTCTAAGGGTGGTCAAATGTTGTAACAGGTTGCTCAGAGGGGTTTGGGTTTGGGAGTCTCCATCCTTGCAGCTATTCAAAACCTAACTGGATGCAAGTCTCAGCAATCTGCTGTAGGTGACCCTGCTCTGAACAGAGAGGCTGGACTAGACAGTCTCAAGAGGTCCCTGCCAACATCAACTGTTCTGTGATTTCTGTGAAAACATCTGAACTGTTTTTTCAACTTTCTTCTCCTAGAGGTAGACCTTTGCATATGCTCAGAACTGCACCAGCCTTGACATGCTGAGAAACTCAATAATAACAAGCTCAGGCCAGGACACAGGTGTTGCTCTCCTGTGGCTTAGCCTGGCTTGATTGTGGCTTTGTTTATTAAATTGTTAAAGAATACTAAAGGCACATTATTGAGGTCAATATTAGCAAGTGCATTGGTAATGTTGTTTTCTTTTAAAATACCCTGGAAGATGGCTTTATCACTCCTTCCTACAAAGTTACGTTTCTGCTTTCTTTTCCTATGAATGGGAGAGCCAGGTTTAATATTAAAACATTTATCTCCCAAATAAGAACCTTTGCTACTATTTTATTTATTTAGGCACTAATATGGTTGAACAGTGACAGCTCTAATGCTTTTTGGCTAGTGGAGACCTCAACAGAGAATTTTGCAATAGACATATATGGATGTATTGTCATACATCTGTGTGTTCTCATGCGTACTCATGCACATGTGTAATACTTGGTGATAGCTAACAAAATCACCACAGAGGGCTACTGCACAAGCACATAACCTCACAAGAACCTTGTAATGTGTTTATGTGATAGTAAAAAACAAACAAACAAACAAACAAAACCCAACCAAACAATAAAACTATGGAAATTTCTTGCAAACAATACCTTATTACAAGCTGTAACTCAGAGGGGATTTTGGTAAGTATTTCCAACAGGCTTGTGGCAATTTAAGATGATGACAAAAGTTCACAAATGTTACAAGGTCCTTTACAAGGTCAAGATCTTTTTTTCCAATTTCATAGGTACAGAAACTAAATATTCTCATGTTGTTAGTGTTATCTAGATAATGAATAATATATACAATACTTGTTTTGAACAATCTTGTTCCCTTAAATCTCCATTGCATTATGTTGCCACTGCATGTCACTGCCAAAACAGAAAGACAAAGAAAAATTTTATTGAGAACTATAATGGGCATCATTATCCTGAACATAAAACCCACCTTTATTGTTGCAGGGTTTTTTGGCTTTGTTTTGAGCAGTTTAATTAATTCTATGTTAAATAAAATCACTGTATAAAATATAGAAGTGATATACAGAGAAATATAAGCTGTTTGGAAGAACGAAAAGTTCTACACTCCTTTGAATGCCCTGATCATGAAACTTTAGAATGCATTTCCTCTAGAATAGTTTTGGGGACTCATTACATCTTGAGTTATTTCTGGAGTGTGGCCCGCAGTCAACAGGAGATAGGAAGGGCTCTGTCACATAGAATAGTCTGTGACTGGTGATTTGCTCTTCCCAGGAAAGTAAAACATGAATGTTTTAATTCTCTTACACTGGAAGAACTATATCTGAAGTGAATGCTCTAACAGCTAAGGCACTATACAAAAACTGGCCAGTGGCACTCTTTCTCCCATTCAGCTATGAACCTCCCAGGAACTGAAACCAATCTACAAGTCACAAAAATTTATAAACTTCAGAGGAAGCCCAGGCAAATGATGCCTAAGTAGGCATTATATTGCTTCTGAACTGGAGTAAAGAAATATCCGACCTAGAACATGGGCACAGGGATTGCTGGGCTCTGTCTGCCTCATATTCATAGACACAACCTTTCCTTTTTCATTGCATCAGGTGCTTATTACTTGTGAATTTCCTGTCCTCTTAAAAAGGTGTGTTTTGTTTGTCTGCATCAGTTGAACTTTCATACTTATTGCATGTGATGCATATTCATAGTACATAAATATAGAAAACAGACAGGCAATACTCTAAATAAGTATAGTGTATCTATAAGTAGCTAGTGAGTAATAAACAGCAATACAATAGAAATTTGGGCAGAGCTGCCATTTAGGTATCAAACAAGTGCCAGTGAAACCATTATCTGACACAATGTTATACTATATATAGGACAGAAACTGTAGAAATATTTATTTTAGAAATGTTATAAAGGTTCTTTTCTAATATGAAGGTTAATTATTTTATCTTACAGCTACTAGGTTTCCAATTTTGCACCCAAACTAATACATAAAACTGCATGAAAAATGACCAAAGGAAATGTCACATCTTAAAATAGTAAAAGAGAAGAAAAAATAGAAGTGGCAACTATTGAAGAAAGGGCAGATAAAGAGGCTGCAGGCTTTTGTCAAATTGAGTTAATCCAGGACCTTTCAAATATATCATAGTGCTCCAACATTTGGATTTCTGTATACTTCTGTGATCCTGTCATCTAGTTTGCATCACACTTTTATTTGAACTAGGCATGAGTAGGAAGGCAGTGCTTGAACCCGTAAGGAGCGAAGAAATAATCACAACAAGCACCTCTTTATATCTCCTGATTCTACATAAATGATGCCTGACACCTGTTCTGGAGTCACTGACAATTTTGCCTAACTAAGCTGAACTACAATCATCACAAGAAGACCTGCTCTTTCAAATGTGTTAAGGAAACAGCCATTCATGCTAAAAGAGATAGCTTTTTTCTTATTTGTAAATAAGCAAGTACAGCACTGCTTGTAGGATCAAATTTTGAGTGCTTTACCAAATCTGAAGGATACCTGTGTGCCACATTGTGTTTTGATATGAAAGATACAAAAAGCAGAAGCAGCACTTCAGATACAATAATAGCATATAAGAAGACTGTGTGAATATGTGTGTGTGTGTGTATGTGCATGTATTTCTGATGCTTATCTATTGCTATGTATACATCCATATGAAACATGCACATGGTATCTTAGCATCTTTTCACTTTATTATCTGTCCATATCTACTATGGTGCAAAACTGTAGACAAGAAGGAAAACAAACTTTTTAGTAACTGCTATCTCAGCTAATCTGCGATTGATATACTTTCATGTCCAGACATTCTTATTAAAAAAGGAAGGAGTTGACATACACATTCACTGATAATTCATGTATCAAGATTCCTAGGAACAAAGCTAGTAATATTTTACACTAAGGATTAGCATGTGCAGAGTATGAGATTGTTAAAGGCTGTAAAATTATAGTAGGTGCTCTCAGCAGATATTCCTTGTCTGCTGGAAAATAAAAAAAAAAAAAGAACATTGTAGTGTAACATCAGTCAGGTATAAAAATCAATTGTATTTCAACTCGAAGCATATAAGCCTTTTAGCAAAGAGATCTTTGAGTCTGGTAATAGTGAATCAGTGACATTTCACATGTCTAATGACTTGCCATGTTAAAAAACACACAGTATTTTCACAACTGCAATTGTAATGTTTATTTCTTTGTCTTCTTCATGTGTTTACTATCAGCAGAAATACAGGAGTACAGATTCTAGATTTCCTTAGACATCTTAACTGGACCCCTTACAGCAGCCGTTGCAGAAGGAAGTATCCATATTCAATTGCAATCTTCAAAATAACAAGCTGCAACGTGACAGCAAACTCTCCCTCCACCCTTAGCTTTGAATCAAGGATGTTTGAACTACAACATGCAAGGAAATTTGCTGCCTGGTGAGATCACCTGGTGTTTGCTCAGCCCCTGATTATGCCGCCTGACTTTGGGATACACTTCTGTTGACAGAAAAGAAAAAGTGATGTTAGGATAGCTCTGTGCCATTAAAAATTCTCTCACACTGTGGGAGGGACACACACACCTGTTTCATTAAAGGAAAAATATCAAAGTACATTCAGCTGCCTGTAGAAGTAATTTTAATTGCTCTTTGAACTATTTCAGTAGCACAAAGAACACCTTTTCTGGTGCATGTAGGGCCATACTATACATGAATTTTGAGTATTACAGTTCTATTTAAGAGACTGGGCCAAGCTGGGTTGCTCATTTTGCTCTGCTTACTTTAGGCTTGTGTTAAGAATCTTACATTGTTCTGTAGCTGTGAAATAAGGATATATACAGACACCATAACTTTACTCTCAGAGCTGCCTCGTGTTTTCTTTACTGTCAATTGCTATTTGCACAAAAGATTTCTAAGGTTATTGTTAAGATAAATGTACATGGTTTTGAGAAATATGCAAGTGCACAGAAATCCAATAAAGGGCTTGGATATTTACAAAGTCCAAAGCAAGCACTGGATGTAGCAACCCTCTGTGCTGTTTTTTAGAGCTGAAATTATATCTTACATGGATGTGACACTAATAACTTTGTATAGAAACTGACAATTTTTATAGTAACTATATTTCCAAAGGACTAATCAAGGCTAGTGATTTCCTTCTAAAACATAGCCAGAAGAAATTATGTCAGTGCCTTCTTGCTACTCTTTTTGTAAGTACCAGATGGATGCAGTTTTTCTCAAGGACTCAGAGACTTGGATTCCAAGTCCTTCTCACCCTCATGGTCAACACATGTCCTGGTGGGAAGAGAGCATCCTAGCACCATACAATAGTAGAACATGCTGTGTAGCCGCCTTGATAAAATTGGTGTGCTATTTAGAAAGGAATGTGTGACCTATGGACCAAAAGGAAAGAGCATCAGCAGGAATATAATTCTCTAACTTGGGTGTTCAGCTGACAAAGTGGAGTCCTGGTTCTTGTCTTTGCTACCACAATTACTCCCGATATTTATCTGGTGCTTACTTACTGTAAAATTCAAGGAAAGGAACAGCTACAGTGCATTTCATCAGTGACCCAATCCTACCAATGTGCATTTGGAAGGACTACTAAACTGGAATAGTTTTGACATAGGGAGAAGCGAGTAGTAAGATGCTGCAGGATATAGCCATTTAATGAATGTTTAGAGGCAGATCAACAAATAGGGAAATACTTTCAATGGAGACATACTTGTAAATGGAAAATAATTTGGGTTTCATTCAAAACAGAATATGCATTGGCATTCAAAATAGGACCTATCAATCATTAAGTGTGTAAGTATTCATTATTTGGTTTGTGGCTTTTTTTTTTTTAAATCATTCTGTGTTATACTTCTTAACAGTGATTCCATTCATTGGCTTCTTTTTCAGGCTATTTGTTTTTTTAACAGACATGAAGTCCTGTAAATAAATCAGTCTTACGATGAAGACTTGCCTGCATACTTGGGTTAGCTGTACCTGTGATTCAGGTCCTCAGTTTTCTAGTGTGATCTACTTCTGTTATGCAACTATTTCAACACCCATGAATTTCTAATAAAAAGACTTGTTTATGAGCGTAATAAACACACAAAACATTATGGAATCATGAAACAGCTAATTAACTTTGTGAATTTAATGTCCTGTCCTTGCACATGAAAACTAATTAGTGATTATATGGATTCCTGAATCAAATTTCCTTCCTTTTTCTCTTCATGTGGTTGTTAACTTAAATTCAAGAGATTTGTGGTATTTTTCCTTTACTTTTCTAAAAAGGATGTTCGAGTTCATAGTTAATAAAAAGCTGTATTTTCTACGCACTCTGAATCTGCTGGTGTTTCATCGTTGCCTATTTGTTTCACAGAGTTGCAAACAATTTGTTCACATTTTATCTTAGAGTTACACGCTCATCTCAGCTTTATTCAGGAGGCTAAATTCAAGCACGACTCAAGCAATAGTTCCCTAGAATTTAAAGCTAGTCTGTGCCTAGTCTTGGGACAGTTATGTGGGGAAATCAGTTAGGACTCTTCCTTCCCTGTATGTGGCTGACTTAGAATTAAACACAGCAGTGCCTCATGCTGAACTGAACATAATTATGGTGCTCAGGGGGATAGGAAGTTTGGGCAGTGATAGACGCTCCATGCCTTGAGTAAGTGAGTAAGGACCAGTGAGGCAAACTCACCATGTCCTACTGACAGTCAATAGTTGTGGCTACACCCCAAAGTTAGTAGCAGACTGAAAGCAGTAATAACACATTGATCTATTGCAGTATATTACGAAAACTTCAGGAATAGCTGTGCTCCAAGAATTTTCTGAAGTTTCCTCATTCCTTCTCATGGATTGCTTTGTTGCTGTATCACAGTCTATTTGGTGCTATGCTTATAATCACAATTAAATCAATTGTAGGGCGATCCCTGCCACAGACATCGGTATGGAAGAGTGGAAAGTACACAAGGCAAGAAATACGGATTCTAGCCCGGGCCATTAAATGGATCAAAGGCATTTGTGAAGGTTGGAAAGACAATTGGATTAGGATCCTGGCACAGCATAGGTCCAGGCTGCAGTTCTGCCACAGGATGACGTGGCACAAACATTCACCAAGGCAGAGGGACAGGGAGGCCCTTCCAGATAGGAACTGCAGAGAGGAAGACTGCTACTCTCTGAGATGGCAAAAGTGCTCATTATAGACAGAGATTTGTTGTAGCATTATTTCCAACTGTATGCTTCTTTATTGCCTCAACAGCTGTTGGAAAAACAGTACGACTTGGGGAGCAAAGGTAGATAAGGTAAATTCAGCCTCTGAATGAAGTCAATTACAAAGATGAATAACAGTGAGACACAAGGGTCCTTTATGTAGCTATTTCAAGAGCCATAAAGTCATGGATCAGCAATATCAAAACAGAGCAAAGATTAGTGGTCCCACTCCTTACAAAATGTCAGTTGCTGCTCATTTCCTGAACAAGAAGTTTCATAATAATCTTTTTTTTTCTTTATTTTTTCTTCAGTAAGGTAATGATACACTGACAAGTTCAGTGTCTTCTTTTTAAAGATGCTGTTAGTTCATGAGGAAGATGCAATTGTTTCAGCTAGTGGAAATTAAAGCGGATTAAGGACTAAGTATGAGTTAGTTGTGTAACTACTGCAGAAAAAGAAACTGCCACAATGGCTAGTCTTAACAGAAGTGAATATAAAGTACAGAAAACAATTATCCTGCTCTACTTCAGTCCTGAAATGAAACATTACATTGAATCAGCAACCAGCATTGCTGTATAGGGGGAAACAAATAGTTAACAGTTTTAGAATATAAAACCTTTGAAGCAGAAAGCATAAGAAAACCAAGAATATTCTGCCAAAGTGATAACCAACAGAGGATGTGATAACTCTCCCTGGAAATATATACAGGGACATCTCAAGGCAGACTCACTAATCAGCCAACAGAAAAGTAGTAATGGGCTTGAACTGTGGAAAGGCAATCTTAGATTGGATATTGGACATATCTGCCAAAGTACAAGCTCAGTTAAAGGAAAAATATTGCAGCATACTTGATGCTACTTCACAAGACTCTCCATTTCTTTCATCTTACTAGTTGTAATATCTTACTGGTTTTCTTTTTTTTTTCCCTCCTTATTTGTTTTTTTATTTCATTCATTTGCTACTTACATATTTTATTAACTGTGGGCTCTGCTTTTTGCTTGCTTGTTTGCTTTAACCTGAGATTCCAAAGCCTTCTGCTTACCCAAACCACCACCAGTCTTCAATACCACATGAGCTGAGAGGTCTAACCATAAAGATGGGGATGTCCAGCCCAGTTGCTACCTTAACCTGCTTTTACTGATCCAACCCTAGATCCAGTCCCCTGTCCTTCCCTCTCAGTGACAGTGTCGTGGTTTAACCCCAACTGGCAACTAAGAACCACGCAGCTGCTCACTCACTCCTCCCCCCACCCCGGTGGGATGGGGGAGAGAATCGGAAAAAAAAAAGTACAACTCGTGCCTTGAGATAAGAACAGTTTAATAATTGAAATAAAATATAAAATAATAACAACAACAACAATAATAATCATTGTAATGAAAAGAAAGATAAGAAAAAGAGAGAAAAAACCCAAGAAAAACAAGTGATGCACAATGCAATTGCTCACCGCTCACTGACCGATGCCCAGCCAGTACCAGAACAGTGACCGGGGCCCCCACGGCCAAATCCCCCCAGTTTATACACATCCTCGCTGGCAGAGCATGGGGAACTGAAAAAACCTTGGCTTAGGATAAGGGCCACATAGCAACAACTAAAACATCAGTGAGTTATCAACATTATTCTCATAATAAAATGCAGCACTGTACCAGCTACTAGGAAGAAAATTAACTCTGTCCCAGCCAAAATGAGGACAGACAGGTTTCCCTCTGCTCAGATTGAACAGACAACTTGATACTCTGCACCCATAAATGCCTTTATTGATCTAAACGATCTTTAAAAAAGTATACTGAGCCCTTAATGCATGACTCCTCTAGTGAAAGAGAAAAGTAGAGATCCATCACCCCAGTAGAAGGTCCCAAAAATCATATAGGCAAATTTCTTCTAGAAGACCATCTTCTGAATTTTCTTCCAGGGAGCTGCAAAAGCAGTCCTGCAGGGGGTAATAATAATTCTAAATGGTATACAAAAAGCTGGTATAGAGACTTCATTGTAAGTCAGCCCTTCGGTGAATCCTTATGGTGGCAGAGGTATTCCTACATGCTCCTCATTTATGATGAGTATAAAGGTTCATTTAGGTACAGGCCTTGTCTAGAATGGTTCTTTATATCCTCACTCCCCACATCGTGAGACTCAACACAGCAAAGCAGAGTCAGACGTACAAAGTTGAAGGCTGAGGTGCTAAATCTTAAAATCCACCATGAAGTTCTGATTTCACAGTTACTTGAGATCGTTCCACAGTTTTCTGATTACAGAACTTTTTGCTCTAAAGACATAATCCTGTGGGTTGCAGTGGGTAGTTTACTAGGCTCTACTGTACTACAACACAAGACCTTGGCTGTCTAAGAATAACCTGAAGAATGATGATATTACTGAGGTGATGGGGAAAATAAGTTTACAAGTCTGCATAGCACAGAGGACCCTGGAAGCCATAGGAAGGTATGGCAAATTATAGTAAATAATGGTGTTTAGTGATGTCCCAGTTCTGGAGTAGACTCTTAGATTACTAAGTACCCAGCATCTGCTAATACATAAAAGAAATAAACAGGGAAAGTTATAATGGGACATATCACTATATTTATACTGTCTCCTCTGGCTAGTGGGAAATTACCAAGCAAAGATTTTTCATCTCTCAAATCATTTCCGTATCAAAGCTAGATCAATGTTGAAAGAGATTTTTAACTGTTATTTTTCAGAACAAACAGTACCTCTCCTCCAACTGTGAAATTAATAGGGAAGGTAGCACTGAAGAAATCTGCTGTATGCTGGGGCTGCTGACATGAGTGGAAAAAAATTATTGCAGTATTGCACTCAGAAGAAATCAAGAGAAAACAGATTTTGTAGCTACAAAGCACTAAATGCCAAGTGAACATGGCTGAATTCTTAATTGCGTCTCAAAAATTTGTTCACTAGACAATAAATTACACTAAAAGCCTTCACAAAAAAAAGTCTGCTATGAAAGAAGATTAATTTTCTCCTAATAAAAACTGTATTTCATTATTAATCTGTGAGTTTTGTAAAGTCTGAATAAACTTCAGTCCTAAATAAATCAGGAATATCCAGCATTAGAGATGGAAATCTAGAGCTTTGTTATGAAACTATATATTACGAATAGCTTTTAGATAATCTGATATATGGGCTGAATGACCTACCAATGATTCAACAACAGGTAGTTCAGAGAAGGCCATCTCAGATGTAACAGATTTCAAGATTCTTTTTTTAATTTCGAGGTGAAAGTAAGGCAGCTTCAGAGTAGACACAGTGACAGCAGACACAGATAAGCCTGATGTACTCCTTGCCTTCGTCTCTGTCTTCACCAACAAGGTCTCCCAAGCCTCTGTATTAAGAAGCAGGGTTCAAGGAGGAGCGTACATAGCAGTGGATTAAGATCAATTACTTGACCCATGCCAATCCACATGCTGCATTCAAGGAAGCTGAGAGAAATGATTCTTGCAAGGCTGTTTTCTATCGTCTTGGAAAGGTCATAGAGATCAGGAGAGCTCCTGGATGACTGGAGAAAGCAAATGTTGCACCTGTCTTCCAAAAAGTCCAGTCACTCCAGGATTTCTGATTGAGAGGAGAGCAGGGGGTGCCATTCACCTTGATTTCAGCAAGGCTTTCAACACTGACTCCCACAACATTCTTGTATCCAAGGTAGAACACTACTGTCTGCATGGGTGAACAACTACGTGGGTAAAAGCTGGTTGGATGATTGGGGCTCAGGGGTTCATGGTTAATTGGTCATAATCTACCTGGAGGCCAGTAACATGTGGAGTAATGCAGGGGTCTGTCCTGGGAATGTCCTCTTAACAACTTTATCAATGGAGGAGGTGATGGAGGGTACTCTAATCAGATCTGCAGATGTCAGCACATTGGAGGAAGCAGCTGGTGTGTGGGAGGGTAGTGCTGCCATCCAGAGGGACCTAGACAGGCTGGAGGAATGGGCTAACAGGAAGCTCATTAAATTCAGGAAGGCCAGATGCAAATCACTGTACCTGGGGAGGAAGAGCCCCTTACAACAGATACAGGCTGTGGCTTGACTAACTGGGGAGCAGCTCTGTAGAAAAGCCCCTGGGACTCTGACAGACAGTAAGCTGAACATGAGCTAGTAGTCACCTGGCAGCAAAGACATGTTAACAGGAGCAGAACCTGTAGATCAAGGGAAAGGATTATCCTCCTCTACTCGGCACACTTTGGACAGTGTCTCAAATATTGCACCCAGTTTTGAGCTCCCAGTATCAGACAAACATCAGTTAACTAGACAGAGTTCAGTGTAGGGCCACCACAATGGCTAGATGTTGGAGCACTTGACCCATGAGGACAGGCTGAGGGAGCTGGGCTTCTTCAGCCTGGAGAAGACAGCTTCAGAGGGACTGAGCAATGGTGCCCTATCACAAACTGGGAGGTATATTGCTTTAATATCCATGTTGAGTATTTAATTTTACTTTAATTTCCTTTAATTTAATGATTGCAAGGATTTTGTAATCTAAATGTCTTAACTTGAGAGCACACAGTTAAGAAAGAGAGGGGAAGAAAGTTGTACAGCTAATGACAGCAAATTCTACTCATTCTATTAGGCAAAAACAAGGCTTTGTCATATGTTAATTTATTGAATTAGAATGTGAATATGGTAAGCAATAATGCTGTTTTGACAGTGAGTGATAAGGAGATTTTGATAAAATATTTATGAGGTTGTGGTTTTTTGACACCAGCGATTGTGATTGAATCTTTTTAAGGTCACCATGACACTGAAGAATTTTGACAAGATATTTATGAAGGCATTGTGGTCCTAAAGATGGATGTAGATATGGAAGTGATGTAAATTGGATGAATTCATGAAAGACAAATATATCAGGGGCTATTAAGCACAAAGATATCAATTCTGTCTCAGGAAGTCAGACAGCTTAAAGCTGGGAGGTTATACCAGAGAAGTATCACTAGCTGCTTGTGCTTTTCTTAAACTCTTTTTATAAGCACTATAGAATAATTACAGATGAAGAGAAGATATTATGTGTCATGATTTAACACTACCCAGCAACTAGGCACCACGCAGCTGCTCTCTCACTTCCCCCCACCCAGTAGGATGGGGGAGAGAATCAGGAAAAAAAGTAAAACTTGTGGGTTGAGATAAAGACAGTTTAATAGGGCAGAAAGGAGGAAGAAAAAGAAGAAATAATAATAATAATAATAATATGATGATGATGATGATGACAACAACGATTGATGACAATAATAATAATGAACGAATTGGAATATAAAAAACAAGTGATGCACAATGCAATTACTCACTTCTCGTCAACTGACACCCAGTTAGTTCCTGAGCTGCGATCCCCCGCAGGCCAACTCCTCCCAGTTTATACACTGGGTATGATGTCACATAGTATGGAATACCCCATTGGGCAGTTTGGGTCAGCTGTCCTGCCTGTGTCCCTCCCAACTTCTTGTGCCCCTCCAGCCTTCTTGCTGGCTGGGCATGAGAAGCTGAAAAATCATTGACTTAGTCTAAACACTACTGAGCAACAGCTGAAAACATCAGTGTGTTATCAACATTCTTCTCATACTGAACCCAAACCATAATATTATACCAGCTACTAGTAAGAAAATTGACTCTATCCCAGCTGAAACCAGGACATTATGTCAACTGGAACTTTGGTCTGACCCAATATGTCCAGTCCAATGCACAAAGTACAAAGGTACCCTCTTCTGAGATAATATAACTACCTCTAAACCTAAATGAAGATGTGGATTAAGTGATGAAAGTTACAAAGGGGTATGTAGAAGCAAGACTTCTTTAGAGCTTTCCTGAAAATGTTCCTTCTGAAATCTGTTAAACATTTTCTTTGGCCAAGCCAAAAGAATTGGAACTCTGACACTGGTACTAGGTTGATAACAAGATTTTGTTTTTCAGTTCTTTTTTTTTTTAATTTCAGATATAGAAATGCCTGCTTTTCCTCTTAATTTGTGTGACTTTCTGTAGCAATTAAAATGTGACTGCCCAGAACCTCAGCCTAAAATATGGAAAATATTAAATTAAAAAAATAAAAAAATAAAATGTTTTGTTTCAATAAATAATGGAGACTCTTCACTTCTTTTAAATGAGGTAATGTCAACTATTCCATTAAAAGATTGAATTTAAAGAACACAGTTTCTAAAAGAAAACAAAACTTTTCAGATTTTAGGACTGATCTTATTTTTATGTTTGGTCTTTTTTAGGACTGTAAATATATTTTTTTTAATAATCAACTCTTTTAAATAATCTTTCACCACCAGTAGTTTTAAGGAAAGAAATGAAAACTAGTGATGATACTTATTGCAATGGAAATGGCTTGTCTCAAAGAAATATAATAGTGTGCAAAAAAACCATGAACTTTTGACTGTGTTAAGAAGGCAATGAGGTATGTGAGCAGAGATTAATGAATGAGTCCAGAAAGCAATGGGAAAGAATGGCTTTAAAAATCTTCACTTCTAACGTGTGGTAGCGTGCCCTGGTGAAGTTATGATTAGCATTTTCAACCTACTGAAATTAATAACAAAGGCTTTACCAGTTCAAATGCAGAATAGAGTTCAGCCTAATTGTGATGTTCTAATGTCTATGCTGTTGGCACAGACAGCTCCTGCCTTGGCAATATGTGAACTTGTCCTAGTAGTGGAAATTCATTGCAGAATAATGTGTTCATATAAAGTATCCTGGGACTAAAAGCATCCTAACTGTACTAGCACATCATTGTACCTGAACATTGAAAACATGCTAGGAGGGCTATGCCAAATCATACAGACTTTTCTCTCACTCTGAAGCTAAAAAAAAAAAAGTTTCTATGCCTTGCACTCCAACACTCAGTTTACTAACGCCTTACATGTGAACTCTTCACTGCTACATTGATCTTTACAAACTCCTCAAATCTCTTCTAACTGCAGTGAAAACTGAAAATAAATAAATTTTTAAAAATTCTGGCCATCCCGATATGCTTTGGCAAGTACCTCACTCAGAAAATAGCCTAAATGTATCACAGAATCACAAAATTTTTGAGGCTGGAAAGGACCTCTGGAGATTGCCTGGTCCAACCACTCTGCAGATGCAAGACTTTGTTCTGCTTCATGAGGTTCCCATCAGGCTTCTTCTCTAGCCTGTCAGGGTCCCTTTGAATAGCAGCACAACCATCTGGTCTATCAACCTCTTCTCCCAGTTTTGTATCAATCATCTGCAAAGCTTCTGTGTGTGTACTCTGTCCCACTATTGAGGGGAAAGGTCATTAATGAAGATGTCAAACATGACTTGACCCAGTATTGACTCTTGAGGTACACCACTAGTGACGAGCCTCCAGCTGGGCTTTGCGCTCCTGATCAAAACACTTCAGACTGGCAGTTCAGCCGGTTACCAGTCCACCTCACCATACACTAGCCTAGCCCATACTTCACCAGTTTGTCCATGAGGATGTTATGGAAAACAGTATCAAAAGCCTCCCTGAAGTCAAGATAAACAAGATGTCCTGTTCTTCCCTCTTCCACCAACTAGTCATTTTGTTGTAGGAAGCTACCAGGTTGGTCAAGCATGTCTTTCCCTTTGTAAATCTGTCCTAACTACTCCAGATCGCCTTTTTCTACTTACTGTAGTTGGAAATTACTCCTGGCTGAATTTGCTCTCTTGCTTTCCGAGACTAGGATGAAGTTTACTGGCCTATACTTCCTCTGGTCTTCCTCTTTTTCTTGAAGACAGGATTGAAAAAAGGAATTTAGGATATGGGGATGAGAATGAACCATTACGCCCAAATATAAAGCAGATTTCAAGTTAAATAGCATGTGACTAAACCTGAAATTTCTGCTTCTGTTTTTCATTTGTAAAGTATTACTAATTTTAGCTGAATAATCTAACAGTCAACATGAATGGCACCTAATTATATAATTTACTATTTCAAATCTCTTATATTGCATAAATAATCTAAATGTTAAGTATATGTATTATATAAGAAAATATTTTTCAAAATATGCTTTTGAAAATCATAAAAGTAATTTAATTTAGTATCAGCAAGAATAGCTTAGTCTTATGATGTTACTGAGTTCTTTCTTTAAGGACATGAAATTTTCTCCTAGAAGAATATGCCTCACAGATAGAGAAGATATATACATCCTGGAGGACTCTTCCCCTATGGCAACAATCATTATTTCAAAATAATACTTTGATAATGAAGACAAAGGCAAACATTGTAAGATAATATATATAAATGGATTAAAGATACTGACTCATTTGTACCCCCGTGACAGCAAACAGCAACCAGGAAGGATGACAAGACAATCCAGGGACTAAGGCACAACCCTTCAAAAGATTAATCTCATCCAGCTTTAGGCATCTAAAAGTTAGGTGTATAGTCTAGCAAACTGTCTAGGCTTTAGATCCAGGAAAAAATTCATTCTCTCTGTCACAGGCATATATATTTTAGAGTGGCATCAATCACCTTCTAGCTAAAGTTAGAAGATATGAATCTCAACCTTCTTGTGCAACTTTAGAGAATTCTTTGGTATTTCCTTACGTTAGACTTAGATCCATACAGTCAGGATAATATACATTTTGTCCTAAAAGATCAGGGGAAAATATGTTAAAATGTATGAAATGTTAATATAAATATACTAATACTTCTAAGTGGAAATGAGAGCTCTTATTAGCACAATCCTGGATAAGTCATTCAGTCTGTGCCAGCAGATCCAAATACAGGAACAAAATTAATACCAGAGGATGTGATGGTACCAACTGTGCTTTCAACACCTTTGTGTTTGCACACAAACAAAATGAGTGAACTCTACTAAGGCAAAAAATAAACCCTTACATTCATAACAGGCTACCAAGCACTCAGACTGCCTAAGGGAATGTGAAGTTCATAGATGATGAAGATTTTTGATGACAGATGAATTGTCTACATTTCCATTCTAGATTATGTTTCCTAGGTAAATGAGTACTGTCATTGACTTGTCCCATCAGTCCTGTCAGTGTGACAGAACTGGACAGAGCAGGCACTAACTTGGTGAAATTTTAGTTACACCTGAAACGGGTTGTGCTCTGAGATACATAACTCCCACTGAGTTCTGTGCTAGTTGCTTTTGTGGTTTTGAGGAAAGAACTTTGCCAAAAAGATTTTTTTTATGAATTGTCTGTGAAGTTAAAAGTTAATTTACCCATGCCTTTTGTATACCTTTTCTGTGTGTGATATAATCAGATAATACGTAACTAAGACTGTTAAAAAGCATAAACAGGTCTGAGAATGTGTAGCTACGGTGCATACCAGTGCTTTCTTTGCATCTTCTTTTGATCTTGGTGCTATTTTGGATTTATTTTTAGTAAGCAAGACACAAGCATCAGAAATCCAAATAGATTCACAGGCACCTTCTAGAGTGACCTTCTCAATAGCGTATTTCTAGGTACACCATATAGTCACTCTTTTAGAAGCAGCAAAACAAACAAACAAACAACAAAATCACCCAAGTAATCAAAGCTAAACTATACAGTGAAGAAAATCTCTTAATACCTTCATGTGACCAGCTGAAGACCTGAGATGACATTGCTTAAACACAGATTTTGGGGACAGCTCTGTTATTAGTACAACCAGGTCCAAAAAGAAAGAAAATACAGAGGGAAATCCAGAGTGATTGTGAGTCAGCTTTCATAACCACCTGCATTACACAAAGAGATGAAAAAAATTATTCCAAAAGTTGGTCCAAAGTACTTTCTATTTAGAAAGTATATTTCTAAGCAATCTATCCTGATGTGTTATTTCAGTGTTTAACCAGCCTCCTCACTACGAAGGTACATTATGTTTTGAAGTTAAATATTTCTAGGCTCTTTTACAAGTCCCTGTTATTTTATTCTTAATCCTTTTTCAGTAGTGCTGAAAATCAACAAGGGGCTGCTATCTGCCGCAAAACAAACATAAAATTTGTGCTTCCTTTCACAGCATCTCAGATCATCCTCTTTCCTCCCTGTGTTACATATCTGCTTCCCTTTGTATTTTTCTGCTGAATGTCCTTTCCAATTGCTTCCTGTATAAGCCTCAGCAGGTAAATCAAACCAAAGCAGATGTACAAAAGATGAGACAAGCTGCAAAGAAGAGAGGAAGCTGTAGGTTGAGTAGATAAATTTTCTTGGAGCTGCAGTACATTACCACTGTTGGTCCTCAACTGTATTGACTGCTAGACAGCCCTATTTCTACTGTCAAAACATTTTCTCCATTTTAAGTACCATATGAGTAATTGCAATGATCAGTTCTGTTATCTTCCTTTTCTTCAGTAAGCTGCATAGGGCAAACTCCTTAATTCTGCATGATGGAGTCTGTCTTTCATCCTATTGTTCATTTTGTGGTCCCTGAACTTGGGCTTGTATTCTATATCTTTTCATATATATATTGGGATTTGTGGCAAGGTTTTGGGAGTGGAGGGGCTGCAGGGGTGGCTTCTGTGACAAGACACCAGAAGCTGCCCCAATGCCTGACAGAGCCAGTTCCAGCTGGCTCCAAGATGGACCCACCGCTGGCCAAAGCCGAGCCCATCAGTGACATTGGTAGCATCTCTATGACAACATATTAAAGGAAGCATAAAAAACACTGCACTACAGCAGCTGGGAGAAAGGAGTGTCAATATGTGAGAGAAACAACCCTGCAGACACCAAGGTCAGTGAAGAAGAAGGGGGAGGAGGTGCTCCAGGCACCAGAGCAGAGATTCCCCTGCAGCCCGTGGGGAAGACCATGGTGACACATGTTGTCCCCTGCAGCCCATGGAGGTCAACGGTGGAGCAGATATCCCCCTGCAGTCTGCAGAGGACCCCAGCGCTGGAGCAGGTGCATGTCCCTTGAAGGAACTGTGGTCTGTGGAGAGCCCACACTGGATCAGGCTCCTGGCAGGACCTGTGACCCCATGGAGAGGAGCCCACACAGGAGCAGGTTGTCTGGCAGGAACTGTGGTCCCGTGGGGGACCGATGGTGGAAAAGCCTGTTCCTAAGGGACTGCACCGGGTGGAACGGACCCATACTGGAGCAGTTCTTGCAGGACCCACAGTGGAGAAGTTCATGAAGGACTATCCTATGGGTGGCACCCCATGCTGGAGCAGCGGAAGAGTGTGAGGAGGAAGGAGCAGCAGAGACAACATGTAATGAACTGACCACAACCCCCATTCCCCATCCCCCGGGCTGCTTGAGCAGAAGAGGTGAAGAAGTGGCGAGTGAAGTTGAGCCTGGGAAGAAGGGAGGGGTGGGGGAGAAGGTGCTTTTAAATTTGTTCTTATTTCTCATTATCCTGCTCTGTTTAATTGGCAATAAATTAAACTAATTTCCCCAAGCCAAGTCTGTTTTGCCCATGATGGTGATTAGTAAGCGATCTCACTGTCCTTTTCTTGACCCATGAGCTTTTTGTTGTATTTTCTCCCCTGTCCTTGTTGAGGAGGGAGAGTGATCGAGTGGCTTGGTGGGCACCTGGCATTCAGCCGGGGTCAACTTGCCACAATGTACTAAGATTTAAAAAGTGCTTTATGACCACAGAAGTTCCTGAATAGAGAAAAAAATGGTTTTATGTAAGTTGACTTGTATCACACAATCGGAGAACCAAAGAACGGTTGAGGTTGAAAGGGACCTCGAGGTTGAAAGGGACCTCTGGAGATCATCTGCTTCAATGCCTCTGCTCAAGCAGGGTCTCCTACAATCAGTTGCTCAAGACCACGTCCAGACAGCTTTTCTATATCTTCAGGGATGGGGACTCCATCCACAACCTCCCTGGGCAACTTATGCCAGTGCTCAGTCACCCTCAGAGCAAAAAACATTTTCCCTGATGTTCATCGGGAACCTTCTGTGTTTCAGTTTTTGCCCGTTGCCTCTGGTCCTGTCACTGGGCACCACTGAGGAGAGCCTGGCTCCATCTGATTTACACCTTCCCTTCAGATATTTGTACACATTGATGAGATTCCCCCCAAGCTTTCTGTTCTCTAGGCTAAACAGCCCCAGCTCTCTCAGCCTTTCCTTATGCAAGAGATGCTCCAATCACTTAATCACTGTAGTGGCCCTTCATTGGAGTATCTCCTGTAGCTCGGTATCTCTCTTGTACAGTAGCTTTTTAAGCAGCCATTAAGAAACCTTGTAGCAATTTCCATCTTTTGCTTACAAAATGTCCCCATGCTCTGAAAAAGGGAAAGAAGGCCTCTAGAGAAATCACTGGCGTCATGACCTGATGGTTTGAATCAATAAAAGGCAAGAAGAAAACTTCTTTAGTCTTTTAGGGAACACTGTCCTATGCACCCATATTATAAAGCTCTCCTATACATTAAAGTTAAGCAATACATATCATATAAATCTCTGTTATTATTATTTTCTGTGCAATTTATCCTTAAACTATTGGCTGGTTTTAAGTACATGAGATGCACTTTCATTTCTCTTTTTATTTTCCTTTCCTTCTCTTATTTTTGTATGTGTTCCTATCAATACTAAGTCCATTCCATCATCTGTTTACTATAAAATATTCCCTCTCTCATTTTACACATTCATCTCAGAATGTCTCCAGTCTCCAACATCACTATTTCATCTCCATTTGCTGTTCGTAGCTTCCCTCAAATATATTTTGCAAATGAAAATGAGCATTTCTTTTTTTGGTTTTTCCCCTTCCATTTTTTTCATGAAACTCATGCAATCTACATGTTTCCTTAATATCTATACTTTGTGAATCTTAACAGTCAGGATGCTGGATAAGGACAAAAATCAAAGGCTGCATTATGTCATAGAATCCTTATCATGAACACTGATGTAGATGATAATTTTTGTCTGACCCATAACTAGTTGACCCATGAGCCAACTGAAGCTATAAAAGTAAACCTAAATAAAAAGCATTTTATATGTCTTCCATTAAATCAAAGCTCTCTAAATGAAAATCCTAGGTCTTGGGGTCATTAGATGAATACTTGATACTGTTTTGAGGAGTCAGAGTTTATAAATTAATGAATGAGACATAAATACTACACACTAGTTTAATCTGTGGCAATTAATCTTCCTTCAGTATTTTTCATGCTCTTTAATAGGAAACTGTACTCATATTATTTAGTCTGGATCCTTAAAGTTCAGAAGCATTTCTCAGCATGATTAAACTGTGAAACGTATTTGAAACTAATTGCTTCTGACAACTGCCATTAGACACATATTTGCAAATACATTTTATAATTCCTTAATAGCAAGAAGTTCTTGTTATCTTTTGAACTTTTGGGCTCTGTTGTGAGCAACAAGAAGAAAACACTTTTGCTTTAACTGTTTAAGCACCATGTAGGAGAACAAGTCACAATTATAAACTACATCTATCAAAGGAAGCAGTACAGGTCAAGAAGAGCGTGCTGGCTGATTGTATACATTGATGCTAATTAGACTACATGAAGTAAGAAGAAATGACATCCACATTTTTACAAAAGACTGTTTAAAGTCTTGCTCAATAAACAAGTCTAGAAATCCCATTTTTAATATTGTACATTTAAGATAAACTGTTTTGCTACCATTTAGAAAATGAATCATTCATAATACATTATAGTCTGATTTGTCTCGAAATGATTATACGCCTTTTGTCAGGTGATGCAGCAGACCATAGAATGCATTATGGTAAACGTGCACTACGAGTAAATCACCACATGCTATTTCTCAAATGAATCAATCATGCACTGTATTTCCTGAAATGGAATTTTTGTACTTTCCTAAACTCCTGAACTTGTCCTATAGAAGACTGGGGGGGGGTGGGGTGGGTGCAGTTACTTTATGACCTCCTCATATTTACCAGTTAAGGTTTGTTGACATAAAGTATAAAGCATCAAAAAAATGCCAACAGAGTTATCTCCTCCACAAAGTTTAAAAATCTAACTAGTGAAAGAAGACAGGAGGTACAAAAAAAGGGAGTATTATTGCTAATTAAATTATTTGAGCTAAAGCTCAGAAAAAAAATTTCAACACTTGAGCTGATAGATAGAAATAATGAATCACCCTTTTCAGGTGCTTTTCTCTCTCCATTGACTCTAGACAACTTTGATTAGATGGCTTACTTTTAGATGGTAATCATTAATTGGGATGTATCCCATTGAGTGATTTTCCCTAAATCAGGAAGTTTCTGGTTTTCCCAAGACTTGGTTCAATATCTGATGCAGTCTAGTTCCTTACTCACAGGACTATGAGTCCTACTTTATCTCTGTACAGTGAGGAAGGAATGGAGAGTCCTTTGTCACAACTTCTGTTGAAGCTGTATTACTCTATCGACAGAGTAAAGATCATTATATAAAGAGTAATGGTGCCAATAGAAAGCAAAGTGAACCCTTTTGTCAACGTGCACATTATAAGCCCAGTTAAACTAAAATGAGCATGCTTGCTTCCTGATTTTCAGAGGCTTTTAGCTAGGTCATATGAAAACTAATTTTATTTGGAACAAGCAAAGATAACCCGCAATGGAGAGAAATCTATTTCAGTTCCAAGGTTCAAGTCGTATCTATAGATACCCAGGCTATACAAATAAAGCGAAAATTTCAACATGAAAGATTTATCTCCCCTTTTCTGCACAGGCAATACTTTAAGTAAGTAGCAACTGTAATGAACTTGATGAAGAGATATTTCATATGCCCATTGTACCCTCATTTTCTATGGCTTTCCAAACCCTATATAGAGGAACAGAAGTTAATGTTAATATAATGCTAACACTAATACCAGAATCTACTTAAAACTACTTTTCACTTTTAGACTTTCATTAAATAAGTCGTTAACATTTTGGATAAAATGTTAATGTCATCACCACTAAAATGTTTTTGTCCTATATAAATCTGAATTTACTGTGTGTAGATGTGAATTTCCCAAATGGCCTGTGTCTGATTCTAGAATATAATTTTTTTGAGTAGAGAAAGTTCTCTATGAGTGGTGGAACTAGTAAAACCCAAATTATTTATTTAGCTATGTCTTTTTCCATCTCGTTGGATCACAATATCCACATGCTTCTTCCTCTAAGATTTTTTCTAAACCTCTCACTTATTCTCACATGGTATTTCCACACCCTCCTTCAACCCAGACTTAATTTCTCTTCCTCCCATATTCCTGTCTCCTATAACTTATCTCACTTCCATGTCTGTCTATTTCAGCAAAGACGAGGTAAAGAAATGTGTTACGGCTCCTGTGGACACATGTGTAAGCTAACTGGTCAGCAAGTATTCTGGCAAAGTGTTGTGGTTTCAGCCCAGCCGGCAACAAAAGACCACGCAGCCGCTCTCTCACTAACCCGCCCCCCCCCCCCCTCCGGTGAGATGGGGAGGAGAATCAGAAGAGAGAAAAAGAAGAAAACCGGAACCTCGAGGGCTGAGACAAGGGCAGTTTACTGGGACAGCACAAAAGGAGAAGTTACAACAACAACAACGGTACTAATAAAAAGGAAAGTATACAAAAGGAGTGATGCACGGTGCAACCACTCACCACCCGGAACCCGACACTCTGCTACTTCCCCCACCGAAAGTCGAAAAAAAGAGAGCCCACCCCCCAGCCCGCTCCCCATTTATAGACTGAGCATGATGTCATATGGTATGGAACAGCTCCGTGGCTAGTTCAAGTCAGCTGTCCCGGCTGTGCCCCCTCCCACCTCACAGGTTCCTGTAAAAATTAACTCTATCCCAGCTGAACCCAGGACAACGCCACCGCTGAGCGCTGCTGTGCCAGATATGTTAGAACTTCAATATGAACTGGAATCAAAGGCAGCCAAGTGGTA
>JANXJC010000005.1:23702750-23724241 GCA_027564655.1 Leptodon cayanensis
TAGGCGTGATGGAGCCCGGCTGTCCTGGAGATGGCTGAACACCTGCCTGCCCGTGGGAAGTGGGGAATGAATTCCTTCTTTTGCTTTGCTTGTGCATGCAGCTTCTGCTTTACTTATTAAACTGCCTTTATCTCAGCCCATAAATTTTCTCACTTTTACTCTTCTGATTCTCTTCCCCATCCCACCGGTGGGGAGTGAGTGAGCAGCTGTGTGGTTCTTAGTTGCTGGCTTGGGTTAAACCATGACAAACTCCTATCTTCAAAAAGGGCAGAAAGGAGGACCCAGGGAAGTACAGGCTGGTCAGCCTCACCTCAGTCTCTGGGAAGGTGATGAAGCAGCTAATCCTGGCGACCATTTCCAGGCACACAAAGGATAAAAAGGTGATCGGGAGTAGTCAGCATGAATTCACAAGAGGATACAAATGAATGTGTACAAATACCTGAAGCGAGGTTGTAAAGAAGGTGGAGCCAGGATCTTTTCAGTGGTGCTCACTGACGGAACCAGAGGCAGTGGGCAGAAACTAAAACACAGCAGGTTCCCTATGACCATCAGAAAACACTCTTTTATTGTGAGGGTGACTGAGCACTGGCACAGGTTGCCCAGGGAATTTGCGGAGTCTCCATCCTTGGAGATACACAAAAACATTCTGGACTTGGTCTTAGGCAATTGGCTCTAGGTGATCCTGATTGAGCAGAGGTGTTGTTCAAGATGACTTCTAGGTGTCCCTTTTATCCTCAGGCATTCTGTGATTCTGTGATTTCTGAACAAATTCACAAAGAATGACTAACTGCTTTCTAGCTAGACCGATGTTTTGTTCACTTTGTACATGTAAGAGTTTCTTTAGCAGAGCTATGATTATGCATGCATTGTAGAAGAGATGTTCAATAAGAGGAGTTTAGGGGATTATTTTCTTGTTGTAAAAATAGAATTTTCTCTTTGTTACTGTATGCACAGTTCTTAATTGGCACTGCGAGATAGAATAATACAATCAATGCAAAATGGTCTACAAGTTGAAACAAAGCATATCATTTGACATCTGCAATAGCAAGAGTGGAAATATCACTTATTGATGACTACCATGTGATAGCACCTCAGCAACAGAAATACATCATATTAGTGTCTGCATCTTGCTGACCAAACGGAATTCTTATTGTACTGTCATTAACAGACAGATTAAGAACCACATAAAAAGAAGAAGGAAATATCTAATGTAATGCAGTCAAAAAATATGCAATTAAACATCTGATATTGAAGAGAAAGTACCAGTAGAACAAAGATATTATTTTTCCGGACAGATTTCTATACCCGACATTTTCATTAATACCTTACTGTCCAAGCATATGAACTTTGTTAAACTTTGTTAACTGCACACAGTACCTGTGTGCACAGTTCCATATTTGATGAAAACATAAGATGGTCTGGCCTGTGCAATCAGGCATTTGCATTTATCTTATGTGCAGAAGTTTTATCAAGCAGTCCAGCAAAACAAATCTTAAAGAGACTAAAAATCTGTAAACCAGAATAGTAAATGTCACTGTGGTCTTTGAATTACCTGTCTAGTAAAAGATCATGAATGTTCCTTTCTATCAGAGACTACGCTTAAGCATAACTTATCAGCAAAGTGCTAACCCTGTCTCCCTTCTCAACATGGAGCCTCAAAGGTGATGGCAAGTACCATCTCCTCCATTTTGTGTACCTGAGCAAGATATAGCTCCTCTGGGAACCTCCTGACCTCATTTTTCATTCTTAGTTTCCACTGTTTCTAAGACACTGTTCTGTACTGGTCTGTTCTTTTCCACTCCATTATTTTCAGTGAAAATGTTCTCCAAACACAGTATGCAAAACTTTTGTCTTTTTGCTGGCTGTTTCTCTGTGAGCCATGCTGGCAGCTCCCCTCTCACTTGTTTATCCTGTTAACGTCCAGTCCTTTTTTCTCCACTCCTCTTCCTTCAGCATCCTTTTTTTTTCTTTAAGTCAGGCTTGTTGGTTTTTTTAAATTGTTTTCCCCGGGTTTTGTTCACCACATTTCTTCCTGTGTTATTATGATTCTCTTTATTACTTGCTTCTCTTTAGTGATTTGAAGCTGTAGTTTTATTTCCCCCTCATCAGTCTTCCTGGAATACTCTTGTTTGTCAGTTTGCTTCCTTGCTTCCTTCTACCCTTATTATCAAACAGAAGAATTAACATAACAGACAGCCATGTATATCCATCGCCTTCTTGTCTCTTATTTTTGACATCTTTATTCCAGAAGACAAGTAATTCTATGTCAGTGCATTCTTGCCTTTGTTAAGAATACGCCTTTCCAAGGAATAGCAAGTCTGACAGCCTGCTCTAAAATAATCAGATTTAACATCCTCCATATATATATATTTATTATTAAAATAGAAATAGTGCTCAAGGGCCCAGAATCCTCAATCTTGATTGTACTGTGTTGATTTTTAAGCTAGACAGTGTAAAAATACAGTCCTGGTCCCTTCTATGAAAGCCCATGAAGATGAGCATCACAGGGAAGTAAAGGACATGGAAACATCTTACAGGCAAATATACAAGAATGCTCCTATACACTCAGGGTCAGTCCCAAGTTAAGGTCAGAGATAACAGACTCTGTTAGCACAGCCAGACGTTCTTCTCAGAGACACCTTGTTTTACAGAGAACAGGCAGAACTCTCAGTAGAGGAAGCAATCAGAAGAAAATTCCTTTACATATTTTATACAATGGCAAGAACTTGCGGTTCTTATGTTCCTAGCTCAGTCTACTTCAAACTGTGACTAGAGTTAACAGCAGATAACCATTAGAGAACAGGCTATTTGCTTCTATGTAAGAAAAAGTGCCAACGCTTCCACTTCTCTACTTTTCTGCGTAAGGACTTCCCATCCTAATAACACTGTAAGAAAGGACATGGCCAGTGATACTAACAATAGTACAGATAATAGTGTACTGCCTAGAACTAGGTCACATCATGATAGGAACTCCACAAAAATGGAGGAAAAAAACTGTTTTCTGATCCCCCAAATATTCATCTAAATATGAAGGGCTGATAGGCAGAAATCAAAAGAAAACCAGAAACAGAGAAATAACAAAGACCAAATTAATAGGTGATAGAAGAAAACAGCAACTGTTTTCCTGAGGGAGTACAGCAAATTAGCTTTCTGGATGTATAATCTCATAAAACTAACTGGTTAGAGGCAAAAATCAGTCTCTTGATGATGGATAATAATTTTCAGATTTTTTTCTTATTTCTTTCTTTTATTTGTGACAAAGAAAAAGGGACTTCTCTCCTTCAAAACACAAAGCTGTATTTTAAAATCATAATATTCTTAGACCAACCAGATTATTTTTTAGCAGGATAATCTAAAATTACCCCTTCTCCTTCTGTCACAGTCTTGCTTATGTCACAGCTGCATTTACCCTAGCAGTTTTGCTGTGTTATGTTGTTTGTGTGACAGGCAGACATATATCCCAGCTGTCAAAGATATGCTACTTATATTGCTTCAGAAGGTAGCAAAGGTCCTTCAAACAAATATGGCACCTGAGTTAGCCAAAACTCCTCAGAGATCCCTTACCATATGTGCTTAAAGGTATACCTATGACTCTCAAGGGGGTTATTATCAGGTTTTCATGATTTCTTAGAAATTGTCTTGTGCTGTTCTATTCTTTTTTGTTATTTGTGCTGCATTGGTCTGTCTCACACAGACACTATGTAGTAGTCTTCCTTTAATACAAAAATAAAAGAATATTTACTTTCATCCCTCAATAACCCACCAGCAGACATATTGTATACTGCAACAGTCTTATAAATAAACAAATAGATCCAAGAAAATTAGTCTAATTATATTTTTCTATGCAGTACACCCACCTAATCAAAATTATAGTGCTATACTGTAGAACTTTAGGGCTGTCATACAGACCTTTAAAATAAAAAGTCTCATGTTTAAATGACAAAACAAGGTCATGCAGAAGACAGACAGTAGATATCTCTTTTCTATGTGCTGTTTAAATGAATTAAAGACTATTTGACTTGAGGTGATATCTGCCTAGACCTGAGTTTAGAGGGAGTTCAGAACTGAAATCCAGATACAAGTTATCAAAAGGACCTCCATCTTTAATAGGCCATTTTCAGATCTGAATACTTCCATTTTAAATTCAATAACTTTGCTCTTCAGGGCAATCGGAGCCATTGTTCATATATGTGTTACAGGTATGTTTACAGTAGGAATATTGCCCCTGAAATATGCTGTTCTTCAGGGAACAAGCATAAGGTCCTCAAGGGGCTATATGATAGCCTGCACCCCAAAAAGATTTTGGTCTTCATTAACTGCTCTCTATACAAACGGTACCAGTCTAAAACACCTAAAGGAGGCAAGTCTCTGAGTAAAGCAGTGAACAAACTGAACTAAGACATCTCAGAAGCTGTATGCCCTACTGTTGTAACCTAACATCCCAGTCCTCCTGATTTCCCTTTTCCATCCACTCAGTGTAAGTTACCAAACCTCATCCTCTTTTGTCTACAGGCAGGCCTGAATTCTCTCTATGTCATGAAAAATGCCTGCAGATATAGACTTGACTGCAGGCATGCTATTCAGTCAGAAAACTGGCAACAGGGGGAAAAGAAAGGAAGAAAACAAGTTTTACTCTTCTGTTTCCAGCAATGGCATCCCATTCATCAATGCACATTCCCAGTATAGCATTGCATTTCCTCTTCTCATCTCCTTTACATTCAGAGAGAGGCTGTAACATTACAGAGTTTTTGAAGAGGATGCAGCTCTCTGCTGCTACAAGCCCACAGCTGAGCCTTGTCCCCATTGCAAAGGCAATACAAAACAGGACAAAGCCCTTTCATTCACAGCAAGACAAGTATGCTGCCAGATTTAAGATCTTATATGAGAAATGTATGACAATAACATACTGGGGAAAATATTGTTAGGCTACAATGTTAAGCTCTGGAGCGACCGGGAAAAACAACATGAGAATCAGATGCAGAAGTAGTACTGTACACTGTTTAGCAGAAAGCTATCACAAATACGAAACTGATTAAAGAAATGTAAAAGGAAACAAAAATTACTGAGGAAGAAATCTTGTCTTCCCCAGCTCAGTTCTGATTCTGAGTGCCAACATTTTATGTAGATTCTCATTAGGACATTTCTAGACATTTACAAACTGAAATGAACACATATGTAGTATGACCAGGAGGAGCTTGTGAGATCCAGAGGACGTTTCTGGAAAGACAGACAGACAGTATGCCTCCACATTTTTTTCAGACTTGATCACTAGAGAAGGACTATTAGTAAGCCAATACAAACCAAGACAGATGACTATTACAAAAATAAATTATTCTAGTTCACAGGTTCCTGGCTGGAAAAGCATGGTGGCACTTCACGCCAGTGAAGAACTTTCTTCAAAGACAGTCTTACAAGTCCGGTGACTGCAAAATACATACCTGAACAAAGGGGAATGATCAGAGGGCTGGAATGAAGGGGAATGATTCAGGGGGCTGGAACACTTATCCAATGAGGAAAGGCTGAAAAAGTTGGAGTTGTTCAGACTGGGGAAGAAAGCTCCAGGGAGATCTTATTTCAGCTTTTCAATATATAAAGGGGGCTTATAAGAAAGACAGAGAAAGACTTTTTACCAAGGCCCACAGTGACAGGGCAATGGGCAATGATTTTAAACTGAAAGAAGGTAGGTTTAGATTGGACATAAGGAAGAAATTTTTTACGATGAGTGTGGTGAGACACTGGAAGAGGTTGCCCGGGAAGGTGTGGATGCCCCATCACTGGAAGTGTTCAAGGCTGGATGGGGTTTTGAGCAACCAGAGAGGTGGTAGATGCCCCATCCCTGGAAACATTCAAAGTCAGGCTGGATGGGGCTCTGAGCAACCTGATCTGGTTGAAGATGTTGCTTCCCATGGCAGGGGGGTTGGAGTAGATGATCTTCAAAGGTCTTTTCCAACCCAAAACATTCTATGATGGTATGACAATCATTTATTTTGTTATTTCTCCTACATAGACCCTCTTGTTAGATTTGGCGAAAAGTCAAAATAGACTTAAGTATATACCTATGTATGCGTGCTCTAGTCAATTCTTAAGAGAGGATTTTCCTGTTAACTCTTGACTATTTTAGCGTTATCTGCTTAATATTCTTATGCCTTGGTGTAGCAAGCTACCACTGGCATTTGTTTCATGACCTTCCCCAGCACCTTTAATCATAGAACTGATTTATTCTGTATTTACTATTTATAACTCTTTAGAAAATTTCACATTACATTTAGCAAATGTCATGGAGACATTCTCATAATCCTTTATGGGTCAACAGAAACAACTGAGCCTCAGAATTATTTCCTCCAATTCGGGTAGCCAACACAAAGAAAGAGTCAGTTCGAACTACAAGGATCACACCTGAAATGTTTGAGAATGGAATGTTTATGGATGGAAAGGTAGCATGCTCTGGTAAATTCTTTGTTAAATCTTTTGGTGTTATCAAAAAACAAAGAGTATGTCAAGAAAGCATTTAAATGGAGGAGTGTATATTTATGAATGGTTCTTTAAATTGATCCTTAATACACTTTTAAAATTGAGTTACTTGATTAACTGATACCAGTTGTATACAAGATAGCAGGAACAATGATACATTTGACAGGACTGAAGTTGAACAGCTATGCTGTTTAATTTTAGCTCTCAGTCTCTTCATTTTCAGGTCAGCATTTGTAATAGAGTAACCCAGGCTGACGATGCATCACTTCCAAAGACTACTGAGATTTCATTAAATACTGTTTTATTGGTATTCTGCACAGTAAAACTGCTAATAGATAAATGAGGAAAAAAACACAGAAATGGGAGAGAAGATAAAAGAGAGAGCAATGAGCATGAAATATTTCTTGTCTGTGCTGCAGATTCTGTCTCACTCTCTGATGGATTCCTTTTCTCAGCCCACCCTAGGGCAACTAGAATTTACACTTGCTCTGTAATCTGCAGTCCTGTGCATTTTTCTGTACCTATCTGACACAGAAATGTTGAAGCAGGTATTTGCTATTTAGCCAGAAGTAGGAATCTGAGGAATTAATGCCACAAAAAAAGCAGAGAACAGAGGAAGGATACAGCAAAAAAGGGCTGCACTAGTATCTAGTGTTAATTTTTGATACTATACAATAATTGTTTAGATAGCACTTTAGATATGCAAGTATCCTAAGACGTCTTAAAATAAAATCAACAAAACCAGCCTCAGAAATACAGCTTACCCTTAGGGTAAAATTAAAGGGAAAACTTCAGACCAAATTATCCCTATGAGAATGTGAGTTTAAGATTTCTGAAGCAAATGGAAATTCAGCTTCCAGAAATGGGAGAAGACCTTACAAAGGACTTCTGAGGGCACTATTGTCAAGACATACCTCTATGTAACATATGTAGGTGAAAATGTTGGTCTAAGAGGGATAACGCATACTAAGCCATAAAGGCGCTCTATAAAATTGTAAATTCAACCTGCAAAATAGCTTGGAGACAAGAATGCAATATGGTAAAACCCCCATTAGTCAATCATTGTTTATTGACATCTTTGTTCTCCAAAATCAAAGTATCATATCTCAGCCTGCACTGTGTATATTTTTGGGTTTTTTTCTTATATCTCAGCTCTGTCTCCTATAGATATTAACAGTTAAAATATTTCTGAGGTCTTTAATCTTAATATTGCAAAGACACAACCAGTCAATGCGTAACTGTTTTGCTGTGAGTACTATTACCTCAGCTGGCAGGTGGATAAGTGACTTGCCAGGGCAATAATTGCATTTAAGTAGTAAAAGAAAAAAGGTTAAATAAGAATAATAAGTAAAATGGATGGATGGATGGATGGATAGAGGGATGGATTTTAAATGTTAATAATTAATCTTAAATAAAAAAGATGTAATTTAAAAGGATTACTTTAAAAAAAAATCTGTCACCACCTAATTTGCTCTGTGCCTTGTTATGTTTGAATAACAAAGTTTTCAGTCTTAAAATATAAATTTTCATTGCTTAAAACAGTAAGTATTAGTTTTGTACAAACTGACAAGCAGTCTCTGTCTGCTGTTCAGGGTTATATTGTATTAGTCTGAAGGGAAAAGAAATGAAAGGTTTGGCACAATATGTCCCATTGTTATTAATGTAGTCAATTCTGTGCAACTGTACGTGAATGATGTTATTTTGTATCCATTGCAACAGAAGGAAAACAGCATCATAGCATGACCATATGAAAGTATTTCTCAAGTTTATAAAATTCATTCATCAACCACCTTCTCTTTGAAATCACTCTGTAAAATAATTTCTTAGACTTTCTGTAATAGTCACACATGTTATACTCAGCTGTCACAGATGCTTCCACTACATAGTCTGATAACTTTCTTGTCACAACATGACCTTCTTTCTCCAAAGAACCAAAGCATGCTAATTAGACCTATGAAAGGGAAAGAAATCCTCACTTTAAAAGCTCATATTTTTATTTCTGTCTGCAAACTTAATGTAGCCTATGGGTGTGTATTCTTGTTAACCATATAGCATACACATCATGATTTTCATGAAAATTGTTGTTTAACCATCAGCAAATATATGTAGGTGTTTTGTTTTGGTTTTTTTTTAACACTATGCTGCATGCATGTTATTTCACTCACAGTTCAGTATCTCACTTTTTGAAATTGATGTATTTGTCTTTCTACACTAAAATCTCTGAAATGGCTAATATTAATGAATTTGCAATAAACTAGCTTGAAATGACACCTTAATAGGTTGTAATTGGCATGTACAAACATCTTCTGCAGGAGTGGTAAATTCTACAAGACTTGAGATATTGATCATTATCACAATGATCCATATCACAAGCACCTCAGTTTATCATAATCTCATTTCCTTAATGACATAAGTTAAGTATTTTAATTCAGGAGATACTCCAATAAATCAGCATGATATTGCATCTGAATGCTATCAGAAAGAACATTACTTTGCTGGATGAAAAGGTAAAATATTTTCAGCAAACACTATGAGAACAGCAGAAAACTGTGTCACGATCTTGATAACATGGTTACTAAGTTAACCCCTAAGTTACCTTCCCTAGCCAAGGACTTCAGGAAATTTCCCCAGTGGTATAACCCAAAGTCTGTGCTTTTTTTAGATTTTGTTTACTATTTTACTCTTCAGAGAAATTACAGTTGTATAAATTGGTGTATATAATTGATAATAGCAAAGCTGTGTGCAAAGAAATATTCTTTCTGCTAAGAATTGCTGCTCACACAGTCCCTTTGTGTACTGGCTTCGTGTATTCTGTGAAAAAAAGAGCTGGGTGCAAACAAGTGATCATTAAACATCAACAGCGCTGAAAAGCAACAGCTGCAGAAGGGAAAATCCCTCGCTCTGAGTCACTATGCGCTATCACTGTAATATGAGGTAAAAAGTTGTACTGTGGTTGGATGTTGAGAAAAGAAGAGGCAGTCAAACACTGACAACACAGACATGCGTACACAGAGGTGTATGACTGATCAAAGGGAAGGGTTTTCACCAACGATGCTCTGAGAAGCATCCACCATCCAAGAGATAAGAAACATTAGCCCTGCCAATGGGGAATACTCGGGCAGAAGCAATACAAGAGAGGTAAGAAGATGGTATGAGAGAGCAAAAACCGCTGTGAGTATGATGGACATGACTGGGGTAAAAATGACCCAAAGAGCAGGTCAGAGAGAACTTTTTTCCTGTCAGAAAGTGATGATTTTCCAAACCCACTCACTTTTACATAGGTGCACAGATTTTGAGATTGTATCTTTCAGAAAGTAAAACTGATTAAAAGTATGATAAAAAGAAAAAAAAAATCTGATTTCAGCCTTCTGGGGAATATCTTTAGATTCTCTGTTTTTTGCAGGATTTTTTTCCACTGATTACAATATAATAATACAGTATAATTTGTATTATTTTTTCTTTGTATTGTATGCCATATAACAAAAAAATTTTGATGGACCTCAAATGATGTTCCTGCCCCTCTTCACCAACTCCATAGAGTTTTCATTTTTTAAATTTTGAAATTGTAGATTATTTACATAAGAAAACAAACAAACAAACAAACAAACAAACAGTCCACCTTTGCCAGGCAGTCCTGAATCATCTGGTCACTGCCGCTGTATGTATCATCAAAATATTACCCTTTTATGAGAATCATAAAATTATTTGTATATTTCTCTTGCTTGAAAAAGTATTAAACCTTGGATTCAGAATTAAAATCAAAGCATATGTATTAGATCAGTCTGCTATTAACAGCAAATAGCACTTTCCAAACTGTAGGAGAAATCTTGGCTTGAATTGCTGTTGACCAGTCAAGATCAAAATTTTACTTGAGGATCCTATAGAGATAATCTTCTTAGGATGGATATCTCAACAGTGGACCCAAATACTGCTAAAAACTTTGATATGAATACAGCCCATGAACCAGTTAAACATGACATGCTTAGTTGCATTAAGCATGGTATGTTATGAAGAGCTGAAAGTCTATTCTTTGAATTGTTCCCAATGAAAAGATCGATAAGCTCTTCATATGGACTCTCAATTGTATTATCAATAAGAAAAATCTTTGTGAAGCAGATTTCAGAAAGAAGACAGGTTTTGTAATCTTGCACAGCTGAGGACACAGATTTTCAATTTTCTGCATTATACTAACTTTTCTCCTTGAAGCAGGCTTTGCATTTCAGCTGGAAAGATGCATGAGCACCAACTGTTTAATGCTTAGAAACTGAAGTTTTAATAATAGAGCTCAAACAATACATGTTTTCCTTTCTATTGATCTCTGTGCTCTTGGATATTCAGACTTAGAGAGGACCTACGGATTGTTGTCATCCAAAGTTCTTTATATGATTTTGATGGTTTGCTAGAAGCCCTTGTAAAATAAAACCCATGAACTTCTGTGGGTAATAGTTTGTCAGAAACTTATTAACCTGAAGGAAGAATAATTTATTTCTCAAAACATATGAAAAATAAAGTGTAGTTCAAGTACATACTTTAAGTGCCTGGGAAAGACGTGGAACACCATTAAAGTAGCACTTAGGTTGTAAAATGAAAATACAAATGAGAGACCTCTATTTTCAATTGAGCATAATTTAAAGATTCGTCTTTTTCTCTGTGTAGGTGATATTTAGCTGACTTGACTAAAGGTCAATTCAATTGACTAAAGGTCAATTCAGCATGCCTTTTTTTCTAAGCATGTGAAAAACAGTAAGTTATATTTCCTAGTGTTGTTTTTCAACTTACCAGTCATTTCATCTATATTTTCAAAATAGCTTAGATACATTGCCTCTATCAAAAGCTAAATTTTAATTTGTTGAAGCAGATCTTGTTGACATCTTTCATCTTACTTAGCACAAATATTTAATAAAAAATTATACAAAGTCTGTTGCAAATGGAATACAAATAAAATGTACACAGAATAAAAAAGGAATGACCAAGCTACTACAATGAAGTAAAGAGCAAAAATGTCCCATTTTTAAAGCTGTTCTAGATCTTGGGAAATCTAACAATTTCCTGTTACTCTACTAACTTTGGACATACATGAGTCAAGTAGGACCAGAGACAAGATGTGATCTAACCATTGAAACTTTTGTCTCCACAGTGCAAGGTAGATCAATGCATTAAGCGTCAAGATTTTCATGGAAAGAAGAGGATGCCTCAAAGCTGGAGCCCAAAAAGCCCAGCTGATGTGTGGGAAACTAGAGCTGGATATTGGCAAAAAGCAAATCCTGTCATGTTGAGGTAGGATTGTACGCTCAAAATCAGTCAGGACTCAAAGTCTACAGTATTATTCTACTAGTGTGTATTCTACTACTTGTCTTTCAAAAGTGAAGCAAAGATCACTATTTTCTTCAAAATAAGATTTACTTTAAACATTTTTCCTGAATATACATGTTTAGACCACTGCTCCACAGCACAGGCAACCAGGGGATTCAGTACTTCACTGCCCTTAGTAGTGTCTCTGGGCTGCAAAGGTTAGTTCTTGCAGAGAAGAAAATGTTCAGCTTACACCCTTTAATCCTTCCAAACTGAAGAACTGATTGATTAACAGCCCATAATTAACAGATAATTGGAGAACTATGAACTTACAAGATAAATAAAAAATTCAAAATATAAACCAAAATACTGGACACTTGCAACATTGATACACACCTGCAAATTTCTAAACACCCTTTGCTAACCAATCCCAAACAGTTCTCATACGCACATGTGCGCACATACACACAGACAGGCACCCTGCTCTCCCCAGCTGCAGGGGTTGCACGTGACAGTACCCATCTGCCTCGCATCCCTCGTTTCCTAGCCAGGGTCTCCAGGGTTTCTCTTGACTGCTTTACTGTGGTGGTCCAGTTGGGACAACACATAAATGTGAATTTTACTTACAGTACTTATTTGACAGGAAGAAGGCTTTAGAGCTAGCTCCAGCTCTCAGGACTGTTATATATTTTATATTAATCACTGACAGACCAGAATAAAGACAGTAGCTCCAACAAAAGTTATTGAGACTACATGCTCTTCTAATGACTCTCTCAGAGTAAGAGTTTAGATCAGACACTTCTGTAAAATAAAAACACATGGTTTCAAGAACCCTAGCATAGAGAAAGGATTTTACTCTGGGTTTCCAACATCCTGGCTAATCACTCTTTGAGAAAGAAAAGCAGACATTGTTTCATTTATCCTGTGAAAAAAATTAGAATCTCTTACTGAATTCTGTGCAGAGCACAATCTCTTAGGCATGCTTGGAGAATGCCTGCATACATTACAACTTTGATTGTGCACAGGCGGAGCACTTAGTGACTGAGTGACTGAAATATCAAATCACTGACAGTGATGTGTCAGTGATGTGATGACACTGAAGTGCCTATGGAACTTAGTTTCATCCAGAATTAGACAGTATATGGAGTACTTTAGCAATACAATGAAATTCTGCTTAAAATTAATTTTACAATAGATATTAGGGGTTTTCTTTGCTTGTTTTCTGTTTTACAAATGTGGTCTTCAGCCTCTGTGTCCTTTAGGATGCTATCTTCTAAATACCATGTGTTTAGAAAATCTAAATCATTTTGAGTTCTGTAGATACGGTAGAAATGCCCCCTATACTTTTGGGAAATTATATAGTTATTTAAAGGTGAAATACAAAGAAATTAATGAAATAAAATTTTAAAACTGCTATATTTTTTTATTAATTAACTAAAGACCACCTGCTGAGGTTGTAATTTCAGTACATTGTACTTAAAAATGTAATAGGTATCTATTTGCATTGCCTTGATTAGCATTATAACAGACATTGGATATTTAGTCGTATTTGACAGCTAAATAACACAATTCTTTTATTTCATTTGTCAAAAATTCTTCCATGCAAAATTCTTTCACAATATGGTAGTGCAGATTATCCTATGCTTGTCTGGATGTATTATTTTCAAGGTCACCTGTGGGTGAAGTTGCTAGTTTTCAATGTCTATTGCTATTTATTGTTATTAAATTTTAAGCTTAATAAGACTATTGAAATCATAAAATAACAGTAGCAAGTATAAACCAATCTGAAACAGAACAAAAACCTTTTTCAAAAATAAATTATACTGTACTCCCACACTGCTGCTCCCATAAATTAAAAAGTCTACTGAAAATCAAAGAATTCCAGTTTAACTGATGGTCCTCTCTACGCATCTTTTTAACCTCCTTGCTGTAGACCAACTGGCAGTACAAAGCTGGATTCACTCTATCTGGCTTTAGAATTCTAACCGCAGCATGAAGTTAAGAGGCTAATCAGCCTACAAAAGAGGCTATGTAGAGGAGATTTATGTCATCTGAAGTTTGAAGCATGTTGTCTCTTACCCTTGATGATTAAGCTCTTTGATCATTTGTTGCAGTTAAATGTCTACATTTAGATAAGGCAAATGTGGGCCAAAGAGCTCCCTAAGTAGTTATGGATAGTTTTTCCCCAGAAAATCTGCCTGCAGCTCTTCAAGAAATAGCATCAAATAATATGTTGACTATTGAAGGTGTCCCTTAGAATGTTTCTTAGAAAAAACCTTTCCTGCCTTACAGTCCTCTGCAGTCCAAAAAGTTATAAAACATAATTTTATCTCTGTTTAGATCAAAGATCAGATATTTGATAAGTGATTTCTGTTTGGTTAGGAAATGGGGGACACCAGGTAAGAAGAACTGATATACAATCGCCATACTCACAAAGATGCCTGAGATCTTGCTCCGCAGGAGCTGTATATGTACAGTCAGCATTAAGGAAGACCTGCCTCTTTCACAGGTATTACAAGTCTGCCTTTTGCAAAGCAATTCTGTCTGCTTTCCTGAAGTTGTTTCCCTAGCTCCAGCCATATTTCCATATGAAGCCCAAAACCACTGACATTTCATTTTCAAATCGTAAACTGAACTTTGCACAAATTTGTTGTGGTCACATGTGCGAACCAGGTGAGATTAAGCCATTTAACCCATAATAGCCTATTTGTTATAAACACACAAATGAGTTACCAAATTAGACAAATTACAAAACTGCATTTTGGTACGTAGCCTATAACTGGTTGTAATGGTGTCTTTCAGGAAAAACAAAGTAGAATACACTTTTTCCCATGAACTGTATTGCTGTGAGGTAAGTGCATATAGCTCCTATAGACTGGCTGATGTGTTGTAAACTGCCATACTTCTTGATCATGACATAATTTGTTTATGTGTCCATTCCCTTAATGACACTTGGAAAATTGTGAGCACAATTCAAAATCTACCTCTGCCAAAAAAAAAAGAACAGGCTGCTTCTGAGTGAGAACCTTCTTGTTATACTTAACTATGAAACTGATGCCTTTGAGACTTTCTGACATTGCTATCGGCACAAGAAATGAAGTAAAAACTGGGCCAGGGAAAGAGAAGTATGATACTGCCAATGGCACATTACTTCCTCAATATGTGGTTCATATACCATGAAAAAGACTCCTATCTAGTCTCCTTTGCTAATCTAACTGATTTTAACTTCCTACTCTAACACTAGCAGATTTTGTTCTTGACCTCATTCCCACTCATTAGAGTTAGCTGTGAAGATCTCTTAAATAATTCTGCAATGCCAAATAGCACTTGTAGTCTGTTGTTTATAGATGTCCAGAAAAACACCAGATGGTTGATTCTGGTTGTTCCATTTGGGTATTATATCATACCTGAACTGTCTTACTACGGAGATGTCTTCAGGTTTTTTCTACTTGCTAATGTTTTATTGAATAAACAGATGTTTCATTTCCAGTAACCTCAGATGTGCTGGTTTTCACTGTGATAGAGTTAATTTTCTTCATAGTAGCTAGTATGGGGTTGTGTTTTGGATTGGTTCTGGATACAGTGTTGATAACCCAGAGATGTTTTCATTACTGCTGAGCAGTGCTTACCCAGAGCCAAGGGCTTTTCTCCTCCTCACCCCACCCCACCAGCAAGTAGGCTCTGGGGGCACAAGGATTTGGGAGGCGACACAGCTGGGACAGCTGACCCCAACTGACCCAAGGGATATTCCAGACCATAGGACATCATGCTCAGCATGTAAAGCTGGGGGAAGAAGGAGAAAGAGGGGAGGTTTGCAGTTATGGCATTTGTCTTCCCAAGTCACCGTTAGGCGTGATGGAGCCCGGCTGTCCTGGGGATGGCTGAACACCTGCCTGCCCATGGGAAGTGGGGAATGAATTCCTTGGTTTGCTTTGCTTGTGTGCACAGCTTTTAATTTACTTACTAAACTGTCTTTACCTCAGCCCACAAGTTTTCTCACTTTTACTCTTCTGATTCTCTCCTCCATCCCACCGGGGGGGAGCGAGTGAGTGGCTGCATGGTGCTTACTTGCTGGCTGGGGTTAAATCACAATACCAGACAAAAATCCATGGCCTCTACTCAAGATATTCAACTAAATCAAGCAGTGAATAGAAGTCTTCAGGCTCTAACTACAAATGCCTGAACTTTAACCCAGCCAATTTATTTACCAAACTTCATCCTACTTAAATGGAAATGTTTACCTTGCGACATCATGTATGTCTTGTCAAGCAGAATCCTCAGATATTGACTCAGTTATTTCCTTTTCAATAACTTTGCTAAATCAAGTAAAATTTCTGTAATCAAAACAATTAACAAACTATATAACAAACTATAAGAAACATTCATTTTTAAGAAGAAAATCTTTCATCAGATTCCAACACTGGATGTAATGGATTTAAAACCTGTAGATACACAACATTTAACACCTGTAATAATCCACTGTAATCCCTTTTCTCAATAAACACTTCTTACCTACTGTTTTGGGGATGTATAATATAAAAACAAGTTTCAAGCCAAGTGGATTAGAAAGATAAAGCCATCCTTAAGTCCCACTGATTTTCAAGTTATTATCCTAGAACAAAGGCTCATGTCTTGACTCTACTTTATCATCAATTACAAAACCAGAATGAACATCTGCCTCCAGCAATAACTGACAGTGAAGAACTACAGGGGGAAAGGGAGTAGGGAGAAGGATCATGTGTTTTAAGTTATCTAATAAAGGATATTTCTAACTTCTTTTGCCTGGCCATTCCTATTCCATTCATCACCATTGCCAACTCTTCTCATTTACCCCTCTCTGCCTCTCCGTTTGTTTTTCCTTTTTTTAACCCTTGCACTAATGATTCTAACTGAAATTTTTGGTTGTTATGTTCCTGTTTTGTTTTGTTTTTTTCCTTAAACTTTACAAGCATATTAGCCTCCTGATTCTCTTAAGAATATCTGCTTTTCTCTCTCTTGCCTGGGGCAGTGCATAAAACTCAACTGAACATAGTTCAATAGTTAACTGGTGCAAATACCTTTAATTCTGACAGGTTTGGACCACATGGTGTTATTAGAATCCAGGTATCTTCTTTCTACTGTCTCTTGTAATTTCTGATTGAAAGAAACTTAAATTGTTTTGAACAAGAACTGACCCTCCTCTACAAAAAACATCATTAACTTAGCAAGTTTATTATTCCTTCCTTTATGAAATTCTTCTGAGACTACTGGGTTTTGTAACTTTTCTTTCCTAAATTTCTATATCATATTTCTTAGCTAACATCATGATGATCAGTTCACAGTTAGTGCTTGTTTGCTAAGGGATATCAATCCTTCCATTTATTTCTTTCCTTAGACCCATGGCCTGAACTTGATTCCATCATTTTAAACCAATAAACACTTTTTACAATTTACATGTTTCATCAATCTTTAAAATCTGTCCAGAATTATCATATTCTTTTAAAAAATGAGGGAAATTCTTTTTGTGACCACTAAGAGGATCATTTTCTTTTTGTGCACCTGAAAGTGGATGCTGTATGTTTTCATAATATTCACCTATTGCTAGAAATATTTTCTCTCCTGTAGACTACTTTTTCTGAGAAGCAAGGGTGGGGTTTTGTTTTGGTTTGGATTTAATTATTTTGTTTTTCTAAAATGTTATTAGGAACTACAAATACCAACTGGAGAAAATGGAAGAAAATTCAAAAGACATGCTCTGAAGGATGACCAGAATTTTCTTAATGGTAAATTTCTTAATGGTAAATACAAATTTTTATGTTTTATAGAGATCCATACTAACTTGTCCACATTGTTCCCATTTTTGTTCGCAAGCACCAATTACTTGCTAAAAACTATGTAGCAGGTTTCAAACAAATATTTTCTTTTTAATGGGTAAGAAGGTGTTTAATCTGTTTAAATTTCTCTTTTGTCCCTTAGAGTATAATTTATATTACTACCATAAAGTCAGAAAATATCCAGAAAATTCTGGATGTTTTTTTCTAGTAAACAGAACTGTTTCATAATTTTATTGGAAGACTATTGTTCTCCTGTTTCCTTGTTTATTTAAAAGAAAACCAATCTATACAACTTAAAAAGATTAAAATTCTCTGCAACAGAAAAGATCCAGAGCTGATGTCAATCTGTGCAGTTAAGAGTGTTTTAACCATTTGGACCCAGTGAAAAGATCCCATTACAACAACATTAAGAAAATTTTCATTCCCTCACTCCATGCCTTGAATTCCCACTAACTGCAATAAGGATATTGCAAGCATGCTGTACTTCATCTGGCTTAATCTCAGTTGACAAGAGTTTGGAACACTATTTGGAGACCAGTGAAGATTTCTTATTTCCTCTTCAAAAAGGAAAAAAAAAAAAAAAAAGAATGCCATACATTCTGTCCTAACTTTGGATTTTTTGTCTCCTGTTGACTTAAGTCCTTTTATATTATTTCAACAAGTACCCCACATCCCACTGCACAATATGAGCATCCTGAGGTAGAGGACTGTTGGGATGTTTTCTTTTGAGTTAATGACACATGTCTGCTTAGTTGAGATAATAAAACTCTTCGCATTAGCAGTGAAATCAGTTTCTGGCTGACAGTCTAGTATCAGCTACTTTTTTTTTTAGCAAGTGGATCCATTTCTTCCAGGGCTGCAGCATTCCTGTTCCTGTATGGGTAGTTAAGCAAACCTGCCTTTGTGCTATTAACATTATACAAATGAGGCTAAAATTCTTAATGCAATGACACTTTGGCTATAAAATGTGCTGTGGAGGGAAAAAAGTTGGTAATGAAACAAGCATATTCACAGAAAAGAGAGAGAAGCAGCTAACTTTCCATTTATTTTTGCATACTTCATAACCATTCTACATAAACTTCCAAACAGGCCTTTGAAGTTATGCATTAGCATAATTACACTATAATAAGTCTTAATGTTGTTTTTGTTTTTCATTAATTTCTCATTGTCTTACGTAAAGTTGAGCTACACTGGCAGTATGCATTTTGCTTAGGGCTAGTCCTCCTCCTCACTCCCCACACTCACATCAAAACAATTTTAGTTCAAAGGATGGTCCTTAAAAGTAGTATGTACAGAAGAATCCTTCCTTCCTTCCTGCTGTGCCTGGCTGCAGGATTGCGTGTGCCAGCTGTGCCAGTGCCTGACTCCCTGCAGATCCTGCTGCAGCCCCCGCACTGGAGGAGAGCCCTGACACACTTCCAAGGGGTAGCGGCGGTGAATCTGTGCAGTGGTGCCACAAGCCTCACTCAAGTCCCAGTTTCCCACTAGAAATAAAGCACAAAGTATTTCTCACAAAAATTTCCTTCATTAGTCCCATTAGTACCATTTCCCAGACTAAGTTAGCTTTTTCAAGTAGTATAATTTTTGTGGAACAATTTCGCCCTTATCAGTCTTGGGGCCTCACGGTCTCACTACAAAGTGGCCTCACTCCACTCACATACGCAGTGAGTATGGAACGCTGGAGTAAGTCAGACGCAGCATGTGGTATTATCCCTGGTGCTGACTGACCAGCCTTGTAGTACAGGTTACCCGCTGGCTCTTTCTGAAACTTTGTAAGACGAAGGCCACTAGGATTTTGCTCTACCTTTGAGCTTCTTGCTGTTTAACAATATCTTGCCTGCATTGGACTGGCCAAAATTGGATGCCATCCCTCTCTGTGCTGGCTCTGCTCCTGTTAATACGACCCAAGAGGCTGCTGGCTCTCCTTGCTGCTAGAGCACTGCTGGCTCCTGCTTGGCTTGCTGTCTGCCAGAGCCATAGAGGCTTTTCTGCAGAGCTGCTCCCCAGCCCCCAGTCCTCTGTTTGTGTCACTGCAAGGAGCTCTTGCTTCCCAGGTGCAGCATTTTTAATTTGTCCTTGTATTTTATGAGGTTCCTGGTGGACCATTCTTCCAGCCTGTCTAGGTCCCTCTGCCCTACCCTCTAGCATATTGACTAGTTATCCCAGTTTGGTGTCATCTGCAAACTTGATGAGAGTGCACCCCATCAATTATGAAGTTGTTAAACAAGACTGGTCCCCAGGGTAGACCCCTGGATTACTCCACTTGCTACTGGTCTCTGGGTAGAGTAGAACTCATTAACCACTACCGCCTGAGTCCAATCATCCAAACAGATGGATCATGCAGCCCATCTGGTCCATCCATCTAGACCTTGAATATGCCATCCTAACTTGGATACAAGAATATCATAGGAGGCAGCATTGAAGGACTTACAAAGTTGAGGTAGATGACACCCCTGCTCTCCCTTCAAACACAGTTGCAGTCTGCTTAGCATAGAAGGCAATCAGGTTCATCAGGCTCAACCTACTGCTGGAAAATCCATTATTTTCCCAGGGACTGAAATAAAACTGACCCACCTCTGGTTTCCCAGATTGGCCAGTTTGCCTTTTTTGAAGCTAGGTGAAACACTTGCCTTTCTCCAGAGACCTACCCAGCCTCTGTACGCATCTCATTCAGAAACTATGGAGTGGCTTTGCAAGGACCTTGTTCAATTCCCCTAGTGTACTTCGATGCAGCCCATCAGATCCCATGTGCCTGTAAGGGTCCATGTGAATCTTGTCATGAAAAGCATTTACTATAACATTAAAATGGAAATATCCTTCTGAATATTTTCTCAGAAATGTTCAATTATATCACTTTTCTAGGTAATAGTGGACATAAATCCTGAAAAGCTTTGCCATTTTTTTTGCATTAGAGCTGGAAGTGAACCCTAGAATGGAGCATTGTTCCAGTACAGTCCCTTTTGTACTTCATGTCCTTGATCTACTGAGGATTACTATACTGTCTTCCTTGCTAACAGACAGTATATTAAGAACCTGTGATACGAAATTCATAGTTTATGTTCCGTACTCACTTTCTGTTATTTTCTAGTTCCTGGTTACAGGTATCAAAACATAGACTATTCTTTGTGTCAGGAGAACCTACAGCATAACAGGCTGGTTTCACTGAACCATGAACTGATACGGTATTCTGGAAATGACAGTTCTCAGTAAAAATCATCACACGCGGTAGAGAGCTTGGCAGAAAAAGGACTTTCAAAACCTTAAACTTTGGTTCTGTTCCACATTGGAATGGCCACAAATGTTCTTTAGAGAATGGAATTTTGTAAAAAATTGATTTTATTTTCAATTTAATACCTGAGGTTTTTAATTCATCTCTTTTTCTTTCTCTTTCTCATTACAGGTGACCAGAGAGCCCTGGACTGCAGAAAACATTCCTTTGAAAAATTCATTGAAACCAATATGCCTCTCAGGGTACATTTTGGCTTCTATAAAATTACGTTTAGTCACAGCTGTTCAAGTCAGGTTTAATATTGTAAGAATAATCATAACACGGAAGAGCTGCCTAGACCTTCTAGCATAATGATGGAAACATTATTTATAAAAATTTGAATTTCTCAGACTAATGAAAGGGATAGAAGTGAGGATAGTAAGAAAAGCAAGTGGACTAAAATAGATAACTCTATATCTGATTTCTAACTTTACATAAAGAGAAGAAAATATTAAGTTGATTGGTTTTTGTGGATTTTTGGGGGGCTAATGTGGATGAGTTAGATCAGCAAATCAGATCCTGGGCTGCATCCACGTGGGCATTACTAGCAGAGATAAAGACATGATCTTCCCACTCCGCTCAGTGCTTGCCAGGCCACACCTGGACAGTGTCCTGTTCTGGTCCTCAGAATTTAAGAAAGATGCAGA
>JANXJC010000005.1:23745266-23766954 GCA_027564655.1 Leptodon cayanensis
TTTCCCGGGCTCTCCCCTGTTTCCCCTGTTAGTCCCCGGTTGCCATGGTGCGGCTCCCTTCCGTGTCTGATAATGTTTCACCTCCTTATTAGCATACTCCGCCCCTTGTAGTCCCCTCCTCTGTTCCAGCGCCTCCCCTTAACCCTCTATATAACGAGTTTTCTCACTTTTACTCTTCTGATTCTCTCCCCATCCCAGCTCAGGGGGGAGTGAGCAAGCAGCTGTTTGGAGCTTAGTTGCAGGCTGGGGTTAAACCACCACAGGGAGTAAAAGGCAGTCTCTGTGTTAACTAATCATTGAGTTAATCTTCTTTTTAGGATCTAACTAGTACTTTGTCTGAAGAGGCAACAGCTTCAAGATGAAAAGTAGTGTACAGCAGACTGAGGTAGGTCTCTGTCTCAATATTTTGGAAAAATATTTTTTTCTAGTGCCATGTTTATTACATAATTCATAATGGAATAAAATAAGATCAAATGCTAGAGATGATCACTTGGACCTCACCATAATGAACACACAGTTCAGTTCACTCCCAAGTTGGACTTTTATTCTCTGCTCTTCACCTGACTGCAGGTGAAACACCTGAACTCTGAAGTCACCGATATGGGAAGCCATGAAATCTGGTCAGTCTAGGTACCTTCAGATGAAATATTCACCTAAACCATTTAAAGATTGAAGCTGAATTTATAGGTAAAAGTCAAGTTTTTCATGGAATGTTTGTGTCATAAATATCCAAAGAAATGCAATGCATGTTCAGAGAGCTATGAAATTAATTTTAGCAGAGCAGATAGTAGTTTATTTTAGCCATGTTGATTTGTTATCCTATAGTCTGTTGTCTGGCCACCATCACCAGTTAACTTAAAAAAAAATTTAAGCTATTATATCATTAATATATAACCAGCATTAGTACTGACTTTTTTGATACAGAAAATACATAAAACAGCAACTAAAATATACTTTCAAAGTCAGTTTACATGATGTACATGTTGAGATGTCTTGCTTTTTGTTCTGCATGTTTATCAAATAAGAAGCAATGGCATGCCATGTAGAAAACAGCTTTTACTTAGCCACAGAGAGTAACATGTACTATCAGCAACAAAAAAAAAAAAAAACCAACATGCTTGAAACCAGCATGCAAAACCTCTTTGAAAGTGATGAACATAATCTACAGAGGTTAAGAAATATTCTCTACATTTAAAGAAGGAAAAATATGCTTTCTGTGCAAAATCTTAAGAATACATAAGACAATAGCTGCATAGTCAAGAATAACTCCTAATAAGAGGTTACAAGGTGAGTAACAGAGATCATCAGAATCTAAAAGCAGTGTCAAATTAGTGTTTTTTTTATTTTGCAGACACATGATATAAGCCATTGCTTTTACAGCAGAAAAGACTGAAAAGGGAAGAAAGCTGCTCAATTCCCTCCTTCAAGCACAGAATTGCATAGAAATTACAGATTTTGATATACAACTATAAGCAGATACATTACTTTTAAGTTTATTCAAAGCAGTCTGAGAACACACCTATATGAGCTAATGAGAAACGTGTGGTTAAATTCCTGCTAGTTAAATCCGAGAATTTCAAAGCATGCATATGTAGGTACCTTGATGATTTATATTCGTTTACACCGGTGGTATTTAATTATCATTCCTATCGTTCCAAATCCTATTTTCTGTGAAATCATGAAAGGGATTAAAACTGTTATCCCATTTTAAGGGGATACTTTTTATAATTGTTGGTAATATTTTTATATTTTGGTAATTTCAGTAAGTTATTGTTCCAATTCCTTATGTTGTCTTTTTTCCTATCAGGTAGGTTTTGGAAAAATTTACTATGACGTATGATCTTATAATCAAATGTTTAGAAAGATTGAAAATTTACTTTGTCTCACCTGAGACATTTTAAAATCAAATTCAGGACAGTTAAAATATTTTCTTCTCAACAGCATGAACTATAATAGAAATAGCAACATTAATAGCAATGTAAAAAAAATAAAGCTTCAATAACTTAAAAAAAAAAAGACTGCACTACAAAAAGTCTCACATTATCAAATAGACATTGTTTATTCTTTAGACATATTTCATGGAATAAATACTAATTAGAAGCTTGAATTAAGCCCATTAATCAGCATGGTGCCCTGCTACTTCAGTGCATAGTGCTGTGAAAATGAAATCAAGAGAAGTTATTTGTACCTCATTCATAATATCAGGGTGTGTATATATAGACTCCACATCATTGAATCTGGCCTAAAGTTCAGTTGTAGATTAGGTAGCATGAGTGGTAGTGCTGGACATAACTTTCAGTGACTGGTTCTGAACTGAAGAATTGCAAAAATTGATTCTAAGAAGCAACGTGCTGAATAGAAATCCTCAGTTCAGTTTACTTATATATGATGTTTCATACTATTTCTGAGTATTCCAATGGACTGTTAAAATGTATTATAATGAGAATAGAGTTCTATTTATAATATTTCATGAAAAAAAACTGACAACATAAATTTTCAACTTATAATTAAAATGAATTAGAAAATAATTTTCTGCGTTGCAGGGAATAAACTTTTAAAACCCTTGCTGAAAATTATTCTGACCACTCCCCCAAAAAATAACAAAGTTGCTATGTATAGTTTAAATTTATTGCAGAAAAAGAAACCCATATTCTACTAGTGGTCAGGTTCAGAATAGTCTTATGTAAAAATTAACAAATCCTATAATTTTCAGAAATGTTACCAGAAATAATCTTTGTCAGAGAAAATGAAACACACACCCCTCCCAAAACAAACAAAAAAAAACCAAACAAAAAACATTTTCGACTTCCATTGGTCTCTGCTTCAAAGCAAAAATAAAGATCAAAGATAAATTAGTTGATACAGGAGCATGGGGTTGAAAAAGTTTCTAAAGGATACAAGATGATTTCAGAACCTCAAAAACAGTTAGGAAAAGTAATGAGCACCTCAGAAAAGATGTCTACTACTTGTGACATCATACTTAAACAAAGAGTCTCTTACTCAGTTCCTTATAGAACTGAGTTCTGCTGACAATGCACATAATGCATTGTCTGTCCCCTCCTTAAATATGTTTTGGATTTACCATTATCTGCTATGCAAGTCCCATATACTATGCAAGTCCTGTATAATTCTGCCTTTTTTATGGAATATTTCTGTTTAATTATCCTAGCTTATTTTTAGTCTTTACCTTATTGTTCCTTCTTGTTTTGCTTTCGTTCATTTTTAATCTCCTTTTAATACTGATCTTTGGCTTATCTCAGACTATCAACATTTAATTCTACTGCCAAAGTGTAGCAAGGATCAGTGACTAAGTCACACGCTAGGATGTTCTTATTCAAATGGGCAAATTAAAGGTTAGCTTTCATTTGCTTTTTGGTCATGTGAAAATGCCATTCAAATAAATAAATTTTTGGCTAACTGATAGTGCCTCCATCTCAACTTAAAATATTATTGGTTTGATTGTAACGTCTAGAGTTTTCTTTGTTTCATTTTTCCATTATTTAAAACGGAAGAAATATTTAAACGTTATAAATAGAAATAGTGTTTCTAAGTTTTTTCTAATAGTATAGTATTTTTATAATATAAATGTGTGTATTATAGGTGTGAATGTTAGAAAGTGCTTAAAAGCACCATTATATGTATTATATATCCTTGTCATATGTGATGTTATATATAGAAATACACAAATGTATATACACATAACCACTCATTGCCAACGTTTGTCATAAATGACCACTGGTAATGAATGGCTCTCGGTCTAAATTTTTTATTTAAGTTCGGTTACTGTAAAGAGTGCTTTGTGACAAAAATGTGTTAACAGAACTTATTTTAAATCGAATAAAAATTCTGCCTTCTTATCCTAGTGCTGCCATGTTTAATTTTCATCATTATGAAGAGTTAGCAAATTCAGGCAAGATTTTCCTCTTTCTTTTCTATATTTGTTTGGAAAAAAAAGACTTTCTCATGAGAAACAAAATGAAGACTTGCAGCTGTTTCTGACTTGAGGCTGCTTAGCAGGTGCAGGGAAAGAAGAAATACTGGAAGGGACTTTAATCATAATAGTGTGTGCAGACATTTGGCACTCTGTTGTTCATTGATTGCTTCAAAAGTTTGTCTCAGTTCAGTAAAGGGTTACAAGGTGCACATCACCTGTAGGTGAGCCTGAGGTAAGCCTACAACTGTATTTCCCAAGTCTCAGACCATTTCTCACTGCTAGAAGCTGCTGAATCCAGTAGCCCAAGAGATGTAGGGTTGGGGCTGGTCCACATTCCCAGGTCCAGCCAGGAGAAAGGCTGGGCATGCATTCCCAGCAGGCGCACACATCCACACAGTATGTAACACATACACTGCCAGCCACACACATCAACACAGAAAGCAGAGCGTGCATAAGCATCAAATTTATACACAAGGTATATCACTCCGGTAACTGGCCTGGGTAGACACTCAGGCTATCTGGTCACTGGCCGCTGGACCTCCCAGCTGCCTCATGCACAGACGCATGCCTACCAATGCCTCTCTCTGTAGCTGGTCTCAACTTCTGGCCTTACCAGCAGCCACCTCCCAGACCCTGTGGTCTCTCCAGGAGCTGGCTTGAACTTCCCGGTCCCTCTAGTAGCCAGCCCTCAGACCCCGCCTCAGTCTCTCCAGAATCCTATTCAGACTTACGACTGCTTCAAAACTTGGCTCCCAAGCCTTTTGTTCTACTCGAAAGCTAGCCTGGCTTGACATTTGCTAGCTGTTACACGCTGATATGCACAGCCCCATAGCAGGCACACGCTCCAGTCTCTCCAGGTACTGACGTCCCAGACCCATGGGCCCCTGTGTCCTACTCAAGTTGTCGGTCCTTAGACCTCTATACACACACATGCACACAGAATAGCAAGTCCCTCACCCGATAAAACAGAAATAGAGTTTAAATAGGACAGACTGCAGAAATTAGGAGTAGGGAATGCTGATGCAAGCACACTGTCTAGCAACCTGTTTACACATGACCTACTACTTTTACCCCCTTTTTTCTCTATTTGCCATGCTTGTTTCTCCTACTTTTGGTCCTTCTCCCCGTAGTATGTCTTGTATAATCACAAAATGTTCTTCCCATAAAAGTGTCCCCTGTCACCTCCTCAGACTGGAAGGTGACTGAGGTAGTGTTTCCCTCACTCTGGGGCAATGGTCTGAGGCTCCCTCGGAATCACCTGGGGAGGAGCCAGCTCAGGTGCTCCATTTGATCTGATGAGGTTGTTGGGGTTCCCCTGCCTGTCATTGTTCCTCTGGGCTCCTTTGGGTTCATGAAGATGAGCACTAAAGCATGTATCCTGACATTTAGACATCAGACTTTCTATTTGCAGAGGGACAGTAGAGACAGAACATGTCGAAGCACCTTGTCTGCAGGATTTCAGAATTTTCTTTCAGGGATCTATTTGCGCAGCCACAATCCTCTGTCATTCTTGCTTATAGGAGTAAGGACACATGTCCTTTCTGGCCCTTGACATGAACTGCAAGTTGCTAGAATGACTCATTCTTTCATTTCTTTATCTTGCAGGGGCCATGGATATACATCGGTATCTACAGATCTATGTGTGCATATACATACATATATTTATACAGCTGGACATATAGACATATATACAAACACATATGTATATACATTTAAAATGTACTTGTGTGTACATATGATGTGACATGTGACTTTAACTGTTCCTGACCAACGTTGTGAAGAAGGTTCAGAAAATGATACTGCACTGCTTGACACTGTGGAATGGGTGATTAGTGAAATCCACAGTATTTTGCAAAAGTGACTCACCATCTACAGCGGTAGGAAGGAAGATTAAGGCAGCTGAAGTGGGAGGATTTTGGTGCGTCTTAGAAAAAAGCAATGAGATTAGGTCTGGAGCATGACAGCAACATGATAACCATTCTGTGGCAGTTGGCACAGTTGACTCTGGAAAACAGAGAAACCCATTTAAGCTGAAGTGGCTTTCCATTTTCTTCTTTTCTCTCCTTTTTTCTTCTGAGGGGTAAAAATACCGAATAGCATTACAGGAGAGAGATATATTTTGGGTGCTGACCCACTTTCCCAAGTTACAAATTAAAAAAATCAGGAAGTCTTTTTAAAATTCATTCTCTGCTTGATTCAAATCACAAATTTGAACTCCTCCATCATCTCCTTCTTTTATTTCTAGGGAGCCAGGAAAGAATCATTTATGCCACCAACTTCTAACCAAGTGAATCACCTGACAACCTTCTAACTGGAGAACATTTTAGTTTAAAAGACATAGTCTGGTTCATTCTCCTTTGCTGACCCTAGTCTCTTTGCATAAATCACTTGAGAGCAAAGCAGGCACTCTAATGAAATGGATAACAGTGAGAAAAGGCACAATCTGGATGTTCTACGTCCTAACACACAGGATGTGCAGTCATCCTTAAGCTTACTCTCCAGATCAGACACACACAGAAAAAAGTCTGACATGAACTTGCAAGTGTTGCCTTTGTATGCTCTCTGTTGGTGTTTCCAGTCAATTGCATTCCTCTCATCTTTGCTCATGTGTTGCTTGTCAGAGTGGGCTATCTGATGTGCTCTCCTAACTTGACCTTTAATTTGGTACATATCTACACTGACAGTATTTTTTCTTACAATAGTTTGGATTTTTTTACCATGACATCCTCCATTCTTTATGAGTTTTATTCTAGGGTTTGTCAAGTTGCATTTCACCTACCTTTAATTTTGCATCACCCAGTAAAGATATCTCATGTCACTCATGTTATACCTCATCAGACATTTTAATTGCTCTACTTCTTCACTCAGACTAAGTACTTTATTTTGCATTGTTCCTGATATTTCAAGGGGACTAGGAATTGCTGTGACTTCAAACTGCTTGAAATAAATCCTCTTCACTGAACACATCAGAGAAAAACAGAATATAGATTTCTGATTCCTCTTTGCAGGTGTTCTGTCTCCAAGGCAAGACACCAGAAATGGAGTTTGCAATCCATAGCAAATAAAATTTAGTGGAAAACTGCCTGGTAAATATTAAAGGTAGAAGTCAGCTATCCTTGTTTAGACATTTAACATCTGGAAATCTGCCTCTGATCTAGTCATCTTCATGGTCAAAGAGGAAAAAGCCTGCGTTTAGAAAGTGACACCTCTCTTCTGAAAACAGACTTGGAAGAGCTGTTTGAAAAGTTCTACTTCTTTCTATTAACTGCTGAAGAAGCCCAAAGAGTTAATTCATTTAAAAGTCTAGATTTCTAAAGTTAGGTGAAATTAACATTAACCTAAAGAACCTGAAACCAGAGACATTTATGAAAATTTGGTCCTAAGTACAGAGAATAAACTAACTTACTATATTTAAAAGTTTTGCATTGCTACCTCTTCTGTATCTGTCCATACTACCTAGCTATTCATACAGTTATAATGACCTCCTTCATAATTTTTGAAGTTGTATCTCCCCTTGCTGACCTGCCTGAACTCAGTTCCAGTGGTCTAGTAAAAATGATACTGGCAAAAATGTGTCCTCTTTGAATACATCTCATAATTAACCTTCTGTTGAGGGAAAATAATTGAAAAGAAATTTCAAAGAAATCATTTAGCTAATTCAAATGCAAGATGCTTTGACCCAAGCAAAAATTCTCCTCAGAAGTATTTATGAATAGTAAAATTAGTTACAACACTTTTGTAGTTTAATCAGAGATGTTTGCAGGGATATACAACTCTTTGGGGGAGGAGTAGTGAAGGGGAAGCAATAGTGTTGATCACATAACATTTCATAGTAAAATACTCTAAAACCAAAATGGGCACAGTAGAAAAATATCTTTTTGGAATGACAAAAATTATTACTAAATTTAACATAAGAATGGCAAATCGTGTCTTGATTTTTCCTTTGCATATGTGTTTGTTTACATATTTTTCTATAGTATTCCTATATTACTTTGAGATATCTCTCTATGTCACTAAAAACATTTTATGTGATTTTTTTTTAAATTAAGCAGAAGAAATAATGAAGGGCATCTTCTACTGGGTAATGCTTGGACATGTTAGGTTTCCTACATTAGACAGTTTTTACTGTTTGATATAATGAAAAAGTTTCACTATTTAACAAACAAGAAACAATATTTTTGGTCTAGCTAATTACCATATTTTTCATAAAACAACCTGAAAATTATTTGAGACACAAAAGGTATTTAAGTTAATATTAAATAATGGTTGGCCTTTCATTATTTTAAGAGTAAAAGATTATGATATTTGAGCAAATATGTATTTCCATATAGTTTACACTATTATAATGTACTACTATGCTAACAAGCCATGAAATAGTGTAAAAATAATAATACAATATAAATGAAAAACATAACATTAAACTTTAATTAAAATACAAAATAATACTTAGAAAATAAGGACACCTCATAATTAAATCATTTGAAAATGTCATGTTGTAGGAAATTTGGAAAGTATCTGTTATGGTCCTTGAAAAGAAGAAAGATAAATTTTGAAATATCAAAATATTCCATTGAGTGAAAATCTTTAATGTTAACATGCTCTGCTTTCTGGTTGTATAAGTAACTTAGAAACTTTTTAGCATTTTTCACCAGTAAAAAGAGGTGAATAAAAAAAAAGTGATGTAAGCCATCTTTGTAGTGATTAATCCACAAAAGAGTCTTTCACTCTTGTCAGTGTTTTTCCACACACTTTGAAAACTAACAATATTATCTGCTGGCACTCCTGTCATAAGGTATCAGAAGGTTAATTTGCATATAAATGTTTAACATGGTATTCATTGAAAACTGAGTTTCCATACCAGTTGGGTCAGCCTCACTGGAAAGTGGGAAGTATAGTTTCAGTTTCAGCAAGAAAGATGGTAGAAAACAGTTTTACTCTGATCTACCCCTGCAATTTATAACTTTAGCTTAACTGAAGGGATAATTTTAGTAGTACAGTGGCTTGGGATTGCCATGTTGTTGGTAAAGGAATGGGTGCTGCTTGTCACTTACTAATTGAACCGTTCTCTGGAGCGGCTGGCTTTTCTCCACAAGCTCTCTGGGTACCAAAGGGTATACCTAGCACCTAGGGCTTAACCTCCTCAGCTAAATGCTTTACAGTTAGGTGGGAGGGAAACTGAATGCCCTTTCATCTTTCTACACTGCTTTTTCGTTTTAAATAATTCACAATTAAACATTAAAGATTAAAGAAAACCCACTTTTTTAAATAAGAAGGACTAATCATTGTGAACTTGCATGACAGAAGGGAAATAAGGAAGAGATATTACAGGAATTACTAGAACAGTTGGAAGCATCAATGTAACATCTATTCTTGCTAGGTTATGCAAATTAGTTATTACACACTATTGACTAAATCCTGAGCCAAATAGTAAGAATTTGCAGAATCAGATCCATAGTCCATGACTGGGGAATTATCACTGAACTAAGAAATACTGAATTTACTCCTAATCAAAAGGCCAAAGAAGACTCTTTTTTTCATTAAGTGAAGAAGAAATAGATGTATGTATAAACTGACATAAATTCTCCAAAGTTATTTCTTTCTTTGTCTTTCCCAGTGGACTTAACAAGCAAATAGAATCAAGAAGTCTACACATGTTCCCCAATGATTTGGTAAAGGAGGACATTTTACCAGAACAGTTACCAAACTAGTCAGCAGCTTTTTGTTTTGACATCCTTTATAAAATGTGGTAAGCAATGTCTTTCAAGGATTTTATCAACAAGTGTCTGCATCAAATGCACTAGCAACAGCAATAAAATCAAAACACTCAGACACACAGCACAAAGTGTAAGCTAGGCATTTCTAGATTTTTTAAATACTCATAGATAAAACTGTTTTTACATTAGTATCCAAGTAGCTGAAAAAAAATTTAAGGGTAATGTAAAATTTGAATCTGAGCATTAATTAGACCTGAATGTAATCACTTAACAAGAAAGATATTACTGTGGTCATCATGCTCTATTTACATGTTCTAATGGCCACACAGAATAAAACATTATTTTAACTGCAATAGCTGCTATACCTGTAAATGATATCACAAATTACAGTTGTCTGCATTCAGAAAACCTAGTTTGATGCATCTTATTGTACTTGTTAGGAACTTGGAGGCAGTTTAATTTTTATGGTTACCATGAAGGGAAGCTGTATTCTCAAGCAGTCATCATGTTTGTTTGGTGCATAATTTCTGAAAAGACTTGTGAATTTTATTAGTCATCCGAACTTTCTCTGAGGCCAGACTTCTTAATTTTCTGCAAAGTGCCAGTCAATCAATATGCCTTGCTTGTCAAGTAAACACTGACAGGGTCTTCATAGTGGCAGTTTTTGTAAAAAACTATTATCTTCCTATCATATTGTATACTTCGCTGGTGGTAATATTATCAGCATTAAAATACAGCCTGTGGAGATATTTTCCAAACCAAGGAAAATCTACCTAAAGTAAGTTCTGTGCCAAATCATACTAATCACACAATTCTTAAAAGATTATATACCTGTAAATACACACGTATAGCCCAGAAAACAGACTTTGTAGGAGTTCACATCTACCAGGTGAGATGTATCCACTTCTTTCATTCCTGAAATTTTATAAGGAGACTTGAAAAGAAAAAAAATTAGGATGTAACACTACAGCTAAGAACAAAAATCTATAAAGACTGAAGCTTCCTTTTTAAAAGGAAGCCTTTTCTCCTTTATGATCATATCTCCCCAGTTACACATAAAAGACATGGCCACATAGTAAACAACAGCAAAATCTATTTTATAGGCTACTCTTCCAGTGTACTGCTTTACCATTTGGTTAATGAGATCATCAAAATACGCTTTGTACACTTCAAAATACACCAATGCCTGAATCAAACAGATTATTTAGAGGAGCATTCATTCAAATAAGTTTGTAATGCACCAAAAGTAGATAATAAGAATACTGTTCTTCATATAAGATATAAAGGAATACGACTTTATCCATATCAGGGAGAAGAAACACTTTTATTTTGTAAATGAAAAAGTTTTCTTTTGAAGAGTGAGAAAATCTAAACTGATTAATCGTGACTGTTTTAAAACTCTGCATATGTCAGAGTACTCCTTAGTTGCAGCATGGTTGTGTTTCCTATAAAATATTCTGTTAGGGTTTTTTTAGGAGAGGGAGAAATTAGTAACTTTGGTTTAGGTCTCTCATGTGCTGTGCACCTGGGGAGTTGTTCTGAAGCAAACAACGTTGTCATCACCTGTAACACTGCAGTGAAAACTCTGCCCAAAACATGAGCTACACCCAAGCGACGATAAGGATAGAAGTGAACACAAATAGGCCAAGAGTAAAAGAATGGGCAGTACTGTGGTTTTCAAAAGAACTTTAGTTGCCTTCCCATGGACTTACAAAGATATTCTAACCTGAATGTATACCATACTTTCTTTCACCTCTGTCAGGACAATACATTAACTGTATATCATCAAGGAGTTCCCCTTAAAAGGTGGAGCTCCTGGGTAACATGGGGCTCTTTGCTGGCTTGTTTGAACCATGCGATTAGCACGCAGGGCTGGAATTGAGCAGCTGGCTCCAATTTCTGATTTCCAGGTCAGCTTTCTTGCAGTTCATCAAATCCTCATTTCAGACTTGAACTCAGATTCCAAATATTAATGTTTCTTCCTTGTCAAAAAGGACAGATGAATGGTGGTGGGTTTTTTCTCTCTCTCTTTCTTCTTTCTTTTAAAAACATCTGAGCTGTTCATTGTTATATGAGAGTTATATGAAGCCACTAAAAACCCCATTGATGAAAGTCAAATTCTCTGCCCAGATATCACTGTATTTAAGGTATATAAAAGTTAAACACATTCTTAATTCTGATTTGTCTGGGCAAGCAGAACCTTATTTGTTCTTCTTATTCTCCATTTCCAGTAAAAGAACTAGATGAAGATCAGCATTTAGGTTTATTTCAGCTTCTCTAACACCTCTCTGAAAAGACATAGAAGAGATATTGTGGATTGCTGTTCAAGAACTTCACTCATTTTCCATTTATTATGCTAATTATCCAAGCCACCTAGTACAGATTTAGTTTTTATGTGAAGAATTGACAGTGTGAAAGTCAGAAATCTTGCATGTATGTGTATGGAGGAGGAAGCAAAAACAGGAGGCAGACATGCATTTTTTCAGGGTGGGGGACCATAGTTTCTTTTTGAGCTCCATTCACTGGGGAGCCACAATGTCATAACACTGATATAGCAGCAGCTGACTAAAGTGTGTTTCCTCTTCTTCCCTCTGCCCCTGAATCCTATTGCAAATGAATTATGCCTGTGAGGGAAGAGATTCAGATTTGAATCAAGGTTTTTGTTTGCTTGCATATATTTGAATCTTCAGTGAAATGGTCTGTTATGTTTTTATTACTAAAAAGTTTGTGTAAGTTATACAACACATTTATTTTTTCATAAATGTTTTTCCAGGGTGGTTCAGGGAACCCATCCAGGTAGGTGGGGAATGTTGCACTAAGCATTACACAAAAAAGACAAGAGATTGATGCCTAAGTCTCTCTGGGTTGAAAATATCTATTATTGTGGTAAAGGCTTTCTAGGTCAAGATATGCCAGGTGAAGTAGGAACCATTCAGAATGATTTACTGTCACCTGAGAAACCAGTTTTTGGGTCTCAGCCACTCTGCTATGAGTTCCTTTGAGGGATGAAGGGAAAAGTGTTTCTAAACGTATTTTGCCTACTGAAAGAAAACAAAATCTGTGGCATCATAATCAGCACAGCTCTGTGTTCAGCAATGTTGAGGCCTGTAGTTTATCAGCTCTGCTCACATGAGTAAGTATCACTTCAGTCAATAGGAATTCTTATAAAAGCAATCTGCATGTTTGGACATAAATCAAGCAGCTAAAGAGGCATTAAAAATGTGCAAGGATGGCAGAAGGATACAAGCAGTTTAAAATATATTTAGCTAGCATATAAAAGAACAGAGCTTGAAGCTGGCATCGTTTTAATGTAATGAATGCTACAATATTCCTCTTATACCATCACCTCAGTGACATGGACTAGGGAGATTTAAAAAATGGTCTTGAAAATAAAAACCTTTAGATTTTTTTAATTTGTTTTTTTAAGTCTGCTCTTGTCGTTTATGACATGGCAGGTAAAGAACAGGAGGGTATTAAAAATATAAGCAAGCCTCTTGTCCTTTTGAAATAGAGTTGGATTTTGACAGCCGTGTCACTGTTGGAAATGAATAAGAACTGTTACAGCTATAAGCAGCAAAAATAAAATAAAATAAAAAAAAAATCAGTGAGTTCCTGTGTATTCCAGTGAAAATATTTAAAAGGATATTTAATGATAATGTACCGCATAAGTACCAAGCCTGCACCATTTTTACATCCACAGCAATTGATGTATGTCCTTTTACTGTATTTAATGTTATAATTTCTTGTTTGTTTAGGAAAATAAAAGAGCTAATCAAAGGAGTTACTGCTCCTGTATTCCCAGTATACTCTTAAAGTTTAACTAGAAAGGAAATATAAATTTTGAAGAGGAGAGGGATTTTATTTTCCACATTAAAGTTCATCTGGTTGGGAACTGTGACCAGAGCCAAAGTGAAGGATCTGAGTAGACCCCAGAGTTTTAGGGGTGAGTCTCTTTCCAAACCTTGATGTGGAGATGTCCCAACTGACTAAAGGCATTAAAGAATGCTAGTATGAGAAGCAGTTAACAAAAGTTATTGTTTAGTCTTGATTCTTCCATAGATGATAGCTTCATATACTGCTCCAGGTAGAACCGTCAAAAAAAAAAAAAATTTCTTGCTGTGTTGCATACCTGACATGTTAAATGTCATAGAGCAATAAAAATAGGTTAGTGAGCCAAATAAATTCCCAGTGCAGCTGTACAGCCTTTAATAGCTGAACCAGGATTATATTATCCCAGTTGCCATCTAGAAAGAGATTTATTTTACTTGAAGTAAGCACAAATGAGGCTTAACTTAATCCAAATATATAGAAGGATGCTTCTAGAGAGTTAGCTGTGAACTACACTGCTAGGCCATGCCTAAAGAAATCATAGAAGTGATATCAAAACAGAGGTGCAGGAAAACCTACAGCAGTTTAGATAGGTGAGCAACAAATGTTGTTTATTTTGACCTTAGTGAGGCTTTCGACACTCTCTTCCATAACATCCTCATGGACAAACCGATGTAAAGACTTGGTAAGTGAGAAGTGAGGTTAACTGAAAACTGATTGAATGGCCAGGCTTAGGGGGCTGTGATCAGCGGCACGAAGTCCAGTTAGAGGTCAGTCACTAGTCATGTAAGTAGGGGTTCATACTGGGACCAATACTGTTTAACATCTTCATTAATGACTTGGCTGGTGGGACAGGGTGCACCTTCAGCAATTTTGCAAATGATACAAAACTGTAAGGAGTGATGAATACATCAGAGGGTTCAGAGGGACGTCAAAAGGCTGGAGAAACAGTATGACAGGAACATTATGAAATTCAACAAGTGGAAAAGCCAAGTCCTGCACCTGGGGAGGAATAATGCCATGCAGGTCTTGGTAGAAAACAGGTTGAACATGAGCCAGAATTATGCTGTTGAGGCAAAGAAGGCCAGCAATATTCTTGAGTGCACTGGGAAGAGTGTTGCCAGCAGATCAAAGGAGGTGATCCTTCCCATCTACTTAGAACTGATGAGGTCACACCTGGAGTACTATGCCTAGTACAAGAAAGAAACACATACTAGAGAGAGTCATGAATAAGAGATTGGAGCATCCAAGCTACATGGAGGGTCTGGGAGCTGGGATTCTTCAGTCTGGTGAATAGAAGAGTCAGGGTGAGCTTATCCATAAGTATAAACACCTGATGACAGATATTAAAGAAGGCAAAGGCAGACTCTTCTAAGTGGCACCCAGTGACAGGACAGTAGGCAATGGGCAGAATTTGAAACACAGGAAGTTCCTTTTAAACATAATGAAAAAATAAGTCTGAGATGGCTGGACACTGGAAGAGTTTGCTGAGAGAATCTTGGGAGTTTGCAACTTTGGAGCTATTCAAAACCCAACTAGACATGGTCTTAGGCAACCTGCTTTAGCTGTCCTTGCTTTTAACAGAGGGTTGAAGCAGAGAATCTCCAGAGGTCCCTGCCGATCTCAGCTTTTCTGAGATTCTGTGTCCATTGTCAGAAGAACCCTTTCTTCCAGTGCATTTTTTCCCATGACCAGCATGCCTTTGAATACACTTTACAATGTGTACAGGCCAGTGGGGTTTTTTCAGTTAGCATGGATTTTTTTTCAACCACAGCAGCTCAGTCTTCACTGAGACTTTTGAAGAATAATAAACACCATAAAACCAGTCTTTTAGAAGGTATGGGTGAGTATTTCCTTCTGGTATTACTGATAAGTCTTGTCTAGGAGTTGGAAAAATCAATCTTCTACCCCTGTGTGGGAGAGCTAGGGATAATAGATGTATCTGGAGCCTTAGAAGCCCAGAGGCTACTCTTTCACATGACACTGGGCAAGATCGCATTGAATAGGATGATAAAGAGGCAAGATTCCTCACTATTGCTGTCTGACAGGCAAATTTCAGAAACAGCAGTTTCTGTCTTTGATGTCCTCTAAGAAATCAATTCAGATAAGGTTTGCTGAGAGCAAATTCCAGATAGGTGGCAGAAATTAGTGAACACTGATAAGTGAAGAATCAATGAGAGGATGAAGAGGTGCTGACTGGTACTTTGGAAGTACTACTCTAAGGCAAATGGACTTACTTGAGAAGATGTAAAGTTTTCTGTTCCTACAATCGTTAAATAAAATCAAACCTGAATAAACTATGTGATGCATTTCAAAATGTTATGCTACTTTAAATTACTTTTCTTTTTGGTTCTTTTGCTTGGGAAAGCAAAATAAATTCCATCATAAAAAGTAAATTATGAAAAAAGAAATTTAAACACCTTTACTGTTTTAGATCATTTAGTTTTTCCATGCATGGACAACAGTTGAATAATGTCTACTGATGTGAATATTATCCTGCAATAAAGCTAGTCACAAAGGACATCAGGATATAACTTATAATAGAATTACAACCCTAGTCTAAAAGCAAGTTCATAGATATTTTATTTTTTTGTGTGTAGGCAAATGGGGTGGTTATCAGGTGTTTCTGGCTCATATACGCATTATTTCAGGTTTACTGTGCCTACCTGATAGAAAGAGAAATGTCTGTTAATACAGACTAAAGGTCCTGAATAAATTGTTTTTTGCATTCAAAGATAAATAAAATCCATTAGAGTATCCATTATGGTATTTTTACTTTCAAAATATTCCTTCTTTCTTCTCTTTATAAAACAAAGCTATCACAAAACCCTCAAGAAGTCCTGCAGAAAAAAGATCAGTCTTCAGTAAGGTGGAATTCCACACAATAAACTACAGCATCTTACTAACTTGCCTGCTCCTAACTGAATTTATATTTACCCCACTTTTGACATTTTTCATATTCCACTGTTTTTAAACTTCCTTTTTAAAAGTTGCTTACTATAGCATGTTTGATTAGTATAATGATATTTTAAAAATACTGTAAAAAGAATAACTGTTGAACATTTAAACTACTCATTAAAACAGTGGAAAACAAGAAATTTTTTTACTTATATTAGAAAATATTTCATTATTCTATGCAACTTTAAAAAAATCATTGGATTCTATCATACTCCATTGTTAAGTCTGGGACCTTATTTTACACAAAGTGAGAATATATAGAGATTCAGATCTTTAGCCATTATAAATTGAAATAAAACTTCATTTAACAATGTGCATAACCTGAGTGCCTGCTTCAGGAATTTTATGAACAATTGAGGTGATCGTTAGTTCCCTTAGCTTATCAGTTATGTTAAAAATACAAGTGAAAGGGCTTATGCTACCTTCTTGAGAGACTGAGAAAGGAAAGCTAAATTTGCTGATGGAATTCCTAGCACATCATAGAGTTTGGATTCAGTGGGATTACTAGACAAGTGGTTGATGAAAGAGGAAACAAGCAGTCAGACACACGTGGAAACAAAGCATGTAAATAAGAGGCTAGGCTTCTATTTGGACTATGTTTTCTTCCTTCTCTCCTCTATGCTGAATTAAGACATATACTGGGGATAGTCTGTTATTTAAGTGGGCTGCTTGGCTTCTGTCATGTAGGAGGAGGGAAAACAAAAAATTTCATTTCTGCTTCTATCATTTTAACTTCAGTTAGTGACTGTTAAAATAACATGTTTAAGCCATCAAGAGAATTGGAAGTGTTCAGTCCAAAAAGGCAGTTTCAGAAGTACAGCTGTCCTTTATTATCTTTCAGCTGCTATCATCTTGCCTATTCCCATTCCCAAAGTTCCTACTCTTCTTCATGTCCACAGTTTCACCCTAGTAACTGCAGCCTCTACTTACTCCCTCAATCATGTTAAACTTCAGCAACAGCATGCACAAGGTAGGTGATGTTATACTATTAAAAGTGGTAAGATTAAACAGTCGCCTATGTATATATGCTCTGTTTGACTCTTCTTCCCCATCCCTTTATATGCTTACTAGCCACTTTTGGTCACTATTTGTATTTCTTTCTCTCAAAGAAGAGATATTACTGATGAAAGTTATTATTTCAATCTTTCAAAATAGCAAGAGGGGGGCTCATATCCACAACCCTTGCAATACTATTAAAATTTTGCTCAAGATAGCTCTGGAGGTCTGAATAGCAGGTCCCAGGAACCCTTCCTGTTCCCCAGCTGTTCTTCTCCCTGGGAACAGAGACCTCCCTGGGAGACTTCATTTCATATTGGAGACAATGTCATAAGCTGATGCCAAGGCTTTCTCTTCCTCCACCATCATCTTCGGATGCTGCAGTCTTTAAGCTGTACAAACTCCCTGTTCACTTCCCTGTCTCTTGGGGCACAGTTCAATATGGAGACTATTGCATAAAGGAATGGTAAGGACTGACAGAGGAGACGTACCCTAAATTTTCACATAGTCAGCAATATTCAGAAATGCTTATACTCCTCTGAGTAAGATGAAATCTGAGGAATGTCCTCCCCTTTCTTCCTCCCCACAGCTGCTCTGGCCTTCAGGGAATGGCATGTCAGCCTCATGCAGGCTCCCTTCCAGCAGCCACTCAGCTGCCTCTTCCCCTGCTCCCCAATGAATGTCTTTCTCGGTTTCTACAGCAGCCAATTCCAACCTCATCCCTGAACAGCTGAGTGAAAGTCACAGCAGGGAAAAGCTGAAGCCAGCTGCTGCTGGCACCGAGGCCATCCAGGCAACGAGACATGGAGAAAGATGGAAAATATTCTCTCGGTTTAGGCCAGCTGCTACTCGCTGGCACACAGTGTGGTAGGACCAGGGCATGTTGTACGCTCCATGATGACTCTGGGAAACTGAGTGTATCCCAGCCAAACTAGCCCTTTTACAGCTGTTAACACTGTTGAAGTTTTTTGGGTTTTTTTTAGTCTGTGAATAAAGTTAAAGAACTTTGACTTTATTCCACCATCCTACACTGTGTTTCACTGTCATCTGGAAGCAAAAAAACCCATCCTTTTACAAAGAAAAAAATGGTAAGCATTTTTCAATAAACTCCAAAGCCTACCATGCCCCATCCCCATATTCTAACTTCTTTGCTGCATTTATTCCAAGTATTGTGCTAAACATCTTAAAACCTCCCCCTTTAGCAGGACTGGCCTATGCAGCTCTCAGTTTTTATGTTAGAGCTGGGTGTACTAACCTGAAAATTTTCTGCAGAAGTTGATATACTCGGGAAGTTTCTGACCTACTCCTTATCTTGTTTTCATACACTTGTGTACATCTCTCTGGGAATAAAAAAACATTTCAATGTAATCACTTGGTCTAAATGGAGAACAATTTGAAAAAGAAAGTAAAATCCTGCTTATATATACAGCTACTCAATATTCATGCAGCAAACAGTGTTAAATAACGTAAAGCAAATACGTAAGAACAGAGAAAATAGCAAACCTCTTTTTTGGATCAAGTGATGAGTGATTTAAGACATTATATTTGAACTAATAGTAACAAAAGTGGGAATTAACATACAAAGCTTAAACTTGGCATATATAATGTGCTACATGCATTTTTGCTATTCAATGCCTGTAATGGTAAAAAGTTGCAGTTCATGTTCCAAACTGCCATTCTTTGAATTTATGAGTCTGAAGGAGAATAGGACTGAGCACAAATAAAATACACTGAAATCCTATTAGAATTAAGTTTTGTCTCTTAGACTTTGGGATCTTCTTTTACATTAAGTTTAACCTAACAGCTTAAGGCTAAGCTTCAAAAACCATGAATGCCTCCAGGTGTAAACTGGGAATTTCTGGAGTTTCCACAAATGATAAATATTGGCCATAATTATTCCTGCTTCACTTAAAATCTAAGAGCTACTTTGGATAAGCACTGCTGTAGTGATGCATTTTCTGTCTGTGCTCTCAAGAGCCGGAGGAAAAGGAAAAGAAAAACAACAAACAAACAAGTAAGGAAATCTGGCTGATTATGAAAAGAAATTATAGTACTTATCAACATATATATGTAAAAAAATGATAAACAAGTGGGACTTCTACTGCAGCACATTTGGTAGGTTTCTCTGAAAACAGAATGTGTCTTGCAATATGTCAACATTCAATAAATTGTTTTTAGAAAATGCTGGATCTCGCACGAGCTTCAGCATGACACAGTGTCACATGAAGTCTTAGTTGAAAAGCTTTATTCCACAAGGGTTGCTGTCCTGTGGACTATGAACCTTAACAAAGGCTGTAGAGCAATAGTCAACTGTAGTACACGTGGTAGGAAGCTTGTGTATATTGGAACAGCTCTGGGGATCAGTCCCAAGCCTTGTCTGACATCTCCATCAATGCCTGACAAGAGGGAGTAAATGGAATATTAATGAATTGACAGACAACATCGAATTAGGAGGCATTTGGAATACCAATGAGGGGAGAAAGGCACAAAACAAAAATGTAGAGCTGTTGGTACTGTGTTGTGGATTCTGCTGGCTCTGAGGCAAAATGTGGCTCACTGGGTCTTGGTATTTGCTGTAAAACACTGTCCAGAGAAGGGCTAAGAGAGGACAAAAAAGCTATAAGAAGAACTAGCAAAAGGGACAGATACGGAGAAAAAAGTGCAATTTAGATGGGAGGGGAACAATTTATAGATAGAATCACAAAAGATAAGAAATGGCCTGAACAACTTGTGTGGAAGAGGCCTGGACTGAATGTGGTAGGAGGGTGAAAGGGGAAATAACCTCTAGTTGTGTACTAATACATTTGTGTCCTTCCCCTCTCCCTCTCGACTACTGTCCATCAGGTGGAGCAGAGAGCATCGATCATTAAAGTGTCTACAAGGACACATGAATAGATGATAGCTAGTTTTCCTATATTGTTGATTATGGGTAGAACAGGAGGAAGGAGAGTTATAAAGGGATGGCCAAGTAACGGTAGCGTAAGAGACCTTAGATGGCTCCATCATATGTGAGTGGGAGTTGCACTGACAGGAACTTAAATCAATTGTGAAGTAAAAAAGCATATTGACTGTGAATCAGCAATGTAGTCACTGCAGTTTAGAACAGCTCTGGCTTCTTTTTCCCCTACTGCAGCCAAACACAACAGGGAAACTGCCATCTGATTTGTTCAGAGCTTAATCAATGCCTGTGAAGTCAGAGGGAGTCACCAACTTCCATGACCTTTGGAGGAAGTCATTTAATGAAGTCGCACACAGAGAAAACTGAGGGTCCAGACAAAAATTCATTTTCCATTGAGTGCTGTGCAATCTCCCCTTGTACTCAGCTAATTTCCCTCAGGTTTGTGCTGAGAATTTGACAGTTTTCACATGTATCAGCCAGCACACTGTGCCTTTCTGTGGCAATATCATAATCTCAACTCCTTTATCAGTCTCTTAGATTAGGAAGTTATCTACTTCCAAAATGATTACACTGAGGCATCTGAGAAACGGGTCAGTTTTAATTCCTGTATAATTTCCTATATGGTAATTGCGGTCATATCCATAGTAATCACTCCTCATTTCTTTTCATGTAATAAGTTTTGGCATTCATTGTAACTTGATTCTATAACTAAAGATAATACTTCTATAAAAACAAAATCCTAGAATCATATTAATTTCTCAATGTCTAATTTAGTTACTTCTATTTCTCATTCCCAGCTTAACTTTTCTTTTCAAAACTGATGTGTTAAAGAAAAAATAATTCCTGCAAACTGAATACCAATTATGAGTAAAATAGAAGCTATCTAGAGCACTTGATGCTTCTGATTTTTAAATATAAAGAATAGGATACTAATAAGATAGCAAATGGTCTGAGGACCTCAAGGCATCATGTCTGAGCAAACTCAGGTAAGTGTGAAACTTGACCTTTATAAAGATGACCAGTCTGATGGTAGTAAAAGCAATTAATGTTGCATCTCCCAAAGAAGTAGAAACAACTGTCTCCTGACCATCCTCAAAAAAGCCTCTTGGCCAGCTCAACTCCTCATGCAGCCAAGCTTTTCTCATCCTCCCTTAAGGTGACTTAGACTTTCAGACTTTTGCCTCAAATCAATCACCTGGCTGCAGAACAGAGAATTCTGGTCACCTATGTATGGTTTCATGGTTTATAGTTTAACACATATGTGGCTGTTTCATGGTTAGCTAGAAGGAAAGGAAAGGAAAGGAAAGGAAAGGAAAGGAAAGGAAAGGAAAGGAAAGGAAAGGAAAGGAAAGGAAAGGA
>JANXJC010000005.1:23779025-23840358 GCA_027564655.1 Leptodon cayanensis
GCTTTTGCTTTACCTATTAAACTGTCTTTATCTCAACCCACAAGTTTTCTCACTTTTACCCTTCTGATTCTCTCCCCATCCCAGCTCAGGGGGGTGTGAGCAAGCAGCTGTGTGGGGATTAGTTGCCCGCTGGGGTGAAACCACAACAGTAAACTATTTAGGTTGCAAGTGTTAGTAATTTGTTCCTGCTTGATTTAGACTACAGAGGGGTAGTAGATGCCTTGACAAACTGCCAGACAATGGGGAAGCAAACACCTTTCATTTCAATGTATTAAGTTCTTTCCTGCTTTTCCCCCTCTGATTCTCCCTACCTAGTGATCTTCAGACCATTGGTCCCAGACCAATGCAGCAAGTTGTTGTAAAAAATGTTTGAAAATTATTTAGAAAAACATTCCCAAATTCTCCCATATGTTCCTACAGCCCAGAGAAATGTATGGGTACATTTGCACAAACACTGAGAACATTCATCCAAAAACTAGGATGTCAGGAGAAAGAAAGTAAATCTTATGGAATTGTTTTGATTTATTCCATGCTGAGAAGTGAACAACAAAATTCACAGAACTGGAACTAATTCAAACAAAAGAGTTCCATTGATATATGAAGTTGATGGATGTTGCTCACTCTGCATATTATGATTTATAGATAGCAAGCATACATATATTTTGAATGTTGAGTTTACATTGTTGAAAAATAATCTTAAAGTATCGTAGCTATGAATGGAAATCAAGTAAGGTTATAATCTAACAAAATGACTGTGAAACAATACCATCTTTGTAATGTAGCACCCAGAAAGCAAAATCTGCAGTTTTACTCTATATACTGGCAGATTTTAAGAGCACCTAGACAAAAAACATTTTTGCACGAGAAGAAATCAATGCTCAGTTTTGACATCAAATACTTATCCTGCCTTTTACACGTTGCCATCTTTTATATTTGATTTTTCTCTCAGTTTGCATGACAGCAAGCGTTTGTGCATATGCAATTCCATGGCACATTTAGCCATCAACAAGGCTTATTTTGATCCATTTACAGAGAAGTGGTATTGCTGTAAGAGCACTAAAGGCAGCATGGAAGAGTTTAAATGAAATTGTACTTCAGAAGCCACAAAAACTGCTCCCTGGTGTCCAGTAGCTTTTATGAGCCTTTGCAAATAGGCAGCAGGACTGTTAACAAACCATGATGACATGAGAAATGTTGTATAATACAATTATTTTATGTTAAAGCAGTGATACAATTCATTTTAATAATGAAACATAATACACTGCTAATTGATAGTGCATTAGTTTTTATGGGATATGGAATATGGAAGTGATGGGAACAAATCAAGTATATGCTATTCTGTTGTATGCTAACTTCTGCGTAGCATGTGGGGAAGAGTATAAATAAAAGCTCTCAATTACAGTAAAAGTGTCAATACTGCTTCTGCAAAGGCTGTGAAATGTAAAATATTCCTTCAGCTCATCTGTTTTTATCATATTAAAAACAAAAAATTACTGTGTTCATACTGAAGTTCTCGTAATACTTTTATGGTTGTTATAAATAGCTAGTCCCTCATATACTGTTAACAAGAGCATGTGCTCGAAAGGAGAACTTCACAGTAAATCAGACTGGTATTACATATGGCCAAAACCTTTTTAAATTGAAGTTTATGGCATCAAGTCTCTTGAAGCAGTCTAAAGCCCAGTAAAATGACTCACTGGTTTGAAATAACCCCCTCTGAAACACCAACTTGTCTGTCACATTTAAGTTTTATTAACCAAGTATAACCTTTACATAAGAAGTGAGATAACTGAATATGTAGAAAAACATACCAAATATTATGGAAATAAAATTACAGCTGCCATTATAGCTAAATGAACCAGTCTTGCAGCTCTTTAGAGGTAATCTTTTTAAAATAAAGTCTTTGATCTCATGTCTTCCCTTTATTCAGGAGTTAAGAGAGTGGGAGCACTTGGAAAGGAAGGCTCCCTGGTTCTGCAACAACTTGTCCTTTTCTCAAGTTATCAAAAGTTACACGTGCCGTTTCATGGTATAGAATCTCTTCAACTTGACATACTTGTTGATTTTAGGCACTATGACTCCATTCATTTAACCATGTGGCACTTTAAATTGTAGAATCTGAACACATTTCGCATTTGAATACATTTAGCCTGCTCTCCTGTGCAAAGTAGGGAAATGCCATGAGAGCCCTCTAAAACACAGTGAAAATCAGCTGAGAGAGAAGGAAAGGCTAAAGAAGGACTTTTAACATCGCTTTGCCATGCAGAGGTGACTTGTATGATTCAACCCATGTCTTTGCACTGCACTCCTCCCTAGCTCCTTGTTTAGGGATCGTTATGGACAAAACCTACTGGATTGCCTCTGCATCTGTTATTGGAGACATGCGTGTAAAAATCTAAATTGGGAGAGATGTGGACAGAATTGTAGGTATTCAACTGTATTGTATAATGCAGTAAAGACATTATTCATCAAGACCATCTAAACCAGAAAAAGCATATGCTGGTTAACCTCTCCCTTCGCCTTCTGAGGGACATGGGTCCCTCCTCACTGTTACTCTAACATACCATCTTCTTTCTTCACTAACTTAGCTCCATTTCTCCTCTGCCCATCTCCTACACCCACCATTAGAAAATATTCCTTGGATTACTGAGTGCAGTGCCAAAGTTTTAGATGCCCAGTCCTGTTGCAAAACCCAGAACCCAGTTTGAGGTGGCTGTATTGTATAGTGCTTTTTATTGAATATGGAGGTGATCAGGTTCATGGATACTTAGGTCTGTAAAAAGCCAGTGGCACAGTTCAGCACAGAACAGACTACTTGCTGAAGTCTAAATGTGTTGGCTGCATTGTGCTGGCAGTAGCATGATATTCCTTTTCAATTAAAAACCCCTAGATTTCAGCTTTATTATCTTGAATGCAGTAAAGCATTGATATGGCTAGACTGCAAGAATAGTTGAGGTGTTCAAATTTGCACACTATAGTCATGAGAAATACTTGGGAGGTTCTTTCTCCCCTTATGTGTCTGCCTACTGAAAATACAGAAGCAGTTTTACAGGCTAAGAAGGTAAAAATAAGATGCCTACTCTAGGGTGACATAGCAGTTAAACTGGGATTTTCAGGGTTACATCTTCTGATTTAAGCACTTAGTATCTATCTAAGTGCCAATTCACTAGCCTGAATTCTTTTTTTCATTTTTTAATCTGGTCCTAGGAAAGGTTATAGTATACAGCTTACAAGAAAGTTAGTGTAATTATTGATGGGCATAAGTTGCTAATTTTCCCTGACATAATCCTGCTGCACAATATCAAAGGCAGCAAATAAATGAAAAACTTGAAAAAAAAAGATGAATGAGGATGTCACTGCATCAATCTTGTTTACAGCCAACAGAGCTTCACACAGACAGGAAAATTCATTTTAGGATTTGGCTTATGCGACCTGTGTATTCATCTGGATCCCAAATAAGAACCTGCAATTTGCTGCTTCAACTGATCCTGAATTTTTGGGAAATGATTAGATTTTCCTGACCCTTCCTGCCAGATCTTAATTGTATGGTAGTTAGAGGGATAAATGTTAATTATGAATGCTGTCTTCTGTCCTCATTTCCCTCTTCCCTTCCTCCTGTTCTACTTAATCAAATTTTAACTCTGGTTTAATTATTTTGTTACCCATTTTGGCACTTCTTCACTACAAAAAAAAAAAAAAAGAAAAGAAACCCCACACCTTGCTTAAATAAATCATATACTTAGCCTGCCTTAATAAAGTAATACTATCAAGTAAAAATGTAGTCACTTTGAAAATTACATAGTTTCAGCTATTGTGTCAATATTTGCTAGTTTTTTAAGTGGTACAGCCACAGTTAGCCTATTTTATTTTTCTTTCTCCTGTGGCAGAACCTTGAATCTCACCTTGCCACACTCAATACACCAGGTATAGCTCAACCATCTGTATGTGCCAGGAGGCGTGGTCAGTTGTAAGACCACTTGGTATGAACAGCCTGCCTTACAAAACACTCATGCCATTGCTGCAACTGAGTCCTCACAAGTCAAGATGTTCATAGGCAGTAGTTGCAGGGAATTAATAGAGAAGAATACCGGGATATGGAAAGAGATATATATTTTGTTATTATTACTGTTGTTGTTGTTGATGTTATTTTCTTAACCAGATATTGGTGCCAAACCCTCTTGTAAAATGAGGATACAAATGTCCAGCAAAATGTATGTAATGCATTTTGAAGTTTACCTCAGTCACTAATGATTCAGAAAATGCTTATTAAGGTTTTGAGATTGCCAGCCTTCTGACAGTCTTGTAAATCACTTTGCTGCATGTTTTAATGAAGTTAAGAACCAGCAGTGTTATTGTACAATAAGAGTGGTCGCAAGCTCTGATTTTAAGAATAAGTCCATACCATTTGCTGTGTAGAGAAAAAGACTGAACCAAAGCTACAGCTAGGATTGGAAGACTCTGAGTTTTCACACAACCAGCCAAGTAAGAGCTGACAGGCAGCAAGGCACAGCTTTCTAATGCACACCTCAGCAGTAACTGATAATCTGAGCATTCCTGAGCAAATGAAGTAGGTGAGTTAAAATCAAATTATTTATTTGAAGTCTGAATTTGCATGCTTGGCTGGGTTCTAAAATGAAGTCTCTCACACTGTCTCCTGTTTAGCAAATCCTTCTTTGCTGCTTCATCGCTGCTATCTGTCAAATACCAGCTAAGACCCAGTGTCCTCCAGTATAAGTACTGTGTCTTCTCCAGAAAATCACCTATTTCAGCTGAGATAGAGAGCACTACCTGAACTACTATTTATCAATGTTTCTTGGTTCACTTTTTCCTGCCTAAGACCCCTGTATAAAGAAGGCATTTTCCTTCACTCCACTGCAATGTAGGCTGTTGGCAGAGAGGTGACAAGCACTTCCCTACATATGTAATTAATCTTGACAGCGGGGAGGCAACACAGAGTAGCTGTAGTATTTGCTTGTCCCTACTGCCTTGCGTCTGGGATTAATGTCTGACTTCATGGTTTATGCTGGAAAAGAACATCCACATGTAGCTAGGATTTCTGAAACGGTGCCTAAAGCACCAAAACATTTTTAGAACATGCTCTCTATCACCCCTTTGCTGTTAGCGACTGTGTCACAGCACAGTTACAGGAGAGGCTTGCTGTGCGCTAACTTGTTGAATGTAGGGGAAAATCTGACATCTCAGGAACTGTTCTAGAGCATCAGTCCGGCATCTCAAGCCCAGAACTGTCTGTGTTCCCATCCTGAAGAAGATGTCTTGAATGCTCCCGCGCTTTCATGGTGATGTGAGTTCTTCCGCCTTGCAGATAACAGTTAATAAATAACTTGCAACATTAATCTTGTAACTGACATTAGTCAATATATCTCGGTGTATATGCTAAGCATCATTTTATTGGATAAGGTTTTGTATGAGAAAGAAACGGGAAAGAAAAATCTAATGCATAGATGCATGGCGCCCTGAAATAATAATCAAACAAATTGATCAGTTCCATCCTAATACACAATATGTCCTTCAGTCAGCATTTTAAGCATTAGCACAAATTTACTCCCAGGAAAATCCCAATAGCCTCATGTAATGCACTTCCACTGTGGTGTTAAAATTTGTTTAAACTCCACACAGTTCAGTGGTTTTGCACTGAAGTTAGCCTTAAACATAATCTCACACATCTGCTTGCCAACATGTCAGTGGCACAAGCTAGCTTTCTGCATCCTGTCAAAGAACCCCTAATTAACCTCTCCTCATTGTAAACTGACATGATACATGACACATCATAACTACTGAGAAGACAGGATGAGCTGCTTGACGATCACAGTCCATGATAAAAATACTGACTGATGTCAATTAGGCCTACCTAGAGATTGTTGTTTCAATTTAGAGTGGTGCCAAGGGACTCATGATCATGAATAAACAACTGTTCTGATGAGATTATGCTAGCCGCATACTTTGGACTGTTTCATCTCCAAGCACTGTACACGAGACAAATGTATCGATACATCCAAATCCTGCAAGTATTTGTGCTTTGGCCTTTCCACGTGCTTCCACAGGTGGGATAGTGAGTGATACTGAGGAACTAATTTTTGAAGAAAGAAGCAAACTACAGAGTGTTCAGTCAGAAAAAGTAGTTAAAAAGAAATATATGTGCATTGAGCAGGATTATTAAATATTTAGTGAGCCATTTATGGAATTTTTACCTAGAAAACTGAGAATATATTCTTCCTTGATGGTAGATAGTATCTAGGTTTGAAATTAGATGATCTATTTTATTTCTAATCTTGTCACTATTCTAATGCTGTAATAGTTTTAAATAATTTCAGTATCATGCATTTCCATGATGTAAACTCAAATTTAAACACCTACCTTGCGGATATGCTCTCTTAGACTTCTTTACAGTTTTTCTTCTTCCTTCTCCTTGGACATCTTTTATTCAGCTTCCCAGTTCAGCTTTTTTCTGTCTCCTTTATTGATGAATCCTGACTTTTCTGTCATTGTCAAATGAAACCAGTACTCTTCCTCCATTTCTTCACCGCCATTTTCCTTTGTTGTTCCTCTTCTTCCATGACAGATGGACAGCTGTATAGTACCTCAGTTAGAGGCTATCAGTACCAAGTAGGTAAAACACGTTTAAGGACTGCACAGCAAAATGTGCTGTCACCTAAATTCTTATATGGTTCTGAGATATTTAAGAGACAAAGCAGTGCTGATGAACTGAAAGCAAATTACTTTTATCAAAAATTGACAAAACTTCAGTAGAAACTTTTTCCTTAACTTTTCTTGCACCCTGAAATCCTAAAAGTAACATTTCCATACAATTTCATATGTGTATGAATATGTGTTTTAGCAAACATTAACAAAGATGAAACTTCAAATCTCAATATGAAATGATAAATGAAAAAGAGTCATTAAAATTTATAGTTGTAAGACTGGAAGCAGATGGACAGCCATGTGGTACATTTCACATTGTTCATTGCAACACATTTTCTACCAGCTTTTGTTTTGACAACAGCACAGATGACACACTAATAATATTTGGAATATTTCACAAGAAGTGCAAGCAAAGTTGTCACTTGATTGTGAGGACAAAACTGTCCTTCACAGATTGTTATAGAGATCATAATCTTCCTTTCATAAGTATCTCAAGACATCTGAGAGTTGACATCCTTATTTTCCTCTCACTTGTCTTGATGTCTACTCTGCACATAATTCATTTATGAAGTTCTTCAGGGATATCTAAACCCTGAAGGAAAAAATGAAGAGAAGCTAGTTCTATGCATCTTCCCAGTAGTATTTCCTGCCCTGACCAACTGAAGCAACTGTCTTAGTTATATAAAATGCACCTTTTGTTTTGCTCTAAACTCTCTAAAAATATCAAAATTAGTCCAGATATGACAGAATAAATGGATTCTCTATGCTGTTTACCCAGGAGTGGAAAGTAAAAGTGGGAAATCAAAAGTCAGTGAACTGACAAGCTGAGCTGAACTGGCATCTAAGAGTAAGGATTTGTCACTTGTAGTTGTCATGTTCCCTGCTAAAGCGAGACAGAGGGAGAGGAAAAGGTGCTTCTGGGATGTACCACACATTACAATTTGTGTTATCTATAGGTTGATGTATCTAAAGGCTTCAATTTAAAATGTTTTATACATTAAAAAGTCAATAGCCTTGTCACAGGATGAAACCTACCTGAAAGCACAGCTGAGATAAAACAAGGTCTGTATCTCCCCAGCTCCAACTGTTTAGGTGATTCTGGTATGCACTGGAAAGACAAAGCAGCACAGATAATTATTAAGAGGGAAGCTTACCTGAAAGCACTACTAGATGAGATCTGACCTACATCTGCCCGCCTGAAATGGTTTAGATGTGCACTGGAAAGAATCAGAGATAAGTTGTCAGCCACTTTGCATGCTGGTAATGCATTTTGGGCAGGAGATCAGAAGGCGATGCTACCCCAGGCAACCGCTGCTAATAGACTTCAGACAGGGTGCGAGTAAACCAGACTGGGGATATGTGACAAGCAAGGCTGTTGGCAGGTGCTGCTGACCATTTAACTTAAAAACTGGCAATATAAACAGCAGTAGTCCCTCGGTGGGGACGTGTTCACAGAGGTCCACCACCCTGCAGCAGGCTGAGGGCAGCAGTCCTGGGGTGGGACGGTCACCCATGGCGGTGAGACCCCTGCCACAGCTCAGGCACCCGGGGGGGCTGCCTCATTGCCGTGCCTCAAAGGTGAGAGGCACACCCAAACCCCAAAACAGGGGCCTTGACTGGCGTGTGTCCTGTGTGTAGTAGGACAGATCTCCCGACAGAATTCAATACCCAACTGCTACACGTAGTCCCCATAGAAAAATAACTTTAGGTTTTATGTCACTGTTGACTGGTTCTGCTCTTGCAGTTATCCCCACACCACACCACACCACACCACTCCCACCCTGCCAATGACAGGCCTAAATAATAATGTCTTTACTGATAAATATGATTTTGTTGAGAGGGAGAGATTTGTTTGTTTTTTTTTTTTACCTCCCCTAATCTTTTACCTGGAGAGGAAGGAGGATAAAGAAAAGAGAATCCAGATGGAGTTTTTCATATACTGCCATCCTGACTGAGAGCTCAGTGCTGGAAACAGGGTCACCAGTCTCTCCTAACTTAACACTCAGTGTCATATCCTACACATTTCCACGCAGTAGAGAGGACACAGGGATTAGTGAAGGTTCTACAATATCCATTTAGTAAAACTCCATAAAAATCTTCCTCCCATCTTCAGTGACAGAAGTTGCTTTGAAGTGGAAGAGTGACTCAGCTTTCAGACTTAACTTGTTTTAGTTCCTCAGGATTCCTGAAGCTTCAGAGATGAGCCATGCCATTCAGGAGTTCACAGAAATGCATGGATACATACATCCTTCTTATTAGGAGCCTCTGGATGTTGGTTCTATTGCTAGCCAGAGCTTGGGGAATGAGTGTGATTTCAAAATTGCAGGCAGGATACAGTAAATTAAGGAGGATAAAGTTTTGTTGTTTTGTTTGTTTGTTTGTTTGTTTTTCCAAAAATACACACATGAGCAACAGAATCATAAAAAACTTCAAAAAAATCTAAAGTAAACAAATAATTGGACATCAGTCAAAATATAGAGAGATCTTCACCTGGTGTTTTCCAGGAAGAAGCTGTGAATGACTATCATAATATTATGTCAACCCATATTCCTTTCTTGTATTCATGAAACAAGCATTTTCTCATCATTATCCAAGCCTCAGTGATTCAAACAAATCTAAACATTCCAGATATGAGAAGAAGCCAAGATATGGGAAGATATTGATAGCCACAGAAGAAGAAAGAAAATCTGAGAACATTTCTATGCTGGACATGGAGAATAACACTGACATATCTGAACTAGCTCTAGAGCTGAAAGCAAATGGTTTGATGCTGGTTTCAAGCTAATATTTGGGTGCTGTATTGTGCTAATACAACCTTATTGCTTGCAGGACTGAGGAACAGTCTCAATACAGCATTAGTCCAGCTTAAACAGAGCTTGAACATTTCTTGGTATAGACATATGTTTAGGACTATTATTGAAACAGGAAGGAGGATATTTCACAGAATAAATATACAATGTAACAGGCACAGCCCTGCATAATTGTTATGCACAATCTTTTTCACCGTATTATAAAAGTGTATGAAGGCAAGACGTAAAGCAGCATTTAGAGGATGCAACATGGCACTTATGACAATACTTCACACATTTCCATCTCTAAAAATGCTTCATAATCCACCACTAGTTTAGCTTCAGAACACCCAAAAGACATAATTGTATATTACCTTCAAACACAAAAACTCTGGCAAGTGAGTAATTAAAGGACAGACATTCCTTCCCACCTGCAAACAGACTGCTCTTTAGTTATAGCAATAGCAGATTCTTTCACTTCTCTGCACCATTTACCTGACACACCAGAAAAGTTAGATTTATTCATTTTTCTCCCACCTTGAGCGAAACTCCGATCCCGTGGATCCTACTCTTTGCTCTCTTCCTTGACACTGTGCTCTGACTAAATTTATCTTAATCTATGGTGTCATAAAGGCAGTCGCAGTCCCAATTGCAGGTCCAGGTTCATCCCCCTCATTTAAGTAGGAAATATGGGTGTTACTGGCTCCTGTTATAATGAAAGGAGAGAGGCAGGCACTTCATCAGGAAATTCATCCTACCTAAAATCAGAATCACACTCAATAAGTACTGGAACAGGACTTCAGATGCATACATTTCCAGTTTAGGCACTGCAATTGCATGTCTGAAACTAGAATTGATTAATTTCAGTCTTAAAGTGAAGTTTGTCAAAAGTCTAAGAGAAAAATTCTGTTGGAGCTAAAGGGAAGACCCTAGCTAAAGTGGTCTGAAACTCGGAACTTACATTCCAAGGAAACATTTAGTTTCTTAAAACATAATTTTGTTGTGTATTGGAACAACACAAAAAGATTCTCTCTTCTAATTTAATTACAGGTAAACAATTATGTACCTTTTTCAGTTCACATTTTTTTCTTCTTCTTCAGCTGCTTCCTACAAGCAGCTAATGTCTATATTATGTTTTACATCATTTGTTGCATTATCTGGTTGAGATAATAAACTCCCTGGGATAGAAGCTTTGTCATTTTATGTTTTAGGAAGCAGATGGTGGACCTGTCAGATTGTCACTTCCTCTGACTCACTGATGATGTCTCTTTACAGTGAGACATTTTAAGAGAGAATTTGCTACTTACAGGAAGTGTCTTTACTGTGACTATGTGGCATTTTCCATTTCCATATTGTGAAAAAACCAAACAGACAATGGCATAGCAAAAAGTGAAATTTTTTTTTTCTTTTTTTTTGGTGCCCACTGCAAGAGGTATAATATATAAGACAAATTAAAATTGACCAAAATAAGAGTTTCTGGTTTATTTGAAGCCTGTTTTCTTGCTGCTGATGAAACTGACACCTGATATTCAGTCTATATACCACTATTGCATGTCTAGTCTCATTTAACAGTTGAAGTAACCTTGCTGATCATTTTATCTGTAAACTGTTCCACAAGAAATCTCTCAGTGTCATCTGCAAGCCATGGGAACTAGTCAAATGAATGCAATATGATGCTGAAACTTTCAAAGTAATTATCATCAACACTTTGATCTTACCCCATTACACCGTAACATATTAGCATATTAAATCTAAATCTAAATTAGATGTCAATGTAACTGCAAATTTAATCATCATGAGGGCTTTATCTGATTTCATTGATATCTTCTTGTTGTATAAGTAGTAATAGCATTCTACTGCTGTTTCTGATTAACATAAACAAATTAAATTCAGCTTTCAGAAAATATTCTTATCATTCAGATTATTCTTATCCCTTATCATTATAGGGAAAAGCCACAAAAATTATAATCTAATCATATTGTCTTCCAAAATAAAAGCAGCTATTGTTTGAAATTTAAATATTAAAAAATATGTTTATGATGCATTGCATATATATAATATGATGTAATCATATTTTGAATACAATGTTGCTATTATACTTGCATTACTTGATTTTTGCCTGAGACAAAATTTGCCACATGAATATATATTTGACTTATGCAAATATTTTTATTTGCTTATGTAAATATTTGTTGGGTTTTTTTAATTGCAGCACAATTTGTTTTCATGATCAGCTTTCAAATCAATGGCCGATAGGAAGTAATCAAAATATATCACAGGATGTAACCCATTTAAACGATCAACAATTGTGTAAAGAGGGAAGGTTTCAAAATATGTATTTTTAAATTCTCAATACTCTCTTCCATTCTCCATTCTGTATGTCTGACAAGATCTTGCATGCTTTTTGCCACTTGCTATGTTTATTATAGTTCATCCAATTGTTAGGACAGTTATTTTTTGTACCTGTTCAAAATATGAGAAAATTGGAATTTTTCTGCCTCTTCTTTCAGAACTTTCACCAGTTTCAGGATGACCGTTTGCATGAATAAGTTTTGACTATAAGGGCTCACTCTGTCATTTTATTAAAAAAAAAACCCAACCAAAACACACTACAAAACCAAACAAAAAAACAATACCCAGGCTGTAGGAGCAGGATAGTTAAATGAAGGAACAATACTTCCCTCTATATCTCAATCTTGAAAATGTAATAGGATAAATTATCTTTAAAAAGACAAGTAGCAAGGTAGCAGTGGTGGTGGGGAAACTTCAAAGAAACATATATTTATATGAATTTAAATTCAATCCCTCAGTGGTCAGTTCTATAAATAAGGAGACCCTGCGTAATTTTGTTTGCTAAGATTTTGATCTAGCACACGAATCTGCTTTAATATGCAAGGCACCAAAGCCCAGTGAGGCAGTTCTGTAGTAATGCAAGAAATCTGCTTGTGAAAGTTTCCGTTAGGGCTGGAGGAGCTGGACGAAGCAGTTAAGGCAGTTTTTTGGAGGGGAGTCATTCACGTGTGTTTAAACTTTCCACTACCAAAATGCTACAATGCTCTTTGTACCATTTTGGTAGCGGAAACTTTAAATACACCTCAACAGTTATGTGAAGGTATCACCCTGGAGTAAAGCAAAATAAAACATAAACCCCCTGACATAATTTTTAAACATGAAGTCCTTTTAACTGAATTAGAGTCATTCAGTTGTGAATAAGACCTATCGTTCTATCAGAACTTAAGGATATTCAACCCTTTTTTGAATGTTTGGCCTTCTAAACATCCTGTGGGAATTAGTGTTCAATGCACAGATATGTATCTGAACTAGCTATCCAGACTCTTGCCATAGCCATATAATTTAGGAAGCAATTCACCTCAGTCTGAACCAGATTTCTAAAACAAATTCCTATTTCCCTCCAGCGGTAATGGAAGCCTAGGAGATATCCATAAATCCAGGATTATTTTTGTGAAATCCTGAGGCATCTCAGTTGGCATAAAGCGCTTTTGATGCTCCTGTCATCATATGATAGAGGAGGACTGCAGTGCCGAGAAGTCCATCTTCAAGATGGGCATAAATGAACCCATAAGCCATCCTGCATGAACATGTGTCATCCCTTTCTGATCTTTTGGTTTCCACAGCAGCCTGCAACACTGTATTCCACAAATTAATTAGGAAAAAAAAATCCAGACAATAAAACAAACAAGATCAAAAGCCCCTCACTTAAAAATTCTTCCCCTTTTTATGAGAGCTTGTGCCCTGATTATTTCACTTGGTGGCCTCACTGCCTGTAGAGGGAGTTAGAACATATATTATGTTCTGATTGGTTTTAAATAGAGTGACCAGAACTGCACATCATTATGTTAGCTGTAGGTGCTTCAGGGATTTATGCAGTAAAATAAAACAACCTGTTTTGTCTCCATTTCTTTTCTATTAATTTGAAATATCTCTGCCATTTTCAACTGCTAATGTTCAGAGAACAGATGTTTTCAGGGAAGCATTCACAGTGGCTGAAAGACCTTGTTCCCAAGAGGTAATAGTTAATTTAGAGACTGCCGATGTGTAAACGTATTTAAGGCTGGCTTTCCCCCCTGCACATTACTTTGCATTGTTGATAGTGTTACATCCATCATTTTATTGCTAGTCATTCTGTATTGGAAGTTTTAGATCTGACTGTCCTGAACATTTTGTATCATCTACAGACTCTTTACAGTTCACTGCCATTTTCAAACTAATTAAGGAGAATAGGAAGAAAATGAAGAAAAACACTGGCTCTTCCTACAGCTGTTAAGTAGCAATCGGTTCGCTGGCAATAATCACTTTGAAAAAAACAATGATTCTACCTCTTCACTGTTGTTTTACAAAGTTCCTGCAAGCCTTGCCACACAGATGCTTTTTATGGACTATGTTCTCCTCCTCTCCAAAAGAGGAGGTTATTTCTCTGCAGGTCAAAGAGTGTCCACACGAGAATTGCTTCACCACGTAACATAGATGTAGCCTTATTTCAATGCCTTATTTCCATATCTCTAGAAACTTAGAGCAATTTAACTGTTCTTGAATTCTTGTAAGGAGTTATCTACAGCCTAGTGAGGTAATATAACATTACTCCCTGTACACATTTTTTTTATCTGCTGCTTTTTCTTAGCATGCAGAGTTCCGTTAAACATTTTCCAGGGTACCCAAATCAATGTAGCTTTAGTATTGACTTGGTTTTGCATGTGTTTATATATACAGGTGGAGAGGATACATCATAGGTAAATTTCAAAAGCATATTAGAGGTCTTTCATTTTTATTTATAAATTATAATATTAATATTCACGGAAAGTTACGCCTTGATGCTTATGAATGTATACTTCTTCCTATTGGTACTAGTGAGGTAGCTAAATCCAAAATTAGGTGCATGCTTTTTCCCCAAAAGTGATAGAACCTGTAAAAGCTTTGTATTTTGTGCCTGAAATGACGTGCTATAAAGTACCAGTTGCAATATATTTTGAGTTAATATTAGAAAATTGAAGCACATAAGCACTCACTAAACATAAAAGTTTAAAAGACAGCAGAAAAAAATAATTTTAAAAGATAAACGTGTGGCCTCTGAGCTTAGATATGGGGAGTCTGCAAAATTAAAATGAATTAAATCAACATTGGGATACATACTATTGCTACCTAGACTCAGCTATAAAAATTGTTGTGCACTCAGAGAATGGTCTCAAGAAAAAGCCAGTCATATTCCATGTTGTCAGAGGTACAGTTTGAGCAATCAAGAGAGAACATGGAGATGGAGAGTTCTTTTGTTCACAGCTTTGGTGAGAATCCGATGGCAAAATGTCCTCTCCTGCTAACAAGTTTGTAATATAATGTTTTCTAGAAGTCAGTAAAATCCTGCTAAGAAAGGGAGCTTTTTCATTATCAGATATCTTTAGCTTCCCAGAGGATCAAGGATTTTAGATGATTTTCATTCAGAGACTTAGGAGATTCTGAAATGTCTTTGAAATCTAAATTAAGACAATGCATGAGTCATCATGGGATGTTATGCTTGTTTTAACTTATGGGAATCATCAAATTGCTAATAATGAGGCATGCAGAAGAAAAAAATCTTTAAAAAATAATGTACATTCTGTATTTGAAAAAGCCATTTTGTACTCTCATTATGTGAAAATCATGAAATACCTGTCCTAAGAAGGATATTGGACAGCATTTACTAAGCAAAAATATTTTAAAACCCGAAGGCTCAGCAAAATTGTACCTACAACTGCAAAATACGTAATTTTAAAAGCTGGGGTTTTTTTAGAAGTTGATGTAGACAATTTAAAAATCACTTCCACTTGTCCCCTTTCTGGTCAAAGAGCCATTTGAGACTATTCTGGGACCGTTCAGAGCTTAAGGCCTTCCCTCACAGACACCTTGCTTTATCATCTCAAAATATCCTGACATGTTCCTTCAGGCAGCCCGTGATGCAAAGCGTATCCCTTTCTTTCTGAGGTTGGCTCTTGAAATCCTAAATATTATTCTCCTACCTAGACATATCACACGTATTCTAATTAATCAAGTTCTGTTTCATCCCAGACATGAGTCAATCTTTGGTCAGTCTCTGTTTCTTTATCAACTGAGGAAAAATACAAGAAACAATTCCACTGCTGGAGTTTAACATTACATTTTTCCTTCCTATTGTCTGAAAACAGTCTTGCTGCAGGATTTTGACTCATGGGATTTTCTCACGTTCACCCACAGGAGCTAATCCTCCCTTAAGCTGCTTCCACATCTTCTTACACCTACTACCTGTCAGACTTTGCCCTTCCTAAGCCTCCCATCCTCTCTTTCACTCTCCTCCCCAGGTTTCCTGCTTCCTTCAGCTACTTCTCTTGACGCAGTATCTTTGGTGACCCTATTATCTTCATGACCTTCCATAACATATTTTTCAATTCCCTTTTGAAATCTGATAGTTCTTACTAGCCCCACTCCAGAGTCTGCATTTCATTTGGGAGGTCTATGCCTTTAAAGAATCATGGAGGAAATATCCCATCATTCCAAATGTGAATTTAACACCCTACCTCCCCATGAAGAAACTTGTTTATGTGCCTTTACATTCAGATATTCTGAAACTAGAGAAAAACAAATATGAAAATGGTGATATTAAGTAAAATTAAATTTATGTCTCTGTATATGAATTACAAACACAAATACCATTTAGACCATTTAGGCCCCTGCTCATGATCATAGCATTTTTAAGGTGTTACCTAAAGAGATGCCCATCCTTACTGAGTATTTCTTTTAACCTTCTCTATTACCTGCAAATGCACCTTCTGACATGCTCGTAACAGTTGATACTGATGCTGATGTAACTCCCTGTTCATTGCTTCTAAAATAAATGGTCATGGAGAGATGTAAATTTTTGCCAAACAGTACAATTAATGCTATACTATTATCTATATGGTGTCCATAATCAAGAGCCAGAGTATGCTTGAACTGGAAAATAGGTTGCTTTCTGTTCCTTTCCCTTCTCTGAATGCTTTTAATGGATTGAAAATTCTCTTCAAATAAAGGAAAAAAGCTTCAGGGATGCTTTAATCTGTTTCCACAGATAATAGCTGACTTGAAACTGCTGTGCCAGAGAGTATCACTTGTGTAAATTTTCAAGCAGTCAAGAAACATCCCAAGGAATTCAAAACAGCACATTATTAGAATATAAACTACACAAATGAAGTAAACATACTATTTCTGGGTCTCCAAAAACCTGTTCTTAGTACTGTCACATTTAAAATTTGGTAGTCAAACAAGATCATCTTTACTGCAAGATTATTATTGTTATTGCTACTGTAATGCAAAACACATGGGAATTTTAACCACTGAAAAATGAAGTATTTTCAAGTGCTTTAATGTAGAAATGGACTGGGCTTTCTGGGCACATGCAATATGCAATGTTCTTAAATTATTTGCATATGTCAAAATGTAGCAATAAGCTATTTAGTTAGGAAAAAAAAACCAGACTTCATTTCAAAAGGTGGATCAAACATTTAGAAATGGGTTCAGTTCAGAAGTCCAGCGAGAAAAAGGCACCTCTTCAATACACCCTTCACAGGATGATCATTGGAACATCCATTCCTCTGCAAATCTTTCTTCAGAGATGATAAAGAGGGTGTTTCATCAAGCCAGAAAAAGTAAGACTGAAAGGATCCTGGGAAGGCCAAGCCTACCTCCTTTGCACTCCTAAAGGAGAATTCAAAAGGGAACTGAATCTTAAATTAGATGAAAAATAGCAGGTACTTGATTTGAGTTACTTGGTTTGAGGTCAATTGATTCAACTGTCATTGAGTACAACTGAGTATGTGATATTTTATAGAGAGGTTAGGGAATGGGCTAGGTATTATATATTGTTCTTTTCTTTTGTCTATATTCTACATATGTACTCTCACGTGTCTAGACCTAACTGTTTCCCTTGGTAGATCTGACAGAAAAGAATCTGCTTTTGCAAACAACATTAGTAACATAAACTCTACTCAGCTGCCTCCAGAGTTTTCTTAGAATTGCATAGCAACATATTTTCCAGTGTCACAAAATACTTTCTGCATTCTGAGCCCTGGAGCGAGCACATCAAATCAATAATTGCTTAAGCATATGCTTAATTAGGCTAAAAAGCATATGCATTTTGAAAGCACCGCATGAATTCTTTAAAAAAAAGTTTAGTGGTTTTCTAGAGCATTACCTTACCCTGTCTCTCTCCTACACTGTTTTCTGAAGTACAGAAAATGTTCATCTTAAAATTAACCCATGCATCTGAGTCTAAACATATTCATTATTTGGATCGCAGTATATTTTTCTCTGTGGTATGGATGGGGGGTTCTTTTTTCTATGCTTATATAGCACCTGATATAACAGTAGATGAAAAGTTCTGTGTTCTGGCCTTCAAATCCATCACAGTAAGTTGTGAAAGAGATGAAGGGAGTGTATAGGGATTATCTACTTGCCACCTCTTCCAATACAAGAAAAGGCCATCAAATGAAGCCACCAAATACTGAACACCAAAAGAAAGTGGATCCTCATGCAAAGGTTTTCATGGAATGGTTCCAGTCTGACTTCAGAATTCTTCAGGTGTTTCCAGACACTAAGAAAAAAAATAAATCAGTTATTCATCTCTACCAACACATACCAGTATTTACCTAAAAGAAATCACTATAGAAGCACTATTCCTAAAACATGATCTGAATTACAGAGGTGGGTTGTTTTTTCTTCTTTTGTTCCAGGGTCTGAAAACCATAGAAACTAATCTGAGTTTCTCTCTAATTCTGTATTATCTTGTGATGTAGGGGAGATTTCAGCTTCCTGTGACCTGCATTGTCATGTCACTTCAGATTTTCTCTAGGGTATACGTCTTATTTTGGGGAGTTCTAAGAGTAAGAATCAGGTTTTTTTTCTTCCATCTCCTGTTGTTTTAAGGTTGCTACTATAATTTACTTGCTCTTGACCTGTGGCCTAAAGCTTATGGCTATCACAGCTTTATTGGCCAGGTTCTCAGTGTGAGTAATCAGGAGGGTGCTAGGGGATACTGGGTGGAATAGTCTGCATGCTACTTATCAGCTTGAATCAATCTACAGGTTGTTGTTCACCAAGACTGCAGTATCCAGCTGTTCATACATGTTTTTAGCAAAATTAACAGTTTCTACCACTGTGCCATGTTGAATCAAACATTTTTGTGAAATGACTAAAGCAATTGATCATTTTGCTTTTGCGCTCTCAGTCTGGCTTGCGGTCTACCCTAGATGTTGGATTTGCTGCACCATCTCAGTGTCTTTGCAGAAACCATTTTTAACCCCAGATCGTTTCTCAATTAGTAGTATCACATCTTGTAAGAAAATACACTTATATTGGTAAAGCAAACTGCTGATTCTTCCAATTGCTCTGAAATCCATTATTAATTAACTTTCCATTAGAAACAATTTAATAAAAGACAATCATCTTATATCTGGAAATTATACTCTGAGAGCAATGAGGAATAATCTGATTATATGTATTATATATTTATGTCTTCATGCTTATACTTGAACTTCAAAATACATGTGTTGGTAAGAATGAAGTTTTATTATAAGCCAGTCTCAGATGGAGATCCTAGAAATAAAGACTCTCATTATTGACTTTCGTATCCTTCTGTTGGATCTACTTTGAAGTTGGCCCTGATTTGAACAGGGATTTGGGCCAGATGGCCTCCAGAACTCTTTTCCAACTTAAATTATTCTGTGATTCTGTGTTGTTGTTATAAAGCTTCTGGAGAAGAGTATTATGAATCACCATTGTAAATAAAGTGTCACAGAAGACATAAGCTGTCTTCCACTGTTCATGGTAGAGAGGTGAAAGTGGAAATAAATATCTCCAGCAAAAAACTCTTGATAACAGTAAGTATCAACACTGTCAACAGCCTAAATCTTGTCATTTTTCAGGGCATTACACAGACTTTTATTAAAACATTTTCTAACATCTGAGGAAAAAGTCTAGCCTGGTATTTTGTGCCTCCAAGGAACCAAATTGTAACAGCTCTCAAGAAAGGATAGAGTGTCTTTGAAGAAGATATAACAATAATTTATAATCATAATTGACATTCCACTCTCCACTGACTAGAAGAAGCATAACACAAGGAATTTCACAGGGTGTGCTGCATCTCAAACCGGGAAATCTGATTAATGCAGCAGCACACTAATTAGAACTGGACAAAATGTTTTTCATCTGAAAATGCCAATTCATCAAATGTGAAGTACTTTTAGAAACTTATCAGTTTTTGAAGAAACTTTGTTTGAGAAAGGGAAATCCCTTTTTCTGAAACCCTAACACTAAAACAAAATATAATATATATATCACCTTCTTTTTCTCATATTCTCCTTCTTATATAAACTTAAAATTTTCTTAAAATCTTCTAGTAAACCCTAGATATCTATTTGAACATGACTTCAATTATCACTATAGAATGAATTAAAATGAAAATCTTTTCTGTTAACCAAGGAAAACAAATTGAATGCAGTAATTCATTTTATTTAATCCCCACTCATAAAGACTACGTATAAAACCATCAGATGTGACTGTCACACAGTCAGTTTACCCATTCATTCAAAAACATTAAGTCCAAAAGTTAATTCCTTTTTTCCCTTGATAAGAAGCAAAACCTAAATTTGATCTTCCCCAAACCCAGGTGTCTCTAGTCCTGAGAGATATCAGTCTTGGCTTGCATATCCATACAAACACCACACAGGCTGCAGAAGCAATGGCAATATGATCACACTACAATTAGGAATTTTCATAATATCATTATAGCATTTGAGCAAACCATTGGAACATTTATTGATAAGATATTTTGAATTAATCAAAATGAGGGAACGATGGAAACTACATCAAAAATTTCTCTAGGGTCTAACAATATGTTTTTCCTTAATTTCACATATCTGGGTTTTTTTTCTCTTGTCTGAGGCATTAATTACCCTACTGCAGATTAATCATGGCATCTCTTTTGCTGTCAGCCTTTCTATATACAATAAACTAGAAACATACCTTGATGACAGACCTGAAAGAAATCTCTTATTCTTTCCTGTTTGATGAAAAGACTTTTTCATTACCCTTCATGTCTTTGAAACGTACCATGCCTGTCCTGCAGCCAATGGGGAGCTTTGCCATTTATTTTAGATGGCACGAGACTAGAATTTATTCTGAGGAATGGCAAATCTCAGGGTGTTAGAGATAGATACATTAGTTACCTTCTAGAGGTTGTTCTTTCAAATTTGTACTCAAGTGAGAAATAATTTCGTATTTAATACTTATTTTCCTTTGAGGCAATCCTGAAATCCTTTTCAGATGAGGACTGAGTCTGAACAAATAACTGATTATAATTTGGACCTCAGTTCTTTGAGCAGGAATATTTTCATAAGTTGAGTTCACTTTTTCACAGAAATGTCCATCTGTGGACTGCAACCACTTGGCAGAACATGTCCCTGGAATCTTTGAAACTTTATGCAATTCAACAGACTGCTCTTTACATAGATTTATTGTTATTTGTAACACTGTGAAAAGAAATGGTGCTGTTTCCAAGCTTTTCACTGATCATCAGAGAAGCTGGGATTGAGTCATTTGTATATTATATTAGCTCATGTAGTACTTCTTTAGCTAAAAATTAAAAGAAAGGCTAAGTGAATTGCCTCATGTATAAAACTACTGATATGCCAATGGTTTTGAAGACAGTGTTCCTGTCACCAGTGTTCCATACATGAAACTCTCCAGAAAACTCTCATGTTCCATACCTGAAATAACAGAATATATGTGAAGATAAGTTTTGTTTTACATTAATTTATTTTTATCTATCAATACTGTGGATCAGAAGGAACATCACCAAAATAATTAAAATAGAAAGAAACTAATGGGAAGCATTTAATTGTCATATGTTTGAATAGCATTAATAAATTAGAGGATCTCTTACCTGTAAATTTTGTAAAGCTGTCACATTAATATTTCCTTTGCAAAAGAATAGAGTGCTTTTTCCCCGATGAATATGTAAAAATATTTTTTTTCTGAGGTAAACCACTATTTGACCTCTTTACCTCAAGAACTGAAGGAAATAATATATTTATACAATATTTCAGAGCTATACTATAAATGTGTTAGTAGTGACATGCTTGACCATTTTCTACATCTCTTCCATTGCATACTAATTTCTATTCATAGTTAGTTTTGACAATGTCATAATCCAGTTTCAGCTGTTTGCCTCTCTCATTCTCTCTTATCTTTTGCAGCATTATCTTCTTTTCCAGAAAAGATTTCTTCTTTTCTTTCTTTTTTCCTACTTCTACTCCCTCCCACACACACATCCTTTATCTCTTTTTTGGGAAAAGTGAGTGGAGGAAGAGCAACGAAGGGGGAAGAGAAATTATGGTATTACTAAAGAATAAAACTTATTTATTAATTAATAATTTTCCTATATTTTTCCTTTATTTTATGTTGTATAAAAACAACATAATGGGAGATCGTTTTGAACAGTTTGTTAGCTGTTTATGGTTTTGAACTTTGGTACAGTGCAAAGGCATTCAAAATACCTGCAGAAGTCTTTATGGAAGACCTGCGAGCAGTGTAAAAAGGAGAGAGAATCTGGCACAATACAGAGTTTTAGGGCAAGCTCTATGGAACTGAAACACCTATAAAACCCCAGGAGGTAGGTCTGGATGAGGACTCACCTAATATCAAAACTCTAAAAATTAATCATAAGATAGTACTCCTTACGCAATCCACAGAAGCAAGGGAGAAAAATAGGCAGTTCCAGGCAGCAGCACATCTGCTTAAGCACCTATTCTAAAATAAAATAGGTCATTTCCTGCTTGTACCTTCTGTTAATTTTCTCAGTCAAGGACAATGGACCCTAGCTAAGGAACAAAAATGTAAAGTTTTAGACATCTAAATTACAGTAGGTGAATCCTTCTCTAACCCTCAACCACCCTAGACAAGCAAAATGAACTTATCTAAACCATTTGCTAAAGATATTTTTCCAGAAATTCCACATTTTTTCTCAGTATTTTTCCCAGCATTTGATTATCCTGGCCATTAGAAAGATTTTGCCACTTTCTAGTCCACATTTCTTCATTTGAAGTCCTCAGTTACAGTACTCCTGCCTCACTGAATTATTTTTAGGCAATGCCTTCTGGTACCTATAAGCTTTCATTATGGAACAGAGTGAAACATAGGTAAGACAAGCACTTATTGTATTGCGTACACAGTATTGCGCACACATATCAAACATGGGTCAAACATGAAGTTACCTTGACTGATAATGCAATAACATTCTTCCAGAATGAATTAATAACTATATTTTAAAGCACTTTTTTTCAAACAGTGGTGTTTCCTCATCTGTGAGCACCATCTAGACCATATTTCCGCAGATAGTTCATAAGAATGCCATGTGAGGCAGTGTTAAAAGCCTTACAGAGGTCAAGAAAAGTAGTATCCATTGCTCATCACTCTTCATATGGCTGTGACCTGCCATTAAAATAAATTCAGATTACCTTGACATGAGTTGCTCTTGGTAAACCTATGGTGACCATAACAAATCTTACTGTTATCTTTTATGTGCATTGAGATTCCTTCTTTAATTATTTGCTCCATTCTTTAGTTGTTGTTGTCATTGTTCTTAAAATTGAAGTAGGTGCTCAAATCTACAATTACCTGAGCTTGTCCTTACATCTGCCTTCTCAACTGGCAGGGTTAACACAACATTTATCCTACTGCAGCTTCAATGAGACCTAAATGATACTGCCTGGTTATATGGTTACAAGACTGGAAAACAAGTATTCCACCCTGAAAAAAGAGAAAGTATCCAGATTTGTTTCCATCCTGGAGCACAGCCTTATCAAAATTTAAAAAAAATGTAACAGAAGAGGGAAATCCAGCTCTCAGAATACTGGAATAGACTATCCACTATTAATTTTCATTAATAAAAATATTAATTAATAAATAAGTTTTAGTCTTTAATAATACCATAATTTCTCTTCCCCCTTTCTTGTTCTTCCTCCACTCACTTTTCCCAAAAAAGAGATGGGGGGGTGGAGGGGGGAGTAGACGAAGGAAAAAAGAAAGAAAAGAAGAAATCTTTTCTGGAAAAGAAGATAATGCTGCAAAAGATAAGAGAGAATGAGAGAGGGAAACAGACAGAATGTGTCTGGAGCATTCACCTGAAATTTTTAGGAAGGTTTCATGTAACTCAGACGTTTGCCCTGATCAACAGGTTATGGGGTATATGTCTGCTGCTTATCTGTTGAATAAGCTCTAAAGGCAAGATTGACTTCAGATCTGGACATTAGTTGCTATACTTTAGGTATCGGTGAACAAGCTATCAACCCACTGACAATACTGATCCTGCAAATGCTTCCCACATGCTCTCTTAAGAATGAATGCTCTGCACAGAAGCATTCAGCGAAATTATGTATTGATTACCAGTGGTCTTCAGAGCTCTCCAGATCATAACCTCTTTTTCCAACTTCAGTATAGCTGATCTTCTCTGTCATTTAGTAACATAAAAAGGTATAGGTTAATCAGTGTATCTTGACGTTTACTCACAGCCTGAAGGTTAAACCTAGGTGTTGTAAATATTTGTAGTTCTGAGAAGGGTGAGTTCTTAGATCACTTCAAAGATCTTTTAATCTTAGTAGAAAGGCCACAGGGTAACTATAACTGAAGTAGTCATTCCCCTGACATGTAAAGTTTAAGCTGATTAAAATCTCTAGCTACTTTTTCTTTTTAATTATGCTGTTAAACATACTGATTGAAAAAAAAGACATTTTTACATTTATAAATATTGCCATGTGTGACTAACTCTGTATTCAAGGGGAAAAAATCTCCATTTTGTTTAAGAGAGTATGTAATGTTAAAGAAAAGTAAATTAAAGGTGATTCGTTTTGGAAATGTTTTTTTCCCTGGTCTTGGAAAACCTATTATCCTTGTTAAATATTATTTATATTCTTTAACTGATTTGCTAGAAATGCCAAATAAGGGTAACCTTTTCATCTGATGTTCTTTTTCCTGGTCAATTCCCAAACTCAGGGTCTACTACAGCGATTCACGTATTTCTGTAGAAGTGTAAATTGGGAAAAGAACCTGAACCATGCAAGCAGCAGGACATTGCATAGGAAATGCGATGCCTCACAGGTGAAAGAAAATACAATTTTTTCCTCTTCTACACTTTGATATAATTGAAATTGATATTGTGGACTGCAATTCCCCTTACAAAATGCAAGTGCTTATGTCACTATTTTAGTATCAAACATTATATTCCATTGTCTTGGTGATATAACAGTAATCACCACTGAAACTAGAACAGTCCAAAAAGTCATAACTTGTTCAGAAAAACAATTTCCAACTTGGTTTGGCATCTGACCTTAATGTAAAAATAAAGCCTTTGTGTCTTTGGAGTAACTTTCAATACAAGTGTGGTGGGTTGACCTCGGCTGGATGCCAGGTGCCCACTAAGCTGCTCTATCACGGCCTCTCCTCAGCAGGACAGGGGCAGAAAATATGACAGAAAAGCTCATGAGTCAAGATAAGGACAGGGACATCACTCACCAGTTACTGCCACAGGCAAACCAGACTTGATTTGGAGATATTAATTTAATTTTTTGCCAATTAATAACAGACTGTTAGAGTGACAGACAAAAAGGACAAGAGCTTCTCCATCTCCTCCATCAAAAAGCCTGTCCCCAAACTTTCAAAAATCTTTGTGGATGTATTTTTATTTCTCTATTCCTTTTGCCATAGATAATGATGTAGTTATGTTCTCTTTTTGTCACCAAGTCCCGTGCTTTAGATCCTACTAATATTTCAGAAAATAATTTATCCCAAATAAAACTTGTTTTGTGAATTGAAAAAACACATGGCTTGTGATTTTGTTTCTCCTTTTTTTGTCGTAGCCCTCAGACATTCAGCAGATCAGAACACATCCTCCTCCCTTACCATGAAAAAAAGTCATGTTTCATGACTTTTTGCTTTAGAATACATACATCTGAAATATGAAGTTGATTTGATTCACCACTTGCTCTACTGAGTTTGGTTTATGAGCTGATTATTAGTATTCATCCACACCCTCCAGGCCATTTGAAAATTGCCATGATTTATACACCTCTGTGGGCTGCGTGATGGCCACTGCCTCTCCTACTGTAAGTTTCCCCTGAAGATTCTTACTGGAGGTGTCTGTGACCAGGACCATTCCTCCCTTGTTCCTGTTCCTGGGCCCCAACTGTGCACAACAATCTTTTTCCTTTTTCCCCCAAAACCGTTCTGGAGATAAGCATTGATTTTTTCTGTGTGCGTTTCTACTTTCATCTTTGAAATAGTATTTTATTTGGTTTGTATGGATGAAGTGTTTTCTTTTCTAAGAAACTTATACTCTTTCTCTGAAATTTGAATGAGAACATTAACATCTACATATCAGGGTTTTCAACACAATAGGTTTGAGATTTAATGTTCTATAATCCAGTCTGAAAAAACAGACTCTTCACTTTTGTTTCAGCATAGAATTCAGTTAAAATGTAAGAAGTCTCAAAAGCTTGTCTTTTGACATTTCCATAAATTCAAAAGATACAAAGGAATTTTTGTTTTCCATACAGGACTTGCCTGTCTTTCAGTCTATTATTCAAGTATCATCATGATTTTATGTAGAAGTCTTACCATGTGAATACATCCATTATTTTATACCAGTGAAAAAAAGGAGCAAGTAAGCAACAGATCTTAAGTAATATATAAAATAAGAGAAATTTAAGTGAATGCAAATACCAGAAAATAGCAGGTTTTAAACTTAAAAGAATACAAAGCACAGAAATAAATTAAATACTGCCATCAAGTATACTGGAAATGCTTTCTATATATCAACTAATATATTCACATGTCTCTCAGGTCCTAACTTGTTTTAAGAAATTAATGAGAGAATTAATGAGGACACAGAATCCTGGACAACAGACTGTGATCAAAAAATTGTGGTAATTCAGTTTGTATTATAGAATCATAGAATCATTTAAGCTGGAAAAGACTCTTGAGATCATCGAGTCCAACCATAAACCTAACACTGCCAAGTCCACCACTAAACCACATGCTTAAGCGTCATGTCTACACGTCTCTTAAATACCTCCAGGGATGGTGAGTCACCCACTTCCCTGGGCAGCCCGTTCCAATATCTGACAACCCTTTCAGTAAATAATTTTTCACTAATATCCAACCTAAACCTCCCCGGCACAACCTGAGGCTGTTTCCTCTTGTCCTATCGCTTGGTAGTTGGGAGAAGAGACTGACCCCCACCTCGCTACAACCCCCCTTCAGGTAGTTGTAGAGAGCAATTAGGTCTCCCCTCAACCTCCTTTTCTCCAGGCTAAACAGCCCCAGTTCCCTCAATTGCTCCTCATAAGACTTGCTGAGATGAGAACAGAAGCTGTATCTATGCTTGCATGTCATTTTATAATAGCTCCAAAACCCTCAGTCAAAACCCTGAATTAGAGAACTGAGGAAATAAATGTGAGTTAAAATGAGTTTTGTACTTTCTTCTAAAGTAAGCCACCTACATACCTAAAAGCATTGTTCTTTTTGGCTGGTGTCTGCTGAGTGAAAGGAAGTTGTTTAAAAAAGTTAGCTTAACCTTGAATATAAAATAATAATTTAAAAATAGTCCTTTGATGTTTTAATATGAATCTGTTGGAAAGAAAAATAGTATTGCAAATCAAAAGGATGATGATAGGAAATATTTGACCATTTGTTCTGAAAACTGACACAATTACTGACAGGTATTGAATAGTAGCAAGCTCTTCAGAAATAGAGAAAAACTTTTCTGAAATAGCTTGTAGTATTTCATAGAGAATTTTAACATTTTGTCTTATGTTTCTAACAAATCTATGGAATTGAGTTTCTGAGGACATCATCTATAAAGTTCTGTAAGGCATCTGTATGAAAGAATTAGCTTTAAAAAAACCCTATATGTGTTAGAGTAATTCCTACAGAATTATAATTTATTGGACTTTTATTGCATTTTATGTTTTTTAAATAAAGTACTTGTTTTATTGCAGTCTTTGTGTGAGTGTAGAAATAATGAAACATTTACTGAAACAGCTGTTCTGGAATACATTTTCTGAATTACTTGATATCTGAATTTTTCCTTCTTCCTAGAATTTTTAATCCATAATTCTGTTGCTTCCCTGGAAGATGTAAAAAAACAAGGAAGATACTTTTTTTTTCACTTCTTAATATATAATTTATTTCTTCATTTTATGTTTCTTTTGCCTCCTTTTGAAGGAGAGTTCTAAAAGAATACCATCAAATAAACAAAGACTGGCCACAAGCAGAGAATATTTGGCTACTGGGCAAAGGCCAAAGAAGAAAATGCACCTTGTTTGTGGATAATGATCTCCACAGATCAGAGACATCTTATAAGGGCATGAATCTTAAGCATCTGGGTACATTGATTTTTCTACAATGCTTCGAAAATATCCTGAATGTCTTGTTTATACTAAATCTAATTTTTAACCATCTGGAGTTGTATGACATAAGCCACACTAAACACGTTATTTAAAGTGATACATAGAAAAGACAAAAAACAATATGGAGACACCCAAGGATCTTTTCTGGAACATTCTAGTGTTATTTCAAATGATATTAATGATGGATGCCTAATAAGGAAGGCTACTTTTTTATTTGCAGAACCCAAGAAACTGTGGAAAGCTGCAAGTCTAAAAGGAAACAGGTTTATAATTAAAATAATATTATAAACCAAATAAATGTTTGGGGAAAAGTGCTCAGCTCAGAAAGAGCAAATGCAAATTTCTCCTAATCTTGTAGGAATAATCAACAGATAGAAGATAAAGAATGATGAGCAAGTCTATGTTATGCAGAAAAACACCTAAAGGGCATAGACTGTGAACTGAGCAAGTCAATAACACCACGCAGCCTTGAGAAAGGCAGACACCATTCCAGGACATACAGACGGAGTCCTTTCTGTAAGATATGTGCAGCCATTCTTCTTTGCTGCTTGAACTGATAAGGCCTCCAACATCCAGGTTTTGAGCATGGTAGCCCACAGCATTTGGAGTAACTGAAGAAAGTCCATGGAAAGCAGGAATAGTGATAGCATACATTATGAGGAAATGTTGAGATAATTCATTTTGCTTAAACTGGAGAAGAAGAATCTCAGGGATGATCTTACAATAAACTACAACTTCGCAAAATGTAGTTTTGTAGTATAAACAGAAAAAAAGAAATTTCTCTCTGTATCAATGGTAGCAATAAAAAAGAGTAACTGACAAGGAAGACTATCAAAGCAGTAGAGATTTACACTAAACTTCTCAAAGCATAGCCTGGGTAGTGTAGCACTAGGACACATTCCTCTGGGAGAAAAAGAAATTTCCATCATCATAGATTTTCAAGAACAGATTGGGCAAATGAGACTGGTCCTATTATTCCTGGTTTTGTACATTGTGAGTGGACCACAGGGACTCCTGATGCTCCTTCCAGGTCTGCACACTTTGACTGCTTCCCTATACTTTGTTGGCGTCATCAAAAGTTATGGCCAGAAATTTGTTCACTCTGGTGTGACTACATCACACCAAGCCCTGGTTAAAAACCATGGGACACATTCATAGCTGGAATAAATTAAAACACTTCCCCAGGAGCAACCAAAACTGAAGTATTCTCTGCTGAAATAGTATCTTACACAAACAGGACTGATGTAAAGGTGTATGTGCTGAGAAGTGTAGCAGTTTGGGTTCATCGAAAACCCAGTTAAGTCACTGTTTTAACTGTAAATTATTCCCATGCTGTTTCTTGCCTAAGGTGAAAGAAAAGTTTATCAGTAACAAGGAATATTTTTAAATTATTATATTTAGACAATCTATAAATAATTATACTTCCTAAGTAGACAATCCTTTTTCCTCCTACTGTTTCTATCAAAAATAAAAAGCCATAGTACATTTTTAATGTTTTCTTTTCTGTATGTTTCTATTTGCATTTACACATTATTTTGAGTTTAAGATTTAATTGCTACCCAAAAGAGTATGAACTTAAGAATCTACAAATTCAGATGATCAGCAATGAAATACATGTTCTTCACTTTACATTTCAAATCCAGGGAGGTTCACAGGTAACAGAAGGTTATTAAGTTGCCGTTATAAGTTAATAATCCAATAGATGCCATATATATAACATCAGCTTTGATTCTTAAGCTACAAGGAATCTTGCAGTACAGTAGAAAACATTAGGTGCTGAATTGCATTAGTGAGCAAATTCTAAGGCAAACAAAATGCGAGATGAGGGTTTATTTTTACTTAGGAAGTCTGCAATGCACAACATGCCTAACTTTAGGTTAACTGCAAAACTCCTTTTATAGACAATGAAGAGAGAGGGACATTTTCATAGTCTGACTTAGGGTAGATGAGATGAATCACTCTTGAAGAATATGTTTTTCTCCATTGACTTCAAAGGGAATACAGGGTAGCTGGAGAGATTTTGATTTTCAATTTTTAGCAATGTAAAGTAAGGTGAGATGAATCTCTGTGTCGTGTCTGTATCATGAAAGTAGTACTCCCCTGGAAAATAATTGCATCTACAGTCATGGCTTTACAATGAATTAAAAAGAAATCTGAACTTGGAAACTAGAACCATTTTACGGTAGGACAGTCCCTCCGTATAAGGCTGAAGCAAACTAATACCACAAATGCTGCATTATTTCTGCTGTAATTACGACACACATATATAGAAGAAAAATAATTTTCTCCATCTGTTGATTCATGCATACTTTCTTGATAATTTTGTGTGTACCACTTAGAGCCATTTGGATAAAGGTCTTCATTTTCATCTAACCTGAAGAACTTTTTTGATTTAATACTTATTCTACTCACTGGTACAATAGCAATGTCGTTTCTGTACTGACTCAAATTTACTGGAGTTTAAAAGCTGGAATCCTTCAAGTCATTCAGTCTAGATCATGTCTGTGGAAGAGAAAAAAAAAATCAAAGTGTCTAGTTCTTATTAAGGAATGTAAATAACAGAGGTATGGAAGGACAGGGAATAAGGCTGAAAATGTGGTTCAGAGGGCCTCATCTGTTCTTCTGCCTGAGGTCACCAACCTTTTTAGCATGATGCTCTCTACATAGTTCCTCCAATTGTTCCTATTTTGGAATTCTTTCAAAGGCTTGGCTATTTGCTTAAGTGGTTAAATGTGAGCTTAAGTAGTTTCGAAATCCAGCAATGGAGTTTTAAATTATTACCAAAACTTTCTTATTAGTAAGGAGAAAGAAAAAAGAAAAAAAAAAAGAAAAAAAGAGGAAACATTAATTGCTTAAGCAAGTATCTGGGTTTTAATTAGTAATAATAATATATAGCAATAGTAATAAAATTAGCAGCCAGGTCCCATTAACAAAGGCATATGTCATCAGTCTAAAGTTTTCTGTGCTTTCATTCATGCTCTGTCCAAGAATCTACTCTATGCAAAATGTATTTACTGTATACATGATATATAACAAAAATCTTTATCGTGTGTGGAAAGAAAAGTATGCTGTAATTTTTCCTACACCTATCACCATGTGCATGGCATCAAACAATGTGGTAACAGTAAGCGGCTTCAAGCTAACCTTAAGGCAAAAGGTATATCAAGTACCATGCTGAAGTCAGCAGAAGGACTCTGGATTTGTATTACTGGAGATGAGGTCAGAATCTTTTTCATCATGTGTGTGTTTTCCCAAATATGAAAATATGATTTTGACCATAAACTGAAACTGCAGACAAAGCTTGAGCAAAGCGGAAGTGTTCTTTTTATTTTAAATCTTAAGTGTCAAGAAGTCACAACACTAAAGCATGTTCAAATATCTTGCTGCTTTTATAGCAAAACAATTAACCTTAATTAGGAAAGCCTCCTCTCTCCTCACCCTGAGGCACTTAGGGACAAACAAAATCTGAAAACACAGCTCTGCTTACTCTATAGTAAATATTTCACAGTTGGTGATCATTTTCTGTCTGAAACCCTAGAATGCAAATGAACACAAGGAATATCACAGGACGAGAGTTTCTCATTCCTAAACAGAACTGTTTAAAATATGTTCACTTTTTTCAGAGTGAATCATATTCAGAAGGGCCTCGCTTCCTGCTGTCTTTTTTGATTTCTCAGGGGGTTTTCATATTTAGGGGTGACAAAGAGGGAAGAAGGTTTCGGATTCAGAAAATCAGAAAGTATTTTATCTTCTGGAATAGAATAAGGGAAAAAGTTAAGCTAGCTACAGTACATGACTTACTTTCCATTCCAGGTTTGCAATGAAAATTGTGAATAAATGCTGTATTTCTTACCAGTAATGGGTGGGAATATCTTTGTGTACTTAAGTACAATTTTTCTTATCATAAAAATCTCCTGAAGATCATTTTAATGTTTTCCATTTAATAAAATGAAATAGGGCTATATTTTAGCTCATTTTTTTCCTCCTTTGTATGTGTCATTTCAAGAATGAATATCAGATTATTGAATACAAAGGCATAAAATATCAGTTACTTTCTGTTAAAAGCTACTACTAGCTGAAAGGAGACTTTTGTATCAACCAAATAATGTAGTCCTTTTGTCCCGATTTTCCCAAAGAGTAATTTTCTTCTGTGAAGATAGTAGCCTTTTGTGTCATGCAGGATGTCCTGAGACTTATTTATTATGCCATCTTTATTATGCTATTATGCTTTCCTACTCTTGTTTTTTCATACTTTTGACAGTCTCACCTGCTCTGTCTTTTCACCATCTTTGTGACTATCCTTGAGATGATTAATAAGATGTGATTATTTCTTGATTCTCTGTCATAAAAAACAGTTTCATTGTTCTTTCGTTTATCAGCTTCTCTCTCCTTGGTATTTTTAGCCTCTATACGGAAAATTTCACAACCGTGGATAGTAATAAGCAAAATTCATGTTTGTACTTGCCTTTTGTGGTAACTAAAATATCTTCTCTCTCCCCAAATGGTGTTCAGTTTCATAATATAAAATACAGCCTAGGCCTTTTTTTTTTTTTTTTTTTTAAATGAATCTGTCTCCATTATGGTTTTTGACTGTCTCCAGGCCAGTCAACAATGACTCATAGTTATTCCCAAATATCTACTACATTACTGCTCTGAGGTTTTTAAATCATGATCAGATTCCATGAAACTACTCTGGTTTCAGTCACTTGTTTCAATAGCTCTGAAACTGATGTCTCAAGGTTTCTATTAAACTTTAATCATCACTGTAACATGTTTTGAGATCTATTTCCACTTAATATGATCTGTACTATTTAAAACAGTCCCTGGTATTGATCTCTTGGTCTTTTCAATGTAACATACAGTATCTTTCATTAGATATCTTTTCATTGCTTTGTTTCACTGATAATATTAATTTTGACCATGTTCCTTGATTATGAGCTTTTTTCTGCAATTCTCATTCATGTAATATACCCAAACACTCCCTAGGGGATTATGTCTACAGAAAATAAAGTAAGTAAACAATGTTAGCAATGCATCCAATTCTAAAATTTTAATGAAGAAAAAAGCAGGATCATTCAGAAAATATAAACTCCTACTCAAATGATTGCAGCAAATGAATGTTTTGGACCTATTTTTATCAGTGTGTTAGAAGTCCTTTGTGAACCCTGTCAGATGAGTAATCAATAAGGCCAATGACTTTCAGAGTGAAGACTGGAATGGTAAGATTCTTTGTAGTTCATACTTTTTGCTATAGATACATTTTGAAAGTAACAAGGCGTCTAATATTGTTACCCATTAACACAGTAAATGAATATAAATCAGGAAAATATCTGTGAGAAATAAAAACCGACTTGTACTACAATAGTAATTCTTGTGCGATTTCTAAGACTGGAAAAGAAGTGTTATTCTCTGGAGTTAGTGTCCTGAAACACAGATTATTTTATATTCTCATTATTGATCTAGGCAGGGGTAAAAAAAGTCAACTTTGATTACCTTTTTTAATGACAACCAAATCATAACGTGTGAAGCACATCAGCACACACATGAATCTACAAATGCAAAATTAGACAGAACCACACTGCAAGTGATCTGTAGATATCAAAATAATAATTAATTGCATTTAAGAAAATGTAATGTACTATCGCTTGTTAAATCCTATTCCTGAAGATGGGAGAAAAGATCTAACAAAATGAATGAAGAGGAGAGGGAAACTTTGGAAAATAGCAAGTTACAATAAAAAGGAGTCCATAAATGATAACAAACTAAAGATATAGTTTGCAACATTACATCATGATAGAGGGCAATGGTATTGAAAACACATTTATAATCTGAATGTGGATCTAATATTAATCCATGAGGTATTATTGCATTTTATACAGCCTTGCTGGAAGATTATCTGAAAAATTATATGAAATTGTCTTTACTTTAGCATAAAGTCTTAAACTGAACCAAATCAAACCAAAACAAAAACTGCATCAAAGATTAGACAAAGTTATGTAAGGAAGGGAACATCCGACACAACAGTAAAGACTACCTAAACTTATTCATAATACAGGAAAGAAAAAAAATCATTACAGGTTTAATTATCCATCTGTCTCATCCTCCTGTCTTAAGTACTTCCGAGGATCCAATCATTTCGGTATCCAAGGACCATATAAGCCTTTATTATAGTGTGTCAGTACTTTCAAAGAAATTATACGTGAAATAAAAAGATGCTGGGAAGACTTTCCTGGCACTGTTCTGTAAATCTAGGAAAGCCTGTTTCAAATAGTGTCAGCAGAGCTGATATCTCTCCCAGTACAAGCCCTGTTGGAGTTCCTTTAGAGTCCCACCACAAACTCAGCATACATTTGCTGTGGTTCCTTGGTTGCTTGTATTATATATTTGGAATTTTTGCCCTTAGAAACTGACCATTGTTTAGGGCCCAAACACATTTTAATACAGTCCATGATTTACCACATGCTTTACAGGATGCTGTATCAAATACTTAGCAAGCAAACTGTCAGCAAATCATTTCTGGATTTATTACACTGTACTAATAATTCAGTGACTAATTTTCTGCCCGTCATTTCTGGTAGCTGGTAGTTGGTATTCACCATTTGTGATTTATCATGGAATTTCATATTATTCATAGCAGAATTCACAGATTCCCATCAGGTCAGAATCCATTTGCATTGTATACTGTAAAACACAGAAGAAAGACAACATCTGTCCTGATCAACCCATTAAAGGCAAAAAAGTGAAACGCACAAAGATGACTGAAAAGTTAGAGTGTAAGTTTTGGTGAATTTAATATCAGCAACAACTAAAAAATTATTAAAAGTTCTATTAGCATTGTTTTTTGTCAACATCTTCTTTTAATGATGAGGTTGATTACATCCAGCCTAAGTATAAACCCTCCAAATTACCTATTACAGTCCACAGCTACATATTCCTATGTTACAATTAGGCTGACACAAAAATGCCTACAACTTGTTCAGGCTGCCAAAAGCACTTCAGAGGTCTGTTCTGCCTTTAGCAAGAAAAAGAAAACTTTTTTCATCCTTGCTGTATATTGTGCTCTACCAGTCATTATACACATGTCCAACACTTTCTTCTTCCTGTCTTTTTCTTTTACTATCTTCTTTTTCGTTCTTTTTGCACTTTTTTACAGGCTGTAAAATTTTATCTGAAATCCATTGTTTTTATTTCTACTCATGTTCTCCTTGGAATGTAAGTCCTTACAACAGCGGTGATTCACACTCCATCTGTTCCCACAGCTCATTTGCTAGCTTTTGTTTCTGACATTCGTCTATGTCACCTATTTCTTCTGCTTGCTCATTTTGGCACCTCTTGTGTGTCTTGATAACATACTTGACACCATCGAAGTTTCACATGGTTGGATAATGGGATTCAGTTATGTATTTGAACAATGATCAATCTACTTGTGATCTATATTATATCAGCACCTAGCCATGTTCTTAATTTGTTAAAACTGGGTTTCCATCCTGGTTTTATGCAATGATGTTAGGAATGTGATTCAAGTGAGGATGATGTAGAATGCTTCAAATCTACTTTCTCATGCTATGGTATTAAAACGCACTGATTTCAAGGACAAACTGAACTGAATTGAATGAGTTCATTGATCTTTCTCAAATTATGTCTCTCTATTCCATTCTAGTCAATAACCTATTTTCCCACTTTAGCACTGGAATGCTCTGTAATCTGTAAAACAGACATTTTTAACACAGCTTTGCTTAGTTCTTTCTGTTGCAGTTAGCACTCTTCAATGTCACCATTCATGACTGTAGTATGTTTATACAACTGGGTGATCCTGAGGCGGATTGAAATAAACAGCAACGGGTGGAATTTTTTTTTTGTCAGAAGGAGTTCAGACCACAAACTTCCTGATCAAATGCTTATCCTTTTTTTTGATACAGGAAGTTTTTTCCTAGAGATCAGGTAGTAGGACCTTGAAAAGGGATGTAGAAGTCCATGCTCTTGTGGTCTATCTCCACAACAATGTGGTACAGTTATTGCACAGGTCGTTGTACACTAATATAGTTTAGATCAATGAGGAGGCCTGGCTTCCTAGGCTATTAGTGTCATTTTCACTCACACCCACTGCTAGAGACCAGGGAGATCTGACTATATAAATTTTGCTACTTAAAATGACACAGATGAATACACTACTCTGATTGGTGTTTGGACATTACCAATTGTAATTGTTATTGTTTCTGGCATTCCTTATTACTCTCCATATTCAGATGAGCTCATTGACTAAAAATTTTACTAATTACACATACCGTTCATACTTAAGTAACCCAGCAAGTTTCAAACCCAACTGGATCAAGATGTTACTTACAGAAAAGCCAACATTTGCTGAAGAAGGGATTTTCAATCCTTTGCAGGGCTGAACAGTCCGGTTCAAGCTGTTTCTGGAGGTTAGACATCTTTTAACTATTGTGCTTAAACTCCCAAAGTATTTGTAGACAGCCAAGAAATTATGCAGCCATTATCATTTCCAGACACTTACTATTCATTGATAATGAAATACCCATAAATACTTGAGCTGCCGCCAGACAGTATTCAGCATTAGTCCACAGCATGGTTTGGATCTATAGCTGTGAATCACAGCAAAGCACTAGGAACCTGCTGCCAGAGCATCCTCACTTTCCCTTTATTTAGAATCAAGAACAGCATTCTTGACCATTTAACTTTTTAAAAAAAATTCCCAGAAATAGTTTTTTTTCTGTATTTACTCTGAACATAAATCAAACAATTCATCTTTTACTCACTCACAATATAACATCCTGCTCTTGGACAACAGATGATTATTTCTTTCCCATGCTAACATGTTTGCTTGTCATTACCCAACATGAACATAAGTTACAAAGTAAATGTTATGTGATAAGGATACCTAACTAGTTGCACCTAACCTATTTTAACTACTGAAGGAAGGATGATTTGAAATATGTATATTCAGGTCTGAGAATGACTACTAAAATTGCAGTAGTTTATTGAAGGACTGATTATTTAGTGATGGAATTGTACACATGGAAATAAAGGCATATCCTATTCAACAATCAGTGAGTACAGCATTGAATGATCTGGAGGTAACAATCCATGACAGGTAAGTTAGTGAAGAACAGATCCAATTTATCTAGTATCTTATGAAGAGGAGAGAATGTTACCCGAGACACTTAAATGTCTTTGTCTGTCCAAGAGTTATTACAACCAGTTGCTTTTTTAGGATGAGAGGGAAGATATACATCTTAATTTCAGTATTCAGCATATTGCATCAACCAACAAATTCAGATTGAGTGGTGTGCTTAATATTCTTTTCTCTCAGACTTAATATTAAATCCTTAACAAGGAAACTAATCTTTTATTGTTCTCCATTTTAAAAAGTGCAGTACATTTCTATATACTTTTCCAACATCTGGAATCATAAACATGTATAGTTGCATGTATATAGAATGTACATGTCTATTTTTAATTTTAATTGATTTATGTGGATTATATAGTGTAAATATATATTACCTATATCTATATAGAGATCCATTTGCTATCAGTTCTGATCTCTACATCTTTTTTCTAGTTATGCATATCTTCAAATAAATATATTACAAATAATAAAGAAACACAACTACTATAGCTAAAGTACTCATTTATGTGAAATCCAAAATGTGTATATACAATAGTAAGCCACTGGAAAAATGATCAAATATGTAAAGTACTTTAGAAAGAAGAAAATCAGGTACAACTGATGTGGTTTCAGCGAACAAGAAGCAAAACAAATTTCTCAATAACAGAATTCACCAAATTGTCTGTAATTCCCCCATCTGACTTTTTAGGAAAACAGGACTAGTCGGTTTCTATTTGATCACTAAATCCAAACACCTCCTACACTAGTTAGCTATGTAAGTCTGTTTATGAACTTATTAAGTTAAGAAGATTGCTAGATCTTAGAAATACATCAAGTTTATGTGGTAAGTATTTACCAGTGAAACCTAAAAATCCAGCTATTTCTTATGGGACATTTTATGTTAAGTTTGTACTTCTTAGACTACTGCTTACTTCTTAAACTACTGATTATTCCAGGCTGGAAAGTATTTGGGAGCAGGAAGGGTATCTAAGCTTGGTCATAACAGTGAAATTCACAATCTCAAGTGAGGTGCTCACGGTAGCACACAGCCGGGAATCACACTAGCTTCAGAATTGGATCTGTAAGTCTACATGTGTGAAAGAAAATGTGTGTCCTGAATCCCCCATGCACAATTAGGTACCCATTTTATAGCCATAACACAGATGAAGGAGAGGAGAAGAAAGGTAATGTCTACATCAGCATGCAAGACTGCAAATAGATGTATTTTATCAGGTAGCACTTTAACACAAAATAAACCCTTCTCTTTTATGCTCAGAGACACATTATTATTTAATGTTTCTCTCAGTCTTACACTCTCAGTTGCATAGCAGCCGATATTGAAAAAGAGTGAAGAAAAGGTCCTTTATATCCCAGTCTAGTTTACTTCTTGGGCTTTAGAGCATTTTGTTGGAAGGTAGAATGTGTGCTGGGCCATTCTGCTGTTGAAGGTGTCTGTCCAGGTTTCTACTTTTTAAAATGCAGTGAATCCAGTAAACTTAACTAGTGATAAAATCAGAGGACATGGCAACCACCACTTTCCTTCTCTGATTTAATTAATTTGCACATATGCATGTAAACACTTGGAGGGTATCTGTGCCTGAATCCATGTGGTTTTTCTAAGCCAAATCGGTTTAAACTTAGTATAATTTTGTTTATTTCATCTAATTTATCAGAACAAATAAAGTTAAACAATAGATCACATTCTGATTCCTGAATTTGGATGATAGGGAACATTTTGAGTTCTGTTTTGAATAAATACTTCTTTAACTGGAAAAAGTTTTGTCCACTGACAAGAATATTTCATGCGTCTAGAGGCACTATTTAGCCCATTATCTCTAAGTACTCATGCTGAATTTATGCATTTATGTTGTTTTAAGTAATTTTTGTCTGTCTGAGTACAAATTTTTTCAAAGGACAAAATCTGGCAATGTAATAACAAAAAAATCAATCTTTTGTTCCCCAGACACCAAAAAAAGGCATGTTAAAGAAATATTAACAGTACTCTTGATCTTGAGATTTTAAATTGATTTTTCCACTGTGAATTAATATCCAAAGTGCTGGAGAATGGAATATATGGTTATGGTTCTTTCTTACTTCTTAATATTTAGCATACAGTCCATTTTACCAGCTCTCTGCATGCATAATAACAAGGCTATTTTCTTCTAAAGGCACAATATATTATAGACGTTCTCTTTCTCTTTTTTTTTTTTCACTTTAATGTAAATCATTCTTCTAAGTAAGCATACAAACTTGCTTGCCAAAAGTCCTATGGACCTACCTAGAAGACAAGTTTGAACTTCAGTGATATTGACTGATGCCAACAGTTTGATTTCAAGGTCTAGCAAGTGACGTGGCATTACAATAGAAACACTGCACAAGTATCCATCAATTTTTGAAAGTATCACAACGGGTAGGAAGACCCTAAATGTACTACCTGAATTTCCCTACCCTTATTCATTGTAAAGAGGGTGCCTGGTAGAGCTGCAATCACTTTTAGAGTGTTGCAGAATCTTGAGGTAGATAAGAGTTGAATTTCCATTCTTCACAAGACTGAAATCATTTAGCCTGAATGCCAAGATAGCAACCATGTGCTCCTTGCACAGGTGCAAACAGACTGAAGAAGATGAAGGTTAATTATTGTCACCCAGTCAGTGCTCTACCTCCGGGATCTGTCACAAGTTCCTTTCTTACTGAAATAGTTCAGCCTGCATTAGCTACCTTCTCTGCTTTCAGTCCACAGAGTTGTTACCCCAGATTAGAATCACTGGGTAATTCAGGAGGGACCTGAAGATGTCTCTAGGCTAACTCCCTGCTCAAAGCAGGGTCAGCTATGAGGTCAGACAGGTTCCTCGGGGCTATACAGCTGGGGCTTGAAAACCCTGAAGGATGGAAAGAGATTGCACAAATTCTCTGGGCAACCTGTTCCACTGCCTGGCTGTCCTCATGGGGAAAAGTTTCCCCTTATATCAGACCGAATTTCCCTTATTTCATGCCCGTTGTCTCTTACCCTCCCACTGCGCACCACTGCGAAGAGCCTGCTCCTGTCTCCTTGATGACCCCCTCACAGGTAGGGGAGCTTGTTGAGCTCTTTAAGCTGAACAAGCCCAGTTCCTTCAACCTCTCTTCATAGGTGAAAAGTACTCTGGCCCCTGTCTGTCCTCTCCTGGTGACCTTACACTGAACTCACTCCCGTTTATCAATGTCTTTCTTGTACTAGGACCCGGAAGGGAGTGCAAAACTCTAGATGTAGTCTAACAGATGTTGCTTAGAGGGGATAATCACTTCCCTTGACCTTCTGGCTCTGCTCCTATTTATACAGCCCAGGACTGACATTCCTTGCTGCCAGATGAAGGATGCATGCAGGCATGCTGCCCGCTGGCTCATTCCCAGCTCACTGTCAACCAGGATCCCCGGGGCCTTTTCTGCAAAGCTGCTCCCCAGCCGGTCAGTTCCCAGCCTGTGTTTTTGCAAGAGATTGCCCAAAGTCGGGGTACAGACTGAAGAGCTTCTCAAGGCCTGTAGGTATTTAGGCAGTATTTCTGTACTGGGCTCATGGATTAATTTCAAAAGAGATGAGATTGTTACTCAGCTGGTTGTTGACTGGAATAAATAATCCAATACAAGGCATCTGGCAACAAAGCTGACTAAGAAAGCAAGATTTTGTAGTGAAAAAGTATGAGACTTCTATAAGCAGCCAGTAGCTGGATGAGCAAAGACCATGTAGATGGCTTTTTTAAGACCCATCACAAGCTCGCCATAAAAGGAGCATTCTCTCTGAGTTCTTCAAACACAAAAAATACAAAGATCTGTGAGAATGTCCAGCAACTTACTCATTTGCTTGGCATTTGTTTATTGCTCCGCAGTATGCACCTGCTCACTCCTACAAAGTTTGCAGAAGTTCAGTGATGTCATCTGTTGTTCACACAAACCAATATTGCACAGTTAACTGATATCACTCATGTAGAAACATATTCTCTATTCAGACTGTTACTGAATAGGCACACCATCCATCACATGATGAACTGTGAAGTTACAATCATTATGTTTAAAATTTCAGATAAAAAAGGCAATAGTTACACCTGATGAAAAAGAGCGCTATGGATAAAACAAAAAAAAACCAAGGCCATCCACATCTACAAACAGTACAATGGGTCCTGAAAGTTGAATAAAAAGAAGTTAACGGGCTTTGATGAAAAATTTTGATAGTCTGACAGAATTATTTTTTTCACCAGGATGGTAGAAAGCAAGTCTTCCAGGTTATATTCTTTACAGTGCTAAAAAGAGAACAAAAACAGGAATGAATTTGTGTTAGAGCTAGATGGAAAGTAATTACAGCAGTCCACAGCTTACATTTTCACATTGAAAGTGGAGCAGTGTTCCACGCACACAGCATAGTTAATTGTTCAATGTTGTCTAACTAATTACTACGATGATGATAGATACTAGATATAGATATTAGATAATAGATATGTAACTATCTATCTGGTTAAAAAAAGAAAAAAAGAGTGAATTTTTGCGGCCTTTCAAAAGACAAAATGCAAGTGAGATATATTTAGAAAGACAGAACAATATTATAGTAAATCCAATAGACTGAAATCTGAGAAAGTTAGGAAAACTACTGACTACCACAGACAGTCCTTGTTTCATCTTGTTTGGCCATTCTGGTAAACCATATAATCTTATAGTATTTCTTTTCCTCTTCTGTAAAAGTGGAAATAACAGGTCCATCCTGTCTATTTGGATTTGATACTCAGAGTGGTACAGGGTTTGTCCTATAGCATATTTTAATAATGTGTCTAACAATATATGGTTAATGATATTGTTACTATAATATGCACAATGACATATTAATTATTAATAATAATCCTCCTTAATATCTCATAGAAAGGAAAAAAGTTCTTTACAGCCTCAGAGAAGTAAGCAGTTAAGACATACATCTTGATAAACTCCTTACAACTCCTTCTGAGAGGGGAGAAAATGAGTTAAAAAAGCACTGTTTCCAGGGATTCTGATATAAGCTCTCCTTGCCATAAAGCATGCACTGCCATGTGGTAAAGGTACTCGTGTAGCAATTACAGCAGCAAGCCAGATGACCTCTGGGTGGATAAGAATAATCCCATGTAAGTCTGTATTGCACTGAATAATACCTATCTACAGTATTAAAATGCTGGTTTAAGTTTGCTGGTCTGGAATTGCCCTTCTGCATAAAATTTGCTTTCAGTTCTTATGTACCTTATATAATGATGTCAGGTTTGATTTCCTGCCTCATACTCATGATTTCAGGTTTCATTACAGGGATACAGTTTCTGCTCTATTGAATAATCAAAGCTCAGAAAAACTGAGATAAAAGATTTTGTACAAGATTAAGAGAGATGTGAATGTGAAGCTAACAAGCTTTGAAGTGTTGACATTGGGACAATTGCTGAAAGAACCCCTAAACTCTTTAAGCCACAATAAAACTTGTGCTGTCTGTGACATAGGATTTTAAGTCTTTTTCAGGTTTGAAATATTTTGTCCTATTACAAACACCGCAAGATAGAAAGTGATAGTGCCCAGATTACAATTGCATCATTACTCTGTTCATTCCAAATGCCTTTTATAAATGCTCTAGACTTGATCAGACCAAACTGACGTCATCAGAGAACTTGACTTCCACAATCAGTGCGGGGATAGAATGACAACGCAGACAGATTGTGATAAAACAAAGCAACCACTTTGACTATTTTATGGTCTTCCATCATCACAACACTGGAGTTCCTCACCATTTTAATACATGTATTTAAACAATACTGGTTGGTTGTTGAACAAATTTTATTATATACAGATTTTTAGCTAGAAAACTGAGGCCAAAACATATAAAGTAATTTGCTGCTCCCACACAAAAGTCTACGACAAAGGAGAGAATTGGAGTTATTCAAAGAAACTAGTAAGGATCATAATCATTATACTAGCCTTTCTCTCTGCTCTAAATGCTGGTGAGAAGGACCAGCTACTGTTCTGGAGAGAGGGCAGTAGGTGCAACAGTACACCCCTTGCAGGTCTCGGATGACTGTCTTTATAACCCATCTCCCTGTTTAATGAGTTACATTCTGGGGATAAATCAGGAATTGAGAGGACATCTGTACTGTACCTGAGCAAGCAGAGCTGGGAGCGTCCCTAATAAAAACCATGATTGATCATTTGCATTGCACAGCTCCTCTACAGGTACGGCAGACTAGATCCTCTCCACCATGCATTTGATTCAGAAACTTGTTATTGAGATACACAGCTACTTCATGGCAGCCAGATAAATGTGACATATAAGACTAAGGGAGCATAAGGGTTTCTAAGCTTCTGTAAGATTCATACCTCTTTCTGGCTACCTTCAGTAGGTGAGTGGTATTAAAATCTCCCTTTTCCAAGGAGCACTGTGTTTGTCCAGGCATTATGTTAATGTAAATTCAGCCTATGAATAGCTGCATGTAATCAGACTTCACCGGATTGCATTTTATTGAAAAGGCTTGGAAAAGAATATCAGCCATGAGAGGAAAACATTAGAACATAAAAAGGTTAACTGCATTGTTGCAGGGATACCTCCTACCTACTGAACACATGCTTATATGTAACATTAACTTGCTCCATCCTACAGCTGGCCAGCTATGTCAAGAAGCAGCATTCCTGTTGGCACGCTGCTAACTAGTTAGGCATGATTCCTGGGAAAATGCTAGCACTCCCATAGCATTATTTTACAGCCCCCTGTGTTTCAGCACACTGGTGTGATCCTCCTTGCCACTACAGGGTTTCATGTTGGGCAACCAGGGAGAGAAAGAAAGCGTTTCATTTTGTCTCACCTCATCAAGGACTGGATATCCCAGCACTGCTAGGGACAGAGGATAAAGCAAGAAGGTAGAAAACTACATATAGCAGTAAAGACAGTAGAGACTGATAGATATATTTGAGTGCCAACATGCTTGATACTGTTTTCTACAGGAGTGATCATGGTAGCTGTAGAGTCCTGGAATTGCATGGGTATCATATAAACCTGTAGGACAAAGAGCAGGTTGAGGAAGAGTTGGCACTGTGATACCTTTACTCACCTCCAGAAGCTTCTGCTACTACCAAACCTGAAATGTTAAATTTAACAGGAGCTCTGAGGTTATGGAGTCTCTGTGAGCAGCTACCTCTATTGAATACATTTTTTTTACAAATTGACAGGTAATGAGGAGAATTCCGGTCTAATAATTTACTTCAGTAAATCTTTCCATAATGGTGTTTCTTATATAGAGAGGTAATCCATCAATTTTGGTCTGAAGGAGTAAATGTTAGTGAAGATCGCTATCATAATAGCTACACTTGATTTTTCTGTGTGTTCTACAATCATAATGATGTGATTGCAAAATGCTAAGATCGGGATAACTTTATAATGAAGAAGAAATCCCATCAGGTATACTTTCCCATCTGTAATTCTTTTAGAAATGTCCATTTTGCAAGAAAACCACTTATAAAGCATACTTTATGTTGTTAATGACTGGGTATATTTCTATAAAACAGTAAGCCGAGAAATCAAAGTGAGGAAGTAAAATCAAACTATGCACTGAAAAAAACTTATACCGTTCTCCAGCTGCCTTTATCATACAGAAAGAAATGAGACTAGATTTCAGGGACTCAAATTGTCTAATTATTTAACTATATCTACACCTGCTCGTCCATCTGCTTATCAATACCAGAATTTGTTGTTTATTTTCCCACTCAGTTATTGCCTTCAAGTGATGATCCTATTTCAGTGTTCTTAATTTAAACATATATACTTCCTTTGAATTTATAATCCCAGGAAGATTTTTAAACAAATAAACACTTATGATTTAGATATAATGGGATTTAACTTGCTAGCTTGTATTTTTTTACAGCTTTGTGAACCTAAGAAACTTTTCTTCAGAGCTGATGCTAAACAGAATTTCTTTTCAAAATAATTTAACTAAAATATAATTGAGTCTTATCAAATGAGCTAACTAGGAATTACAGTCTGGAATTTGTTAATGAGCCACAGTCAAGTCAGAATAGATTCTGTGCCCCTCAAAATGCAAAATTTCAGTCAAAATTAGTATAAATCCAGAGTGATTTTTAACTTGTATTTATTTTAAAGTATTAAAGAAAAGCAAAAGGCAAAAGGCCTGGAGCAATGTTACACATATTAAACAACTACAAAAGGTGTTATGAAATAAGTCCCTTTCTGAAAAATGCAGGTTTCTTTAAAAACTCAAAAAGTAACAACTATTTTAACATTGGCTGTTATTACTAACTTTGAAATAAAAAATAGTATATTTGGTTGTCTAATTAAATATAAAACTGAAGTTATAACTCACAAATTCAGTCGACTTGGTTAAAGTAAAATTACGCATCCTACTTTCTGGTCCTTTAGTGTCAGGCAGTAACATTTATGTTCCCCTTGAGATGTGATGCATAGCCATGGCTCTTTGAAGAGAGTTATACGCCACATTATAGTTTTTCTAATGCTCACAGTCTTTCTTGATAATGTAGAACATTTGTACTCGATGATAAATGTGAGCCCCATTTTGCATTCAGAATATCTGACTTTGCCTTTTCCAATATTCATTTCTCACAGGTATTTTTGCCTCTATGCACCATGAAAATGCATCTACGGACAAGTGAAACTGATGGTTCTCCAAGAACTAACAGGAACAGTATGGGAAGGGGTCAAACCAGACAGATAGTCTTTGCAGGTTATGAACAGGATCATGCGATATGGTTTCCTAAAATAGGATGGGTCTGGACCTTATGGTCTGAGGATCATTTTCCATCCTTTGTTGCTGGGATGTCTAGCTGGTTTATGTTCATGTTGATACCATCAGGACTGGGCTTAATGGAAGCCGGTAGACTCAGTTTCCAAAATATTATTCTACTCCATGCAGGTAACTATTGATGACACCTACATCTGGTCAGCTGAATACCTCTTTTGACTCTATTGGCTGTGTTGGTGGTATATTGACTTGAATGGCTCACTTGGCTGCCATACAGATACCTATCTGTGAACACCTAGACATCAGTGTTTTAAGATGTAACTTCAATTTCAGCTCTGTCGTCACAGAGTGATCTTGCCATGAAGGGTAGGCTGTGCAAATCTCAAGTGCAACTTGTTTAATGACTTAGCTAGTTTGTTCAGGATTAGGGTACGACGCCAGCGCAAAGTGTAATTGCAGCTCATACAGAAGTATTCTGAACTAGCTAGACCTGATTGCAGGAACTGTGTTACTAAAGCAGTGAAGAACCTGACAACACTCCTGGCTTGGCCTGAGCAGCCTCCCTGAAGTTTATAGTTTCACAGCTACCAGCTGACTCAGACGTTTCCAGTATTTCACTAGAAATACAGTAGAGGTGTCTTTGCCAAATTTCGTGAGACACTTCTCTTCATTTCTTCTCAGAATTGACTTGCTTTAGCTACTTTTGACCAGAATTTGTTTAGGATCATTTCAAACAGTGTATTGGAACCATTTCTGAGCTCTTTTTTTGATTTTGTAATACTAATCCTCTCCTATTGTCAGCTAAATTAGAATATTTTTTTCTTCCTACATTTCATTCCACATACATAAATACGCTTGACCACAAACAAATGTATGCTTGACCAAACTTACTAAGGCTTTTAAAAAACTGATTTATTTAAATTAACATCAGAACTTCCATTAAATCTTGCCCTCAGATAATCTGACCCAGTTCTATAGTCCGGTGATTCTAATGAGGATAAAAACAGCCTTTGTTTAATTTAGACTATTCTCACAGCAATGACAAAACAACCCATCTATACAACCCCTTTATAGGAATGTTCAGTCAAGTGTATGCCAGCACTGAATGTGTTCTCCTAAAACTTCTATTTTTTTGTGGGTTTATTTATTCCTGAGACCTTTGTATTTGTTTTTATCTTGTTTGTTTGTTTGTTTTGCTGTTGTTATTTAAAATAATTTTTATCTACCTGATTTTATTTGATGTTCAGAAAAACATTCTGTTTTCAGATTTAAACTGACTGAATATTCTTTTCCTACTGCTATGTTCTTCAACAGATGCAATTAAATTATTATATAGTCAAAATTCTCAGCGTGATAACACTGTAACAATGTTCATATTAATATTCTAAGATAAATTACTTGAAGGCTAAAATAATAATTATTTTACAGAGTAGCTTAAGCAAAAATCATGGTTCAGCATATACTATATTTGTATCTGCTTCTCTGAATAAGTTATTGACACCAGCTTCCCATTGATCTGTTGGATCTTGCAGATTCAGGGAATCAACTTTTTAAAAAAAAAAAAAAAACAAAAACCACAAAACAGCAGATCTTGTTCTTTTCTAACCTAGTCTGTTTCTACTCATGTGTTTGAAGAAAGTCACCATTACATTTTTTTTCTAAGATAAGTTGCCTACATTCTTTAGACCATAAATTCTTTATTTCTTGATCTAATAATAATGGAATTGATCCTATATTTATTCAAACTGAGTAGGTATCTTTGAGAACATTCTTCTCATTAATTATAAATGCTGAGTACACAGCAAAGTACACATCCAAAAGTGGTTGATTCAGTCCAATTAGGAATTTCCTTTATTTGACGTCAATAAATTTTACTAAAAAGCAATCACTATTAATAGTGAGTTCTATTAATATCTTTTTCATTTTCTAGTGAGACTGCATTGGTGAAGTATGCTTGAGCGTGAAGTATTTAGAATGGGAAAAATCCAGTTAGAAGGGACTACTGAGGCATATCTTCTTGTTAACACATATGATTACTGAAATATTTAATTTGTCTTCCATTGTTTGGACTGGCTTCACAAATATTCAATACAGATTAAGATCTTAGCTCTTTTCCTCAGAGCATTTGATAACCTGGCTCTCACTTAACTAATATCTTCAAAGAACAAACAGAAGACAAGAATTTTACTTCTCTAGTAGTATGAAACTGTATGCAGTAAAGGAAAAGTAATTTGTTCAGCCAACAGAACTTAGGAATCAGTCAGAGACTGTGGAAAGGAAAGATGGACCATTAGAGATGACATTGCCTTCTGCTCCTGGACAAAAATGTATTTATTCATGGGATCATAGGACAATTCAGGTTGGAAGAGAAATCCGAAGATTTCTAGTCCAACCTCTATTCAAAGTAGGGTCAACGATGAGATCGGACCAGATTTCTCAGGGTTTGATTCAGATCTTGAAAACCTCCAAGAATGGAGAGACTACTCCACCTCTCTGGACAGCCTGTTGCACTGCCTGACTGTCCTCATCAGGAAGAAGTTTCTCCTTAGAGCAGTCTGAAGCTCTCTTATTTCAATTTATGTCTATTTTCTCTCATCCTTCTGCCATGCCTCACTGTGAAGATGCTGACTCCAATTTTTTGAAAATGTTCCCATAGGTTCTGGTGGGCTGCTGTTTGGTCCACCAGAAGCCATCTCTACTCCAGACTGAACAAGCTCAACTTCCTCAGCCTCCCCTCACAGGGCAAGTGATTCAGCCCCCAAACATCACTGTGGCCTTGTGCTGAACTTGCTCCCATTTGTCACAGAATCACAGAATCATAGGATGGTTTGGATTGGATGGGACCTTAAAGGTCACCTAGTTCCAACCCCCCTGCCACAGGCAGGGACACCTTCCACTAGACCAGGTTGCTCAAAGCCCCATCCAACCTGGCCTTGAACACTTCCAGGAATGGGGCATCCACAGCTTCTCTGGGCAACCTGTGCCAGTGTCTCACCACCATAGTAAAGAATTTCTTCCTTATGTCCAGTCTAAATCTCCCCTCTTTCAGTTTAAAGCCATCACCACTTGTCCTGTCACTACAGGCCCTGTTAAAAAGTCTTTCTAGGTCTTTCATATAAGCCCCCTTTAAGTACTGAAAAGGCCACAGTGAAGTTTCCCCAGAGCCTTCTTTTCTCCAGGCTACACAACCCCAACTCTCTCAGCCTTTCTTTGTAGCAGAATGTCTATCTTTTACTGGGGCACCCAAAACTGGATGTAGTACTCATGCTGTGCACATCTGGCAATTGTTTAAAAGGGAAAAATTACTTCCGTCTATTCAGCTTAGCTTTTTCTAATATTCTCTGAGCAGGTATTCTTTAGCCAGTATCACTAATAATGATGTGTTTCCCCTCACTCAGTGTACTACATCTCCTAAACTTTCTCATGGAGTGATAAATGTATTTTATGTCCCCTACTTCTTTAACTAAGGAAATGGCAATACATGCTGTGGTTAGTTTGGATATATGCATAAATTAGTGGACCATATTCTAAATTATTGTTGGTTTAATCTATAGTATTTTATTCTCAGCATACCCTAGATCACACTCAAAGGTGATATTACCACCTTTACCAAATCTAACAAAACCAGATATGCATAGCTGCTGAAAGAGCAGAAACAGAATGTAATAAGATAAGCAGGAAGGAATAAGAAAAAGAAATCCCAGCTGTATAAGGTTTAGTTCTAGAAAAGTACATTATTCACCTTTCCAGCACAAGGAAAAAAGCCTATTGTGATCTCCCTGTTCATTGTCAGAACTGATCATGAGATACATCCTATTCTTAACTGAGAAAATCACTGAGATTTATAAAAGCTGAAACTACGGTTAAGACATAAGAGCTCTTACCTTTTGGTTACTGTATAATGTACAGATAGCATAGTTCTTGTCAAAAGCTGCATTTCTACACCAGATGAAATAGCAGGATATTCAAACTAGTGACAGCCTTGCTCCTCTTCAGTGTCTCCACCAAGTACATTATAGATAAATAGCACATTCAGCTATATGGGGAGCAGGGGGAGGCTGGAAACATAAAATTAACTCAAGTTTCTAGAAGAAAGCAAGGTACAAAATAATCAAATTTCACCTCTGAAGTTTGTATCATCAGCATAAAATCTGCCTATTAACTTGTTTCTGTTGTGCAGTTGGACATAATTTGCTATTAATATAGTTCAATACAACACAGAAGCACAGGGTATACAATATGTTCTTACAGTATAAAAATCTGTTATGAATAACTAGTAAGTGTGTTTTGCTACGCTGTTTTTGGTTTGGCATATGTAAATAAACAACTCTTATTTTTGTTCAGCATACCAAAAAATTATTAAGTTGTATAAAATTAAGAAAAAATGCTACTCTTTTTGACACACAGAGCGTTTCTTTTTATAATGAACAATTGTTTATCACTAATGAACAAAATGTTTTGTTGGACCCAAACTTTAATACTTTCTTTAATTTTCAAGCTTTAAAAAAAATCTTAAAATGAAAAGTCCATTTAGAATCTTTACAATTCTCCAAATTCCTTAGAAGGTAATGTGTGCTTTGATCATCTCCTCACTGCTTTCTTGGGATATGCCAAACTGTTTAGTCAGTTCCTAAATCCAGAGAGAAAACAAATGTTTAATACTGACATTTAAAAGTATTCCTCAGTTTCTGATTGATATTCATTTTTCTCCTTTGTCAGTTCTATATCTTCCAGTAAATAGAAGAGACAGTCATGTTGTGATAGATGGTTAATTCTCTTCAATTTTCATGCAAAAAATGTAGGAGTGTTCACCCTGAAAAAACCTCACTTCTAGACACAGGCTGTAGTTAATAGATTCCCTCTTCACACACAATGGAAGAGTTAAAGAGTAAAATTACTGAAGTGGGAGATAACACTTTATCTGTTCTTGACTGAGGATTGTGACTATCTAAGTACACAGTAGTAAAAATACATAAGAAAGTGGACATAAACCAGAAATTTGAACTAAAAAAATAATATATTTTAAGAATATTTTCCTTTTGACAAAAGGGTGAGAGAAGATTGATGCATGATAATTTGCTTAATGTATTCTAAAAAGTACATAGAAATCATTTATATAAAACTTAAACTAGAACAGAATGTTACAGCTTATTTTGAGAAACACTAGAGAATCTCTTATACTATATACTGTTAATTCTACACCACACAAACAGATTTTAACAGGGTTTTATCCTGGATCAATACCTTTTCCTCTTCTCCAAATTTCTCCAATTTCTTTCAAATAGTGTGAAATGAACTCCCACTGCTCAAGACCGCAGTAAAAACTTGTCATTCCAAACTACAGCATGTATCTTCTGAGAAACATATTTTTATGAACCTATAGCTGATGGGCTGTAACAGGCAATAATTGGTACACATTTTTGTAGCTTTACATTTGGAACATGGGGCATAGAATTTAATTGGCCTCCTGCATTGCTGTTCATAGATATCTATTACGACAGAAATCCATATTATATAAATGTATCTACATTTATGAAGCTAAAAGTACTGCAGAGTTCTACAATTTCCTCCTGTTGTTGGACTGATAGGGTGAAGTTGTACTCTTATAGTGGTTAGAACCCTTTTTTCTAACTTTCAGTCTAGCACACTTACTTTTTTTTTTAGTTTTAGGATAATATTAATACTAATCAATATTACTGTTTAGAATTTCTGCTTTCTTAGTAGTTACCTTCATGGTTTTGGAGAGAACATTCATTTGGGTAGGCTAGATGAGCTGAAGTTTTTTTCAGTTTCTTTTCCTTTGAGAAGTTTTTCAGTGCTGATAATATAGTAAATTCCCTTGCAGTTGGTGTCATTATTGTTTTGCTCAAAAGGATAGATATTCCAACTGAAGCTTGCACAATCACAGTTCAATCACATGTCCATTTGCCTACTGGAAATAGCTTGAATGATATAGCCTAGGATTCCATCTGCTTTTTTAGACATTTTTCTTTGCCAAATTGCCTTTATAATTGCAATATTTCCATCATGTCTTTCATGATAAGACAGAAAAGTCAACTACATATTATTCTTCTGTTGAAGATGAGAAATGAAAAATTAAATTACTTTATAACATTGTTGTCCAGTTACAAAAGTATATATAGTTCTGAGCTTATATGTATATATATAACTACATATAATGTCTGTGAATATATTGACAGCAGAAAAATAACTAACATTAGTATTCAATTATACTTCTGTGGTTTAGACAAGTTGCCAGATTCTGATTTATTTTACAGAATTTAAAGCTGGTGCCAAAGCCAAAGAATAAGAGACTTCAAGTTTATTTTGATTCAATAATCTGGTTTTAGAAATGTAGCAGAATGTGCATATATATTTATGTCTATATAGCTTTTTTCATGGTATTATCCAACATAAAATAATTTTACAAAAGGTATCGTATAGCAACTATATAAAACATAAAATAAAGGCCCACCTTGGATGTGCACTTTATCATTTTTGAAAGCATCAAAGGGACAGTATTATAGCATATATGAAGTCCTGAAGGGCAAAGGAGTCCAGGAAGGCTGGACATTCTTCAAGAAGGAAATCTTAAAGGTGCAGGAGCAGGCTGTCCTCATGTGTCGAAAGATGAGCCGACAGGGAAGAAGACCAGCCTGGCTGAACAGAGACCTTTGGCTGGAACTCAGGGGAAAAAAGAATATTTATGACCTTTGGAAGAAAAGGCCCACAACTCAGGAGGACTACAAGGATGTTGTGAGGTTATGCAGGGAGAAAATTAGAAGGGCCAGAGCCCAACGAGAACTTAATCTAGCTACTGCCGTAAAAGACAATAAAAAAACGTTTCTGTAAATACATCAGCAACAAAAGGAGGGCTAAGGAGAATATCCATCCTTTATTGGATGTGGGGGAAAACATCATGACAAAGGCTGAGGAAAAGGCTGAGGTACTTAATGCCACCTTGCTTCAGTCTTTAATAATAAGTCCGGTTGTTCTTGGGGTACCCAGTCCCCTGAGCTGGAAGACAGGGACAGGGAGCAGAATGAAGCTCATTCTTTATGAAAGGCAGGTCCTGCTTAACTAACCTGATGCCCTTCTATAACAAGGTGACCCGCTTAGTGTATAAGGGAAAGGCTGTGGATATTGTTTACCTAGACTTTAGTAAAGCCTTGACACCATTTCTCCCAACATTCTCCCGGAGAAACTGGCTGCTCACAGCTTGGACGGGTGTCCACTTCACTGGGTAAAAAACAGGCTGGATGGTTGGGCTCAAGGAGTGGTGGTGAATGGAGTTAAATCCAGCAGGCGTCCAGTCACAAGTGGTGTTCCCCAGGGCTTAGTATTGGGGCCAGATCTCTTTAAACTCTTTATCAATGATCTGAAGGAGGAGATCGAGTGTATCCACAGTAAGTTTGCAGATGACACCAAGTTGGGTTGGAGTGTTGATGTGCTTGAGGGTAGGAAGGCTCTACAGAGGGATCTGGACAGGCTGGGTTGATGGGCTGAGGCCAATTGTATGAGGTTCAACAAGGCCAAGTGCCGGGTCCTGCACTTGGGTCACAACAACCCCAGGCAGCGCTACAGGCTTGGGGAAGAGTGGCTGCAAAGCTGCCCAGCAGAGAAGGACCTGGGGGTGTTAGACGACAGCCGGATGAATATGAGCCAGCAGTGTGCCCAGGTGGCCAAGAAGGCCAACGGCATGCTGGCCTGCATCAGAAATAGTGTGGCCAGCAGGAGGAGGGAAGTGATTGTCCCCCTGTGCTCAGCACTGGTAAGGCTGCACCTCAAATACTGTGTCCAGTTTTGGGCCCCTCACTACAGGAAAGACAGTGAGTTGCTGGAGCGTGTCCAGAGAAGGGCAACGAAGCTCGTGAAGGGTCTAGAGAACAAGTCCTGTGAGGAGAGACTGAGGGAATTGGGGTTGTTTAGCCTGGAGAAAAGGAGGCTGAGGGGAGATCTTATCGCTCTCTACAACTACCTGAAAGGAGGCTGTAGTGAGGTGGGAGTCAGTCTCTTCTCCCAACTAGCAAGCAATAGGACAAGAGGAAACAGCCTCAAGTTTTGCCAGGGGAGGTTTAGATCGGCTATTAGGAAAAAATTCTTCACGGAAAAGGTTGTCAAGCACTGGAACAGTCTGCCCAGAGAAGTGGTTGAGTCACCATCCCTGGAGGTATTTAAAAGACCTGTAGATGAGGCATTTAGGGACATGGTTTAGTGGTGGACTTGGCAGTGTTAAGTTGATGGTTGGACTCGATGATCTTAAGGGTCTTTTCCAACGTAAATAATTCTACAATTTTATGACATGTGACACTGATTTATTGTGGAATTCTTTGAAATTTTCATCTAGCAATTCCACAGCAGTATGTCTACACCATGCAGGAGGTATGTAAAATGAGTCTTGCATGAAAATTTGCTACCAGGTGAAAAAACTTTTGTTTTAGAAGATTTAAGATACCAAGTCATACACTTTGGCTGTAGGACTTTAATGCATTTCTTATTCTGAAAAGAGGCAAATGCAGCAGCAGTCTAAAGGACACTAATACCTAACCATTGAAAAAAAATTCTGGGGAAGCCCATATTGATACTTGTATGAACCTTTGGGAAAATACAGAATGCTTCTCCAACTATTCTGACCACAGCAACATTGTTTTCAGGTTTGCCCTATGATCAAGACTATTATGCTCATAAAAGTTTTCATTTGAAATATGATACTAAAAATCCCCTCGTGTTTTTTATGTGAACTAAAAATAAATGTCAATATTGGAAAATTAACCGGAAATTATTTGGGCGCTGGGACATTCATTTTCCTGAGCAGAGCAATAGGAATCAAACATTACTTAGGATATTTCTCATCTCCCAGTCCCTCTTGCTCTAGTTCTTCAAACACACAATAGCAACCCTCCCCAACATGCCATGCAGAAAAACAGTAAAATCCTAAGATAGATAAGCACAAGTACAAGGATTTCCATGCATCTGCCAATAGGGATGTTAATTACAATCACAAGAGAGATCCTGGCAAGCATTATGTGGCTGTTCCTGCTGTTAGCAGCTTCTCCTTATGGCAGAAATGCTTTACTCGTAATAAAATTTCCTCTAAAGAAAGTCTGTTTCCATTAATTTCTTGACTTAAATTTAAAAAGAAAAAATTTGAAAAACATTCTTTTTTGATATCTTTTAAGCAAATCTGTATGTATACTAGGGGATTTTTTGTCATTGGAAAAAATGTTTCATGAATGTGAGGTTAGTTCAGGCTGTTTAAATGTTCTAGAGAAACAGTTTCATTTTTTTCATTTGAGCTACATTTATGTCAAAATTGTAGTCATTATTTCTTATTCAGACAACAAAACACTCTGAAGTCTTGAAAATTTCCTACAATTGGAAAACAAACTTTTCCTGTTTTACTAAGTACAAACATGTTCAGTGTGATATAATGAAACATTATTCCTATTTCCATAAAATCCTCTTCTCATTGCCCAGTTATTTTGCCATTTCTTCTTTGAATTCTATGGGAAATTTGGCCATTTATTCTCAACAAAGACACTCTGTATTTTATTACTATACTGTAAGATACCCTTCATGGCTATAATTAATGACTGTAAAATAATATTTACTATATGCATAAAGATTCTTCTCCTCTTACAGTTCTGAGAAGATTCCGACTCAACATAATTCACAGCGTTTGTATTTGGCTGGCACAAATAATTCTGTAAGAAAAGTGTAGCTCCAAAATCCTGGTTTTTGAACAATGCATATAATTTTCTGCCAGCAATAAATCCGTGAAATCTTCTGTTAAGATCAGAAGATATGTACTTTTAACCAATTTTTGTTAAACAGTACGATTTTTTCTCTATTGGAAACTTTGTTCATTTATTATTGCTGTATTTTCTTTCTTTAACATTTTGTTATAAGGAAGCCAGCATTAAATACTAACATATGATTGGATTTCCAAATGGATCTCAGTCCACTTTACCAATATTACAGCAGAACACAGAACACCTGGACATGGAGAGTTTAGATTACAGAGAAGTCTCTGAACAAAATAAAAGGTAACTATATTCTTTAAAATGTGATAAAACCTTACTTCACTGGCTATTGAAATTTAGTTCATCTATTTCAGCTGCGAATGAAAAAGATGTGCAGGCACTGTGGAATATGGAAGTGAAATAACATACAGACTCTAACACCAGTTTCTTAGTTAGCAAAGAAGTAAGAAAGTTGCTCTGAGTCAGATTTTGTTCTCATTCCCCGAGCAACTTCACTGCAGCAACTGAAGCTGAACAAAGCCTGAACTGAAAACAAGCATGCTCCAAAACCTTAGAGGAAAACAATTAAAAACAGAATCAATGAGACTTACAGTCATGAACAAAGACAGCTCAAGGCTACTCAGATGTGTAGAGAAAGATGACTTTCTCTTTCCACCAAATGAGAAGCTAGGGGTAGACTGTAAGGGGAGTGACAAGGAGCAAAGATGGGGTGGGAAGACAAGTAAATGGAGGAAGGGGCAGCAGCAGATAATTGCAATTGATACCACCTTGTCCTTACTCTAGTACTGACTGGTCCATCACTCTCCAGAGTAACAGCTTCTTCTCTAAGATGCAAGCATAGGTAGTCTGCAAGGGTGTAGTGTTTTGCCTCTCAGTAGTATGATATCCTAGACAAGTACTTTTTTTGCTTGTGCCTAGAGCTGCCTTCACCTTGAAGACAGTGACATGTAAATAAAGAATGGTTTAGAATGCATCACTGATAGCTGCATGTGAAAAAATGAAAGAATCATTAACAAGGCCTCATCTGTGAATGGCCCATAGAGTGAAAGGTGGTCAGCAAAATTACTGTACGTAAGGATGAGAAAATTATCTTCCTTCTTTAGCTTTAACTGGACCAAAAACCATTTATAGCTATATCATCAGAAATGTTATATCTTCATGTTTTGGGAGGTAGCTGATCACATTTATCAAATTGTGGATAAAATCAGAGCAAGAATTTTAAAAAAAAAAAAGTTAAAGCTTAAACAAATTTTCACAGTATTGAGACCATCCAGGGACTGTGTAAGGACAGGCTGGTCAAAAGGGAATCACATGTCCAGTAAAGTCTTGAATGTGATGGCAGCTGCTACAGGTGAACTAGCAGACCTCAGACATTAGATCACTGTTTCTTTTTTTTTATTCCCTTTGCATATTCTTCAACATTAAAGCAATCAGCCTACATGAACTGAATTTTTAATACATTTCCTTCTCTTTCTATTCAGTTTTTGACAGGAAACCTTTGCAAATTATGTGGGAAAGACTGAGAAGGAAACTCAAATGATAAAGGGATCAGCCCCCACACAGTGCACTTCTGCCAAGTGCCCTGGAAGAGAAGCCATCATCATTGATATGGGATTTTTTTTCCCTCTGTAGACCAAAAAGAAAACAGTAGTGCAAACCCATACTCACTTAGGAAGAAAAAAGAATGAAGGTACCAGAGAAAGAGCACATATGGAAACACTCTTTTTGATGGCATTTGAGAAAACAGTAATGAATTATCTACTGTAACTGCAGGGATTCAGCCTTCTCCAGAGAATGCCTTTGGAAAAGATGGTAAGGATTACAGAAGAAACAAAAGTGGATTCCATGTAGAAACCCAACCATAGTGTCTTACTCTGAAAATGTTATTAAATATTCAGCAAAAAAGTGATGTCCAAATACATGGAAGATATGAACCTACTGAAATTGGCCTAGTGGTTTTATTCCACCAGAGTCTTAACAGTAATCAAAGCAGTTCAGAGGTATTCTCCAGGGCCAGAGGACCGTGACATGAAAGACGCATTTCAATTTGGAACTAGTATATTTAAAAAAAAAAAAAAGATACTATGTGTACGTAACATATGCTTGTTTGGAGTTAGTTTCAGATTTTAGTACCAAGTACATTTGTCACCCATTAGAAAATGCCTTTCATCAAAAATACTTGACTTTGAACAAAGCTAGACTGCCCTGGCAATGTCATAAGAAAACATAAGTAAACAGCTAAGTTGTTTTTCCCTTTGCTCTGTTTCTCTTTTATGTTTATTCAGGAAATAACCACATTAGACAAGAAAGCAAGTGATCCTACTGATCACTGCTACAATACTAGTTTGCCCCTTCTCAAGTACCTCTTAAGCTCGCTCTTTTTCTGAGTGCAATATTCACTTTTCTCTCGCATCCCCAAAGCTATCACAGACCTGTGAAACATTGCAATACGCTCCAAGTTTTGGATTTCTGGACTCAAAGGATATTTGTGTAAGCTTTAGAAGTTGGTTTTGGCTTCCTTCACAACACAGAAATCTATTCGCTAATCTTTCCTAAAATATCACTTCCAACATATCTTCTTTAAACAATTATTCAAAATTAAAACAAGTAAGTGACAGAAATACCACGTTGCTGTTTCCTGAAGAATCATGATTCTTTCTTTGTAACATCTAGCCTAGATCACTCTTACTTCCATCTTTAATACCTTACTTTTTCAAACTGTGTAAAGTTCACTGAACGTAGCTGAAGGCTTCTACAGTAAAGATTTGTATATATGAGACACACAATAGGTTCACTTCACAGATATAGAAAAGTAGAAAGAGATAATAAAATATTCAGGGCACAATTCATTTACTTCAGATTGAAATTACCCATACTTTAAAAGTGTCTATTTCTCTCTCTCTACAATTATGGCTACCTAGACAACTACATAACTTGTACAATAAAGGCACCAATTAGACTGTAAGAAAGATCTGTGAAGTCCATGTTGTATCATGAAATAAAAGTAAATATTGATAAAAACTCCTGATGTGTTGCTCCTCTCAGTTATTCTGGATCAGATAGTCATACATGCATTTTTTCCTTTGGAATCAGATCCAAACTCCAAATAATCTCTGCCATATCTAGGTGAAAGTCACGCCTTAACGCAGTCCACAGTAAAACTTGCCTAATTATCTATATAATTAGGGGATAGCTGCATATGACCTAACCTTTCAAAGCATCTTTTTCAGTCATGGGACAGAAACAGGCATTTCAAAGGTACAATTAGTCTGCCCTATATAGCAAAGCATGGCTGGGTGATTTTTCTTTCTTTTTTTTTTCTTTTTTTTTTCTTTTTTTTTTCTTTTTTTTTTTCCTGAGTCTGATTCTAGTATAAACTGCTTCTAATTCAAATAAATAAACTCTCATTAGTTTCAGCTTTAGACTGCAACTTCTTACAAGGATTCATTTTGCTCTTAAATGCAGTTTTCTGTTTATCATCTAATAAGTTTTTTGTGTTTTGTCATGCATTTTCCCTCTCCTCTTTCTCCTTTCATCCTTTACTTTATAGCTGAATGACATATTTGTAAGTCTGATGCACAGTTTTAAAAATCGAGGTTTTACATTCCAATATTTTTACCTGTATCCTTTAATGTAGTCACCTTTTATTCACTGTAGTTTGCCCTTGAGAGAAATCAAAACAGGAGGTACAATGCAGGTGCTATGGGGCCCTCTCCATTCTCAAATGTCTTTGTGAACAGCATGAAGCCATTACTGATTTTGCAATTCTGTAGAAATATAATGGGTCAGTCAGGCTGTATGTAGCATCTGTTCATTGGAATGTTATAAAAACTTGTGATCCATCCTGAGACAATTTTTGGTGGCTATGCAAGGGGCTAGATAAGATATAGCTGTTCTCAAGTAGGGTATCCCCACTGGTACCAAAATAAAACACCCCCAAAATAATTGCATAAATCTACCTCGCCTGTTTGGTAACTATGATCTAATACGGATTTTTTCAACCTGCTGCACAAAATTCAACTTTTAAAAAAACTTTCTAAAAGTCACATTGTTAACTGACCTTCTATTTGCACTTCTTGGAGATACAACATGACAGGGAAAGAACAAATTTGACCTCTTCTTCTCTCACCTGCTGCTTGAGGTAGGTATATTCTCAATATTGTGAAGAACTAACATTGGCTGGATTCTGATCGGAAATCAGATTTTAAAGAAAAAAAATTAAAATTGGATTTTAAGAAAGTTTCAAGCGAAACTTGAAGCATGCATAGAGTTTTGGAAATAGCCAGTTTTCAGAGAAGAAACAGAGCTGTTTTGCATCTGCACAAAAGCTTAAGTCTCTTCTGCTACATATTGGTATTCTTTTGCTATTATGCTATTAAGTTGTGCAAAGTGAAGGAAAACAGACACGGGACCAGCTGATTAATCAGTCACATGCTGCTCATGCGGCCATGCAGTCTCAGTGATGACTGTAGTTACTGCCTTGCATACAGAATAACTTTGAATGTTGACAGTTCTGAAGTTGGTCTCTATAACTCTCTTCCATCAGTAGTTCTATGCCTGACCTGAGAAATCCTTCTAGTTAATCACAAATGGGTTTGACTTAAAAAGAAGCCATCAGATGAAGCAGTTGTTGAGTTTGTTCATTTTACCAACTCCTCCATTGAAAGATTCCTGTGTGGCTTTGCATTTAAATGTTAAGGCAAGTAGGAAAAGTTTCCCACTGTTTATGTCTCTGTTTTTATCAAGATGGTTCATTTGAAAGGTATTCATATGAAGAAAAAGATGGGTTGTTGCTAAAATATTTTAACTCAAAAGAGGCAACTGAAGAACATTTCTTTTAAAATTCTCTGTTCTATTAAACCAGTAACATCTGAATGAATGAATCATTACAGAATTGTGGTTTTCAAAGGACCATACTTCAGAAGTTCTTCCTTCTCAAATCCCTATTCCTACAGCACTTTCATGGAAAAGACTGTAACATAAACAATGTTTTTTTATTATGTATTACAGATCATATTTGCCAGGATCTACTGGATAATTTCTTGTTACTGGCCTGGTCACAATACTCCAATTTTCAGAGGAAGTATCTTTAAAAATGTCTGATCGAGTAAAAATCATTTAGACCAACATTCTGCTTAAGATATAGTATATTAATAAACCCTCAAAGGAACTTTCTTCTTATTGACATATGTCATTTCAGTGAGGTGAAGTCATACAAGTCATTTACTAGAGCAAAAAGTTGTGTCTCTGCCTGAGTCCCTAAGGATTCATTCCTCTACTGAACTTCAGCTTTCTAATAAGGGTTCTAATAAGGCAAACAAAACCACTGTGTTTATCTCCTTTTTCAACACACCGACACACATTAATAGTGTATTCTACTTACATAGAAAGAGTGCTTCCTTTTAAAAATCATTTATAGTGCATTTATACTATTTGTTGTATCATCATATTATTTTGTTCATACAAAACAAGGAAATAAAACAAGGGATAAAACTGCCAGCTCCTGCTTGATGCTACAGTGGTGTCACAAGGTGGCTTGGGACTCTTCTTCAAGTAGGAGTTGTTGTTTTGGAACCCAATCTCTTTCTGCAATTGCAGAACAGGAAAAAAAATAACCTTTATTGCTGAATCACTGTGTTCTATCTACTGTAACGCAGCCATCTGTCCAATACTAATTGACTCGAGAAATAAGTGAGAACTTAAATTTTTTGCTGACCATTTGTGGTGGGTTGACCCTTGGCTAGATGCCAGGTGCCCACCAAAGCCGTTCTATCACTCCCCCCTCCTCAGCTGG
>JANXJC010000005.1:23840458-23860024 GCA_027564655.1 Leptodon cayanensis
CTGATTGGCTCGGCCTTGGCCGGCAGTGGGTCCGTCTTAGAGCCGGCTGGTATTGGCTCTGTCGAACACAGGAGAAGTTTCCAGCAGCTTCTTATAGAAGCCACCCCTGTAATCCCCCCCAGCTACCAAAACCTTGCCACTCAAAGCCAATACACCATTATCTGTTTTGCCTGTGAACTCAGTCTTGCCTTGTTCATGTAAGACATTACTATGAAGTCAAAAGAATTTCTCCATAAATAAGGCAAACTACATTCTGACCACTCTTCCCTGGCCTACTTCCCTTTTTTCTCTGCATATCACCACAACCACATTATTTGTTCTGAATTTCAGTCTGAAATTAACCAAACAAACCAGCAAGTAGTACTGCAATAAGACAAGGAGGGTCAGCAATTACTATTTCTTTTATTTCAGTAGAAGTAGACTAAATTTTTGTTGTTTTGCTATGGAAGTAGTTGGGAACAATTATAGACAAGTATTGGCTTAAACTTTCTAAGAAACAATCCAGCAAAACTTTCTGTGGCCTTCGAACAACTAAAATCAGTAAAATGGATTAAGTTATCAGAATCAGACATGTTGCATGTGAATTCATAAATTACATTTGTGATAAAGACTCAAATCACAGATTCCAAGGTAGTTAAAGAAAGACAGACACTACTGCACAATGCAGTCTTAACTATGCCTTTTGTTGTCGCTGTTGTATGAGATCTATATAATTGCTTTTTTTCAGTGACTTCACTGTCGTTTCAGTGTATATCTCATAGAAACAGTTCAGGTCTTGTATTGAAATCAAACTATCTGAACCAAGTTTCCCTGTGATACTTAAATTCAGCTTATTTGTTATAAATTTTTATTGTTCAGTTTTAATTAGATATGTATTATGTTGTAGATATTATAGTATATTATGCATTGTATTATATAGTCTATTAGATATACTTTTTCTCACAAAACTTCTGCCTTAGTACAAAATGGTCAATGCTTACAGAATAAGCACAGAATGAGCCACTGCTTAATATTTTGTTTCATTATTTTAGACCCACACTATTTGTAACTTGCTCTTAGAACAGAATTATCCACTTTTTGTAAGCTTTTGATATTTATCACTATATCATATGAATGATCATTATTGATTTTATCCATCACCTGTGGTGTGATGTGATGATACTATAACCACCAAAGCATAGAGTCATTACTGTTACTAGCATTACTTATTCAATTTAAGATGCCTATGTCCTGATAGTTCAGAGGACTCACAGTTTTTACAATATTTATTCTTAATATACTCAAAATTTTACAATGCAATGAAAGATTGCACTTTTAATGAACGTAGAGGGGAAAAAAATGCTACGCTTGCCCAGATTACAAAGAAATTTCATAAAACAGACAGGGACAGAGCTGATTTTTCCAGGGGCATTAAAGTGTCCAAGTCAGATCATTCTTCTCCATCAGATCAGTTTTCTTGCTTTCCTGATTTTTTTTTCACTCTACTTCCTGCCATCTTATGTTAAGAAAGAGGCTGGGCCCCTGTCCTATACGTCCTTGTTTCATTCCCTGACTGTACTTTATGCTATGTAATGAATGAGGCATGGATACCATAAGAAAAAGGAATTTAAATCATTAGAGAATGTTACACAGGACCTACGTATGCAGGATGTTTTAAGTGCTTGATTAACAATGTCAAAATTATTTCTTTTGAACATAGCTTCCAGGTTTCTTTAAAAAAAGAAATGTGACTTCCTCTCTCTGCAAAAATGCCATTGTACAATACTGTGTTGATTTCCCTGTCATTCATCATTTGAGTTCCTTAAATATGGTGCAGAGATAATTCAGTAGTTAGTAGATGTAACAGTTGAGTATCTTTCTCTCTTTAGGGCTAGACAGTAAAGGAAGAAAGGGATGGCTGGAGAATTTCCCATTTGCGCCCTTAAAAAAGACATTCTATGTACCCTAAGCTCTAATCCAGGTTTTGATCACAATATTACACAAGGAAGGACTACAGACATTTGTGTCCCTCTCCCCTGCAACTGATCCCTTTTAGATCTTGAAGCACACACACCGAGGATGAATCAAAACTCCCCGAAAGACAAATTTCACGTTGGACTAAGTCAGACTCTGACTACAGTCATTCTCACTTCACAATCTGGTGAAAGCAGTGTTTCGCCATGAGCAGTATCAGGCCACCTTTAAGAACAAGAGGTCATGACAATGTTGATAATAGACGTCCATCCTAATATTTTCTCCCACCTGTTTCATCTGTCTGCTAAAAGAGTGTGGAAAAACTGGTCTATTGAAAACTACACCCAACTAAGACAATCCACCGGCAGTCTATTCCCTGTTAAGTAGCCTCTAACCTTGGTGAGAAACCTAGTCCAGGTGAATTTTGCAACACCTTTAATTTTCAGTTCTCATATAATGTGAGAACTGCATTCTGCCACTTTACACTGATGTGTAGCTGTTTTTCTTGATGTAAAACTCTTTTGCCTATCTGTTCATTTTAATTTTTCTTCTTGTACAGTTTTACTAATTTTCCAAACTGCAAAATTAAAAAGTCATTCTTACCTGGAATTTTGATGTAGAAATTTTGCTGTCACCAGAAGGAAATGTTTGAAGGAACCATAAATTGAATGCAAGGTTTTTTCCCTTGTACTTGCTTGCTTTTGACTGAAGAAGCCATTAGTAATTCCTTCAAGAAATAGAGGAGTTGCTTGTTTTTCTCATTTTATATACACACCATGCTATATCAAAAGGATATAGAAACTTAAATCCTCCTAAAATTCTAATTATCATTTACTTTTTTGTCAATCAGACTATAGGTCATACCTTCACAACTGCTTCTTGATATATAAAATATTTTCTAATATTTATTTCTTTGCCAGCTCAGTTTCTTCCGTCCTCTTGTCTTACCAGTTTCAGGATGCACTCCAATGTATCATTCACTTACCTTTTCTCTGAGGCAGTATGTCTAGAGATATCCCAGTAATTTTGTGTTTTTCACTATAAATCAAAACTGAAGACCCACTTATTTTTGCTTTGCTTTCAGACTTATAAAATTTGACACGGGAGACTATGTCACAAAATGATTTTCTAAAATGCTCTTTCAGATATCTTACCACAAGAAAAAATGACGTAAGTCAAGATAATGGGATAGGAATTGAATAAACACAGAAATTTTCCATGTGTGATTTCAAATTAAAATTCAAACACTACCAAAAGCTATACTAATTAAAACTATTAAAAACTTCTGTGAATGCCAAAAATAAAACCTGCCTTTATTTTCCTTTATTTTTTAAAGTATAGTTGACATATTTGTTGCCAATGTCATCAGACTTTTGAGCAGTAGGAAAACACTGTATGCCCTAAAAAGTAAACTGAATTTTCAGACATATTTTCCACAGAAACTTTTTAACTAAATGTCTATTTCTACTCTATACTTTGGCTGGCAGTAGCAGACAATCTCTGTCACATATTTTTTCTCTCTGTTTTTTGAGGCAATTTAGTTTTCAAATAAGGTAGTTTTAAACAAAATATGTTAGGGAAAGGCTGCTCTTCTCTGTTCCCTATGTTCTGCCCTTCTGTCTCAGAACTAGAACATCTCCTCAGCCTCCATGAAGAATCAGAGTCCTGTTGCACTAGTCACAGTCTCCAGCTGCTGGAATTAACCCTTAAATAACTCCCACAGTTGTAAGGAACCTCAGACGTACACTATGAATCTCAGAAGACATGCGAAACACACATCTATTTGCAACTGTAGAATGCAGGACAATGTTTTAATAAATTATCATTTAAATTTAAACAAGTACCTACATGTTTTTTCTAGTATTTATCTTTTTTGCTTTTGACTGAACAAACCGTTAGAAGTTGTTCCATATAACGAGTTAATCTTTTAACATGGAGATTGCAGGATGACATTTTCATCCTAAGGCAAAAAACAACACATCTGTAAAACATGTTTTAAAACCATTTGTCTATTCTGTATTTAGCCTGCTGTTTACTGCTGTTCAGAGAATAACACCTAAGTAGGTCTCCATGTGCACAGATTTGCAGTTTTTGTTCTCTAGGTCATTATGAGTCATAAAATACGTGTGTTGGCTGGAAGCACTCTGCTAGCATATCTTCAAGTGCAGGAGTGCTACGTGTTTTTACACAGAACTGTCTTGGCATATGTCCTTTGAAGTATGGCAAAGGAAAAAGTCATGTTACTGTAGTGGTCCACTTGTCTCTGTGGTCATCCAGTGAGGACCACTGCAATTTATAGTTCCTCAAGTAAAGCAATGCTTGTTGCAAACTTTTATAGTAAACACAAAGGATGGAGAACAGCATAGAATTAATTCAGTACTTTTAACATTTAGAAAGAAACTACTTTTTACAGTTATGCCTATAAAAGAAAATTAGCAGAAGTAATCATCTTGCACTGACAAGTTCAAAAGCTGTGAAATAATAATGACTTAGTGTGTGAGGAAAGTAAGATATAATTAGTATGTACCATGCACACGGTATTGATCAGCAAAAAAATAGAAATAAAAACATCTAGTAGAATATTGAGGGGACTGGTTGACTAAGAATTTTTTTTAGACATGTGCAAGCTATTTTGTGATCGATAACACATTTCATTCTAAGTAAACAGCATTATAAAATTGAAGTACATTTTAATTTGACACAGCCTATCAATTCCTAAATCAAAACAGTTAGACATATTTTATCGTAAATGGAAGGAAGTTCTTCCGATTTTTGCACTAGCTAACAAGAGGATACAACAATGTCCTTCTGGTGTTGCTTCTTTTATTAGAAATTTCATTAGTATGTCCACAATGATTCTGACTGGCTTAGGTAGAAATTTAATAAGACTCATTCTTTAAAAAATGTAAGTGACAGTAAAGCAGCAGTAAACTTACCTTGCAAATGACATTCTCCATTCAACAACTGAACAACTGCAACTGTTTGATAGGTTCTTTTCAAGAAATTGCTTCTAAGGGTTCAAACTGTTCAGCTTTTGATCAAACCCACCTTTCACAGGATTTCAAAAACCAGGCAAAAGACAAAAAGAAAACATTATAAAGGAGCAAAAAGAAATGTTTATGACCTTAAGTTTCTGCCTGAGGTCTTCTGAGATCCTCATTTCATCTCTCATTTCTTCTTTTCTAAGGTAATGTAGAGTTCCCTTTTCAAGATCTTTTTTTCTGTTTTTTCTTTTAATCTTTTTTTTTTTCTTTTTAACAAAGAGAGAATTGTGTAATGGTAGTGTATGTCTAACTACCATAAGACTAAGCAAGAACAGTATGCTCTAAATTTATGGGATTCATTTTGCTCCTCTGGAAAAATCTTATTAAAATATATGGGTTTGGAATTTACAGACGTAAAATAGAAAATACCACTTTACTGATCTTACATCGTATAGATAATTACATATCTTAAATATGTCATTGTTATGCATCTGATACTCATGTAATCTGAAATAATTTCATCAATTATAACTGCAAAGTATATATAACAATCTGTGTGATCTGTGATGGTATTCTATCTTTTACAGAGAAGCTTTTATTATTTTTTTTTCCTGAGTATGGTATTCTCAATTTACAGTAGCATAACTGAGAACTGAACCTATTGCATTCTGCTGCGATTTAAAAATAGACAGAACAGAAAAATATGCCATCTCTGAACAACATCAAGAACATACATATATGCTCCTTGCATATCACTTAGATCTGGGATATTGGTGTGAAGATAAAAAAATTTTTTTTCTTTTCTCCGAGAAATTAGTTCATTACTTCTGACTAGCTTGATGAGTAAGGAAAAAAATGCACACAGTTTAGAATTCAGAACTTCTAAACTGTTTTTTTTTCGTTAATTAGAACATTACAGAAACAGTTTAAAGAATAACTTTGAATTGATCAAAAACATACAATTATTAATAGCAAGATGAAAAAACTTTAGCTACATCCTGAAGAAATTATTCAACTGCAGAGATTTTAATTTTATTTTGAATTTAATTTAATATAATTTTTATTACTCTCATCACACTTCTCCCTTCATATGTTCTTTAATTTATTTAAGTCTTCTTCACAAGTGTCCAGTAATACAGAAATCCCTGATTTTAAATGTATCATTTAGTACTCTTATATCAATCCATTACTACCTTAGGTGAAGCGGAGGGAATCTGTACCACAGCTGAAACCAGGTGATCACTAGCCTATTCATGGCAACATATTTGGTTTTGTGTAATAACATGTAAGCTGATCTAGTCCAATTACATAATTTTAGAAAGTAAAAGGGACCGATTTTATCACTTCTAGGAGACTAACATCATCTGAAGCAATAAAAAACTGCATACTCAGAATCGTACAGCCAAGCTTATCACTTCAGTTTACTCTGCATGTAGTTTGCATTATTTCAGTTAGATGTTGTTACTTGTTAATGGAAGTGAGACTTTACTGAAAATCCCTCGGAAGTCATCTTTCAAATCATAGTGGTTGTGAAATGGAGAATACGAAGATGAAGAAATGTGCGGGGAAATAAATTAATCCAGGGCCCACTTTATTTCATGGCTACATATTTTGCTGTAGAAAGTACTCCTCAAAGCCAACAGGGACTCTAGCATCTCAGTATTCATTAAAACAAAAAAAACCCCACAGCTTTGTTTCTAGTCTTCCTTGCTATAACCTTGAAAGCATGAGCAGTGCCTGTAACCGATGGAAGGTAGCAGAGTGTAACCAAATGTCTTCCTGAGACAAAGAAAATTTGAAATTATATCTCTTAGAGCTATGAACTTCCCTATTTATTTCACCCAGGGCTTTGCAGACTCCATGATCCCATATCTACAGATCATGTAATTTTTTCATAATGCTATTGAATACAACATTTTACTGTAGCCAGTCGCCTAGCATTTTGTTTTTCTGGGTTTTTTTCTGCCCATGTGGGAAACTCTGTTCAGCTATTTCTTATTCTGTAAATTCCCCAGAAGGGGGACTTAATCAGATTTCATGCATGCTCACTGTTCTGTTTTATAGTATATTTCTATATTAACTTGTTCTTATGCCATCATATTTCAAAAAAATATGCTAATTCTGATGATACAGGCTTCTAGCGAATTTTAGTTTTCCCACTCATATGATGTCAAGGATTTTCTCCACTCAAATGCTCAAGGAAACTCTTAAATGCTCAAGGAGTAAGACAGTCACCAAATATCACTCAGGAAGCCTTATTACTACCCACAGAGCAGTCCTGCGCCCTCAGTCCCCAGCCATATGGGACTGTTCAGAACAGACCAGTTAAGAACTTACTGTCTGGTGTAAATTGATTACGAGCTCCACCACTGACCGTGAAGCTGACTTACCTCAGCTAAATATCAAGTCCTCACAAGCTCTGACAAGTGTTTTTAAAATGAATGCTATTGTACAGCAATTACTGTAGTCCTTCTGCACACGGAGCATAAGAAAATCAGTCATAATAATAAAATCTCCCACAACAGTTGATTAAAAATATAACCTATATAGTTATTTTTTCCTCTCCTTTGCTCTCCTCTCCTGTCTCCTCTCCTCATATTACCAAATAGACAAATTCTCTGACTTCTCAGATTCTTCCAAATCTTCTGTCTATTAGAATATGCAGGTGTTTTTCAATTTTAATTTTTTTGCACATTCCTATACTTCTGAACAGCTAAAACTAATTCATCAGTAGAGGGCATTTTGGACAATTCATTCTGTGAATACCAACATGGCCCTGTGTCTAAACTTTATCACTGTATCACCGGTGTAAGGATTCGTCCTGAACTCCTGATTCATTCAGTAAACTTGGTCAATATGTGCATAATATGAAGAAATTATTTTTATTTTAGTTTAACTACTTTTAACTTTGTTGATAATTTTTTTTTATTTTGTTTAACTTTGGTTTAGGTTTGTTTCTTCAAACAAGTATTTGTATTGAACATTTAAAGTAACAAATTATATGGTAGAATCACATAAAGACAGCAGGGTATACAAATTCGGTTGACGGCTCTTTAAAGTTTGCATCAAAGAAAATACAAACTGCCATGTACCTGTAAACATTGCTACACAATATGCTACAGTAGACTGAAGATTCAGAGGCTTTGGCCCATATAATTTTATCCTACTTCTCTCCACAGGAGCATTGTAAGGTTGATGTTTCAAAGCACTGTAAAGAAAAACAACGATGTAATTCAAACCACTAGATATCAAACAGCTCAAATAATTAGCTCTTTTCCCCAACAGTGGGGTACATGCTTTTCTCTCTGCCTATCTCATCATTTATGGAAGAATAGTTTTCATGGGAATTCAAGCAGATTATACATTACAAGCAGGACTGCTATCAACACAAATTTTGCAAAACTCTTTCACTCACAAAATAAAAAAAAATTAGGCACAATATATAGATCAGATAGATACATGAAGGAAAACTTACAAAAACTTATTTGTACTTCCACTGAAAAGTTGAAGGGAGAAAGCTCTGTCAAAACCATGTTCCACCTTGTGAAAAAGAGTTTTGCTGAAAGTTCTGGGGAAATCTTCCTTTTGGACCACCTCCTGAGAGCTTGCACAGAGCACTGCCCTTGCTGCCACCTGTCCTTGTGAAGCACTATGGATGCACAAAATAAAACATGTGGTACCCACTAGTAAGGCAAGACCATTTGCCTTTGAAGCGTCATGAGCTCACATCAAATTCCAGTACCTTTCTTATAGTCTGCCCATGACAGTGCAAACCCACGAGGGCTCTGCTGTTTTGCTGTCCCATACCTGCAACGGCTGCCTAAAAGGGAGGTTCTGCAGAACAGAAACCTTTTGTGCCAAAATAATGCAGTTTCAGCTTGGAAGGAAAATCTTTTAATATGACTATGGGATAAAAAGATGTGTCCCAACTGTACTCAAGTACTTCCCATTTTTGCATGGAGTGAGTGTCCACTGGTGCCCATGTGGGGAATGGGAGAAGTAGCTGATAATGCTCTCTGCTTCAGGACAGCCTGAGATGTCTTCTGTCTCTGAAATATGATCTGCCCCAGAACCACAAGATTTGCCGTATTCTGGTAGTCGTTGAAAACTGACAACAGTTTTCAAGATACTGCCAGCACACCCTTAATAACACTTGTATCAGCAATATATAGTTTTAAGTGTTTTTGTGAAATTCAGTTTCATGTAGATCTACAACAGAGAGACATTAATGGTAGTATGACTAGGAAACACAACATTTGAAAAAAAACCCAAACCTTCTATTTTTCTCCATTTGACCAAATAATGTACTGTAGATATTTTTTCAAGAAAATGTAATTTATTTCACACTAAAATATTGCAATTTTGTCAATAGTAATACACTTCTTGGGCAGAAGACAAGACATATTTTAGTTAAAGATATTAAGAAGTTATCAGGTTTTTCTCCAAAACTATCATGACTGTTTTCCTTTTGGGTGGATTTTTCTGAACTACTCAGTTTAAGCTAGATCATCAATAAAACAGCACTTTGAAATACAGAAAATATTGCAGCCACACTGTAAATTTTGAGAAGAATTTTTAAAGCTTCACCTTTTTTTATTCTTCTACTACTTAATTTTACAAAATTCCTTTTTTTTAGGCAAGAATCATATTTATTTTATTTTTTTAACTTGCCTATACAAAACTCCACTATAAAAAAGTTAGCATAAATCTATTTTTAAACTCCACTATAATGAAGTTGCTAGAAACTTATTTTTAAACAATAGATATACTTTACAGACATATGATACTATCTTATTGATAATGATAGCTAGATATGCAAATGTGAAGAGAAAAAAAAATATTCATTAAAGAATAGTCTTCCTGAAAATGCAGATTAAAATTAAATTCTTCTTCTTTCTGATCCTTTCAGAACCTTTGAGCTTCAAACTTCTACCAGACCTTGCACTGAAAAATCTATGACAACTTAACAAAACAATTTGTCTTCATTGTGCTTATGATTGTGTTATAAAATCACCAAGCACAAAGGTCTTAATCTTCCTCTTGAAATGAATTTGGGATTTTAGTTGAATCCATTCTGGCTTGGTTAGGGAAATGAACTGTTGTTGATCCTTCTGGCAAAAAAAAAAAACCAACATAAAATACATATAAATCCCTATTTAATAATTTCACTGCTTGCAGCTGATGCTTTTTGGATGAAGACCAGGTAATTTACTCACAACTAAAAAACCTGGACTCAGTATCCCAGTCCACCACAGCTGTCTGATCAAAGCATCAATGGCCAGCACTTGGAAACTTAGGAGGTTAGCCTCAGAGCAGATACATTGCTGAGGCTTATATTCAGGCATCAAACCGCACCATTAAAAGCTCTCTATTTCTGCTTCATTCCCACATGGCAATATCAGTTAATACCGCCATAAGTGTGAGAAGTGAGCTCCATTGGGTTGCTTAGTCTTACTTCTCTGATTTCAGCCTGATGTGTCTGAATCCTGTTTGATCTAAAACTGATCTTGTTTTCATGAAACAGGCAGAAAAGCTTTACACAAGCAAAAAGCACTTATGCTTATCCCCCCCGCCCCCGGCCATTCAATTAAATTTCTCCATTCTTGAAATCATCCAATACATAATCATTTCCCAAATGTGAAGGAGGGGTGAAATTCTGTTTGAGATTGGGGATCCAGAAACAAACTCCTGAATTTTCCTCTTCATCCTGAGACTTCCTAAATTTCTACCAGCCTTCTGCAAACCCTCCCAGCTCTCACATCTCCTCCCAACCACATAGCACCTCCCGCTCATTTTCACCGTATTTCTAATCTGACTTTGTACTGTTAGCTTGTATTCAAGCCACACAGTTCTTGGGTGAAATTTCCTTAGAGAAGGAATAGAAAAATATACATCATCCGGAGGGCTAAATCTCTTGCGCCTTGCCACTCTTCTCCCAAAGTACTGGAGGAGCATAAAGAAAGGGAGATTGACACAAAGAAGGGGATAAGTATAAAGGAGATATCTGCTTGAGGGAAACAGGAGCAGAATGGAGGCAAGCCTTTAAAGCAGAGAGGGTTGTTCCGAGACTGGCGAATCACGCAGTGATGTCTGTGAGGAAGGAGCTTCCTCCAGTTATGGATGAGAAAACTCAAGTGGAGACCTTCACCGCATTCTTCTGCAGCTTCCGCCTCCTGACAGCCTCCCTATGGGACTCCTCTCTCTCTACAGTATTTTGCTCTTCAGGCCTTGCTTAGAAGAGCACTATTTGAAAACTTTTTATCCGAGTTCATTGGGGATATGTTCCTTTTTGTTGGGAGATGCATAACTTAAGAATAAAACCAACAGCTGCTTCGTGCTCTTGACATTATTAGATGGAAATTGTGTAAGCAAGTATCACCCTACCTGTGTAGATAAGTAGCATTAAGGTATAACTGCTAGTGTTACCCACCTATGCCTTTAGACTTCAAAGAACACTAAATAACACCTGGCAGTCAAAGGAGGTAATCAATTTAACATAACAAGCACTGAATCTAAGCAATTGAGAACACAAAAGATTGACCAACTTTCTTGGGGTCCTTTGTTAGATTTAACTGTCTACACTTTGGTGATCCTGGTTCCTTTCTTGCAGTTGTTCAGGGTAATCTATAGTTCCCAGTTTATCTTTCTTTACTTATGACCTTTTTAGCTCAGGTGGGAGGATGCTCTGACTGCTACTTAGTTATTTTAACTACTTACTTTCTGACCTATCAATGTTGCTTATTGAATTTTCTAAATATATAAATATAAAAATAATATCAGAGAATACAAGCGAACAAGAAAAAAAGGAAAGAAGAAAGACCAATATTCACTTATCAGGGAAAACAGCACCCATACCACTTCCCAGTCTTCCCAGGGGTCATTTTTCTGCAATTTTTCTTGGCCTCATAATTCCCTAATGCTAAGTCAACCACTTATAACAGGCAAAGTTTTGGTTTAAAAATTCATCATCAATCTGTGTTCTACAGCTGCAATAAATGTGGAAGCATTAACATTTCAACTTGCGCCAGAAGACTGCCCAGGTACTTCCTAAAAAGTAAATGTTGGCCCTTGTATATAAAAATAGTGTAAAATCCCTGAGGTGGCAAAGAGTAGTGACAACTGATACCCCAGTCTTTTTTCCTAGTTTAAAAAAAAAAAAAAAACCTAATGTAAAATTTTCTTCTTTTTCCCCTAGAATTTCATGACCCATTTCTTTTCAGTTTCATATAACATCTTTCTACTATCAGAATTACTGTATTCAAACAAGGTCTTTAAAAGTATTAAGAGATTTTCTGAAAGAATAACAGTCCCATTTCAAATGAATATAGAAATGAATTTAAATGGGTTTAGACAATTCAGATTAGAATACAATTCACAGTAAATTAAATGAAATTTTAAACAGTTTGCTGGCTAAAATAAACTACATTAAAAATGATAGCATAGAAATATGTGATTTTTTAAAATACACATAAACATACCTAAATCAGAATTTCCAAGCTGATAACAATTTTAAAGCTTTTAAAAAAGCAATTGTCACAGAACCAGTGTCCAAGAAAGATCATTACTGAGTATTCTAATACAGATGTCTTCAGACAAGTAGTAAATTAAAAAAAAAAAAAAAAAGAAGATATTGGTACACTTCTTGACTGGGGTTTAGAAGATATTAAGAATAGGGCCATGTGTATTCACAAAATGTCACGTTGAAGGTGATCTTAAAAGTCACCCCTGTTTGCCATAGATGCTTTTTTTTTCTCATTTCCTTCCCATGTGAATTTATATGACAGATATGAACTATATATTTCAACATAGGCTTTTATTATCTGGAAATCAGAAATAAAAATATATTTTAAAGAAATTATATATTGATATTCTGTTGACTGCCATACTTGCTGATGGAGAAATATAACCAAATATATCCACTTTATGGCTAGTGTGCAGAGAAATAACGTTAGCTCAAACAAATAAATGTAGGCAGCAGTTTCTCATAACTGCACTTGGATTGCTGTGGAGTAACATATCTTGGTAAGCAATGTAATTTGAGGAAAAGCTTATGTGAAATGTAAAAATATGGCTTTTTATTGTCCCATATTGGTAAAAATATGGGCAAACTCATGTTCCCAGATCCATTTTATATTCCATTTTCAAATATTTCTTTATATGTGTGTATATATATATATATATGTATGAAGGCTGGGGAGATAGGGAAGGATTCTCCCTTTTTCCACTAGTGCCTTTTATATGCCACTCAAATGCAGCAAAGACAAGACTTTTTTCCTGGCTTAGCTTTTATACCAATCCAGGGCAAAGCATGTTGCCATAATCTGTCTACTGCAAACTCCACCGTAAATCTTGCTTGTGTTCCCTAGTAATATCTAATATCTATTTTTTGATCCATCAACTACCTAACATCAACTGCATAAACAGCCCAACAAGGCAAAAATTTAATTAGTAATCAACTAGAAGGACTAGTATACCTCAGGATGTAGTTTCAAGCACTGAATATGACTTCATTGAGGTGCATAACTGTATGTACCCTAGTAGAAAACTGAGCTCAGGCACGTGACAGAGACTCTTCTCTCTAGATCTTTTGTCTGGTCTAGGTGTTCCCATGATGAACACGCTAGATGTTACAAAAATCAGTGTACAAACAAACATCAGAACAGCTGCAATGTTTTATAATAGGGTTCTGTCCATCAAGTTTCCTGGTTCCAACAACAGCCATAAATGGACACTCAGGCAAAAACAGGGAAACATATAGGACTTCTCCTGTCAGCATTCTCCCATGTACTGATTATGTTCAGCTCAGGGAACTTCCTGACTTTCATGTGATCTGTTGAGCAAAACTCAGTGATTCTGTCATCCAAGTACTTGTGCAGTTCTCTGAATATATTCTAAGATTCTGGCCACCCACAATATTTTTGGCTGCTACCACCAAAGCATTTCCATTATGTGCACAAAAAATAAAAGATAATTCTTCTATCTTTCTTTTTTTTTTTTTTTTTGTTTTTGAACTTACCATCTACTAGCTTCATTTTACGTACTACGTTCTTGTGCTGGAAGAGTTGGTGAACAAACAGTCCTTATCCATCTTCCCTATGTCACATACCATTCTGTAGATCTCTGTTATGGCTTTTTCCTCCCCACAGTCCTCTCTGTTCCAGGCTGATGAGTTTTATCCTATTTAGTCATTCAGATGCCTTTCTAAACCTATGATCATCTTACTGTCTGTTTTTTTGAACAGTTCAAATTCTAATCTATTCACTAGTAACTTAATGTTTCAACAAAACGTTTGGAAACCTGGGTACCAACTTTGCGGTCCAGTCTTACCGACTTTTAGGCAGTGCAACAGGGAGCAACACCCTTTTTAAATCCCTTTGTTTGAACAAATTTAATAATATGTTATGGATTCCAAAAAGTTGCCATCCATACGCACCTAAGAACAAGTTTCTAAAATTTGGTGTCACTTTAGAATAATTTAGGGTATACCTAAGAAGGTGTTGGCTCAGAAGTTGTCCTTTGCTGATCTCCTTTAAGATAATATGGCCTTCGAAAAAAGAGCTTGGGGCTGAAAACTCCATGCTAGAATGGAGATGTATACATCAGGTTCTGCAGAAGAAATCCTGAATTCAGCTTTTATCATGAGTTCCACCTGAATATCACTCACTAGGGTTTTGTTACACAGTGATTCCTTGACAAATCCCATCTTAATATTTCATTGTTCTGAAAATGCTCAAGCCGGATTAGCCAGCAAGGACTACCAGAAATCTGACAACCACCCGTAGGAGGGACCATAGGTCTCAGCCAGCTACTAGAGAGATCCGCAGGCGTGTGTTTGTGTGTGAGAGATCTGCTACCAAGCTTTGAGCCTCGTTAGCTGGCAGCCTCATTAGCAAGATGAGGCTGTTTGCATCGTTCGTGTTTACGAGTGCTGTGTGTGTGTGGTTGTGGTGCCTGTGTTGGGCTGTTGATGGAGAGTGTCTGCATAGTGTAGGTATGTGTGTGTGCACACGTTCGTGTGGGGGGGATGACATGCTCAGCTTCACTGCTGGCTGGACCTGGGAACAGAAAACCACAGCAGCCTCACATCTGCCAAGTTCAGGAGGGAGAAATCCCTTGGGTATTGGAGGCTGTCAAATTTGGCTCTATCGGACTGGGAAAAAGAACTTCCCTGCATCCTTGAGTGACTGTATCTAGCTTCCCCTAATAACATACACACAAATATCTCTTTTTATTTCATAATTAAATATCGTGTATCGTTGATGTTAGTTATTCTCATAACCAAGAACCACATTTTGTGCATTTGTTTTCAGAGATTTTCTGTCTAAAAGGAAATAAATAGTTATGGTAAATTCATTCATTTGAACAAAAGAAAACCAGTGTATATGAAGGTTCTTCCAAAATGTTCTAACACCAGGCTAATAACATAACCTCAAATCTTTACAAGTAAAAAATTTCTATACAGATTAATTCCAAAGCTCTGTCCATCTCCCAGCTGCTGATATTCCTTTCTCTGGCTTCCTATTGATTTGCCACTTAAGTCTAACAGCCTTTTTAACTAAAGAAAAAAATTGCAAAAAGAGATAAATATAGACTATGTTTACAGTGTGTCTATCTGGAGTCTGTAAATCAAGTAAAATCAGTTACAAATTTTCTATTTGAATACCACAAAACATGGCTTGATTAATGACATATTTAACTAAAGACTCAAATAAATTTGGTTTAGCTCAGAAGAAATGGAAAGAGAAAGCAGTCACTGTGGGAAAGTCTTCTGTATTCTCCCTGCACTAAGGACCAAGAGTGGGAGTATGAATGCTTAAGAAACTGAAACAGATATTCAGCTCCAGCATCGTTCTTTTGCTCAGGTCTGTTTACACAAAAGGATAGCAAAACTTTTTCACTTGAGTTGCTAAAAATATGTAAAATGTCTAATATATGAAACTATAACTGTTACCACACAAAGATTTTTTAAAAAAAGAACAGGTTTGATATAGGGACCTAGCTAATTAGATTGCTCTCACAGCTAAGTCAAGTAAAACAAAGCTACAGGCATGAAAAGAAAAGTTCAGACAGAGCAGACCTGACAAGCCTTAGCCCTGAGGTCTCGCAAACTCAGTACAAAGCTTATGGCCTGTTACGAGCAATGATAATATATTACAGGGCCCTGGCGTTACAATTTCTGGTACAAAATTATATTAAAGAGTGAAGTAAAGAAGTGTTAATTCAATTTAAATAACTACAGGAAATTTATAAAGGCAAAATATAAGTACTGCTTTGGAATTCGGTCTTACATTCCTGCTCTTGTAAAAATTATTTACTGTTCTCCAAACTAATCTACAGAAGCACAAGTGCTTGCTCTTGACCACAGCCTATGTCTCTACAGTCTTCATAGATGTTTTTTTCAATCAGACTGTCACAATCTATGCAGAAAGAATGTACTCTTATAATGTAATAATAAGGCAAAGCAATAACGCATCTGTTTAGAGGAATCTTTTTTGGACAGAAAATACATCTTTTTTTGGAAATACATGTATGTTTCAGAATATTTACTAATGCACTGGAACTAATCTTACAAATATATTAGGAACACTACATAGTATCTAGAGAAAAGGAAAAATCTTTGTTATTTCATATCTTAGGCCAATTCCCATTATGGGGTAGTAGATTAGAACTGACCTCTGTGTAAAGCACATACTAAATATGATATTCTCCATTCTAGACCTGCATGGGACTCATATAATAATTAGTGTGTCAAATTCCAATGTAACTGTCAATAGACCCCTCCTCTGTAATCAGATTTCCCTATGCTACAGAAACCTGCAATTTATTCTGCCTATGCTAAAGCCTAATTAATATTTAGATTCACATTTAATTGAATTCAGTAATGGCTGTCTATATGCTAATTTGTTTGTAGTTGCAGGCCATCTGTTCTGGTGTAGGAGCTTCCCATCTGTATTTAATAATTTACAGACAAGTGGACTTTCTTTTACCTTTAATTTCCTCCTTTCCATTTCTTTGTTTTAGCTCATAAAATCTGAACTAAAATGAAGTGATTGAGGTCCAACTTTACTTTCTTACAGGGTAAATACATAGGTCCATAACACGCAACTAAAAAGGAATAATTTACAAAGGAAATTCAATCTCTATGTTATTTTTCATATTATTAAATTATAAATACTCTCTTTATATTGTACAATTCACTGCCAATTTCGTGATCTAGATTACATGACATCCATGGGCTTTTATAGCTTTGCCAAATGATAACATTTCAAAAAATTAAACAGGTGTATCCTAATTTCTTGATGAGGAGGTGTTTCTTACTTTTGGGGTTACCACCAGTAATACATCTTTACTTATGTAAGTTATACAAAGTTCACTCATATTTTACACGTTTTCTCTCCTTCCTTAAATTTCTATACATTTATCTCTTACATGAAGAAACTTTGGGTGACAAGGCAACCATGGGAAAAGCAAATGTAGCTTCAACTTCAGGTTCACTGAGGCACTCTTAGTTAAGGTGCAGATAGTATGCAAAGTGCTTTATAAAAAAATAGAGGAAAACAGAACTCAAAATCTACTTTTATGCACGTCAGACCTAAGCCATAATTTATTTCACCTTGTTTCTATTGCACCTTGCTGTATTACCCACCACTTCTGGGTGTGCATTCTGCCTGGTTAGATATCTACAGACCAGAAGAAATGGGAACACAAAATTTACTATGCCCTTGTTCTTTCACATAAAAGAAATTCAGCTGTGTGATTGGGCAGGAATTACCAAATACTTTGAATAGGTTCTGGTCCAAAAGATCAAGTAACCAAGACCTGAGGGCATGCTAAAAAGTGGGTAGGTGAAACCTAAGGAAGGAACTGTTCCCTCATTCTTGAATGGGATCAATTACTCTTGAGTTCTTCTCTCTTTCTCTCTCCCCCACTCTGGAGTATAAAAGTAAATCTAGGTAAATAAAGGTAAATAAAGATGCTATCCTAATTAAGCACCTAAAGTGAGATGGGAGTAATTTTGGCCTAAAATGGTTCTTTATTTGTTTCCCATTATCTCTTGGCCTCATTAATTTAAAATGTCCAATTTTAATTGATCCACAAGGACTAATTTAAATGCTGAGGACTGTTTTTTAGTATCTTATATACTGCTCCTCACAACTGATCCTAGATTTAATTTGAGGTTCCTGGACACTGCTGTCATGCAAATGAAGAACCATGATAACAACTAAGACTCAAGGTTTTCATCAGTTATTAAAATGACAGCACATGAAGCTCAAAATGACAAAATGGTCAGGGAAATCACTCTGGCTACAGATCTTCTGCCTACATCCATGGAGCAATATGCTCTTTCTCCAGTAAAGAATTTGGCTCTTTATTTTAAATATTTATGTTTTGATCAGACAATTGTGGCAGTATATTTCCTTCCCCCCTCGCATCCTGCCAGCAGGAGACAAAACTTCTCCAGGAATGGAGAAGGGGAAGGAAACCCTGGAGGCTGTAGGTTGAAATTCGAACTGGCCGATCGAGATGTGCTAGGTACACAGAGGTGACCCTCCTGGCCAACAGAATTAAATGACCACAGGTCAGATTCGACAGGGGTACAAACGGGGTCCCGCCAGAGGACACGCTGGCAGTCCTCCTCGGAGCAGCGGGTCTGCAGCCGGGGACTCCCCCTCGGGTTGGGGCACAGCCCGAGGTAACTCCTTGAGGGAGAGAGCCCTCACCTTTTAGGTGAGTGATATGCACGTTTTGAGTCATCACTTTAAATCTTGGGGATTCTTAAGTAGGCCATGTAGTATTAATTCTCTTTACATCATTGAGCCTGTGGTTTTATAAAACGTTACCGGACTTCTAACTAACTTTTGTGAAGAATAAATCTGAGTCTTAACACCTATTGGATTTGGTTAGTCGTGCATCCGTAACAACAATATATTTTAAGGAAAGTGTTGGAAAAGGTAAGAATATATGTTTTTCCTGAAACAATATTCTCTTATTTTCTGTATGTTTAACACTGAATCACTCATGCTCCCTTCAAAGTCGATGCAGAGGAACAAAGCCATCTACAAGAAAAAAACAAAACTGCATGTCCTTGTTCACAGCCTTGTATTTGCAGGATTAAAATGTTTAATCAACTGCTTCTTTCCCAACTTTTAAGGTAGAATAAACCCTCTTTTTAATTAGATATCCCACCTTTATTTTTATGTATATCTTCAAGTTATCTATTAGGATAAAATGACTTGATATTTTTATTTTACTTCATTTTAATTTAATGACACTTTTATTTGTGGGTTTTAATTATTCTCTGTTTTATGTGTTATACCTTGATTATCAGGAGAGGCTAGGTACCACAGAAATGAAATTTGTTCTTATTCATACCTTTTCTTACAGTGGCACTGCATAGGCTTCAGGAGGTGATGGCAAAGAAACCTAACCTTCAAGAAGATATCACAGCAAGAATGAGAAGGATAAAAACATGATGTGGGATTCTGCTCACCCTACACATCCACTGACCTTGCACCTCTATCTCAGTTGCTACTGCAGACTTGGTTTTGAGTTACCTGAAGGGGGGTTGTAGTGAGGTGAGTGCTGGTCTCTTCTGTCGGGTGACTGAAGATAGGACAAGAGGAAATGG
>JANXJC010000005.1:23873305-23904329 GCA_027564655.1 Leptodon cayanensis
GTGGTGAGCAATTGCACTGCGCATCATTTGTACATTCCAATCCTTTTATTATTACTGTTGTCATTTCATTAGTGTTAACATTATCATTATTAGTTTCTTCTTTTCTCTTCTATTAAACCGTTCTTGTCTCAACCCATGAGTTTTACTTCTTTTCCCGATTTTCTCCCCCATCCCACTGCAGGGGGAGGGAGTGAGTGAGCAGCTGCGTGGTGCTTAGTTGCTGGCTGGGGTTAAACCACGACACATAGCAAGGGGCAAAGCAAAATATATCATGTTGCGGGTTCTCAAGGATGGCTGCTGCCAAGAAAAGGGGATGTGGTTTTTTGTATTAAGATGGATCCTGGGGAGAGTAAGCGCCTGGACAGTCATGCAGAAGGTTACACCAGTCCTCACTAGAAGAAGGTATCCAATAGAGTTACCAACCTAAAGGTCCTTAAACTGTTAAGTAGTCTTAGATTTTAGCTTGAATAATAAAGAATTAAAGCACTGAGCACACCATTACAGTGAAATATTAGGCATGTTTTACTATACAGTATTACTGCTGTCTATGGTAACTATCATTCTCTTAGAGATTATCTGTAGTAGTCTGGTGTCCTGGTCTCAGCTGGGATAGAGTCAATTGTTTTCCTAGTAGCTGGTACAGTGCTATGTTTTGAGTTCGGTATGAGAAGAATGTTGATAACACTGATGTTTTCAGTTGTTGCTAAGTACTGTTTGGTCTAAAGTCAGGGATTTTTCAGCTTCTGTTGCCCAGCCAGCAAGAAGGCTGGAGGGGCACAAGAAGTTGTGAGGAGGCACAGCCAGGGCAGCTGACCCAACGGAGTATTCCATACCATGTGATGTCATGCCCAGTATATAAACCGGGGGGAGTGGTGCTGGGGGGATTGCTGCTTGGGGACTAACGGAGCGTTGGTCAGCAGGTGGTGAGCAACTCCATTGTGCATCACTTGCATATTCCAATCCTCTTATTATTACTATTGTCATTTTAGTAGTGTTGCCATTATCATTATTAGTTTCTTCTTTTCTGTTCTATTAAACCATTCTTATCTCAACCTACAAGTTTTACTTTTTTCCCCAATTCTCTCCCCCATCCCACTGGGTTGGAGGGAGTGAGTGAGCAGCTGTGTGGTGCTTAGTTGCTGGCTGGGGTTAAACCACGACATCTGGGAGCAAAAAAAAATTCATCATGAGTAAAGTTCAGGAACTTTTATAAGCATCCAAGAATTTAGAGAATGCTTATGAAACTCTCCCAGTAAACAGATGATGTTTGAAAGCATATATAATGTTATGCATATTATCATGTATATATGTCTTTATATCTGTCTACACTCCTATATAGAGTTGCTAGGCAGATTTGTGACAATAACTTAACTTGATACTATATCCTGCTTATATTAACTTGTGAACAACTCTTATTTTTGTAAGTCTGCTGCATGGGGATATTTGAGAAGTAGTTTATGTGAAAGATTTTGGGTTGTGGCCTTTTGGAAAATTCAGTGCTATTTTTTCATACAATATTTTGACCTCCTACAATTGATTGACTTTCACTTCATAGAAGTGCATCATTTCTGTACAAAAGTTCTGTGTAAATACATGTTCACAGTAATTCTTCAATGGTTGTTCTATTATGGAAAAAATAAAAAGGGCTATTCAAACATTCATGCAAATATTTCTAGAAAGAGTTCTGCTATAATTATTCTTTAATCATAGCGACAGAACCTCTTCTATCCAGGAACATTCTTTGGAATCAAATTTATTTCAAATAAATTTGAAGAATGGGATCAAGAATTACGCAGAAGAACTAGGCTGGTTTTATTTGCTGCAATACTGACATTCCATGAGCATAACCAAGTATTAGCCAAGTAGGTCCATGAACATGTCAGTATCTTTAAAGGCACTCTATTTTTTCTACTAGAGAATTTATCCTGTTTGTTCATACCATTGTAACACTGCTAGTCTTATTTCTGGTCTAGCTTTTCCAGACTTTTCTAAACAATAGGGAAGAGAGAAGCATTTATACCACATGGCACAGAGGAAATGTTCTGTTTGTCTAAGCTAGTATTTTCTATCCTTTCTCTGCACAGTATAGCATATTAATTCTACTATTTCTATAACATTACAATATACAGTTCCTCTAGTGTTAAAGGGTTCAGTTGTAAAAGCTGAGACTAAGCATTGCAGCACCTTTTTATGAAGAACAGCTGGCCTCCAGAACAGGGTGAAGTTGATAGAGCAGACAACCACAGAAGCATACTTTGCTGGTAAAGCCCTGCTACCAATGACACAATTCTATGTTCGAACCCGACTGTGCAATTAGCAGAGCTGCACATAACTCATCTATTCATATATCTATTCCTGACAGGAATGTAAAGCTCTGATCAGAAAATTCACCTTTACTTTAGGGAAAAAACCCTAGAAGAACTCCCTAGGTGCTGACAGGCAGCTTGTTGGCTGAGTTTAGCAGGAGGGAAGCCTACATTTAATCAGTTCTGCCCTCATTACTGCTTTCACTACAAATTATTATAGTTGGCTGCAGGGGACAAGAGGATAACTTGTCCAGCCAAGAAAAGAAATTAAGTACTGAAACCCCCAAAATTATAACATTGCAATATGATTATATGAGAAGATTAACCATCTCAAAAATAGGACAGAAAAATTTAGTGGGACTGCAAAGAAGCAAAACAAAACACAAAGGAGTAGAAAAAATACTGGAGTTTATGTACCATTTCCCAGTTCTGAGCCCAAAACCTTTGTAGAAATACCTATTATGAACTTGCATGTATATTTTGTTATAATTCTCCATATGCTTTATATTCCTTTATGTTAACATTTACACATACTGTTCGGCACTCCATTAAAAAAGGCATTTACAAAACAGATATTGTTTGTACCACTTTCCAACAAGCTGAAATGCCTGAAGCACTCTACTCCATTTGGTAGATACATAATAGTGTGTTCTAATTTTACCTGAAATAGATAAACCAAAGCTTTAAAATGCCACTGGGATCAATATCTTGTTGAAATGTGCTTTTAAGATAGGACCATTTAAGAAGAGTCATGCCAAATAAAGTCAAGGATTTCCGATATAATTGTAATATTAAATCATAAAAGCTGTCTTTGGATTCTTTTATGGATCTTGGCAAAACCAAGTCATTTCAGAGTTAAGGTTGAAACTATTTTTAAAATTTCATAGTACTACTGTATTGGGTCTGGCTGAGATGGAGTTAATTGTCCCCAAAGCAGCCCTCATAGAGCTGTGCTCTGTGTTGGTAGCTACAAAGGTGCTGGTAACACACCAGAGTTTTGGCTGCTGCTGAGCAGGGCTCACACAGCATCAAGGCTCTCTCTCCAACATTCCCCCCCCAGTAGGCTGGGGCTGGGCAAGACCTTGGGAGGGGACACAGCCAGGACAGCTGACCCAAACTGCCCAAAGGGTTATTCCATACCATATGATGTCTGCTCAGCAATAAAACCTAAGAGAAAGGAGGAGGAGGGGGGCCATTCATTATTACTATGTTTGTCTTCCGGAGCGACCACTACATGTACTGAAGCCCTTCTTCCTGGGAAGTGGCTGGACATTGCCTGCTGATGGGAAATACAGAATAAATCTTTTGTTTTCCTTTGCTTCCGCACATGGCCTTTGCTTTTGCTTTATCAAGCTGCCTTTATCTTGACTCATGAGTTTTTTTCCATTGTATTTTCTCCCCCTGCTGTCTGCTGAAGTGGGGAGTGACAGAGCAGCTTTGATGGGCACCTGGCATCCAGCCAAGGTCAACCCACCACAACTACACATTCATGTTAAGATAGCTTGAAGAGTCCTTGGTTCTTAGAGACGTAGATTCCTATAAGGGCAAAGTGATGATAAATAGGAAAGAGAGTTCCTTAAGGGAATAAAGTTGATAATAAGATTTTTTTTAAAGGAAGTATTCACGTACTTAAGTATATACATACAAATGCAAGGTATTCGGGCAATAAATAACCCAGATGAGCTACCAGTATTGACTGCTCTGAGCTGTAAAAATCAGATTCAGATGCCATATGCCCCAAAGTTTAAGAGTCTTCAGATGTTACTTCTGCGTTAGTTTCATCAGTAACACCAGATGAGCTAAATGACAGATGGCCTGAGCTAGGGATCATAACTGAGCCCAGGTAAGAACGCTTAACTAAAAATATTTCTTTAAGGCGATATTATATAGAAGAAATAGAGGAAAAACAAAGAAGGAAAGTGTTGCTAAGTTACTCTGAAGGCTATTCAGACAGCTTTTTCTTTGCAACAAACACAGTGTTATTGCAAAAATACCTCTTTTATGAATCCTTTGGTCTGTTGAAACTGTTTATGTTTCCTCCTTGGTATGACGTGTATATCACCTGCTGCTAAACATCGCCTAACCACTCACTGTTAGGTAAAGGGCTATGCCTCCATGCCCATGGGATGACCCAGTGCTCTGCCCTCCCAGACAGGAATAGCTGCCCTGGCTACTTCTGTCCCCACGGCTGCCCGTTATTAATTGTAACTGCCCATTATTATTGCCTGTTATTATTGTAATTAGAGTATTGCAATACTCTGAGTGGCTGTCTCCAGAGCTTGCCTCCTCTTCACAGATTTGTCCATACACCAGCTCAGTCACAGTCACCAGGCTGCTCTTCGAATGTGCTCGGGCAGCCGCGGTCGCGCAAGTCCTGCAGAACACAGCTTGTCCTGCGGCTGCACTGATGGCTTTTGGTCTGCGGTCCAGTCAGGCTGGTATGAAGGGCAATACAAATCTACTCAGGGGTCAGTGTATTTTCCTAGAAGTTTTGAGGGGTAGCCAGTGCCACGACTTTTGTCAACATGTTCTGATGCCACTGCATTTACACACAAACCTGTGCACAGATGATTAATCATTAGCACACTGGCAGAGAAGCTGTGCTAAGGTTACGCACTTGCAGTCAGTTACAGCATAAGTTCCTTCAACTAGACTGTTCTGTTCCCAAGTCTACTGGACCATTCTGCTCTTGCTAGCTCTCTTGACAATGATCTCTCTGCACCTGCATGATGAGCACCTAGAGCAATTCCTGACATGGTACTTACCTTACAGATCTTTGGGCCTACTTATCTGGAGGTCTCTTGAAGGACACACATTTGCCTACTTAATCACTTCAGCAAGATTTGTCTGCTTATTCATTTCTGCTATAAGAGTAAGCTGATTCTTCTCATATGAATTTATTCTGGGATTCCTCTTTCTGACCAGCTCATGATATCAGGAGATATCACTCCTTCAATGCAAAGCCCTCTGCCCTAGCTCTCTAGGCGACCAGAGACTCTTCTCATGAAACCAATCCCTTCCCTGCCTCTACCTTAACTCTAGCAGAAAGACATGAGATACCTCAAAGCTCACGACCCTAAGTGTCTATGATTCCTCTGGGTCCCATGTGGGTATCTTTGGACTAGATTCCATATTATCTGTTCATAACACATGCAAGATAATGAGAAGTTTCCCACAGGCTGCAGTAGTTGTGCTTTTGCAGTATGATGCTGAAGCTGTAAGCTCTATGCAGAGGGTGTAGCAGAAGGGTGTAAGACCTGCTGGAATACTGCAGAAGTATCAGCACAAGCACTGCCAGTATGACCTCTTAGAAACCTTCTCATCCTATCCACTAGAGTTGTCCCTGGAGCAACCTAACCACTCCCAGGGTTAGTTTGGGGTGAGACTTTGCCATCCACTCCAGATGGGAGCCGAGGAGTGATCCTACAAATATGCAGAATTAACAGTTTGGAGAACAGGACCTTGATGTGCAACAGGGACTGGTCCAAGCCGAGAGTGCCATCCTGTGCATAGTCTATAATGGGCTTCAAAACTGTAGCTGTAATTTGTAATGTAGGATGAACCCAGGACAGGCTCTTCTCCCTAGCACTTTTTTTCCTGTTCTATTTTCCATGTGTGTTTAGGTAATTATTTTAAGAATATAAAACAAAACCTCATCATGACAGAAAATGTGATGGACCTCCTGATTCTGTGGCTTAAATCTAGATAAATGCCCTTGATCAATGCCTTTGGTTACTTCACCATTGTGTATTTTAGCTTTGCCAGAAAAAATCTCAAAAAACTCACAAGCAAAGACACTGAAAAATAAAAGGCATGATGCCTAATGGCATAGCTGAGGAAGGCAAATGCTCTCTGATTTCAGTGATCTTTGAGCATCCTCTGTTTATTTTGATGTAAATTATTATTTTAATTGATGATTTGAATGAAAAGCTAAATACAAACAGGTTACATTCTAAATCAGTACAAAAAAGGGAGGCATTACAGACATCAGTGAGGATAAAGAAAAAAAAATACAAAATGACAAGACAGTTTTTAATTCTAAAATGTCTGCAGGTAACCAACAGAAGTTCATTCAGCCTTTGAAAATGCAAGCTAACGTGTCTGAGAAAAAATAAACTCAGACACAAGTATTCTGTAGAAGGAAATAGCATATTTGAAGACCAATAATGCATAACATTCTTTAGGGAGACAGTGGACAGCAAAACAGATATCATCATGTAATCTAATATACTGAAAAAGGAAGACCAGACAGTTTGAGGCTAGAAAATGCCTTGTTTGTGTTTCAAAATGGTTTATCTGTCATTCCTTGTCATTCTCAAGTAAAGGTGACTGTCTTGTTCCATAATGAGCAGAAGAGATTGAAAGTAAAATACTTCGTTAAATACTTAGTATATTTATGCCAGGAAGATATTTACAGATTGTAGTAATTTCAGAAATGAAGGGACAGTCTAAATCCTTGTTTCCTACACCCTAGATCTTCATAAAAGAGACGTGGTACACTGACCTAATGTATAAAATGTAACCTGTTATAATATATATTTCATAAAAGATGTTATAAAATGTGGAATAACATACAATTATGTGATTTGATATGAAATAATATATTAACATATACAAGGAAAACTATACACAGTGGAACATCAAATCATATATATAATTATATTTTAATGTTATATAATAACTCTTATGACTTAACTTCTCAATCTAGAAAAGTACTTGTTTAGTAGACTGGTTCTACTGAAGTAATTTATTAGATGAATTTTATCAAAGTTCTCAAGAATTCTGCTGTATCAGACTGTAAATTTAAACAATCCATATTTAGTGAAACACTAGGCAATCTGAGATACCATTAATGAGAAGGAAATGAGGGAAAAAAGTCTAGACATAGATATCTAGACATAATTCCTGGAGAAATTAGAATCAGGAATAGTTACCATATGGAAAACAAACATATGGGAAACTTGAGACCACCACTGTGTAAATAATTGATATTTTGTTTCACTAGACTTTGAGTGATTTTGAGGGGGAGAAGTCCTAACCTGTGACCTTAAGGAAACTGAAAACTAGGATCGGAAAAATCCTGCAAACCTCATTTCTGTTAAGGCTGAGAGGATGTTTAGAAAAGAGACAGTGATTGCTACTCAATAGCTGTCACTTAGAAAGTGAGATGTGTGGAATAAATTAGACATATTTAAGCTGTTAGATGTGACAATGCGCTTATGGGAATCTTTTTTTTAATCCATTTGCACACTGATATGAACTTTTGGATTAATATCTAATACATTGTTTGGAAGTACTGCTTTTTGCCACTGTATTTACTACAGATAACAGGTAATCCCAAGAGACAATGTAGCAGAGCTCAAAACACAGCTGAACCCGCCAAGGAAGTACAACTAGTGAAGGTGGTCTCTCCATCCAAGAGGGACCAATCCTGCCTTCAGTCTGGTAGGGAATGCGTTGCAGCATCCTGCGAGAAAGAAGGCACATGTCAGCCCCTGGAAAGAAATGCCAGACAGACGACTGACCCCTGAACCGCACCTACCCTGCTCTTAGGTGTCTTTTCTACAACTGGTGAAACTTGTAAAAGTATAAAATAAATCCAAAAGTGAAATAAAAAAGCACTAAATCTTTCATTAAAAGGTACTAAATGTTGAATATCAAATACTGAATATCAAAGTATGAGCATGGATTCAGCTCATTTAGTGCTAGCCAAATGACAGTCTACAGTACTGTAGTTTAATAATCAGGTTTCCACTAAAATCTATGATAGGGGACAGGAATGTGTAGACTATGACTGATACAGTCTGAAAAAAATTTCTTAGAGAAGTGAAATTAATTGCACAGTGGAGGAACACTACCTATAAAGATTACTACAAAAGAAGTTTAGAAAGCTAGTTTATATTAGAAACCCCAACTTCAACAAATCTAACTTGAGGTGGATTATTCATATTTTAAGAATATTCCCATACTAAACAGTATTTGCTCCAGAATATAGTAATTATGTACTTCATTTAAACAAAAGTTTTAATATGTATCCATCCCTTTTGAAGCAAACAATAAATTACAGAGAAAATTGCAGAAATCATTTTTTAATAGACATGGGTGGAAAATTGTGCAATAGCGTTCTTTTAACAAGGGACCTGCCATACACTGAAAATATGTTGGGTTTTGGGTTTTTTGTTTGTTGTTGTTTGGTTTGGTTTGGTTTTGGGTTTTTTTGTTGTTTTTTTTTTTTTCAAAAAATTAGATGTGGTTTTGCTAGAAAATCAGGTACTTAAAAGTTGTATAGCATAACTTGATGCATTAAATTCATTATTAACAGTCTCTTAAGTCTATCTGTTTTAACTAGCAATGAGGTACTATAAGGATGGGGAGGAAAGAGGAGGCAGAGGAAAAAGAAGCTATTCTGGCAAAGGAAGTCAATATCAGAAGGGCTTCTAAATACAATTCAGAAAAACAGAGAACAATGCTTGCATGACTAACCATACAACAATGTGTAGCCAGTTGAATGACCTGGAAAGAGGCTTTAATTATTTGCTAAACTGCATCAGACTGAGATATACAAAACAGTCAGATGTGCCTTGTAAGAAAACACAATAGTATAAACTTTACAAAGGCAATACAAAATTACCTATCTGTAGAACGACGTGGAATGCTGACCATGCTGGCTCTGATCCTGAAAAGCATTTAAACATGTAATTGATTTTAATCGTGCAGGTCTCCATTCTTTTTTAACATGGCTTGAGACTCAAGCTCATGTCTTTCAATACTTTATGGAATCAAGGTCTTAAGTAACATCTTTCAGTAAATGACAGTAAAGACATCACATGCTTTTGTTTACATTAAAACAAATGGTTTTGGCAATGAATCAAACTCAACATTATTGTAAGACTTTCATTAAATGCAATTGCTTTCAGCTCACATCCAAAGAACTGTAGGGAAGTGTCAAACTAGCATTTGGGATAAAAGTGCATGACAACTGAAGGCTCTCAGGTTGTCAAAGTATGTTATGTCTGGTAAATCATTCAAAAAAAAAAAAGAGGTTTTATTGAAGCCTTGGGGAAGTGTCGTTAAAATACCTCATCTTTCCTTTTTGCGAATACTTCGGTAAATGCCAACTGAAATGGTTATGTATTTGAAATTGCATTTGTTAACCCAGGCATGGTTTTTAACTTTTTTTTCTCCCCATGGGCATATGATCTACATCCTCAGGCATCTTATAGTCAGTCTATCATAGTTTCATTGAGTCCTACCTACAAGAGTCATAATTAAAAAAAGATAGCTTCAGTTTCATACTTACCTACAAATGCTGGTTTTTACCCCTCAGAGGAAATGGAGGTGGGACAATCTCTCTTCAACAACTTCAAAACCTCTGCCTTCTGACACAGTTCCTTGGAAAAAAAAAAGAAAGAAAACCTTCATGTTTTAAAAGGTTACACTCTTGAGTGTTGAATGTATGTATGTGTGCATCTGCTAATTTTCTTTTCTCTTTTTCTATCAACATTTTTTTCTTTGTCTCCTGTTTTCTGTCCAGCATATGAAATGCTACATCAGATGCTTTTATCTAAAAAAGGAGAAGAAAGAACATACATACTTAGAAGCCTGTAAGTTTTTAGAAATAACGAAACAACATACTTAGCAAAAAAGACAAAATAGTTGAAAATACCAGAAAATACTCTTGCTTTTATTTTTTAATGATAGAAACATGCTTTCAAAAAAAGCCTTTTCCTGAGATTGGCAGCTGTCTTTCCCCACTTTGAAAAATGGTTAATAAAGAAGATTGTTACTTTCATTTGAAGAATGCTTAGGCATATTTAAATGTCAAAGTAGGTATACTTCAATGAAAAAGTCTATTAAAAGGTATGTTGTCAATAATAAAACATCCGAGATTAAGTAACGCAACTTGTTTCAGAACATTAATGTGTTGCAGTTCTTATTCAGTCTATTATTTTAGATATTATGAAAACCATATGCTATTTCATAAGCTTTTCACGGTTACTTGCAAATCATACATTGCTACAGAACTAGCAAATAGACATTGCTAGGGAGCCAAATTTCAAACCATTTATTAGGTAAACTTGCTCCACTCTGTTGTCTTTTCATACAGGCATTTTAGTCAGATACCTCTGTCAGATTCCCCTGAACTTATCTGACATCACAGGGAAGTGGACATAATTGAATAAGTGTTTCAGCCTAACCCTCATATTCAGATGCTCTGGGTGAGGAAGTAAATATTTTCTATAATTTCAACAGCCAGTCCTTTTCAGTCCCCTTATTCTTTTCTCGGTTAGTGATATCTCTCATTCCTCATTCTGTGAGGTATCCAAGCAAAAGTAAAATATCATTTATTGTTTTCTTCCTACGTACAAAAATGAGGAAACTTTAAGCACTAAAGATGAATCCTTCTCCTTAATCTTCTAGTGGATTTAAATCAGCACCTTCGAAGACCCGACAGGATTCAGATAATTTTGAAGACAATTTTTCATAATTGCCATGTAACAAAATGTGTCTCTGACTTTAGTTGTTCTTACGTGCTCTTACTGAGTTCAGTTACATATATTCATCTCATTAAAATTTGATCAGTTTTCTCAAAAACTGTCCCCTCAAACCCCAGCTGTAAGCAATACTTTCTACACACTACTTGTTCTTGTAATAACTAAAATGGATGTCATAGACTCATTCGGCCCTTAAAAATCTGAAGTCAGAGAAACTGGACTGGTCACAGAATCTGGACTGGACAGAGAAACTGGAAACTTTTAACTCCATACAGCATCACTGATGTGTACAGGGAGTTCTGGGCAAAACGCAGAATTTGATACATTTAGTGTAATGGACATCAGTCTGTACCATATGTCTAGATGTGACCATCCCAGATCCTTCTTTCAGCAGCAGCTTGCAGTTACACTAGGTTATACGTTAATGTTAAACTGCAACCCCAAGCTAAAGTTTCAGAATCCCTTTAAGCAGGCAACTAAGACTACGAAAAATCAGTTGAAGCGCTGCTGTTCAACTGCTGCCAATACAGGTCCTCAGGCAGCCATTCAGGGAGCTCACTCAGAAAACTTCTTCCGGGTAAAAAATACCATGATTTAAGAAAAATAAAATTATAATATTAAAAAATCTAAATTTTACTCAGTTCCTACAGCTAGTTCACCACCCTGCCACATTAATTCCTGCAAAAATTGAAGAAGGAAATCCATAGGTCAGAATTATTAACAGGGAGAAGTACACCTTGTCTTTTAACAGTTCATTGAGCCTTTAATACTACAGCATTAGTTATATTAGCTCTTATTTAGAGTAATACTAATAAAAATATTGAGAATAACCTATATTAATATTAGTTCAAGTAACTAAAAATGGTGTCAACATCATACTCTCTGCTGAAAATAACTATTCCATAATGAGGAATGCCAGCTTCCAAATAGAAATTGATGGTTCTATTATTGGAAAGTTTAGATCCAAGAAAAAATTGGTCTTCATTTTAGAAGGTAAATAATACCAGCCTGGTCAATTTAAAAAATTTTTTTCACCTCTAATTCAATTCCCAAGGACTTAATCTCTCTTTTACAAGAATTAATCTCTCTTTTACTCATATTTCATAGACCTGCTAGGAGAACAAAAGATGGTTATCTTCTCCTGAAAGCTACTATGTCTTTAGGAAAGCAACAATCTATTAGACAATCTCGATACTTTTTGAAAATATCTGTTCACAGAGGATTTGACAAGAGAATTCATGCTTCAAATTTTTTGTCTTTATCTCCCCTTTGTATACAATCATTATTGTCTTTTTTTTTTTTTGACAGAGGCGGTGTGCTTATTTAACAAAAAAAAAAAATTCCGGTGCACATATTACTTAACAATTTTAAAACTAATATTAAAAGATAACAGGTGTGATCGTAAGTGTTCAAGAACTATCCTGTGACACAGGCTGAACATAGGATGTTAATAATTGTGCATTAAGGAATGGAGGCGGAGTTGAAATTTTAGCATATCTTATTCTTATATTTCCTGTCAGAATTGAGAGCTTGTTTCATGTGGCCTGCGTGGGATTTTTAAGCCCATCTGAGATGTTTAGGTGTCCCAGAATCCCTGTGACTATCATATGACAGTTAATCAGCTTCATAAATTTCATCTTTGGGTTTCCTTTTGATCTTTGGGTTTCCTCCTAGCTAACAGCTCTTTGGGGAGCATTACCCTTAAATACTGAGGACAGAAACCAAAATTTTCTTTCAGGATTCCTCCTTTATCTATTTTCCTTAGGCCTTCTGCTAACACAGATTAAAAGCAGTAATCTAATTTATGGGATTTCTACAGACTCACAGGGAGGAAGACTATAACAGGATATTAATGTTTTCCTCATATGCAAATGCAGTAAAATGAGAAGGTTGACTTTCTTTCTTTATTCCCTTTTTTTTTCCAATGTATGTAGTAGGAGGAAAGCTATTTGATACTATAGTTTTGTGTGATTCAGAGCTGTGACTCACCGGAAACTAAACTCTTTAAAAAGCTTCTTATTCATGAGACTGTTGTTGTTTATATACCTAGTGAAATCTCTAAATTTGAGGTACATATGAAAAAGAAAAGCTTTAGGGTGGGCCCAAGGGATTTTTTTATTTTATATCTTTATCTTTGTTTCAGAACAGAAAAGGTAGTACTTATTTTAGTTTTCACTTATACTACCATTTTCCATAACAGCCAGTGCTGTGGCAGGATGCTAAAACAGTTAATGTTGAAGAAACAGAAAGCACAAAATATATTAACACATAAAAAACCCCATAAAATGTCGCCATTAGAAAAATACCAGGCAATAAAACCCTTTTTTGTTGCCTCTTTCTGTAAATGTATGGGAAGTTTACTTTTTCTTCCTCAGGAAAAGCTAGTCACTAATCTTAATTAGATTCCTTAAAAAGACTGTTATAGAAAAGCAGAGTATATTAAATGAAGCAGACTATCACATTCTTTCATAGGAACAAAGAAGGATTATCCACAGTTCATCAAAATGTGCTCCTCTGTACCATATTAGGTTGTAATGATTAAAATAAATTTCAGTATGTGCTTGATAGAACCTTAGAGGTCGTGTTAAGGGTAATAGTAGGAAAAAAATTCTGATAGCCAAGTTAAGAGGAAGCATAATCTCATAGGTCAGGCACTGAAATGAGACCTGGAAGACTGCTTCCATGTACCTTTATTCTTCTGCATAAAACTGGGTTCAAAAGCAAAATCATCTCCACGTCCTTTTCCATTTTGTTTACATTTTCTTTGATGCAAAAGCCATATGCATCTAAAATCTCAACAGGGACTAAGCATCAGGAACTAAACTTAGACAACTCTCCATATTTCTAATTATAAAATACTAAATTGTTAGAAAACCTTTTGCATTACTGTTGTCCTGTACGTATGCCGCATGATGCTAACTACTTGTATACTGTCCTCTTCAGCGGGTTTTTAATAAGTTCTCATTCAGCTTAACTATGCAGACCATGAGCTAGCCAAAGACTGGGCTTCACTTCTTAAAACTGAATTAATGAGAAGCCTGTCTAAATTCATTCATAGTTTGAGCGTAGGGGAGGCTGACATCCCTATTTCACTGTAGTTATATATCACAGGAGAGAGAAGCAGCCCTCTGTGGATAAGCTCCATCGAGGAAAGTTCATTTCCTATACCCTGGTCCTGCTGACTTTGAGGGGGAGGACTGGAAGGTGTCAGCGCAGATATAGGATATGGGGAAGATACAGGGGTGACAGAAGCTCTGGATGGAGGTTTCTTTCTTCTTTCCTTCCTACAGCTCATTCCATCCAGTTCCCCTGTCCTCAATTGCCCTGGGGCATGTGGGAGCAGTTATAAATTCTGGGAACTGCCCAGCTCATGCTACAAGTGAAAATGCTGCAGTTCATTTGCCTGTGCCTTGAAGGCATCTCTGGCTGACAGACAATACTGGGCTTTGAGCACTGTGGTCTGTACAGAAGTTACGGCAAGATCTAAAAACACTGCTGGAAGCAGAATACAGGGGATGAAGATCTTAATAAAGCACCATGTTTGCTGGCATGGCAGTGAAATTTCACGCAATCCTACAGAGTCCGTGCACTCTGACTTCACATAGACTCCAGAATTTTTGCCTCTGAGGAATATCTAAACTAATGCAGAAGTTGTTAATTTTGTATTCTTTTTATTTTGTGTATGTACTGTGAGGCAGTAGCTACTTTTTGAGGTGTTACATTAATGTTTTTATCACCAACATATATCTGATAAAAAGTAAAAGCACATCCTTATTCTTTGGCCACAATGGTATATCTTAATGATCATTTTGGCAGTCCAATGTTACAGCAAACATCCAGAAATTTTCTTTAATGAAGAAGTTCAGTTAGTGTGATTTCTTTTAAGTCATCTCATCAACACCTGCCTTAAGATTTAGACCTATGACTCGACCACAAAAATCTTTTTTAATTCTACATGCTTACTCATGATGACAAGGAAGACCACAAGAAAAGTAATGAGATGCCTTCAACTAGAAATCTCCAGAGAATTTACATTTTTTTCAGTGAGTTATCCTCATCACATTTCTGAGAGGGTACCAAAACTGACAAACATGTATGGAGAATGTCTGTGTGTTACCAAGCAATGCAGTCAGAATTCAGGAGAGAAATCTCTTGTACAATTAATTAAAGTACCATAACTCATCTGTAAACTATGCAGACAAACCTTTAATTTGATATGACTGAAGGTAGTCTAGCTTTAATCTGGAATAGCATATTTCGATTTGTTACATTTGCAGATTTCTCTGGAGTTAAAAAAATCTTTCAGAGTTGGGTTGGTTTTGATTCTTGGTTTATTCAGAACAGTTATGAATGGTTGATAACATTGAAATTTTGCTCACTACTGATGCAAAATACATTACAGTGGTATATAGAGGATTAAAAACATTATATATAATTTATTGTGAGGATGTGACATATGATGTTTGGGAGTTATTCAGGACAGTAATATCACCTACCAGAGAAGCTACAGTAGAGAGGTGATGAACAGGTTGAGAGCTATTGTCACGGTCCACTCGGTGGACTCGTGATGGTTCGTTCGCTACGATCTCGAGAGTGCAAAATTAAGGTGACCAACACCAAAGGGGATAGCAGTAATCACACAGTAAAACTTTATTGTGTTACAGCTATGGGTAAAAATTAGAGGCCAAGCTGACAGTAGTTGGTGTTTACTACAGGCTGCCCGATCAAGGGGAGCCTGTTGACAAAGCACTCTTACTTCAGCTATGGGAAGCATCACCCTTGCAGGGCCTGATCCTTCTAGGGGACTTCAGTCACCCTGACATCTTCTGGAAAAGCATCACAGCAAACTGTAAGCAGTACAGGAGACTCTTGGATTGCATCAAGGATAATTTCTTAATCCAGGTGATAGAAAGCCCAACCAGAGGAGAAGCGTTACTAGACCTGTTGCTTACCAACACAGATGAAGGAATTAGAGGTCAAGATTGGTGGCAACCTGGGCTGCAGTGATCATGCCCTGGCGGAATTCACAATCTTGAGGGTTATGGGCCAGGAGAAGAGTAAAGTCAAGACCCTGAATTTTAGGAGACGGAACTTTCAGTTGTTTAAGTAATTAGTGGATGGGACCCCCTGGGAAACTGCCCTCAGGGGTAATGGAGCTGAGCAGAGCTAGTAGCTCTTTAAGGACATTTTTCCTGGAGTGAGCTCTCAATTCCTGTGTGTTAAAAAACAGGCAAGGGAGGTAGGAGACCAGGATGGCCAGGTAAGGACTTCTTGGTCAAACTAAATTGTAGAAGGAAATGCACACACAGTGGAACCAGGGACACATATCCTGGGAAGACGTGTAGGGATGGGATCAGAAAAGCTAAGGCACAACTGGAGCTGAATTTGGCAAGGGATGTTAAGAATAACAAGAAGAACTTCTACAGGTACATTGGTCAGGAAAGTAAGACTAAAGAAAATGCACCACCCCAATAAATAAGATAGGACAACCAGTGACAACCAACATCGAGAAGGCTGAGGTACTCAACTACTTTTTTTTTTTTTTTCTGCAGTTTTCAATGGTAATCACTCTTCACACATCTCTCAAGCCCTGGAACCTCAAGCCAGAGACTGGGGGATTGTAGTCCCTCCCATCCTAAGAGAATATCAGGTTTGAGACCATCTGAGGAACCTGAACATACACAAGTGCATGGGACCTGACAAGATGCATCCCAGGGTCCTGAGGGGATTGGCCAATGTAGTAACTCAGCTGTTCTCCACCATATTTGAGAAGTCGTGGCACTCAGGTGAAGTCCCCAGTGACTGGAGAAAAGGAAATATCACACCCATTTTCCAAAAGGATAATAAGGAGAACCCTTGGAACTACCGACCAGTCAGCCTCACCTCCATGCCCAGTAAGGTCATGGATCAGATCCTCCTGGAAGGTATGTCAAAACCTATGGAAGAAAAGGAGATGATTAGAGACAGCCAACATGGCTTCACCAGGGGCAAATCATGCCCGACTAATCTAGGGGCCTTCTATGATGAAGTGACTGCATCAGTGGACAAAGGAAGAGCTATGGATGTTATCTACCTGGACTTCTGTAGGGCCTTTGATATGGTCCCCCTCAACACTCTTACCGCTAAATTGGAGAGATATGGGTTTGATGGATGAACTGTTAGATGGATAAAGAATTGGTTGGATGGCTGCTTCCAAAGAGTTACAGTCACTGGCTCAATGTTCAAGCAGAAACCAATAATGAGTGGTGTCCCTCAAGGGTCTGCTCTGGGACCAATACTATTTAAGATCTTCATCAGCGATATAGACAGTGGGATCGAGTGCACCCTTAGCAAGTTTTCAGATGACACCAAGCTGAGTGGTGCATTTGATTCACTTGAGGGAAGGGATGCCATCCAGAGGGACCTTGACAGGCTTGAAGCATGGACCCATATGAACCTCCTGGAGTTCAACAAGGCCAAGTGCAAGGTCCTGCATCTGGGTTGGGGCATTCCACAGTATTGATACAGACCAGGGGATGAATGGATTGAGACAAACCCTACAGAGAAGGACTTGGGGATACTGGCAGATGAGCCGACAATGTGTGCTTGCAGCCCAGAAAGCAAATTGTATCCTGGGCTGCACAAAAAGGAGCATGCCCAGCAGGTTGAGGGAGGTGATTCTCCGCTCTATTCTGGTCTCGGAAACCCCACCTGGAGTACTGCTTCCAGCTCTGGGGTGCCCAGCACGAGAAAGACATCGACCTGATGTTAGAGTGGGTCCAGAGGAGGGCCACAAAAATGATCAGAGGGCTGGAAGACCTCTCCAATGAGGAAACTCTGAGAGAGGGTTCAGACTTTGTTCAGCCTGGAGAAGAGAAGGCTCCAAGGAGACCTTACTGCAGCCTTTCACTATATAAAGGAGGCTTATAAGAAACATGGAGAAAGACTTTTTACCAAGGCCCGTAGCAGCAGGACAAGGGCCAATGGTGTTAAACTGAAAGAGGGTAGGTTTAGGCTAGATATTAGGAAGAAATTCTTCACTGTGAGGGTGGTGAGGCACTGGAACAGGTTGCTCAGAGAAGTTGTGGATGCCCCATCATTGGAAGTGCTCCAGGCCAGGCTGGATGGGGCTTTGAGCAACCTGGTCTAGTGAAAGATGTCCCTGCCCATGGCAGGGCGATTGGACTAGATGATCTCTAGAGGTCCCTTCCAACACAAACCATTCTATGATATTAGCACACATTATGAAAACAGTATTTTTCGTTGACCTTATAGAGGGAAAATTCCCCTTCCTTTCTAGGAAGGGGGGAAACGCCAGAAACAAATCACTGTTCATGAAAATGATGTTCTAATTTTGGTACAAAAACATAGAAATATTAAGAAGGAAAAGTGCTGACTGAAGAAGAATGTTTGATCTTTAGGCTGAGAAATAAAAACAAACTGAAATAAAAAGTGGTTTAGTGAATGGAGTGAAACTGAGGTTACACTGCATATTGCCTGTAGGCACCATGGCTAAATGCACTTTTATGGCAAATAGATGTAGCTTTCCATATTCTCACACTTTAAGTCCAAATTCTATTAGTTTTGTTCTCCACCCAAACCTGGGGTTTTTACTGTTTGTTTGGTTTTAGTTTGCATTCCTTCTTAAATTTCAGAAGAAAAAAAAATCTTTCCAAAGATTATTTAGCATAGAAAAAAAATAACCTTGTAATAAGATGTTGAATAAGCTAAAGAATTCTTTAAAACAGTGTTTATTGTAAATAAAACCATATTTACACTATTATTTCCACTCCTTTTACCTTTTAATAAGCACTCTCAATTTGAGAGGAAGCATAAAGTTGCGGTCCTTTCAGGAACTGCATTAGACTGCAGTAGAAAAATTAAGCTTGAACTGGCATCTGAATGGGACCAGCTGAAGGTCTCTCTTTGTATTGGATTTGAGTGGTAAAGTCTTTTCTGTCCTCATAAGAAGATTTTAAAATCTTTCCTCTTCTGCACTGAAACAAAACAAAGATCTTGTGGTACTTTTTTAACAACTGCTTCACCCTGTGTCTGCAATTATTCTATGTATTATACAATTGGGCTAAAGATCGCGATGTTTTATTCATCATTTCCTTTTTGTCCTGTGAGACATTTCCCATGATCTATTTCCTTAAAAACTGAAGATGTCAGGGTTATTTATCACTGATTATTCATAATTAATTAGTCTTAATAACATGACCACGCATTTATTAAGTCACTGTCAACTCCATATGTAGGAAACTTCTAAATACTGCTTATGCAAAAAAACCTAGTTCTGTTCTCAGGTGGCAAGTAGACTGTTTTCTGAAAGTTTAACAGAATACTGTTGTTTATCTTGTATGAAAGTTATTCCAATATGCTTGCAAATTGAAACCTATTTTTCCATAGAATAAGTGAAACTCACACCATTATTCCCCCTAAAACTCCAAAAATATCATGAGCAACTTCACAGTAAGAGTTGAATTTGACATTATTAATAGAATGCATTGCATTTTATTTCTGAAATTTTTAATTTAATTTTGTTTTGATTTGTTACTAACTTGAGTCTTTAAATGCTATCTCAGAAGTAAATACTGTCAAGAATAATAAAATCAATAGTATTTTATGTCTTTGTTTAATATTATAATTCTCTTCTCAGATTAATCTTTTATTGCTTTAACACTATGCAACTTCTAAATATTAAAGTATGGAGAGCTGAACAAATCCAAATATGCTGTGCTATAATTTAACAGGCACAGTGGGTAAAAAAATCAGAAAAAGAACTTAAATGTTTTACATCTGTATTATAAATATTTATTTCACTATCACTGAGTCCCTACTTGCATTCCCTTCTCTAATATCCCACATCTTCAAGGTTGGCAGAACATTTACCCCACTTACTAGGCCAATATACTACTCCCAGATACTAATATCAAGAGGGTTTTTTACCCAGTCATGGCCCTTTTTTCAATATTTTCTCTTAAATAATGCCAGATATTCAAGTATAGTGTCACTATAATTAATAAAGCACAAAATTTATAATTTGCTATGGTATTTACCTTCCTGATAGCAACTGCTGCAATCTACTGTTACATCCTCCTCACATACATCTGAAAGCTGGCTTTCCAAAACTAATTACAATATAGAGAACTGTAAACTAGAGCAGAGAAGGGATGATCACTACAAGAATCAGCCTGTGGTGAATACCAACCGGGGGTAGAAAGGCCTTTATATTCCCAGCTCTTCTTGTTACTGGTGAGAGAAAGAGGCTGCAGGTCACCATGGTCAGAAGAACAGGACACAGCAACAGCTTTAATGACTTAGTGGGAGAAATGAGATTACCCTGGAAGCAAAATGTCTATTGTTCTGATGTTGGACATTTACTTTTTCTGTTGTTGAATAATTTAATGACTGTTCATAAAGATCACAAAACAAATGAGGTGCTTTTGCATGTCAGGTAAAGAAGAATTCATAATTCTGTGTACTTCCCTTGCTGCCTCCTACAGGAAATTAACATAACGCTGCAGCTGTGGGAACAAGAATCATAGGGCCATTCATTAGGAGAGAAAATAAGAGGAACGTAACTCTAGGACTTTATGATTAGGGAAATTACCCAGGAACAGCAACATGTTGCTTCTACTTTCTGGTCTTCAGGCAAGGAAGCTCTGTGATTGGCATGAGGATCAAATGCTGCCATTTCTCAACTTCCTGTTGTCTTTCAAGCTTAATTGTAGTCACATAAAAATGTCAATCTTTCTCAAGATATAGTGCAAGCATCCCACTTATCCCCGCTGCTCTGCAGAATCCAATACTTTAACCACACAGAGGATACACTCTTCTTCTGTGTGTCTTTTACAAAGGAGAGGGCCTGTTAATGACGACCAAAAAAGACTCTATGCTAGCTGCAGATCACTTCTTTTCTTTTGCTGGGAAGTACTCAACTGTCTTTCACATGTGGTGGTTTTTTTCCTATAGAAAACTTCAGAATGTAGTTTCTTGCATTGCCCTAGTAGGAGCTGCTCTCAATGCTTTAGGTATGAGGTACTGTAAGCTAGAAAAAATATATAACTTTTCCCCCTGGGTAAGTTTATTTTAGGATGAATCTCAACTCTCAAGATACTCCCCTAATTTGGCATAAAATGTATTTCACCAGCAAACATAAAGATCTTACTCAAAACAAGCTAAGTCAGGGAGAAACATTTCATTTACTTCATCTGGTTCATTACCTGACTGCTGGTGAGAGCAACTGACAATCAAAAATAGTATAAAGTGTCAATTAATAAAAAAAACCTCAAAAATACTTTTTAAACTTTTTTCAAATATCTCTTCATTCTGTTCTGCCTATCATGGCTGTCAAGTTCAGTATGGTTACTAAGATTTCTCTCAGCCCTGCAGCACCAATGATAAGTATTTGATAAGGAAAAAAGCTCTCTTATTTTTCAGCTGTTCTGTCAAATTATATTTAATCTCTATTGACCAAGAGCTCTTCAGCCTGTGGTAGAAAATTTGCTTGTAAAATTACCATAGTGATGCTAAGCTCAAAGCTATTTCTGAAGTATAGATCCAAGCTCATGGAATGCCTCCTTTTTTTTGAAAACTTAATGGGAAGCCTATGCCATCAGTGAGCCCAGCATGGCCCCAGGCCATGATACTTGCTTGTAAAAGTCACTGCTAGTTTCTACTGTTCGATCAGGAAAGGTAAATATTCTGTGCCACAGAGAAATATAACTAGGAATGGACTTTACCTTGTGAAGGTAAAGTGCAGTAATATGATTCTTAAAAATAAGATCCTCTTTGTTTAAATTACCTTGTTTGTTGAATAAGCAGCTTTCACCATAAATACACAAAAACATTCTCTGGCTTTCCCATAATTATTTCAATTTGTAATGCCCAATACAGAGCTACAAAGTCACCTCTATGCTATTAGAAATATATTCTGCCCACTACACATGGAATCACAAATACACGACTGTCGTGGTTTAACTCCAGCTGGCAGCTAAGCCCCACACAGCTGCTCGCTCACTCCCCCCATGTCAGGATGGGGACAGAATCAGAAGAGTAAAAGTGAGAAAACTTGTGGTTTGAGGTAAAGACAGTTTAATAGGTAAAGAAAAAGCCACACAAACAAGCAAAGCAAACCAAGGAATTCATTCCCCACTTCCCACGGGCAGGCAGGTGTTCAGCCATCTCCAGGACAGCAGGGCTCCATCATGCCTAACGGTGACTTGGGAAGACAAACGCCATCACTCCGAACGCCCCCCCTTCCTTCTTCTTCCCCCAGCTTTACACGCTAAGCATGACATCATACGGTCTGGAATATCTCTGGGGTCAGTTGAGTCAGCTGTCCTGGCTGTGTCCCCTCCCAACTCCTTGTGCCCCCCCAGCCTCCTCACTGGTGGGGTGGGGTGAGAAGCAAAAAAGCCCTTAGCTCTGGGTAAGCACTGCTCAGCAGTAACAAAAATATCCCTGTTATCAACATTGCTTTCAGCACAGATCTGAAACAGAGCCCCATACTAGCTACTACAAAGAAAATTATCTCTATCCCAGCCAAAACCAGCACAGTAACTTTTGTTGAGTGAAACTACCTTAAATGATCAGTTTAAATGACCATGAGTCTAATGGTTTCTCTAAATGTAATATTTGCAAAAAAGAATGTCATTATCTTGTGAAAGTGAAAACATAACAGACAAAATACATAACCTCTAATATGGTTCAGATGGCTTACAAATGCAGCTCAAATACAGACTTTTTAAAATATTTCCAAAGATAAATCAGTCACAGGGCTCCCAAAATTATGTCAAAACTCTCATAACAACTGTGTCTAGTCTCATCATTAAAAGCCTGTGGCTTCACAAGAGGCAGAAGGATCATCATAAAAGCCTGAGGTTGCTTCACACTGTTCATACAAAAACCAGGAAACCTGTCACAGTGATCAGCTCAAAAAGCTATTAGCATGTTGTGCCAATCTGGAGTCGTGAGATTACTGTTACCTGAAAACGTCAGACTGGATGACTTGCAATATTTGTGTGACAGAAACTATAGCTCTAGGTCTCAGTCTGTCTTGTGCATGATCTCAGAACATCTTTACATAAATAATGGCCAAAGTCCTAGACATCAGTGTCAGACTTCAATTCAAATGAATATGATACTAGAAATACAATGCACATAAAATGTTCTCCAGTAAAATGGAGACAAATATAGTTCATACACAGATCAAACTGGAATTATGATCATTGCATAAATAATTTTTCTGCATCCCAGTAAAAATATTGTTGTCATAATCATTTTATAAACAAGAGCAAGCAATTTCAAGTCACTGTTGTTGTCAATTTATTATATCTGCAAAGTCTATCTCACCTAACAAATATGCATAGCAGTATTAAAGAATCATGCAAATTCCACTATAATGTTAGCATACGTAGCAAGCATTGTAGAACAAGACTAGACAAGTGTCAAAGACTGTTATTATTAGACAGGGATACAAAACAGAAGCTTGTTAAGATATGCAAAATCTTACAACCTTAAGCAAATCTTATCAACACGTAACTTTTTTAATAAACAAACTATTGAATCACATGGCTTACCATGGCACAATTTCAAAAAATATTGTCCAAGGTTATTCTTCATGAGAATGGGTATTAGATTTTCAAAGGGATTTGCATATTTTCAGTAATAGCATTCTGAAAAGGAGAATCAGCTACAAGAAGACTATTGCATTTTTCTCTTAAATAAGGAACTTTTAGTGAAGGCTGCTATAAGGCCTTGAGTAAATAAAATATACAATTTCACAAGAAGATGACACGGTATAAGAACTAAATAATAATAACGCAAAGGCCATGCTTAAGACTGAAAACCATACTGTTTAAACCCTTGCTATTTTAAATGCATGAGGTTTAATGAAAAAACCCTTATCTTTAGAATTACTTCATTTGTTTTAAAATCATGATCTGTCATTCAAAACTGACAATATTTAAAGAATAAAATGAAGGAGCCATAAAAAATATTTAAAAGTCTATTCAAACAGGCGAACAGATATGTCCATTAAAGTAGGGTAAATAATCCTGTTCTGCTAAAGTACTAGAAGATTTGTTGTTGCCAAGGTACTCAAGATCTCGATTGTATATTTCATCTAAATATGGCAGCCATACAGAATCTGGATGGACAAACAAAATGACATAAAATTGAGTTCATTGTAAACTATACTTCTCAATTACCTATATAAATTGAATATGTTAATTTTTCACTAGCACTAAGCTAGTTTTGAATGTGAGATCAGCTTCCAATGAATACTATATACACATTGTCCTTTGAGTTCTACCACCCAAATACTGCCTATGACCAAGTGAGAACATTTTGAGCACTTAGTAAATAAAATAATAAATCTCTATGCCATTTAGCTTGTGAGATGAAACAAGATCACAGCCTGTGATGGTGCTGAAAAAAATCCATAAACTATCTATAATTCAGCAATAGAACGGCAGGAATACCTAAAGCAGGATTTTCAAAAGAAAGCAATTCAATATTTTCCTGTCTAAGACAGAGGATGCATATGAAAGACAGAAAGAAAAGGAAGAAGTTAACGTTCAGAAAAAAAATGCATCAGTGTAACAGATGGGAACATTTAAAATGTGAGAGAACTTGTGGGGCAGAAAGTAAATTCATCTCCCATGTTGCAGGAATGTTGCAAAAAAGAAGAAAGTTATTTGAAGCTTTTATACTTTGAAAGCTTCTGTACTAAAAGTAAGAAAGTTAGAGAAAATGTGATGCTTATATTTCGAGTTGCTAAACATATGATGGGTGAACTTTTCAACCTTAAAATAGTGTTCTAAAACCCAGAAAACTACTGGATAAGTAACTCCCACATACACAGCCCACCAAAACACCCACATCTTGCTTTTCTAGCAGACACAGTGCTTACAGCTCCTGTTGCGATGGAGAGAAACAGGGATTTAGACAATTTCTTAATGACAGAACATTTGGTAATGGTGGTTTAACAGCCAAGGAGGTTTGTTGTGGGGTTTTTTAAGTGCTTTCAGAGGGTCTTTTTTTTCCCCCATTCTCCCATTGCCTGTACATGTTTGCGGCAATACTTGCAGAAAAATAGAACCATAATTCAATCAATTATAATTTTAATTACAAAAGAACTGTGGTGATAACAAAGAAATAGAATAAATTTAAAAGTTTATTTAAATTAGATTAGGTTATGCTTTGGCTTTAATATTATTTAGTCAAAATAAGTCATCTATGTGGTGGGGTTTTTATCAGCCCATTATGGATGCTAGTAGGAAAACCACGTTGCAGCAATTTGCCATTATTTCAAAAAGTTATGAAGCTTTACTGCAGAAATAAAATCTAAGTATTTTGCAGTTAGGTGGATTATAAAATACTCTGGATAATATGGCAGAATTCTTGGCACATTATCTGGAAAATGAATATATGATAGAAAACCTCTACATGGATCAATAGGTGCTCTATGTCAATGATCAAGACAGAGCACAGAGAAAAACGTGATGGTTGATCTCTCGGTCATGGGACAGAGCACTGAAAGCAAAAGACCCCAGACTGCAGACATGAGTATAGACAATACTGGAATTGCAACAGTGATGACTGCAATTCTTCCTCAGATACGTAATCAAAGTACAGAAAGCTTTAGTGAATCCTCCTTATTGAATCACACAATTAAATCAGACAACTTTTGTTCACGTTGTATAAACTGGGAAAAAACACAAGATGATGAGAAGTTAGGTATTTATCCTAAACAGGGAGCTGTGGCACCCAAGAGTAGCTGTGCTGTGCTTGCAGTATGTGAACAAGCTCACCCAGAGTTGCCTATATGTCACACCTTTGTGCTATGACATAAACTGTTGCAGGATTCCTCTGTCAAACACACTCCCTCTGTTTTGGAGGTTGCTGGTACTCCCTGGCTGAGAAATGTGGAGCTCCTATACCTCCAGAAACAGTGGAAGGACTAATCATGTATGAAAGCTTTTAAAGAAAAATTCTGAAACTCAGCATGAAGTTAGTGTTTTCACTTAAGTGGAAGTTGTGCTCAGCAGCACAAACGCAGAACAAAGTCAAGTTGGATGCTGCTGTGTTGGCACAGCATTTGCACTAACACCAGTGTGACGCATAAATATTTTATTGTAGACAACTGTATCTGCATTCTCCATGCTAATTGTACCATATCATTCTAATTGTTGTCTATCCTTGTGTGTTTGACAAGTAGAACACCTGTGTTCAGATAACACAGGCCAGTGATAGACTTAGAGGCACCCTATCGAACACGCTTGAGATTCCTGCCCTGCTGAGGGAAAGATCAAAGCATAGTGGTAAACTATGCCTGTGAGAATCTCTGAAAAACAGGTGCAAACAGCAAGTTTGGCACTCCTCTGGCAAGGACCGAGCTCCGCGGCGCCTGTGTTCCCACTTGTGTGCCTCTGCTCAGGTGCTGCTTTGGAGGTCCCCTGGTCTGTGAGGTAACGAAAATAAATTTACTCTTTACATTTCATCTGTGGTTTTGTGGTTGTTCCTGTGTCCTGCCTGTGTCAGCTCACACAGTGATGGATAGTCTTCCATTACCGTAGAAGAATATCAGAAGGGGAAAATAATGGACATGGTTGTTAAGGATTTAATGCCCTAGCAAGGATATTTGTAATTGCCTGTAGATCATAGAGCTTTCTAATGGCCCATCATTCTCTTGATGAAATTTAAGAAACTGCTATCCTAAATAACTCTCTGCCTGTGTAGAAAGAATAGTAGAATAGGGGAAATTAAGTTCTCATGGAGCCCATGACAGATCCTGAAAAGGGAAGAAGGAGGTAAGAAGAAGCAGGAGAAATGAAGAGTTTTTCCAGGGCTGGGAGAATAAGGGAGCTTAGGAAAGGGAGACGGAAAACATGCACAACTTCTTATGGAAGGAAGACCTAGAAAAATTGCAATAGGCTGAGCCAGATTCCCAACTTCAAAAGGCAAGGAGATAAAAAATAAATTGGAAGGAAAGGTGGACTGAGGTTTCCACAGAATGCTGAATAGAGTCAGAAAATATAGGGGGAAAATGTACACAGGGACTCTCACATAGGAGACTATAAAAGAATGGAGAGCGACAGGGGTTAAAGATAAAGCTCTGGCAAAAAACCAAACATGAGAATTGAAAGGATCCTATGAATGAAGCATGGGAAGGAAACACATAAGGAGCCATTGGGAAACTAATAGACCATCAGCCAAGATGTGCGCTGAGCCTGGCTGGCAGGAGCAGCAGACTGCCACCTCACCAGTGTGGCTGGTTAATGATGTGGCTGTACAGCTTGTCTTCGTCTCTCTCTGGCAGAACCAGCTGATTACGGACTTTATAACGGGAAATGCTAGACTTCCTAATTATGTGTTGTACAGCTGGGAGGGAGTCTACTTCTCTGGAAATCGTGGGGAGGGGATTTGGAAGTGAAAATGTAGGACATGACCCTGTTCCAATGGATTTTCAGAAACAGCTTTCAAAGTGCAATTCCCCAATATAAACAATGTGAAAAGCAAATAAACTTATTTTCTTCATTCTGTCTCCCTTCCCCCCAAACAAAAAGAAGAAAAAAGAGACAAAATCAAACAGTTCAATGTTCAAGTCAATAGACACTCTGAAATCTAACAGTGCAGAATCTTGATTCAGAGATCATGAAGAAGATTGTATAGATGTAATTTCAGCTTTGTACCTACACAGTCACCATCATGCTGAAACTTAAATAAAACTTACTGCCATGTCACTGTTCATGCCACGTTTGTGTCTCTTGCTTCCATGCAGTGCGTTACAGCACTACAAGGGTATCTCCTTTAAGTTCTAAAAATCTGGTTATTTTTTCATTGTAAACTGTGCAGTAATCATAGGATCTGAGCTGCTTGCCTGAAAGCAATTACCTCTCTGACTTCATTCCTCAGCCCACACATTAGTCTTTCTCCTAGAACTTCTCCCTTGAAAGCTTCAGCTTGAGTTATAGGAGAGTAGTTGCCATGAGTAAAAAAAAAAAAAAAAAAAAAATCTCAGCAATAAACACAAAGCACAAAGTTAGGAGAAAAAAACACCCAGAAGTTTTATCCCATGTACTTTTCTTGGAACTGATGGGGGGAGGGGGAGGATGTCCCCATGTAGCAAACAATTTTCCTCAAACACGATAGAAGCATTTTGCAGTTAGTTTTCCTTAAATTCTGCAATGGAAGACTTTTCCACATTAAAATATTGATTTGTTAGAAGTTAAACATTAGGGAATGTTATGATATCTTTGGTTTAAAAATAAAATAATCAAAGTCTTACTAGATAAGACCCAGGTACTTTGTCTTAAAATACATTATGAAACAAAATCCTTTCCTTCTGAATTTCATTTTACAGACCTTTTCAAAATTTTCATATTTTATTCTGAACCCTCATAAAAGAAAAATCTGAAGCTGAAATTCACTTACTTTCTGAAATAGCTTTAGTATTTTAATTTGCCTTTATAAACTGAAAAGTGTCTTTTCCATAAGGCAAAGTGCATTGGATCAGCTAGTGGGCTTTGTTTCACTTCTGCAGAAAATATTCAGTGCACTCAAACGATGCATTGGTGTATTTACAAAAATTCTCACTTCGTTATGCAGTATGAATAAGACTTTAATTATCAGAAATTAGAGCCCCAAGTATTTATTACATTAATTCAAAACAGGAAAGAGAATTCATTCCACTTATGGGTATACAGAGCTAATGCTATTTTATATAAAAGTAAAAGTGAAGATGCAGAACTAAAAATACTGAAACATAAGAAAGAAGACTTTAAAGAAGCAGTCAGCAGCCACTGTATTATCTGCTAGCAGCAGTCCAGCTCTTAAAGACACTTGATTGAGAACAAGTGAAAAGTAAGGATGATCATTTCCTATACCAGTAGGATTCATTCTTTTTAAAAGTAAGCTTCATAGACTTATAGCTGCAGAAAGGAAGATTTCTCCTGAGTTTGAAGGATACTTAAAACCTGACTGGAGGGACATGGAATGTAACTTACTTTGACTATTTTATACGTGAATAAATCTTTTAATCTAAGAATTGCTGCAAGACCACAACAAAAGCTTGAATTAGCAACAGTCTGGTAATAAATATTAGCTTTCTAGGATAATATTGATATTATCCACATATTGATAACTGATTGCTTGTGGACTGGTCAGTCTGATTAGAAAAAAATATTAAGAAACTGGGAGAAAAAAAAATAGGTCTGCAAGAGTATTTTGAAAACAGCTTCTCAGGGGCTTTTGAGCCATATGCTATCTACTTCTAATCTACATCTGACAGTAATGTAACTGGAGTGAGATTTAATATAAATAGGATGTAAAATACAAATAGATAACTCTGAATGAAGAATACATCTGCAAAGACAATGTTTCTAAGTGCTACTTAGTTTCCTTAATTTCTGCATTTTAGTTTGGGTTGAGTATAGCCAGGAAATTGTGTATGAGTCCACAGCGGACTCAGTTCTTATTGTGGGAGTTGTGCCTCCATTTGATTCTTCCAGTAGAGAGTTAAAAGATACTTCCACATTCACCCTGGGAAATATAAAGTGCTATAAATTTCTATTGCTTTCCTCAGTAACTGAGAGCAGACAGCTACTTGCTGGATCCAGCTGCCTATACACAGTGCTTCTGATTCTGGAAAGTTAACGTCTGCTTTTAACAATTTTGTACAAAAGGTTAATGGGTGAATATTTGCTAGATTCTTAATTCATTTAAGCAGCCACAGCCTCAAAAAATCAGATGATACCTTTCCCATCTGCTTCTTCAGCACAGCTCTATTAGAAGCCCCAGCTAGCACCTTTTCTTTTGTTTAAGACTCTTCCATGCCCAACTTCTTGGTTCTCCAGTATCATCTGGATATCTTCTGGACATGCTTATTACTACATTCATAGTTTGTATAAGCTCTTCACATTTCCATGCACATACTCATAGAGGTGATTGAGGCTCTTAAATTATTGACCTGGCAATGATTTCAGTTTCCTCTTCTTCAGTAAAATTCATATTCTGTAATCAGGCCTCTTAGTTAACCAAGCAGAAATGTTGATACAGGCGTGAATTTTGTACCTTTTAACTGTAGCTGTTGTACTCTAGTACATGTCTGAGCTCCAAAAGTGGATAAATTCAAGAATTTGGTAAACTGTGAAGAAAAACAATTGACATTAATTTTTGGTACAAAATGTTTTTTAAAAGGCAAAACCAGTACTGTAGATCTTATAATTAAAAAGAGTTTAGAGTGAGAAGTATTTAAAGAAATTTGACAGGCTGCAGCACTTAGGTGGGAAGGAAATAGATGTTCTCCAAAGAAGAGATACCTGAGTGATACATACCACTGCTACGTACCTGCACGTTCCACTCGTTTTGTGTGCAGTTCTACAGTAAAAATTACAGTAATAGTACGAGTCACAAAATATATGCAATTGACTGTGGTTTTGCTGCCTTTCGTATATTAAGTAATTAAAACATAATGGTAACATTTCTATATTACTCCTACACATATATGATTTGAACTATTATTGCAAGGCAGCTTTCAACGAAACCATTGTAACAGAAGTTAATTTTGTATGAATTATAGAACATTAGTTGTAGTGCACATTGACTATAAATTAGGCTTTTGGTTTCCAATTAAATAGGAAAGGAGGAAAGAAATGATACCACAAAACACCCTTTGATACCTTGCTGAGCCCACAGCCACAGGTATTATAGGGAAGGCCGAAATTCAGCAAGGTATGTCTATAAGTGAGATTTAACCATATTTCACCTCTGCATTTGGCTTTGTTTCTTTCCAGTTTCACAGTGAGCAACATCACGTAATAGAGGAAGGAAAAAGACAGTGATCCAGCTCTCTCCGAACACACCAAAACCAAAAATAACCAGTACTATCTAAAAGACACTGTATCATATCCAGAAGAACTGCTGCAGAAAATGCGCTTCTTAGCTTTCTAGCCCTTATGCCAAAATTGAGCCAGCCAGTTCTGATTCACAGACCTGTAATGTCTGTTTAGCTCTGAAACACATGCTAATGCTTGCTGGCAGTATGGTGTCTTTGGCTGCAGAGAAGCTTTTAAGAAGCACTGAACCACCTTATTTTAGATCAGTTATCTTGTTCTGTACCCACACAGCAACCCTGCTGGTGTGAACTTTCAGGATAACAAGAGAAAAGGAAAAGGAAAAGGAAAAGGAAAAGGAAAAGGAAAAGGGAAAGGAAAAGGAAAAGGAAAAGGAAAAGGA
>JANXJC010000005.1:23904713-23917417 GCA_027564655.1 Leptodon cayanensis
AAGGGAAGGGAAGGGAAGGGAAGGGAAGGGAAGGGAAGGGAAGGGAAGGGAAGAAGTAAGTTGCCTCCTATTGAAACCACAGCTTGCAGATTTTTTTTTACATCTCATTTCAGCCTCATTGAAAAAATCTGTATCCTGTTAAACCACAGTGGTCTTTTTTTCTCAGTCAGCTTACTATGACTGAGTATTACAGTATTTTTCACAACATAAAGTCCAGTTAACTACCAATTAAAGAATCTTTGATTAATCTCCACTGCTGTGATACCTGATTAGCTAGTTTGTGAAGGCTGAAGCAGCTCTTTTTAGTGCATTTTATTTTTCTCTAATAGTAGGTTTTGTTATGTGGCATGAAACATATGTAGAATACATCAGGACTAATTTGCATTTAAATCCCTTGAAGAGCTGCACATAAAATTTTATATTTTTTTCTGTGTTAGGAATTGTTTCCAAGCATAAAAATGCATTTCTTTGCCCACAGAACAATAATTGTGTTCCTTTTCCTTCTACCATGCAATTAAAACAGGTTATTACCAAATCAATACCTGTTTCACAAAATGCATCCCTCCAATGTCTCTTTTGTCCTCCTCTTCTAACAAGTGTAACCTGTATATTTATTCTGCTTTGTGCCTCTGCAGTAAAAAAGCAAAATTCTAAACCAAAACAAAGCTCAAGCACAATCTCTTAAGCACAGCTGCAGGTTGAAAATGAACAGAGCATATGCCAATCTGTCTCAAGTACCACAGTGTGCTAAGGGCTTTGCAGTCTTTACAGGGATATCAGGATGTGAAATACCTACCTAGAAGTCTTTATTATTTGAGCAGGAATATAGAGATATGAGCAAGAAGTTGAACTCATAATCAAACCCAATATGAAGTCTAGTACCCATTTTGTTATCTCCACAGGTTTTTTATTAGTATTTACAGGAATTACACTATTTCTTGAGCTCATGTTCATTTCTCTCCTTTGCCTGACATTAATCAATATTGGAAAAGACAAAAAATTCAGGCAACTCTTTGATAAAAATGACAACAATTGCTCATGGTGAATGATACTTACCCCTCTGTACTCTTTCTCTCTTTCTCCGTGCTGTCTATCCTGTAAGGAGTACTGGAATATGGACTTCTGAAAAGAATACTTGAAGGGCACTGAGGTGGTGGTACATGGGGCTGTGTTGAAGGAGTAAATACGTGTATCTGTAAGGAACTTCAAGAAGGAGAACACATGGGATGAGAGGAGGATCTGCAATGGAAGATAAATTGTGTTAGGTGGGAAGGGCAGAATTGAGAAGGACAGAAAATTAGGTAAATGCCAGTCTGAAAGGCAGAATGTGAACTTTCAGTTCACACAGAGAAAAGGAAGGATAACAAGCGAGTCTAAGGAGGAGTAGGGTTTGGTCAAGATTATTGACACAGTAAGTGATTTTATGGTAGCATGTATAAGAGCTCAAAGTAAAAGGAGATAGAAAGGAAGATGTGTAAACAGTCAAACAAGAGATATAGATAAGTTTTTCAGTGGAAACAGAGAGGAGCAGATAATCTTTAAATGTACTCTAGAGAAAAACAAAAGGAGAAAAGTCTGGACATTTCCTTATTTTTCTTTACCTACTGATTTCAGTTATTTCAGACTTCATGATGTGTGAGCATGAAGTGGTTACAGTCCTAGCTAACGCACATTGAAAACTGAAAGTCCAAGCAATGGCTAAAGGATAAAAGTAAAGTGCATAGAATTTTCTAAAATATGACAATAGACTGATTAGCTAAGAAAAAGGCAGCAAAGCCTATGTCACCGTGGCACTATAAACACTCTTAATCAGCACTTGTGTTCTTTGTGATCATTTGGTTTCAAAAATAAATCCTTTTATTTTTTCAGTTGCCTTGATCCAATTAGGTAACAGGTGCTGTAAGTTTTTGATGTGTTTTTACATACTGATATAAGGCATTCTTGCTGTTATTTAAGATATTTCATTAGCTTAAAGAAATGCTGATATACAAACTACATGTGAGCATCGATCTGCTTTCCTTCCTTTAATGGAAGCCATATATTTACATTTTTAATGAGAAGCTATAAGCTTAAGAAAGCCAAAACCAGTCTGATTGCTTAACTATGCCATAAGAAGAGGTCACAAATGTACAAGCTCATAGGTCTTTAATATGATGAAAAATATTTCTTTCAGTGTGATAAAATCGGTGCTTGTTTTGCTTAGGTGGCAAATATTACAGGAAAACAGAGAATTCATTGTCCCTAGAGATTTTGTTATAACCTATTACCCAAACCTTCTTCCTTTGATGTATTTCTGATATTTATGCTCAGCATCTTCGTCTACCCTGAAATGTTTTCCCTGTTTACCCAGAGGAGAAAACACATAACTTCTTTTGCAAATTTAAAAATCTCTTTGTTGACTAAAAATTGTCTTCCTGTCTTCTGATATATACCTTGTGCAAATCTGCGATGCGTATGCACATTTATATAATTTCACAGGTATGAAGCTGTGAATCATTATCATGGATATTTTTTCCACTTCATGGTACTAAAGTTGTTTTTTCTTTTTAAATTGGAAAATATCAGAACATTTAAACAAAAGGTTTTCTTGTGAGACTATATCAGGTGCCATAAAAAAAAAAAATCAAGGTGGTTTTTTTTTTAGATAAAGAATTGCAGAAAGCCATGAACGTAAGAACAATGATCCTGCACTGCTGGAGATCCAGATTCTAGGCTAGTCTGCAGTTCTGTCATGGTAAGTATTAGCTACGCTGGAGAAGGAATTCCCCTGTGTGCTTTGGGCCATGGTTCCATAGGCTGTGACTTCACCTATTAGCACAATGGAAGTTCTTTTGCAACTCTGAAAAGACTTTTTTTCAGGATAAGAAAATTGTTTCCTGTCCAGCTGTACTGGGGACTTGGAGATATCCACCTGGTATCATCTAAGTTTCTCTGACCGTCACTAGTAAAATCTACTGTTGTAAAGCAGCACGTGGCCTTATGTCACAGTTCAAGTGAATAAAGACTAGAAATTTGCTTTTGTACTGTCAGTTCTTGACAAATGTGACTGTAAAGAAAATAGACAACTTCATTGTCACGCAGGGGTGTGTAATTATAGATCATTACAAATCCACTCCACTACTCTGCTGTTGCAGAAGTCCAGGCGAAATGCATGTTGCTTTTACTCATCTTTGTTAAAGGTTCTGCAAGATGCAGAGGGAAAAACAGAGTGGGAAAAAAAAATCCTATTTTTTTCACTGGATAATGAAACTGTCAAAACTGTTGAAAAACGGCTTAGCAGGGCAAATAAGAAAAACTAACTTGGTTTGAGGCTTTAATAGTATTGAGGAATGAATTTTACCTCCTAAGTATCAGGTTCGTGGCCTTATTCTCACTTGGAGAGATGTGAAATCAGTAGATGAGTAACAAGATAGAGACAAAACATGATGAAAGCCAATAACAATGAAGAATATATGCTAAGAGACTGACCTGCGTTCAGTGTAACTCACTTGAGAACAGAAGGCAGGCAACTGATCTGAATGATTTAGACTTGCAAAACATCACAGGAATTCCTGTATTAGCTGGCTTTGATGTGCTTACATGTTCAAACCACAAATAAAAAAAAGTAAAGCTTGTATAGACCTTTGAACAGCTTTGGAAAATCTAGGTCGAGGATATACATTAGCCAATATAGGAAAACTATGTGTATATTTCTAAGTCTGCCCAAATATATTAAAATAAACTGTTTGGAATTACATGTCATAGATCATAAAAACATCGAATAATACAGGGTGAAAGGACTTCTGGACCGCACCCCTTCAAGCAGGGTGACATAGGTATCTTGTACATGCTCTCTTTAAAATTGCTCTGGCAAGTGCTCTGGTATGTCTCCCAGCAAAAGAAAGCTTGAATTGCAACAACAAAGCAAAAGATTGCTTCATAATGAGACAACGTGCTCTCAAATTGTCAATCCTGAGCTTTAGTTTACAGATCAGCTCTGTGCATTATGTAACTGTCGCAGAGAGTAGTCCCTGGTTACTCAACCATTTTAGAGAACCACAATGAAGACATCCCTTCCTTCAGTAAAGGCAGGACTATTCGTGATGTCCAGAACAGGCACACATATCAGTACTCTATTGCCTTACGTAGACAGCAGTGGCACAAGTAGGCAGCACCCTTGCCTTAACGAACTTTATGATTTGTTCTAAGAGCTTAAACTGTAGTTTACTATGTCATAAACAAGGTCAAGTTAATCCCTGTCTAAGACTTAAGTCCAAATATAGTTTCTTTTTAAAAAATAAACCAAAAAAAGTTCTCTTATAACTTTTAAGCAATGTGACTGTCATTATAAATCTGGGCCACATTATTCTATGTTCTGAAATGGTAATTGCACCTGCATTTTCCAATGTAAAAGAGTAAGCAGTATCTAGCATATACTTAATATAAAAGAATATGCTCAGTTACTCTCTATTCATAATATAGTGAGTTCAGTAAAAAATATATATAGCAATAGTGTTGTAAAACAAGGTCTGTTGTCTAATCAAAAGTTGCATTTTCCCCTTCTAAAGATATAGCTGAATCGGCTTTGTTTCTTTGTGACTGTCACTGCCATTTATATTCTGTTGTATCATCACTTGAAAATGTGTTCTCTTGAGTCTTCCGGAACATTCTTTTTGTGTAAGAACCATTGATAAGATTTCAGGGAGGAATGGTGAAGAAGACTACAAATTTCTTCTCTGTTGTGATTAAGCATTAGTCTACGCTGTAAAAGACCCTATTATAAGTCTCCTCATTGCGAGAATCAGCATTTCTTACATGCAAATACAATTTTTTAAAGCAGGACATTGCATCTGGACATTCCACTTCCCAGGCCAATATGCTGATGGTACTACTCAGGGATTTTCCCAACTAAATGAACAATCACAGACTTTGAGACAAAAGGGGTATTCTCACTAAAAGAAAAAAAAATGCAAAGCTTTGGGTTTCCTTTTGATACCTTTTATTCTTTTTTTTTTTCTTTATCTTCTTTTTATTCTTTTTTTTTCCACCTTGATGTAAACTGAAAGATGAAAGAAAATAGATACCAAGACCCTGGAAATGCTATAAATGGAACAGCTGTTTTCAGGCCATTCTACCTTTTACAAAACAAAGTCCGATGGCTAAGAAATTATCAGCAGAAGTTAATATGAAATCTTTTGTATTTGAATTTACATTCTTCAAAAAACCTTCACAGTCTAAGTATTTTTAATATGTACAGTTTATATTAAAAGATACTTTTTTATGAATAGAAGGAAATAGAATTGAAAGAGAACTTAATTACCTACCTGTGTTTTCCAATACCACTTTTTTTGTCAAAAAATATTGTAAATGACATATTAGCATCATTTTGCAACTGATAGTCTATATAAATTGCTCACTGTCAAATGAACATAGCCAGCCCAATATCTCACCAATAATTGGGATCTTTAAAACAATCATGTAAATGCATACGTTGTTTTTGGAATTGCTAAGTGCTTGCACTGAAGAAACAACTAGACATAAGTCTTTCTTACACTATATTTGAATAAATGTCATATCACATGAACTTTCTACCAGATATCATTTTCATAATCCTTCCAGTTATCAAGAAAAAGACAAATGACAAAGTTTCAAAATCTCAAGCCCTCCTTTCCCATCTCCTATCCCTTAAAACTTTTTCCATTGATTAGTTACTCTGCAGGATACTCTGTATACCTTATTTCACTGCAGAAGTACATTTATATCATTCTCATTTTATATAACTATCAGAATAAAAATGGTGTCAAACATTAGTTTTTCAAGTATTTTCAAATCACAAACTTCTAATGATAGATGAAGCTAAAAGGTTTTTCACAAGTATTGCAAAATATTAAGTTTAAAGAACACGTATGTTTTCCTATATTAAAACAATGTACTCTAGTTTTGTCTTTGTTTCTGCTTTACCAAATTCTTGTGTGTGTTAAAAAAACTAATAAAGCTTTTGATTTCCTTCAGTTCTTAGTTTTGTGTAAAAATGATATTAAAAAATTCCATCTCTTAAAGCCAAAAAGTAGATCAACATTCAGAAAACCTAGCCACTTTCTTATTTTTATACTTCTAGAAATATTTTTGCTCAAAACTTTCATAGAGAGGACTACTAACACTGTCAAAGCAAATGAACATATTAATGCTATCTCCTTATCTCCTTCTCCTGCTCACTTTCAGAAATATCCTCAGCCCTTGCACTGGGATGCTGTTTTCCATTACAGTCAATGCCTGCTTCTTCCAGAAGATCCTGACTCAATGTAGTAATTTAGAAGTGTAATTATATACTCTGAGTTATCCCATTAACTTTACTGTTGTACTGATACTTCATACATGTGCTTTAGCCAGTAGGGAAAACTAGGACCTAAACATGTCAGCTGCTGTCACATAAAATGCTAGTGACAATACAAATTATATGAGAACAATGATAGCAACAATGTAAAATTACATCTCATCAGCTGATGCCTTGGTTGCTGATATTACTCCAAGGATCCTGTGCGTGATCCAAGGCAAACTGTCCAAGGCAGAAGGAAAACTTAGGCTTCTGCCATCTTCTACTAGGGACCTAACTCTAAAAGGAAACTGAAATCTCCTTTCTCAAATCAGTTCAAAACCACAAGAGCAGCACAAAGGGAAATCTGTATTGTCACTATTTCCTCTAGTCTCCTGGCTCAGTAAAAGAAAATCTTAATATTATAGTTTATTTACCCAGCAACTTTCAGAGGAACTAAATTAGTTTAAAATATAGCTCAAAAAAATTATTTTTAACATGCTTTTATATATTTTTGTTATTTTTAGAAGTATTACTCAAAAGTTCTAACTCTAGTATATCAAAGAAATTATCTTAATTGAAAAGAAATAATAGTAAAAACATAAAACTGAACTCTTATGTTAGTAATTTGGCTTTGCAGCTTGTTAATAAGAGTATAACTAATCATCAAATTTAAATGTACAGATTCTGCATCAATGTCAGCCACAATTTGCTACAGCTGTTGTCTTACATTTGGGCAAGCTGACAAGTAGTTCCCAACTACAGTCAGAAGGACTTACATTGGAGGAACTTGTAAATTTTGATCACTGAGTTCAGTGCATTTCTGAAATAAAATTTACAATGACTCCGCACTGCACTAGGTCACCGTTCTTGCTGGTTAAAAGACATGTTCAAACAAAGAAATGGCATCCTCTTATTCCTTCTCTATGTATGTGTTGGTGAAAATACAAATACAGTAAGTATTATCAATAGAGTAAATACAGAGCCAAGGTTTATCAAGATCTATCCAGATTCATATCTGCTGAATTGTGATATGGTTCTTGCTTTTATACAAGCGTTTGTGCCTGCTGGTGATGATACACAGATGTGAACACTGTCTTCTTCATGATTAACAAGACATCTACATATTACTGCTCTTTCTAGAGATTATTAAAATAACAAGCACTTAAAAATAGGTAATTAAACCAAAATTGTCTGTGACCTTCCTGTTTCCTCTCCATTAACTTACTGGGGCTCAGAGAGAGCGATTGTACTTTTTTTCTAACTACTCCTAAAATAAAAGTGTAAATGCCAGTCTTTGCTCTCTTCTCTTAAACTATTTCATTGTACCACATATGATCAAATGTGCAGGCTATATTACATATTCAGGTCAGAATTTAAAAATTATTCCATGACTATTATGCATGGTTTTTGTAAGGCCAAAAGAGAACATGGGTTTATTTTACTTGATTTTTAAACATAGTTTCTCTCTCAGTTCACTTCTACTTAAAAGAAAGAATATCACTTATTTTAAAAAAATCCTTACAGTTTAAAAAATATTAGTGCTTATCAATCTGTATGTGACTACAAGGGAGCAGCACTTGTTATTTTATATATGATGGAGGAACTTGTCTTTGATTTTAAGTGACTGGTTTTTGCTATTTCTTTTTCCCTTAAACTGTTACGTCCTCTACTATAAAATAGGAAAATGCATAAGTTATATATTCAAATAAAATTTCAGTGTCTAAAGTGGGACTTAGCATTTAAATGACCAAGTCCAGAAGAAAGAGGGTACACTGGGGAAACATCATTCAATATTATTTCAAATAGCACCTCTGTCAAAACAGACTCACAAATTAGTGGCCTGTAGCATGATTTCCAAGGACCATTTTTAACTTCTGTTTCTCCATCTAGCTGTTTTTTTGCTCTAGAAGGGCCAAACTCTCTGCCTTTGTCTGTAAAGTTACATTAGACAGTGACAAGTAATGTTACAAATGTCTACACTTTTCTTTTTTTAGAACAGACCCCGTCAGTCTCCTAGACAATTCCCAGACACAGTTTGGGACCTAGCACAGGCAAAGGACCATTTATTTTCCTGCAAACTGTTTTGGCATCAAGAGTGTGCAAGTGCTGGGCAGTGAAGTCCGTGATTGCATTCTTCTTTCTATGAAAAATTATGGGTTTAATGATTCTTTAATATAAAATGGATAAATAGACCTCTTTGTTCAGATGCCTCATGTTGAGCTTAGTTGACTACCTAACTTGCAAGTACCATTAAACCTTCTGTAGGAAGTTCACAAAGGACCTTTATGAACCAGGTCCTAAATACCTCTGATCTGTTGAACCTTCCTAACACAAATACTTCTTGAGAGATTTGTAAAACAGAATGTGGACACAAGAAGGTGAGGAAGATGGAAGATATTTGATGATCGTAAGTATTACTGTGAGAAAACAGAAGTAAATATTGAAATAACTCTTCTCTCAAGGCACTTTAAAAAATTAATATCTATTTTTGCCAGTGAAATAAGAAGTCTACATACTGCCATCAGGCACTGAATCACGTATTCTTCTTTCACAGAGAAAATTCAACTCAGTAAGCAATGCTTAATTCAAACACAGACTCATAAGAAGACACCAGAGAAGAAATAATCCAAATTGGGAAAGGAGTTTGAAATTGCTAATGTTAGGATTTTGGAGGCTGAAAAATGTACAGGTTATACATGAGATAAAGTCATACACTTCAGAAGCAAAACATCTACCATCAGAAGATTTAGACAAGTAAGAAAGCAGAAACAATTGTAATAACATCTAAATAATCACCCTCAAAAGACACGCATTTGTTTCAGTAAACAATTATTTGGGCCTTTTTTTTCATATGATGATTAAAAATACTTTCTAGGACAGCTTGTGTACCAGTTTTCACTGAAGCTACTTAGAAATATATTAGAAATAGAAAAAGGTGCTAGAAGATAATCTGAAGGGACAAAAGCTATACTGGCAGCAGAGTGAGGCAACTGACCTCATTAGAAACATATACAGAGGTGCAAACTTTTTAAATAATGGTTTAAAAAAAACCCATAAAACCCTGAAAGCAATAAAAACCTTTGTGCATGTATGAAACTAAGCACAGCAGAAGTCACTGTTAGAACAAAGCACAACTTAAATACTACAATCTGTGAACTTAAAATTAAGCACATACTTAAATTCCTCAGTGAAGTAGAGAAGAAAATGGTTGAAGAAAATTACCATGTTTACGCTGATTCATGGCCTAATCATCAGAGTTCTCAACTGGGAGTAAGGGAGTTTCAAGAATGGTTCAGTACTCTGTCCACTACATGTAATGTAAAGTATATAATCTCCCCCTGTACTGAATATTAGAATATAGATTTTTCACCTCCCTGTTGGTGTCTTGTGTCACTTCTGTCTTTGAGTCAACAGAATCATGCTTTTCTGCCTGTCCTAATAAATCCTTTTTTCTTTTTTTTTTTTTCCTACAAAGTAAATCACTTCCTAAAGAGCTGGGAAATGTAATTTTGCCTCTTTGCTGGGGAATCTTCCCTGGCAAGCATTGTATTCACAAAGCTAATGCATGAAGCTCTGAAGTATGTAGGCTGTAAAAGGAAATTAGATTTATGACATACTTTTGATCTCAACATTATATTGCTGTGTAGGTCCTCATTTGTGTGGTTTTTGATCTATGTAGGTAATATCATGGAGCACTGAAAGCCAGGCACAGGAAAATTTGTTGCAGTCTGTTGTATTACTGAAGGAATATTGAAATGGCCTTCTCTACACTTCTATGTTGACCACTATAATATTTAGGTAATGGGTCTTTTCTGGATGACTTGGAATGGTGGAAGTTGGTCCCTATCCAGCCAACAGAGAGAAAGTGCCTCTGAAGAGTTATTCCGAGAAACTGGGTGTATCTTCTCTCCTTTCAGATCCTATGGACAACTGTTGTAGGGTGATTCAGTAATCTTTGGGATGAGAAGCCATCTACTTGGCTGAAGGCTTCACAATATACCTTTCTACATCTTAGTTTTCAGACCATAAAGGACTTCAGCAGAAGCGCACAGTGAATGCAACTAGAGTAACCTTTTTTAGAATAGTGAAGGAGAAAGAGAGCCATGAGGATAGGGGGCCTTACTTCTAACGCCTCCTTGTCTGAGGGATTTTGATCTTTTCATAAACGCTGTACCATAAGGCAGTCTACGACAATCTTTTTTACTCCCATTTGACAACTTGAATAAACAGTTTGAGGCCACGGAAGTGCTAAACTGTGCTGCCTGACTGCATAAACTGTTGAGAACACACATCCAGAAAGAAAGGAAGGGAGATCTGTTTTCTGCTTATGCATTGTCCTTTTTAGAGCTGTTAGAAAAAGTAAAGAGCTGTCACATATGTGGACAGTAGCATTTCCCCAATCACAACATTATTTAAGAAAAAATGTTTTAAAATTGTGACATCCTTAGAGATTACAGTCATGGGAACTATGTATTTCAGACAGCACATCTGGTATCAAGTTGCTAGAAGTTACTGCAGAGTAATGAAAAGAACTTAACCAGGGGGTAGATAATGTTATCTACAGGCAGACAAGAGTCATTGGCCAAAATTCTTAAACCATGACTGATACATACAAAATCTCTGATGCTTTGAGATTCTCAGTTATGGAGTCAATAATTTATTTTCCTTACTCCCTCACACATATTTTACACTTGAAATGCATTTACTTCATGTTTAATTAATATGCAGCTGCTGTATTCAGTGTCAGGTAATCAGAAAACCATTAAGTGGTTCACATTGATTCAGGTTACAATTTATAAAAGAGAGTACCTTGTAGTGATCAATAGTCTGAACTCTTTTAAGAAATACAGCCAAAAGTAACATGTAAATTCTACAACATTTGCATGGCTTCAGTGTTGTTTCTCAGCTTTTTGGGAGCCCAGATCTTCAGAATCAGGAACCATGAGTGCTACTGACCTCTAAGTCTTGTGGCTCTAAATATTCCAGGATGGAATATTTACAAATATTCTTTAGAATTATTAGTATTGAGGTAGAAAATATAGGAGTTTATTGTTGTCTCAAAAAGCCTGTGAGAGTTCAATGATTCATTTATCTGGGTGGAGAAAAAGTAATGGTCATACTTGCAACACAATTAAAATTCAACAAAATTGAATTAACAGTGAATACTAATGAGATGAAAAAGAGAGGAGTTTTCTTCCACATCATATGTCCAAGCCTCCTATAGACACAGATATGATAGAAATAAAATTTTAAGACTCATGTGTACAATGTTTTCAACAGGAGGAAAGGGATGAAAAAAATGATAAGGAATCTTTAGTTGCCTTCACTTAAGTGGATAGTAAAATTTGCAGTTTCAATTGTAAACCTTTAAATTGTAGCAGAATCTAATCTTACAGCTTGTCTAGAAATAAAAATTGTATCTTTGTAATTATATTCCTAGAATTCAAGTCCTGTTTTCCCCTTAATATGGAAGCAGTTTTACCAATAAAGTAGTGACTTCTTTTTATTTTAATTAACACACTGCTTTCACCTAACCAGTTTTAACACTTTATACAACCCCCTGTGCAAAACAGAGATAGGATTCTGGTCAGCCATGCTACAGAACTATTATATTAATTGTGTCTTATCTGAGTACATGTACGTCCAGAACCTTTGAGCACAGGTCTACGGTTCAATTTTTAAAAGCCTGATGTGATACAGTTCAGTTCTCTCATTCTTATTATCAAATGTGCAGTGCAGGTTGCCATAAAAATGCAAGACCGGTTTTAAGAAATGGAGATCTGTTTATGAAGATCACATTTAAATCAATTCTGGGGTGCGAGAATATAATATATTTTATCAAAGTTTTTAAACCTCAAATACTCTGTAACTTAAGTCCAGTATAATTGCAGCAAGGAAAAACTGCTTAAAAACATAGTCTACAATCCAGAATTATCTCAGTGCAGGAAACCCCACTGATACTAAATGAATATTTTCCATTAGCAGAAAGAGAAAATGTGGCTACAAACAGAAACCTTTCTCTCTGCCTGGAAGATTTCGATGAAAAAAATCTGTTCTTTTCTGGAATCATTATCCATCGTCCCCAATTACCATATCTACCATGAGAATGACCAAAGTTTTAGAGAATTCCTTTCTTTAACATGTTCACCCATAAAAGGTATGAAAGAAACCCCAGGTTATGAAGGATCTATGTAGTTTAAACAATTTTTATCAACTCACTTCTGATTTCTTATTCTAGTTTGGGGTTGCAATATTCAAATACCAGTTTCGAGAGACATAATAGAAAAGTTACTCTGGGAAACTTCTGCAATGTTTAATAAAATCTATCCTTAAAATGCACATTTTAAGCCTTTTTAAGCCAAAAAATACACTGATATTTGATTTGAAAATACTAAAGACTGTCCATTTG
>JANXJC010000005.1:23917517-23928681 GCA_027564655.1 Leptodon cayanensis
GCTACTATTTTCTACTTTTGATAATAAAAACTCTCTTGGGCATACGGCATTTGACCTCGTTTGTGTCTTAATCTCGCCCTTGGGATCATATCGAAACCTTCCCCGACATTGGATCGGGACAGGAGGGTAGCCAGACAGCCTACTTTAGGCATGATCATGCAAATCAGAGTAGGAAACTCTGTTTAAGGTATGCAAATGGACGACTAGACCCTGGCCTAAGGTTTAGCTAACTGAACACAATCTAACATACTAGTGAATAAGAATGTTACAAATTGCATGTAATAAAGTGCTTGTAATAAAGAAGAAAGTGCAAAGCTGTCAAAAGTTACAGACAGTGCCATGGGGAATGGCTGGATTTCTCAGGTGATTAAAGCGAAGTCAGTCAGAAAGAGCTGAAGTCAAGCTATCCAGTTCAAAGCACAGTATTAGGGACCTTCTGAGGAGTAAAATCTGAAGTAACTGTATCAGTAAGGACATTATAAGGCCAAGATTACTTTGGTAGTCACATGAGAAACGACAAATTAGGGAATGGATGTTGCAAAACTGGGACCAAAGCGGGAAAAGTAATTACTGGTGGGTTATGTGTCTGGGAGGAGACAAGTATAAAGAAAAAGAGGGATCAAGATGGATGGGGAGAAAGACAACCATGAGCAGTGGTCACACATGTAGTGTCCTAGGAAGAGAGAAAACCCCTGGATCCTGAAATGAATCAAATTCACCTTCCCTTAAGACCTGTAACTCTCTCCAGGTCCTGCTGGCAGAAGGAAGGGCAGAGTGAACCTAGCACATCTCCATTAGATAGAGAAAGTGTATGTTATAAAAGGGACACTTCTATTAGGGAGCCAAACAAATAAATGCTCTGTTGTCAGGCATGCTGGTATACAGAAAAAAATAAAAACATTTCCTGTCTTTTACTTCAGCTATTTTATGAGATTATAAAAGATTTTTCTCTCTTTCATTCAAAACAAACAGATAGATAAATGCTAATTGAGAATATTGGAGGAATATCATTTACCATTTTTCTCTGTGAAAAAAAATTTGCAGCCTAAGATACATTTAGAATTTTGAAATAAACTTTTAAAGCCAGCAAGCTCTTTAATTCTTTTGAAGTCTTCTCAGTTAAGTTTTCCCAGTCAAATAGAAGATGACGCAAAATGATATTTAGCTGTTTCTTGAAGATAAAGCTTGTGCTACTATCATGCATTAGTCTTGAAATTCCCTCCAGTAATTTACTGAAATTGTAATGAACAAGAACATGAAGGCTAAGTGGTAAATCTTTTGCAGAGAGGAACTTTCATGTAATAGGGTAGGCTGTCACTTATTCTTGTTCATTTGGCATGAATATCTGAATGATCCTACATAGCAAACAAATGTTTACAGTGTTTGGTGAGAAGCTATTCAAAGCCACTTTGGAGTAATTCAGCTACCATGCACTAAAGTTGCCCTCAAAAAGCTAATCTGATTTTTAATGTGCATCTATTTCCAGCAGATCCCTACACTGACTCTCAAGTTGGGTATTTATCTGCTGACAATGAAGAAATGCTAATTTTCTGCTAATTAGTACATTTTTATATGATAGTGGGTTTTGATATGTATTAATCGCTAAGTTAGAGATTAAATAAGAGAACTCTGTCACATTAAGTTCACAGGAGGAGGGGAGTTCATAATACTAACAAATTGTGAGTGTGATGACATCTGTATCTCTCTGATGAGACCAATTTGTACACCATCTGGCACTGAAGACTTTAGCTACTTGCAGTTATAATAGAGAAATTTTGGCTACGACACTAAATGAGCAGGATAATAGCTATTTGGTGAGTTAAATGGTTAGTACAGATATCCTGACGGAATTAAGTACCATTGGATAAGAGGAGACAGGGTAGTATCATTTTGTGAGCTGCAGATATTGGTGGCCCAGCCAACTGAAAAGATAGAAATTGATAATTCCTCTATCATAACAGGAATATTTGATTTTTCTGTTTTACTTTTGTGTTAGCCTTTCCAGTGGAATCCATAATTTTTTGTCTAGTGATTAAAAATGTATGCAGCAAAACTTCATCCCCTAGACAGAAAAATGAGGAAGAGACTATGTTAAAGGTGCAGCATACTGTATCTGTAAGTAAGAGCTTGAAAGAAAATTACAGTCATTAGGGTGCGATGGTAAATAGTTATTATTTCTATTTAATTCAAATTAAATCTGATTCAGAATACATGTGAATGGTGGATATTGTTGCCAAGAATGCTATCACAGCTTTTGCCTATCTTTTCTGGAGGTCTTTTATTAGAATGAAAGGGATGCTTTCTAGCATCATCATTATGAATTATTTTTATTTTCAAAACATATTGAAAAAAATATCAATAATGTAAAGAAGGCTTTATAATTTTTGAAAAATATGTTTACTTCCCTGTACTATTATTTTAGCATCTGGTCCATAAATCAGTGACATGGCACCAACCTAAACCCAATTCAATTGCTATCTAGTTGAATATATTTCAAGGAAGTATGTTCTGCAGTACAGGGTAATCCAGGTAATTTTCTTCAGTTCAGTGACGACCCAGAAATATTATGATTTGAAATTATGTGACAGTTTATCTGAATTAAGCTGGTGATGTCAAACACATCGTTAAAAAAAGAGTATCACAAAGACCTTCAGAACTATCACTGTTTGCAATTGAGAGTTGTCTTAATGTGTACCACATACATATATCTGAGACTGATCCATACAGCAATTGCACTTCTAGATTGGTCCTTTCAAAGCAGAGTACAGATAATGTACTCTGTAGAGCTGCTTTTCACAACAAAATGTCATTCTATTTCTACTGAACATACTAACTCAAAAATAATATGAAACTTGTTAAGCTTTCTGATCTAGTTTCCTATGGAAATGCATCTTATTTTGTTCCATGATGTGTGCACATGTGAACATGAAGGTCTAACTGTCTTCCCAATACATTTTGATCCAGTTGGCTGTGTGAAAAAAAAAGTTAAGTTCCTACAGATTCTGTGAAAATAGGCAGCCAGGTAAAGATGCAGCTACAGTCCTTAGTGGAAACTACAGAATCCACACCACAAAGCATGTTTATGAACAGCCCACACGTAGGATAGAGCTCACACATTTTTAGAAAATCTAACTACAGGACACAAATCTTTAAGAAGGTAAAATTCATTAGTTTTATCAGTCTTGAAATGGTTTACTTTTTATCTGCTTACTCTCTTTTTTATTTGTCTTTGTTCATGATAAGTCTGAAGGCAGTAGAAGTAAGTGATTTAAAGTAACTTAAGCCACAAATTTCTTTATAACAGAACAAAATGTTTTTCTGTTAGAAGGTGGCACAGGGAAGATAACAGGCAACCAGCTGTTCTTGGTCTGTGATGTTTTTCTCTTGAACAATAATCAAAGTTTTTTCTTTATGGTGAAAACTACTTATTAAGATTCTGCCATTGACTGGCAGAGTTAAAACAATTCCCTTCTGTCTGACAGGTCCTGATCCACTGCCTGCTGAACTAAAAGAAAGGACTCATAATTAATTACTGTTGGACAAGAATCCTAAATCCTTATTCTCATCAGCTAAGCCTTCTATTTCTGCCTTGGCTCAAATCCCAGCTAGAAATGTCTGACTCTGTAGGTTCTTTTCACAGGTGCTGTGAATCATACAGGCTTATGAGTGAAGAAATCCTGTGGTGGTGTTCCTGTATAAGTTAGCACTGGGTATATTTGTACAACTAATACCCAGTAAAGCGGCTACTGACTACATGCAGGTAAAAAGCAACTGTCAAGTTGGTTAGATGTCACCGTAGCTTCAGAAGGTCCTGCTTTGCTCCCCCTGTGCTTGTCCATGTTCGGACTAATTCCACACTGCACATGACCTGCAGAGTAAGACCCATCTAGACAAGCATCTGAGATAGAGGAGTCCCATTTCCAGAGCTGATCAGTGCAACACTACTCATGAACAATGTTTTCAACAATTAAAACAACAAGAAGGAAACCACACATTATAGAAAATGAGCAATCAGAATGAGAAAGCATCAATTAACGTAATCTTTTCCAAATGCAATTCAGTGACACAATTGGCCAGATGACCAGCTGTGCAAAATTACCACCACGCGTGGAAAATACAGACTTCTCAGGTAACAAGAGAACTTTCAGAAGTCTCTGGGGAAATTTGCAAAGCTTTCTGCTAAGTGACCATCCTGATCCAAGAAAGAAAGACTGATAGTATTGCTGTCCTTCCTGAAAAGCTGTCTGAGCCCTGTAGGCTGCTGAAGAGGTGGCCAATGAGCCATTCATTTACTTAGTTTGCCTGGTCTCCCTGTCACCCACTACAAACAATAAATTACTTTCAGAACAAACTGAAGAGTAGTTCTTTAGGTGTGATATTGGACAGAATGTGTGAATATATACATAAGGAAAAAAGTGCTGATTAAAAAGTACTATTTTAAGTATTTGTTATTATCATTCTAAACCAGTATCATTCCTCCCATCATTTCTCACAGGGTACACAACACTTCCCAAAATTTATCTAGTTTTTAAAAAACTATTTAGTTACCCAAATACTTTTAAAATACTAAAATACTTTCTTCCGCATTACCATCCCATGAGATGTCAAAAGATAATGTATTTTCTTGACCAAATGTAAGAGAAATTATTGAAGAGAACTGACATGATAAAGGCTACAGAGCTACTACTTAGATGTTAGTAGGCTATAGTTTTCTCCCTGGAACAGTGAATGATGAGAGATAATTATATCTCAGAAAAAAACATACCATTTTCTGAAAAACACAAAACTTTTTACTCAGAAAAGGTGCTGTGATACTGAAAGCTATTGCTAGTACAGTGTAATAGATAACAGCATCAGTGCTCTGCAATTATTTACCAATTTTCATTGCCAATGTATGACTCAATTTAGTTCACAGTGTGTCCTCTCACCATGAGAAGGGAGGGGGATAAAGGGGAGTTATTCTTTCACAAAAATGGATAATCTAGATTTTCAAGGTATTTTGGCATTAACAGTGAAGACTGGAAATTCTTCTGAAGATATATTCTGTCCTGACAGCAAACTATTATTATACTCAGTTTGGATAATAGAATAATACCTTTAAATACTAAACTATAATTCACAAGTAACTTTCTGGTCACGTGTTCAAAACTGAAACTATGTCAGGCTATTAAAGGAATCTTATTTTGAAAAGCAGAATAAATTATAAAGGTAATAGTATTGTGCTAATATGTTTAGGTAATTCTGCAAGGCTACTTAGTCCCACACAACATAAACAAAAGTCAATACAGACTTTAAGTATATTAAAACTGTGCTAGCTGTTATAATACATGAGAAAATGCAACTGTGAACCAATACTTCATGTATGTACAGTGATATTGCTCAGGAACTGGTTTTGGACCCTATGCTTTCTGATATTTTTAGCAGTGACGTAGAAGAAAACACTAACTCATTGCCAACTAAGTTTGATGTGAAACAAGGATTAGGGGAGTGCTGAATGGATAAGTGAGTGATTCTAAGCAATCTAATATAATTTAACAAATAAGGCAAAAAAAGTGTTTTATTGCAATGAGGATAATGTCCTACCCTCATAAGGAAAGAAATAGCATAGCTGTGGTCACAAATTATGTGACTCCATGTGGCTGGATATAGTTGGGAAAGCATGTTCTACAGCCCAAATTAGGAAGGAAAACCTTCCCAACTGTGCTGCTTTTACAGAATAAAAATCCTAAGGTATTGGTATCCTTCCTTTGAAAGAAAGGCAAATGTCCAGGATGAAGCATCTGAGTTGCATTAGCATCAACAGTGACAGCATATTCGTAGGAAAGGTGGGAAGAATGGGCTAAAACATGAAGCTATGGCTTCATTGCCTTATGTCCTGCCACCAAATGAGTAGGGCATACAACAGCAAAGGATCATGGTGTATTCAGCATTCCTGACACTCATGTGGCATTGAGTCTTCAGAAGGTCTTGACACGCACTGTATGCAAGGCACAGTACTCCTCACTAGCTCTGGGGAAAATCCTCCTGCGACCTTTCCTTTCATCTAGAAAAAAGGCCAGTTTTGTGAAAATCTACATATTCTGCAAGGATATGTCAATTTCAATAAATTTGTATGGCAGTAAAACACTTGAGGGGAAGAAAGAACTTCAGTAAGGTCAAAACAGAGGCTTTTGTGTTTTTCTATTTCAGATTTAACCAGAATGGAATTATTCTGATTTAGATATCCATGTTACAATTTATATAACATTTTAAGCTCCTTTTCAGAAAATAATCCTGTTGTTTTTAAAAGCCTGAGGTGATTTTAATGGGCGTTTTTTTTCAGGAACCATATGGAGCAAAAACCACAACAAAACATTGAGAAGGTGAAATTACTCCTAGGATGAAAATTGGGCTTTGAGCATTTTTATCATCTCCTTCCCTAGTCCATCTGAGGGTTGTCACTCAAATGACTTTTAGGGAATATTTCATTATTCAGTTCTAGTCAGTTCCTCTGCTGACTACACACATCATGCAGGGCTGACACTCTCTTGTAACTTTCTTACTCAACTGACTTTAAAAGTTTATTGCTGTCTCACCAATAATGTTATCTATAGAAATACATTTTATTTTTAATTAGCTGATTTATTTAGGGCCCATCTCAGCAGTGGGCAAGCCCTTCTTCCCTGTATTTTTTTTTTCCCCTCACAGCTTATATTTAAAAAATAGATCCAAAGCCCAATTTCCATTGAAGAGAATGACAGAAGAGTAACAATTCTATCTTCCTGAAAGTAGCCTAAATCTTTGCTTGGCAAACAGCATCCAGTTCCACCACTGTTCCAGACCAGATACATATTTTTCACTGCTGTTGGCTGAGATCTGGAGCAGACAGGGCTGTTTTTCCTGGGATATTTTTTGCTTCGGGCAAGTTGCTGTATAAAGTTATTGCCCTCTTCTCAAGTCTGAGAATATGCCTTCCACAGTTCTTTTCATGTTTGATTTGGGTGATTCAATTCCTTTGCTCTTTCGGTTCTTGACCTTACCTTTGAAAGTGCCTACGAAGATGCCAGCTTGGCAGAGTTTTGGGCTTATGTTTAATAGAAACTGGAATAAGGTCAACAATTTCTTTTATGTAGTCCATCAGTCATTCTTATAGTAGCAATGGGCTCAGTCAGAATTCTGACAAACCAGGTAACTTTAGTTGAAGAGAGATTTGTTCCAGAATTATCATTCAGTTTTTGTTTGCTGATACTTCACACATTTAACATCAAGCAAATTCAAAAATTGTGAAACTCTTTCCAAGGTACACGTATCTTGGTTCTTCCTCAAATACTATATGAATCTCCTACACGCATCTTCTTCCCAAAACATCTGTGAAAAACAGCAGGTGTTTTAGTTTTGGGATTGTGTCAAAATGCATTTCAATGTACCTTTACATGTTAGAAAGTTGCTTGGCTTTGATTTAGGCCAAAGGAGTCTGTAAGTGATTATTTTCCCATCTAGTACTCTCTTGCCACCTATAAATAAATCAGAATAGTTTTTTATATTACTTTCAGAGAAGACATGGGTTGTGTGATATTCACCCTGTAGCAGACCCAACACTTGTTGCATTCCCTACCAGAGTCTGGCATACCAAGTATTGCCCATAGGTTGCCACTACCTTCAGCTGTCAGGTCCACCCAGTCTAAGGCAGCACACTCAGTTGGCCTTCAGATCCCCACTGCTCTCACCACAGACAACACTGGCAGACCTCTTGGAAAGGCAGTGGATGCAGGTGGTTGCTAAAAGAAGCATCATGTTCCTGGCTCATCCCTGCTTGGCCCCACACTAAAGGAGACTGAGAACCCACATGGGGTATTCTCAAATCTGTGTCTAGGGCAAATGGTCAGTAACTCTCTATTTGAGCATAGACCTGAATTTGAGCTCAATATAAGGTGTATATGCTGGATGACAAGAATATGGTCTTATTCCACACAGAGACAGAGGTCAGTCATCTGTATGGCCTGGTCCTCTTTCAGTTGTTGTGTATTCTCCTTTGCTGGAGAAAGATGACACTCTACAGTCCCTATAATGAATAGAGCTTCCATTAGTGTCTGCCAGGCTTTATGCACAGCTCTGCAGATTGTGAAACAGTAATTTAATCTTTAAAATCTCCAATCTACATCTCAGAGTTGGGACAGATCTTTCCTTAAGAAATTCAATACATAGCTGCTTCATTTAATTTCAAATGATGTAAAAATTCTTTTAAGAGATTGTCGTGGTTTAAGCCCAGCCAGTAACTAAGCACCATGCAGCCACTGACTCACTCCCCACTCCCAGTGGAATGGGGGAGACAATCGGGAAAATACAAGGTAAAACTCATAGGTTGAGATAAGAACAGTTTAATAGAACAGCAAGGAAGAAACTAATAATGATAATAGTAACAATAATAAAATGAAAATAATACTAATAAAAGGATTGGAATATACAAAACAAATGATGCATAATGCAATTGCTCACGGCTTGCCGACTGATGCCCAGTTAGTTCCCGAGCAGTGATCCCCCCCAGGTCAACTTCCCCCAGTTTATATACTGGGCATGACATGACGTCCCAGGGTATGGAATACCCCTTTGGCCAGTTTGGGTCAGCTGCCCTGGCTGTGTCCCCTCCCAAATTCTTGTGCCCCTCCAGCCTTCTTGCTGGCTGGGCATGAGAAGCTGAAAAATCCTTGACTTAGTCTAAACACTACTTAGCAACAACTGAAAACATCAGTGTGTTATCAACATTCTTCTCATACTAAATCCAAGACATAACACTATACCAGCTACTAGAAAGACAATTAACTCTATCCCAGCCAAAACCAAGACACCTGCCTAAACAAGTGCTAAGAGTGTTTCTCATTTCGTGATACTTGGCAACACAGTTTGATCTCAGAAAACTTTATATTTCAGTTTCAAAAAGAGGAAAGAAGACCAAGTGATATAAATAAACCCAGGTTACTTGCAAGTTCTTTGCATCATTTCAAAAAACCTTCTCAAACTCAAAAGCAATAAAACTTTTCTTAGGAGTAATGAGTATCGAAGCCTTAGGCTCAATTATTTGATCAGTGTACTCCAAACAATCTTCTAGTGATGATGCATCTTCAAGGCATGTGGAATTTTTTACAATTACACATAAAACTGTAAAAAAAACCTTTTAAAATTAATTTTCACCTTTTTTTTTTTAGTATTTTGGCCTGACATCCCAGTGGATTGATTTATTAATAAGCTTGCAGTTCATAAACAACCTAGAACCAGAGTTCAAAGGAAAACACCACCGACCGGAATGTTTTTGGTGCTCTTCAGAGAATGCAGAGTACCATGTAGATGAGCCACATGGGCCACATGCCTATAGAATCAATTTAATTCCTAGTAATTTGAGGGAGAAAGGAATTCTTTATGACAAAGCCATATCCTGATATTATGTGAACAAGGAACAAGGAAGGGCTGGATGTCCCCTGGAAGCGGGACTTTGACAACATCAGCATTTCTCTTTCAATTACGCACTGTGACAGCTATCCCAGTGTTAATGATGACTTTGACACTAGTCTAGGTAGATGTTCCTTTTAGCCTTTCTAAATTTGCTCTGAGCAGAGTTAGCAGCTATTATTGCAGGTTACTGATTGTGCATTAGCATTTCTTACACTTTTTTTCTGGTGGAGCTTCACCACCGGCCATCAGAGGGGGAAGGGGAGAACAAGCATGTTACTGTAGCTGCAAGCAAGATTTTTTAATTATCTGAGACCTTTGAGAGTCTGGTAATAAGACTGATTACAGGCCACAGACTGCAGATCTCTCACAGCTACTGTTTAGCATATTTTCTTTTGAAGTGTGCACCACTTTTTAAGTGCAACAATTTGTGACTGAATCTACATTGATGGTTAAGTTCAGAACTGGTGGCATTAGAGGGCAGGATATCCCTTGCTTCTTAGATGCTGCATCTGACCATGGTCATAACAGTTATTTCTTCCACTCTTGCAATGCAGTCTGTTTCTGAAAACTGCTCCTGGTGCTGTGTGACTTGCAAGGGATGCAGAGAGCCACAAGGACAGACAGCTCAGGGAATATGAGGCAGGACAGAAAATGTTACAGCACAAATTTGTGCAAATTTGGCCAGAAATTTCTCAGTTTCCTGGCTTAGCACCACTTCCAGCTAAACTCTTTTTTTTTTTTTTTCCCCTCCTTGAAGGTAAACTTTCCTTTTAATATAGCACATATCATACAGCAGATTTAGTTGTTTGTTAAAAAAGCAAAACCAAAAACCTGAAATTAACTCCATTTCAGGTACCCCTGTTAGGTGTCAGAATGTCTCCTGGTGTCCAGCTTGTACATTTATTGGAAAATAATGGCAGGCAAATGGTCTCCCTCTCCAGACCTTCTTTGCAAAGCTCTACCCACGTAGAAAGGTCATGAAAATTAAAAATTTTGAAAAAGTATTTTTTTACATTCAAATTAAAAAAAAAAAAATTTAAAAGTCAGCCTGTAAATATCACAACTAAATCCAAACTGGCTTCAGCTGATGTGCCTCATGGTTTTCCATGACTCAGTAATCTGGTTGACATATCTTGTTCTTAGTGCTAATTCCTTTGCCTCAACAGGCAAATGTTGTCCACTGAGCAAAAATACAGAATAAACAAGTGATATTTTAATAAAATTATCTGCTAAACATTAAAACAAAAATTTCTACTAGTCACTGTCTGCCACAGCTGTCAGAATTGACCACAGAAGCTAGTCTCTTGGTTTGTTTTCAGTCCTACTGCTACCCACATAGTGTTAACAATCCTGTAACATGATGATGCAAAATTCAAACTCTTTAGAGATTAGTCACAGATCATATCATGCTAACAGTCAGTCTGGCTCCAGTTTAATCTAAGTTTTTGTCTAATATTTTTCTTTTAAAGTCCCCAGTAGATATGAGGGCTCCATTGTGCTGTGCACAAAAGTAGGACCTTTTGTCCTACTTACACTTCTACAAGGAAGAGCACTGAAAAGTAGTAAAGGGGCATGTAGATGGAGTGACCTCATCTAAAGCTTTACTGCATATCAGAAAATGGATGTCAGGATGCAAATTTTTTCACTCACCACTTTCAGTCCAATCTGCAGATGAGGCCATATCTCTGGATTGAATAATACAGTCAATGTAGATAAAGGTCTCTGCAGAAAGAAAAAA
>JANXJC010000005.1:23928781-23947991 GCA_027564655.1 Leptodon cayanensis
TGTCCCCTCCCAAATTCTTGTGCCCCTCCAGCCTTCTTGCTGGCTGGGCAGGAGAAGCTGAAAAATCCTTGACTTAGACTAAACACTGCTTAGCAACAACTGAAAACATCAGTGTGTTACCAACATTCTTCTCATACTGAACCCAAACCATAATATTATACCATCTACTAGGAAGAAAATTAACTCTTATCCCAGCCAAAACCAGGACAGATATCTGTATCTCTTGAACCAAATTCTTGCTTCTCTACAGCATTAGATGCCAAGCATGATTAGATGCCAAGACACTCAGTGTAATGGAGACATGAACTAAAACCCACTAAAATCACTTGGTTCCTACTCTGGTTACAAAGCCAATATTCCTTCTTATGCATCATTAATTTAACTCTCTAACTGAAATCAGACAGAAGCCTTTGACTTTCAAGTTCCTCTCTTATGTGTTTAAATTAAAAAAAAATGCTTAGGGATATGGGCATAGATTACAAGCATCATGCAAAAAATTTCAGATAGCATTTGACTTAATGATATGGTCTCATTATTCAATTTCATTGCTTCTAATTTTACTAATGTTAAATACATTTGGTCAGATAGGTTCTATTCAAGAACGTATTTTAGAAAAAAATAGAAAAAGGTAGATTTGAAGTAGATTCTTCATTACAAATCTTGTCAATGCTACTATGATTGTTGCGAAAGTATAGTATTCCTTGTTTTAATAACTGAAAGCAAAATGAAATGCTGCATCAGCACATTATCAGAAAACAAAATTTATTATTACAGTCTAAACTTGAAGAGATTTCCAGTGAACTGATTATCGATGGTAGCTGTACTAAACTACTCAGTGCATTTAACAAGAGAAAAAATTAGCTTATTAATATGCCAGAAACAGCACAAATCAGCAGATCTATGTCAATTTTTGACAGCTGGGAATCTGACCCATTACATTATCTAACAGTCTCAGAAATTAAGGCCAGAGAAGACAATCAGATAATCTATTGTGACTTCTTATTTTCTGCTGGTGCTGCATTTTATCCAGTTACCTTTGCATCAAGCCTAATGATTTGTGTGCTAACTAAAGCATAGCTATCATTTGAGTAAAGCACACCATTCTGCATGTCAGTCAGTCTCAAACCTAAAATACTGAGAGATGGATACTCTACCAATTCATTCGACAGTTTGTTCCAGTGCTTAATTATCTTTTCAATTAAAAAAGTTAATTTAATTTTCAAATTCAAATGAGTCTGTTTTCAACATTCAGACACTGGTTCTTATTATGGTTTTATAAATTTAGTAACTGACATTTTCTATCTATGAAGATCCTTATACAAAAATTGTAAAAATATAATAATTTCGTCTTCTTTTTGATACATTATAAAATCAAGTTCTTTAAGTCTCAAGGATATCCAACTTCTTAATTCCTTTTCTGAAACTTTTTTGAATTTTCTTCAGTTTTATAAAGTTACTTTAAAATTGAGAATACTAGAACTCCATAGTTTTCCAGTATCACTATCAGAAAAATACTGCAGTTAAATAAAATCATCTTTATACACCTTCCCCTTTAAGCCTCCTCCTATCACTTAAAAGTCTGCATTCTTTCTTCTCTTCAGGATCACATTGGGAACTGAGTTTACATTCTTCGTCAGTCACTAGTTTCCAAGATAGTCATCTGTTATCCTTAATTTCTTGGTTCTAGATGTAGTCTAGATGTATCTGATAGCATTTCAGTGTTCTCTTTTTTATATGCTGCAGTCATTCACTCAATCAAAAACATTCTGAATAGCTCCCCTGCCATTATCACAACGTGTTTACATTAGTAGTGATTTAAAATTTACTTTCAGATTCTTGATAAAGAAGTTGAACGGCATAGGGTCTAGCCCAATCCTTGCAGAATATTACTAGAAGTATTATGAGTCCTCTCCTTTTTGCGAGAATTGCCTTCTCTTGATAAGAAAGAAGGTCTGAGCTGCTAAAGTTCAAGCCATATTACCACCAATTACCATAAGGTGGTAATTAATGAAGAAGCTGCAGATTGCTCCTTTTTTCTCTCATTCTTTTTTTATCTAACATTTATTATGCTTATAGAACTTAATGGCAAAGATTGCTTTGACTTCAAACATGTTATTTATTTTATTTAATTTCAGATACCTAAAATACAAAGGTATGCCTGTATTAACTAAATAAATTAAGACCAATGACCAGTTCCTGGCTATGATACCATTGACTAGTTTGTATCTGCACTGATTAGGATAAACTCCCTAAAGATGCACACCAGCAACTCTACATAGCCCCTGGTTCTAGCTCTCTGCCCTGTGTGCTCACTTCATGACCTAAGACATAATTATCACATTTGTTGTGCTTCTTTTCAATTTACAATGTTTGTTAATTTCTCGGAGAAGAATGAAGTTTTGTGGGACGTCTAAGTGTTTGCAACCTTCTCGAGTAGTGCTGTAAGATTGCATAAGACAGAGAGATAGAACTGTTTCTTTCTCATTCATAATGCCTTTTAGTAGCAATGCCTTGGTGGATTCCATCCTCCCCAACTGAACATGTGTATTGCCTTTTTCAAAGCTAGCTGGAGTGCTCCAACGTAAAGGTGGGGAATGAAAGTAAAGAAATAAATGGTGTGATTGATCAGGTGTCCTATGCTCAGTCTCTCTCCCTAATTGTCTGTTGTCTAGCAATGTAAACATCATCTCTTGCTAGGATTCAGTTCCAGGTCATGACACGTAGATTTAAGTGTCTTCCCTAAGTGTTCGAATTCACAGGATCATCAAGAGATATCAAAAGCCTGATTCAGTTACCTGAACATAGGTGTCCAGTACCATCTTGAGATACTCAAGGACATCCAAGAAGTGTGTGTAGGGCTAGCAGGTGCAGCACAGGACTTGCAGGATGTATTTAGTTAAAGGAGAGGCAGTTGAAGGCCTGCCAGGGTATTATACTGCGTGTGAATTGGCACTGGCTGACTATATATAGGTAGCTGAACCCCCCTACCTACCTCGTGCAGTTAAAGAGATGCATCTCATCCTAAAGCAGGCCTCTAGTGGGTAGGCAGTGAGCATTTTTCCAAGCTCCACTGACAAAAGGATTGATTCCTTTCTTTAAACATAGGTATTTAGTCCTATTTGAGATGTCCTTGGTATTCCACCTGGTCTCCAAATGCTCCTTGAAAGGATGTGACTCTCCCTGTGTCATAGTTGCCATCTCCTAATGTATGCTTCAGATAATCCAAAGCATCTCAAAATGATGCTAGGTGCCTTTGGCTCGGCATCAGCATACCAGCTTTAGTGTTTGCATCTAAGCTGCTCATCTAGACTCTGAGTCAAAAGAAACAATGTTAAAATTCATCTGAACTGTTTGAGATATCTATATTTAAGATGAGCTAAATTGTAGCTTTTAGGTGTTTATTTCTTTCTATTAATTTCAAAGAAAGTTTAGATCACTGGCTCATGTAGAGAACTGCAGACATCTGAAATTAGATGAGATGATCTGTTGAGTGGGAGTCTGTGCACTCTCTCCATTGGCAGTGACTAGGCAATTCTATCTTAAAGAAAGGTCTAAAATATTAGGGGTCAGTGATTCCGCAGAGGTGCCTCTCTTTCTGTGCGCATAAAAGAACTAGATACACAGCAAAGTTAGACTGCATGAATCCCATCCTTGTGGTTAAGGATCTGAGAGAGACCAAATTCATCATGGAGGGTTTTTTTGACTTGTTAAGGGACTGTCTTAGTGAAACGACACATTAGCAAAAGAAACTCAAATACTACCATGTATGGTTAGTGTAGCATCTCAAGACCTGTGCTTTTTTTTTTAACTATTAGTTTAATACAATAACAGTAGCACTCTATTTCTTCTTGCAAATTAAAAACAATTGAATAAATTTTCCAAAGGAATCTTGGAAGTCTTATAGTGTCACATTATAAACAGTCATCCTACTATACTTGTGTATTACAATGCAGAGCACAGAGACAGAGATAACTTTTTATAGCATGATACAGAGTTCTAATGATTAATCCATTATGTTGTCCATGCATGAGTTCTTTTTACATTACAGCTAAACCTATGTTCCAGTGGCTTCAGAGGAAGCCATTAAAAGGTTGTTTGTATGCATTACAACATTTATAGAGAATGACACTCTTTGTTATACAATATTGTAATGTCATAAGAAATAAATGAGTATAAACAGTTGTATTATAGCTCCTGGATTTGGGAAGAATTGGGGAAAAGCAATCCAGTTTTTATTTCTATAAAAATAAACATGGGAAGTAAATAAGGGGAGACTTGCAAACTCATATCTAGAAATTAGTAACTGAATGAGTATCTGTAATCGTATATTTGAAGGAGTAAATTCAATCTTGAGAACCGTAACAGAATTATGAAAATGGAGACCTAGGAAGCTTTGCCAAATGTATCCCATGGCTAACTGCAAATAATGACTGGCTCATGGGAAAGGCTATAATCCTTGTCTCATCCTCCGCTAGCTGATACAGTTTTCTGTTTGTTTTATAGAAGTTTTGTTTGCATAAATGCTTCCCCTTCCAGATGTGAAAATTTGAATTGCACTCTTAAACCATTCAACACTCTGGTAATGTAATCAGAAGCCCAGCTTTTATGTCTATGCCCTTACTTTCAGCAGAGCGAAGTGAGCATTCAATGCTACCATTCTTTATCTGATAACATTTTAAATTCACTTTGCAGAGGACAAATGACAGCCATTTCAGCCCCAGAACTCTTGCTAGAAAGAGATTTGCAGAAATAGACTCTAAAACATCAGAAGCAGGTTCATGAGAAAGGTGTAAATCTACTCATGATAATTGAACTGCAAATAATATCTCCCATTCTAAAGAATCCTAAATAAGTTAAGGTGGTTTAAATTTGATCAGGAAATTTTTCTTATGTATTTTAAGAATTTTATATTAGATTGAAAAGCAAATGTTTTTTTCCATGTTGTGAACAAATAATCGGAAAAATTCTGAGTCAAAGTGTGTTAAGAAACTGATGACAGATTTGTAAATTCAATGACACCTATCAAGATTGATTTTACTCCATAAAATATCTAATTTCAGATATTCATTCAGTTATTAATTTCTTAATCTGTTCCAGGACTACTGGTTATCAACTAAAAGTGTTATAGACTAACTGATGACAAAAACATGCTGTCTAAATGATTGCACTTCAAATGATGCCTTCACAACCAGCTAATAAATGCTTAATTTGCTGCCTAGTGGTATAAACTTCAGAAAACCCAGCGTGATATGGACAAAAGATTGCTCTTCAATAGCTGTGTAATGAAGTATTTACAAATTGTTTGTGAATCAAGATCAACTTTTGTATTCACCTAGGAGTGAACTAGCCAAACAGCACCACCTTAATTTTTCAGTATTCTTGTAACAGAACAATGAAACACTATCAGTCACTCTCACCTGTGGAGATTTGGCACAGTAGTTTGATCCATTTTAAATGAAGATGTGTATTTAACACAGCTTAATGTACCTAAACTTGGGGTTAAATTTTACTAAATTAATGACTCATTAACGCTTGTATTATATATGGCTGTTAATATCTCTCTCTGCCTAAGTTCTCTACTTCATTTAATATGCATCCACCATCCCCTATCTAATTAATGTCTATACTCAATGATTTTTAAGGCTTAAAGACCTGTGCAACTTTGGGTCATGTTGTCACGTACTGTAAAATTACATGCACAAATGACACAGCAATGACAGCAGTAACTTTATTGGCTGGGAGATCTGACAGAGCCACATTATCTCAAAAACATATGTATGCATACACTGGTTCACAGGGTCTTGCATTTACTGGGGATATGTTCAATGGCAACAGATTGTCAGCCAGCAGTAGGGGCATGCAGACAGATGAAGACCTGAATATTTTCTGAGCACTCAGGGTGTGTTCCTCTTTCACAGCTCAGGCCTTAGGTGACAAGCAGCAGAACATCTTATGGGTCACTGACCACTGCCAGAAATGTCTCCTATGCAAACCCGTAAGAAGCAGAAGAAAGAATTTTCTTCATCTTTACACTTGCAGAAGTGCAGCCAAACCTTAGCGCCCTACTTAGAGTAATAGTAGCTGAAAAATACAGAGTTGTTAGGTTTTGGTAATTTCAGCTGACTACTTGACTAAACAGCTGTAGTAGTTAAGGTAGTTCCTGAGAGCAATGGCTAGGAGTACAGATTTTGAATTGCCTTCAAGAAACACTAGGCCATTGGCTTGCTAAATTCTATGCATTCAAAAATATTCATTGCTTTCCTCCCAAATAGAAAGCCTTTGTGATTTCTAAATTTCACTACAGAAATAACTATATTAAAAGAGCATTTTTCACTGTGAGAATTAGAAGCTTTTGTAATGAGAATAAATTATCAGCCATGACTAATTTTTAATGTATTGGACCAGATTCCCAACTGGCAAAACTGACTAACTCCTGTGGCCTTTGGTCAGCTTCTGCCATCTGCAAATACAATCACTCATACAGCTCTGCAAAACAGAGGTATGCTTATCACTAAGAATAGACTTATTAATCTCTACACATTTCATAGATGCATTCTATATGTCTATTGGAGGGGATTGTTTTATATTTTTTAACAATATGTGAGTTTGCAATGTCATTTAAAACCTGGGTGGCAACTTTCACATCTCATTTTCTTAACTGATGGGTTTCAGCTCTACACTGGACATCCTCAGTGAAGGATTTCTTGACACATAAAGTCTTAGCTGTTCTTAAGGACATGAAGCCTTAGCTGTTCTTCTTTATGTACTCTCCTTTCTGCTATTGCAGAACCAATTCCACATGACCAGCAATTCCTATATCACTTTCTGGGAGAGCAATGAAAAATTACAAAGAAAAAATGTGTAATAACTTCAAACACTGGTTGCTTTGCAATTCTATTACTATAATTTGTGGAAAATGACAACAGAAATCATGGAAATTACAATAATTATTACAGAGTGGAAGATAGTTTTGTTTGGAAAGCAGCATTTGGTCTTTTAAACAATGTAGCAGAAATGAGCTTTACTGTTTCAAGGAAAGATTGTACTGTGAAAAGCTCCACACAAAAAAGGAGGAGGGAAGGAAAGAAATGGAACAGAACTGCTCATCTGCTAGAGAAATACATCACCGTCCTCCTTGGACAATTTGGAAACCGAACTGGGGCTGCTGCTAGTTATAAGAGTTCCCTATCAAATAATCTCTGAATTTATAAAGGCATCAACTTTCATGTCCAGTAGATGATGAAAAGAGACCATCCCTTCTGCATTTGGGCTTCTAGGAGCTATTACTTTTGTTTGCAAGCATGACAAAGAACAGCCCCATTTTTCCATCTGGAAAATTGCAACCCATAAGCTTTTTTTGCAAGAGAATGCAACAAAATTATCTTGGCTTGAAGATGGGAAAGCTGCATGCACTAGTGCTCAATGCTTTGTCTTTGGTAGGCATTAGCTATTGCCAAGAAACTAACATAATTTCCAAACTGACATTTAATTTTGAACTGTGTATAATGTATTAATAGTTAATTTATTGAAGCATGTAAAGCAGCTGAAGCAAAAGGGGTTTGGTTTTTGTTCTTTTTTGTTGTGCCAAATAGTTTCATTATAAATTATCATACTATACCCTGGTCCCTTTAGACTGAGAAAAGAAACTCTTCTAAAAGAGATGACTGTTGATGCATTAGGTTGTCTAATCAGGTTAGACAACACTATGTAAGGTAGATAAATCTTTCCTTTATTTTCCTTTTTTTGAGAAAGTGAAAATCTGTCCCACATCACTTGCAAATTGCAAAGAAGTAAACACTTCTGAACAGTATTTAGAATTCAGCAATATGTAAATACAGGCCATTTGTTAAAGTGCTTAAAGTTGTCTTGAAAGCTGTAAAAAATCCATATGTTAGTGCTTAAAAGTGGTCTGGTTTTCCAGGGAATTAGTAGTTTTGAACATCAGAGCACTTCTCTGGGCACAACAATATTGATTTAGGGTTAGCTACTTGTTTCTTAAAGTCATGGTGGTAAAAATCCTCTGATGATCAGTAGAAGGAAAAATAAAGTAACTCAGAAGACAAGTGATTCAAGAAATGGAAAGTTGATAACAGCTATGTTTAAGACCTATATGCATAAGTGATTATTTTACAGGATTTCCTCTTTGGGTGCATGAGTAAAGATGGGTGGTGCTGTTTAAATTGAAAAGCAATCACGTGATGTAGAATAATACTTTAAAAAGTCATTGAGGAATAGCATATCACATAAGCTTTTCAGAGCACTGAAGTTCGTAACATTTTGGTGCAAGTAGCTGCTGTCCCTCAGACTGCTTTCCTGAGCCTTACTGCAACTGGTTTTCCTGAACTGACGAAATGGTCAAAAAACTGAGTGATAGCTTTTTGTTTTTCTCTACATTTATTTTTGTTTCAACCAGAGACCCAACTGTGTTTTGCAATGAGTTAGAAGAATAGCATTTGACACATCAGTTAATTTTACGGAGGCTTTCAATTATCTCACTGTCTGCAGGCTGACCAGCAACTATTGCCTATGAGAAAAAGGTCTTCAGTCCAGTTAAAACTTACTCAGCTTCATTAAGCAGATGTAAAAAAGACTTTTGGTCAGGTCAGCATCTCCTGTAACAGCTACGAGCTCACTCATTTTGTACAGACATGGAGGACTCCAAGCACCTGCACGTCAGGGTGTCATGAGGGCCAGACATGCTGAGACATCTCCCCATGGGGGGGCAGAAGGCCAGACCTGGCACCCCATCCTGTCCCAAACCCCAGCCAGGGAGCAGGGCACCTGGGGGGCACCCGGGGGGCAGCCAGGGGCAGCACCGTCCTCCATTGCCAAGTGTGTCTGTGGTGAGGGGCTGATGGCCCCGGACTGGGCTGAAATGGGGTCCTGGGCCCCACGGGTGAGGGAAGGCCCTGGGGTGCTGGTCATGACCCATAAGGCCTGGTAGGGCCTCAGAACCCTGACACTGAGAACAATTCTTATTTAATTTCAGTCATAGCAAAATTGGACTCCCTTGCAGAGAAAGATGCTGCTTAAACAAATCAGTCCCATTTATTTAAATCGAAACCAGACATTTTCATTTAAGCATCACTTTTACTCCCTCTCAGAGAAATATCTACCCATCTCTTAAGGCGTTACAGACCCATTCCCCAAAGCGTGTGGCAACAGGTCTGTTCCAGTCACACCTCCATATAGCAAAAATGTAAAAAATACCCTCCATTCAGAAATGCCAGACAAGCTTGAGAACACAAGTGCCATCTTTTAAAGTATACATAGAGTGATGACTGAAGACTCACCAATAAAATTTAATTGAGGATTTGCAAATGGTACAGGAAAAAAGATGGAAAAATCTGGATTCCAAAGTAGTGAAAAATAAGTAGCATTCACCATCTGTGGTCCTTGACAACAAGCAGACTATCAACAGAACCATACAGTAAAAACATAACTGCTTTTACAAGCTTAAACCATCTGTAAAAAAAGGTTGATTTAAATGCTAAAATTAAATGGCTCAAAAAAAAAAAAAAAAAAAAGCACAAACCAAACTGCATTACCGTTCTGGTATATTAATGTAGTATTAAATAGCCAGCACAAATCCAACAAAGCAGAGCAATTCAGACTTAGCAAAAATCAACATCCAAGACAACCTGGTGGGCTTAAGTGACCATCTCTTGTAAACTAGCAAACAGTCACAAATCTTCAAAATGTTGCTCACTTCACTCAAACATTTGTTCTGGGAATTCTTAAACCCTACATGCTGAGTTTTGGAACTAAGCTTTGACATTTTTGTCTTCTTATCCTGTCCAAATATCATCAGCTTTTAACATTTTTAAGGCAACTATAAATGTGTACGTAACTAGGCACTTGCAAAGGGACAGCATTCATTAATGATAAGTGGTAAAACAAACAGAAATAGCTCCATGACACAAACATGCGCAGAACAAACCAAAGCTCAGGAGAGAGTCCTTTCTGGAGAGGCCACTGAAATCACTACTGCACATTTAAGCAACCTGAAGAGCTCCCAGTTCGTGGCAATTTTTTGCCTGGAAGAACAACAGGACAGAGCCTGTCTTGCTGCAGTTCATGGCTGCTCCTCTGGTGAAAGCCCTAATCCAAAGAAGTCCCAGGCTCGCTGCACAGCTTTTTATAACAGGTGGCTCCTTCTCTGCACTGGCTTTGTTATAAGGGAGCTGAGTTTTACTTCTGCATTCCTTTCGAACACATGGAATTTTACATCCAGGAAGGCTTTGTAATTTTGAGGACTGTTGTTTTGTAGGTGCTGCACGACAGTCTTTATAAAGCATATAAAAAAACCAGAAAATAATTGAAAGCCGGGAACTATTCATTAGTCACCTGTCTCATCTTTGTGTCTTTGGTATGAGACAAGTAAGTTAGGGAAGCCATATAAATTCCTCAATATACACCCGTTCCCATAAAATAAATATAAGAATACATGGGAAGGTATGGAAAAGCATGGAAAAGCATATAATGAGATGAGAGCAGCTTTTCTACGAAAGCATACAGTGATAATTTCCCAGTGTAGTCTCCCAGCTTTGACCAAATTTTGGCCCTTTTTTACCTCCTACATTAGAGCTGCATCTTTGCCATGGCGCTCCTACTTCCAACATTTTCTGCAGGCTGACAGTGCTTTTGCTTTTCTCAATTCCTTATAAAAAATTAATTAACACATTGTCCTGGTTTCAGCTGGGAGAGAGTCAATTGTCTTCCTAGTAGCTGGTAGGGTGCTATGTTTTGAGTTCAGTATAAGAGAATGCTGATAACACTGATGTTTTCAGTTGTTGCTAAGCAGTGTTTAGTCTAAGTCAAGGATTTTTCAGCTTCTCAAGCCAGCGAGAAAGCTGGAGGGGCACAAGAAGATGGCACAGGACACAGCCAGGGCAGCTGACACAAACTGGACAACGGGGTATTCCATACCATGGGACGTCACATCTAGTATAGAAACTGGGGGGAGCGGGGGAAATCGCCCCGCAGGGACTGAGTGTCAATCGGCGGGTGGTGAGCAATTGCACTGCGCATCATTTGTACATTCCAATTCTTTTATTATTACTGCTGTCATTTTATTAGGGTTATCATTATAATTATTAGTTTCTTCTTTTCTGTTCTATTAAACCATTCTTATCTCAACCCACAAGTTTTACTTTTTTTCCCAATTTTCTCCTCCATCCCACTGGGTAGGGGGGAGTGAGTGAGCGGCTGTGTGGTGCTTAGTTGCTGGCTGGGGTTAAACCACGACACACATAAAATAAGGAACTAAGAGGAAGAAATTTTCTGTTGGCATAAATCTAAAATCTTAATCAAGCAGAACTGGTATGTTGCAGAGCTAAGATTTTATGCTGAGACAGTATATTTAATGTAAATAATCCTTCTTCTCACCTCTGGCATTTAAGAGTCTTTCTTTACCTATGTTAGTGATTCTGACATTTCAGAATAATTACAAATCTTTTCTCTTCCCCCATATTGGTGACATAGTTCACTGTTTTCTTAAAAGTTTTTTGCAGTCCTCTGTTGGCTAATTGTCGTCTTATGAGTCCTTCACCCCTCCTTCTCTTTCCAATAGCTTCAGCTGCTCAGTTCCTCAAGGACAGGGCAGAGAGAATTACCTGGAACTACTATCAGAAAATGTTTACACTTTGCTGCCTAAAGAACTGATTTGCTACCACAGACCAAGAATTCTTAGCGTCTTTCCCCATACACTAAACAGAACATGTGAAACCTACTCTCATCCCCCAAGTCTCAAAGGAACTGAGATGCTGTCAACTCCTGCTGTGCAACATTTCCAAACTTGCTCTAAACTCTTTCAGAACTCTTCTAATAGAAATACTATAAATTTCAGCAGGAGAGAAACAGTACATTCGTGTATTTGTGTATTTAGAAAACAAAGAAACTACCAGAACTTTAAATAACATCTTAACTCAACTCTTATTCGTTTAGAAGATCTGTTTCAGAAAATTTATGTTTTGAGATAAGTTATTTCCATTCTAATTTGTTGATAACATCTACTTTTTTAATATTAGATTTTTCACCTGGTAGTGGATTTTTAGAGGTTAACATGTTCTCCTCTGGGCTGTTACAAGACCAATAAGGTTGCATATTAACAAGATTAAAAATTGGACATCTGTTCTTATTGGTAAATCGCTGAGTTGGATTTTTGTACCATATAAATGGTATCTGACCATGCAAAATCCAATAAAATTTGACGCTGGTTTTACAAATTGTCCCTTCACTTTATCTATGTGTAGGTGAATAGATACCCTCACGAGGTCATGTACACAGGCAATTACAGTCATATTTGATTAATCTACAGCAGTTTACAATGACATGAATGCAATTTTCAAAAGAGAGAGAGGAAAAAAGATCTACAGGCAATTTGCTAAGCACTATTCAGATAAGAAATTTTAAGTTATTAAATACTCAGATTAACCAGAGGTAATATCAAGGTTTGATTATTCTATCTCCCTCTGAATTGCCCTGTGATATGAGTAAGTCTCCTCAATGCATTACCCCTTTTTTTTCCCACATGTAAAATGGGAATAACAACACAAAAAAAAACCCCAAACGCTTCAGAAGAATCTTCTGAAGCTTAATCAAAATTTCTAAGGGATTCTTGCATTAAAAACAAACAAACAAATAAAAAAAGACAACAAACCTGGCCATCCTGCTTCAAATACAGATTGTTACTCCTCTTTCATTTTTTAGAACTTTTCTGCACATGAATTACATAACGGTATGTGTATATCTATATATATACAAAGTATTCTAGACATCAGTCTCTGAATATTACATCCTAAATCAAACTTCCTAATCTGATTCATCAGAAATATGTTTGCATTCTGAAGTTTGGCTATTTTGCAGGAGATTCCAGTTTTGAAAAAAACATTGGAAGAACTGTAAAAAACTTCTAGCCAGGAGAAAGTAGCTATATAAAAGAGACAACGATTCACGCTATCATTCTGGGAGAAAGCAAGAACAAGCTCCCTCTATAGTTAAATATGAAAGCATAAGATAAACAAACTTCCTGAGTTTATACTGTGTTAGAATGTAAAATGCACTCAGGGTGAATCCAGAACTCTGGTGTTTGTTCTTCAGTGTTTACAGTCTCTCTTTTAGCAACATTACTGCCTTGAAGTTAGGCTTGATGGATCAAATGTGTATGGAGAACACCACAATAATACCCTGTATGGTCCTTCCTCCCCTGTATACAATAACATTTCTAGCTTAAGCAGCAGGTAGTTTGGGAAACTGGTGAGAAGAGACACATCTGTGGAACAGACTGCCTGAACTCCTGTTGAGATCCAAGGCCATAGTGAACAAACACTGGTGCCAGCAGTGTTTTCAACTCTTATTAAGATCTATCAGTTAAGGATGAGTATTTAGTCACATCGAGAATCCAAAGTCTATAAAGAGAATTGAGAGTCTATCGAGAATTGAAAGTCTATAAAGAAAACGGGGAGTGTTATGCAATCTCCTTTTACTTGCAGTCCTTGTTTTATCTCATCTCTGAGGGAAGAATATGGAAGAAAAAATCCTAAATTAGAACTACTTCAGTTTCTCAAGTGCTCATCCCTAGTCTTTTATGAGGAATGATATAGCCTTTAAGGTACAAAGCTGCCTGTAATACCCGTTGAAGTAGAATTCTAGATGTCACTTTTCTAGTAGCCTGGTCTGTTTCCTCTAAATTGGCTGTTCATTTGCAAAGGAAAGTATTAATTCAAAAGCTGCATCCATGCATTCAGTATTTTATTTTGGTTGTATATTGTATTTAAAATGTCCACATCACTCTTTTTTCACTCCATCTGTTTCTGCCCCTCTTTCTCATATACATAAACTCAACTTGAGTAAATATCATTTTATTGTCTCCAGGCATTAAGTTTCACGTATTGCTTGGTACAAAAATAATATACAATCACTGTACAGTGGTAGTGTGTGTTCCCTGGAGGAGAGGAAATGATTGGTGATGAGATGAGAAATTTGAAAATGAACATGCATAATAGAGCAACATAGGCGTGGTCATCATCATTACTAACTTTAATTTTCTGAAGAGGACTACTTTTTCATAGTGACTGATAAAGATAAAAGGGGATGACATACAATGCTTTCCTTGACTCAGGGAATTTTTAAATCTGTGATCTGATTTTAGCTGCATCAGCAAATAGAGCATCCTCCACTGGTTTCACAAACAAGGCAGCCAGTGCATGAAAAGTCCTATCATAGAATCATAGAATCATAGAATCATTCAGGTTGGAAAAGACCTTCAAGATCATCACCAACAACAACTTGCTTGTTTCCTGAAGGAAAACTAATTTTAATATGTGATCATCACAGAACTATATCACATATGGTTGTCTAACCTGTTTTGGGAGACATACATGTAATAAATACCTTAAATACATAAAACTTCATAGACTTTCCACTTTCCATTACACATTCCAGAGTTTCCTCAGACTTGTATGCCAAATCCTCCCATGGCTTTCTCTCCCATAGGCTCTTACCAGGTTTCCAAAGATACCTGGGATGTCAAACACTGAGTGACTCTTAGCTCATCTACTGACCCATTATTCACCTGGAAATTCACCTCCTGCAGAGGCCACAGAGATTCAGGCTTGTCTAACTATAAAGTTTGACTCATCCCTGGATTTGTCGGACAGATATCTTTATTTGGATAGTTTGATAAGTGCCTTTTTCATAGTCAAGCAATAACAAGGTGGATCTAACTGTCCAGCAGTTAGAATTCAAAATGTTTAAATCATAGCTTCCTTTATAAACAATATACATACACATTCATTGCAATATGTTTGTTGATTGGCTATAAGGGATATATTTACTTATCAGACACGCAGCCTCACTCCAACCAATATTCAGGTCGTAAGATTATTGTGTGAAGCCTGGTTAAATTTAAAGCTATGCTGGTTTGAAAATAACCTTCTGTACTAAGTAGTATACAAGTCTTGCTTTACAAGGGTATCTTTTGAACTGAAGACCTTTGTTTCTCTTAACCCACCAATGTCTGCCTTATTCAGCATTAATCATCATTACCCAGCCCAGTACAGGGCCAGATTATGGTTTCCCTGTTAGTTGTTGTTCATAACTTTTAAAGCATCTGGAACTATGCCTTACATCTTAACTCTAATCTTCATGCACATTTTTCAGTTCAGACAAAACCATCCATTTGCACGTACAAAGCAAATAATTGATGCAAAATTCATGCTGGAAAAACTGAGTATGTACAAGAGTGAAAACAAGCTTAATAGTATCTGAAGTAAGATTTTTAAGAGCATTAATGCATTCAAACTCTTGATACCCTCACGAGTTCAGAGTAAGAATAATTTTTATTTGACAAGTAAGAAAAGTGAGACATGAAATAGATACAGTCCAGAAATACTAAGGACATTGATTTTGAATCCATATGTTTAACATGTCTCCAACTTGAGACTCCTTGCCTATACAGCCTTAGGACCTGTGGGAAGGGCAACACACTTTCAAATCAATTTGCCTTGTGAAAACACAGTGGCTTCACAGGCAGCCTTCATACCGCCTCCAGAAAGGCCTGTAGGCAGCCTACAGTGTACACTGGCAGTGTTACCAAGCCACCAAATGCCACAGGAAGCTGCTGGCTGATTTTTCACACAAGGCCCTCTTCAATCCAGTCATTGGTCTCTACCAATGCTACCACATTTACTGTCTGGTCAGTCAGACAAATTGATTTTGAGGGTAGACTTGCTATGTTTCTCAAAAAGTACAGGCATATCTGTTTAGGTTGACTTGAGAAGTGACACACCCACACAATATTTAAGGAAATCAGTGGAAACACTTCTGAAAAAAATAAGGATATAAGTTTTAATTTAGTTACTTAAGACTTAACAAAACTATTAGATTTTGAAAATTTAGGGCTTAAATATCTTCTCCAAAATCACCAAGCAACTAAATTCCAGGGCTGGGAATAGAATCCATATCCCATGTGCCTCTGATTGCATGTCTCACCAGTCATGGTAGTTCTTCAATTTTAGTGATTGTTATTAAAAAAGGTTGGTCAAAGATTTCAGCATTATTTTCAGCTGGGAAACCAAAGGGTTACTTTAGATTCTTTTATTTCTTAAACATATTCATCCAACTTTTTCACTGAATCGCTGATTTTAATAAATACCCAGAAGAGATCATTTGGTCCAATGACATTTATTCATGAATGGTTTTAGGTTACAATTTAGCTCAGACATATTTACAGAGTGCACTATATAGAACAAGGAGATGCTGCCACTGTTTGAGCTCATTTAAGCAAAACTTTACAATAAACTGTTCTTTAAAAATTGGTGAGTGTGAAGTCAAAATAACTGATAGTCCTAGCAGGGCTTGTCACGTGATGAAAAGGATTTTTCTTCAGATAGCTTTCATGGCTGGTGCATTTTTGAAATATTATTTTGCAGTGGTTTAATAACACATGAATAAACCTTCCAAAATTACAGTATGAACCAGATATAAAATACAAGATACTCTGTTACTTAATAGTCTTCATTAAGAGGTTTCCTCAAGTATTTGAGCCAAAGCCCAGGAACTAAAGTTTGGAATGAGTACTGCCCTGGTAAAGTGATTCTTGAATCTCGCTGATTCAAGAAAACATAACCCCAGTCTACATGAAGTGTCTGGAATTATCACTGGCAAACTTGTCACTGAATAACAGCCTGGCCGGGAAGTTTATGCACACTCAGTTGCTTAAAATTTCAGATAGCTATCGGTTGCTCAACAAATGCCAAGATCACACAACCTATTCCTCCTGACAATTCACTGCCCAAATACACAAGAGCTTTGCAGCCAGAATTAGTTCAGGAATTTGGTTTTGTTTTGTGTCTCCTGTCACAAATGATAAACACTAAACATCTTTGTTACAGTGAGTTTTGATGGCAACTAGAGGAAACATATCCACAGAGAGAAGGAAACTGGTAAGTGGAGGAATATGCCCCCAAAAATGGATTTTTCGACATGACATCATTGATTTTTCAGCTTAAGAAAGCAGTGAGCAATAGTGGAGGCATTTTTCAATACTTGGTATAGTAGCAGACTGTTAAACAACAAAAAAAAGACACTTCAATATATATATATATATATTGAACAAATTACTTGCAGGTCTAATAGGTTAGCATTTTCTACATATACCAAACTAAAACAGTTAAAAAGTGCTTTGTAGTTCATCAGAGTGGAATTTCAAAGTCTGTGTTAGAAAACATTTCCTCCAGCAACAACATTCAGGCTGATAAAGAACTTCTCACTTCAGACAACTGCTGGGATAGACTGAATTAAAGTCTCTATATTCTTCTGTCCTTCCATAAGTTTGTCTCCATCATCATGCAGTTTGAGTAATTTCTTCTAAGGTCGTATATTGCTGTTTTATGAGTGATGTATTGAATCACATGTGACCAGAGATGGAAGTTCAATAAACTAATCATCATGCAATCCCAGCAATATTCAGACTTGGTTCACACAAAAGAAATGCACAAGAGTTGCACAAAAAAGCAGGAAGTGCTTTTGAAACACGGAATAATAGAAGGGTCAGAAAAACAGATAATCTTGTAAAAACCTTGGCAACTCTGAACCAGGTTGGCATAAATTAATCAATCACATCTTGCTGTTACCAGGACTCAGAGACACTTACTTTGCCCTTACCCACATTGCTATTATAAGATTTATTCTTAGGTTAAGCTACATCAGAACTGTGTAGAGCTCATATCTTCTCATTATCAAATCAATAAAGATAGGATGAAATGTCCATTTTTCAGGAGGAAAAAAAGAAAAGGTGATTTCATTATCAAAACTCACTGCTGGCCTAAGCAATAAGTCTAGTAAAGTTTTTAGAAAAAAACCTTTCTTTGAGGACCTCTTTTTTATCAATGGACAGTGTTACTTGATAAAATTGTGCATCTACATTAATAGCTAAAATTTTGCTTGCCTGTCCTTTGTCTCCCTCTGTAGGGTTCTACTTGGTGTCAATACAGCATATCTAAACCGCTACAAATGTTGAAATGAGCAGGAGAAACAATTCTTGTTCTTCCAGGCTCAGTTTTCCCAGAGACACTCTCATAGAAATATACAATTAATTATCATGGTGTTACTACAGCATTGGATTTCTCCTCTAACCTTCTCTTTTCCTCTAATGCACTGTATTTAATAAACTTTTATGAAAAGCTGACAGCCACGGAAGAATAGGAAATAATAAGAAAGGTGCTGTACAAAGCTGCTTATACAGCTCAGATAGCTCTTATTAGTCCTGGCTTACCTGACAATTTATAACTCTACAAAAGAAATACCTACTGTAATGATAAAAGTGCTTTAAATTGACCGTATAAGACAATTTGCTTATTGCATTTTTTGAGAGTAAACCCAGACCCTTAGAAGAATATTATTTTGATTTAGTCTTTGTGGTGGGTTGACCCTGGCTGGATGCCAGGTGCCCACCAAAGCTGCTCTATCACTCCCGCCCTCAGCTGGACAGGGGAGAGAAAACAGAACAAAAAACTCCAGAGTTGAGGTAAGGGCAGGGAGAGATCACTCACAAATTACCGTTACGGGCAAAACAGACTTGACTTGTGGAAATTAGTTTCATTTATTACCAATCAAATCAGAGTAGGATAATGAGAAATAAAAACTAAATCTTAAAACACCTTCCCCCCACCCCTCCTTTCTTCCTGGGCTTAATGTCACTCCTGATTTTTTCTATGTCCTCACCCCTAGCGATGCAGGGGGACGGGGAATGGGGGTTACGGTCAGTTCATCACACGTTGTCTCTGCTGCTCCTTCCTCCTCAGGGGGAGGACTCATCACACTCTTCCCCTGCTCCAGCGTGGGGTCCCTCCCATGCGACACAGTTCTCCACGAACTTCTCCAACGTGGGTCCTTCCCACGGGCTGCAGTTCTTCACAAACTGCTCCAGCATCAGTGCCTTCCATGGGCTGCAGTCCTTCAGGCACAGACTGCTCCAGTGTGGGTCCCCCGCACGGTCACAAGTCCTGCCAGAAAACCTGCTCCAGTGTGGGCTCCTCTCTCCACAGATCCACAGGTTCTGCCAGGAGTCTGCTCCAGCATGGGCTTCCTATGGCGTCACAGGCCCCTTTGGGCATCCCCCTGCTCTGGCGTGGGGTCCTGCCCGGGCTGCAGGTGGATATCTGCTCCACCGTGGACCTCCCTGGGCTGCAGGGGGACAGCCTGCCTC
>JANXJC010000005.1:23991746-24072127 GCA_027564655.1 Leptodon cayanensis
GGGGGGGAACGAACAAACACAAAAACTAAACACAAACCCCCTACATGTTCTTATTTCTCTATTTGAAAATTACTCGTTTATTTTGATTGAAGTACAAGGAGCGTAATTTCCTCCATCAGAGCAAGCTCATTAAACTGCAGCTGAAAGGCAATACATAAAGAAAGTCCTGAACAAATCAAAATGTCCTTTTACAGTATAAGCACAGACAAGCCCCATGCTCATGCAAACCAAACCACGAGCTTGACCAAGCATCTTGGCCTTTCATCACTAACTTCAGCTAATCTTTTATGTGTCTTGTCTCTGTTCTTCCCTGTGCTACTGTGATTCCACTATTGTATGAAGAAATCTTGCTGAGAACTACAGACTCACTGTTTTATAATGCCTACTACAGAAACACTGATACTTCGTATAAATACCTTCAGGGCTGTCAGCTAGTGAAGGAGCATTACAACAGTAATGGTTTTAATCCTGAGGTTCCCATCAAAATATTCCTAAAATTACAAAATACAAATAAGAGAAAGATAATTTGTTCAAGAGAGATGGATGACAGTAGGAAGAAGTACAGAAGAAATGGAAATTTTGTATAAGGATGGAAAGTCATACAATTGCCTTGACGTGTCACCTTTGATTCCACCTAAGCAAGGTCTACACTACTGTCCCTTACTTTTTTCTTTTACCATTTTTCATTTATTTCCATCTGTATGGGAACTTTTGGCTTGGAACACTAGTGGTTTGAAGTGCAGACTAACAAGCCATCTCTTCAGCACTTCCCTTGTAGAATAGTTGGGTGTTCAGCACCTGTAGCTGCATACACTAAGTAGCCTGGCATTCAATTTCTTAATGCATTGAGTCACTATCTAGTGTAGTCACTCAGAAAGAGTGAATGTTGGGTTTTCTTCTGTGGATTCGGCAGCAAAATTAAAGGCTTTTAGGGTGGTTGTTAAAAAACATTGGCAATGCCTTCTTGGAACTCCGCTCTGAAGAACTGGAAGCTCCAAATCGGATCCTTATTTCGGCAACAGCAAGGATAGAGTGTTTTGATGGATGTGCTATATTGTAAAGCCCCGTTACACAACTAGACTAATATGAAAGGAAGAAAAGAATAATCTGATCATATCGTGTTTTCTTCTGGGTTTGCTTCTGGTAAAAATACTAACTGTTTTAAATAAAAGTATTAACAGGGCTCAAAATTAATAACCATTTATCACAGAGCTAATAATGAGCTAGACGCACTCATGTTATTTCTTTTTAAACATAAAAATTACTTGTAAAAAAAAAAAGACAAAATTGTGAATAGTTTTCCTTTAAAATAAAGAAGTGTCTCATACAAATCAGAAAGGAAAACCAGAAGAGGGGTTCAATGCATAATAAGCAACTAACTAGAACCACTCATTTAGGCTTTCTACGCTGAAAATGAGAAAGGTGTAGTCTAACACTACAGAATGCTATATGACAAGTATTGTCACCACAAACATAAACCAGTACAAATTAATTATCACTTAGTCTTGTTTTCCCATCTCACTTTCAATACAGGCAACCAAGACAAGTCAGGGTGATGATTTTCAAGGGTATGTAACAAGACTGACACACTGACAGATACTGGGAACCATTGCTATATATTGTATGAAAAAAATCATAAAAGGCATTAACTCCTGTTTCCCACTGAGTTTCAAACCCAGCTAGGGGCTGGTGATGGACACAAAGCCAAGACATGGTCATTTATTCTCTCAAAATTTCTATATGCATATTTACTTCACTTTTGCCATGAAAAAGATAATTATGAAACCATCACAACATTGTTAAAAGTTGCAAATCCTATTTATTTAATAGTGTTTAATATTTGTGTGACCCTTTAAACTATCAAAATGTTGTACAAATGTTGATAAACTGTACTTTGATGAAGCAGATAGATGTTGTTACCTCAGTCTAAAGATGTGGGAAAACAAATCGCAAAATAGACTGACCTAACTGAGCCTGCACAGTCTATCAGGGAAGACTCAGGAATCAAATCAGAAAATTTCAGTATTTCATCTGGCATCACACCACTTCTCTTTTATTCTGAAACCCCTTTTACTCTTCTTTCTGACTCCTACTGTTCTTATCAGCTGTCCGCATTATTCTGCCTTTGTTTCTGCTGTCCTCCTACTCTCAATCTGCTGGTATTGCTTTCAAGTAGGCACATGAACCTGTAGACTCATACCTTATATGCTACATAGTTATTAAGAAATTTCAAGATCTATAAACTATTTTTCTTCATCTGTTCAGTGGACTATTCTGTATTCTAAAAGTACTGGACCTCTTGACACCTCTGAGGATCAATGCACGTACTAACACAGCGACAGCAAAGAAAAGTCTGCCCATGGTGAGGTGAAAAACAGTTTTCTGAGTGTCATGAACATTTGAGATGTACAAAGTATTCTTAGCCCGAATAGGACTCAAAAGCAAAAACTTCTTTCTTTTAAATCCTTTTCCTCAACCTTTCTCTTCACCCAAACCAACAAACCAAAACTAAATAAAACCATTAAAATTTGTTCCAGTTCAAACACTGTATCTAGTCAACTGTTTAACAATTATTTTGAATGTACCTATATTATATTGCTTACAACAAAATATAAGTGAATTTTTGAAAGGTCTCTTCAGACCAAGATACAGGAACAGTATATTTTGAAAAAGTAAAATGGGACATTCTGATCATATGAAAATTGGAAAGAAATCCAAAAGAATTGTTTTCACATCAACTATTGCTCACAAACAACAATTACATTTTCCAAAGACAAGGCAGGTGCAGACCACTTTGAATGACAAATTTCAGATCCACTCTACCAGAGTATTCCAGAATGAGACTGCAGGTAAAATTTGAGATAATCCTTCCCAGACCCATCTTCTTTTTGACAGACCATCAGCCCTCTACATGATACTTCACAGGCTGCCTTTGCCTTCAGTTTGACACAGCCAGAGACCAGGTAGCTGTATTAGTATGAGGCTCAGCCTGATCCAAAACATTCTTCTTCTAAGCAGGATTTAATTGGCTTTGGCTCAACACCACACTATTCATAGCCAAATTCCTTCCAGTTTGAAGCTGGATCACACATCTATAGATGCTTTAGCACAATGTTAGAGAACTCTTATGTCTGTCTGCAATATTAGTCATATTTGCTGTGGATCAGGTGGGAATGAGAATAGAAACAAGATATATCATGTACATTATTAAGTGGCATGTAAGCTGTCCTTCTCCAAGCTCTGACTGTTATAGTGAAAGGGATAAGTGTGGGACATTCATCTTCAAGCCCCAAGGTTTCCAAAATGCACTATGAAATAAAACTGTTATCAGTCTTGCAAGAGACATGTAATGTCATTATACGTTTTAAAAGAAGACAGTCACCCCAAAACAGCTATTCCTTGCAGCTGCAACACTAGATGAGGAGGGTTAGTATCCCAACTCTGAACAGAGAACCTATTCATCATAGAGCCCACCGGCTTTCTGCCTGGGGTCTAAGCACTGCAGCAGAAGGCAGTGCACCAAAGCTGCAGTCTTCAGAAGTACAAACATCACACCAGGGCAGAAATCCTGGTTGCTTTCAGTCAATTATTAGCATGCTGAGCACACAGGAGGAAGGAGAACAACCAGGATTTAGACAGAACAATCAAAAAGATTAAGGTGAAGAAAATTAAAAAAAGATATGCCCTGGTGGCAGAAGGATTATGTTTATTGCTAACTAGAGATTACAACCAACTTTAATTATCTCCTTCCTCCTCTCATCCCAGTTTCTTCCATGCCACACTTGTCTTGATCTGACAAGTGAATATTCCCTTCTAACAGCAGTGGTTTTCACAACTCCCTTGGGTAGATTGACTTAGGAGAGAATATTTTGGGAGTTAATCATAGAATCACTGTAAAATTTATGCTGGAAGGAACTTCTGGAGGTCACCTAGTTCAAACTCTGCTCAGAGCAAGGCCAGTTAAAATCAGGTTGCTTGGGTTATTATCCAGTCAAGTTTCAAATTTCTTTTAATATTAAGAGCATGTACGTAATTCATATTTCTCTGCAATAAGAGGTAAAAAAATCTTAGACCATATAAAATAGTAATCAATGGCAGAACATAGCACAGAAACTTACTTATTTTAGAAATCTCATATCTTTTTCTTGTGGATATCATATTGCTCTTTATATTTGAGCTGATTAGGTATTATTTCCTTTCTTTAAAGAAGCAAGCAATTGATCAGGCATCAAGAATAACTGAATAAAATTGTAATGTAAATTTTAAGCTGAATCCATATCCCTTTTGTGAAACTCTTCCATCATTAATCTATAACACAGGCTGGGACAAATATGTATCTTTTTCTTCTCCATCTTTTCCTTTGCAGAACCAAGAAAACATCAGGTAATTTCGTACTGGCAATTTCTTTTTTCTTCTTCACAGCTGGATACTAGACCAACACATATGGTATTTGGTCATAGCATCCAATTCTTTGAAAGGTAGTGTCTTCCACCCTGTTTTGTGAATTGCTCCAGTCATAACAATCCATAAAAATAAAGACTTACTGACATATGACAAGATTAAAGCCATTATGTAATTTATCCTTTAAAGATACAAAGATGAATCTTTGAGCAAATTATAATAATCGTTATGCAACTCAATCAAACCTAGTTTATGAAAGCAGAGACACTTTGTTTCCTGTCATGATCCTTACCCTATCGGCTTCCCTAAAATTTCAAAATAGTCATTAAAGGATCACACTCACCTTCACCAAGTTTTCAATATTGTTCACATCAACATAATTATGTCTCTCAGGCTTCAGCCTTTGAAATGATCTTACCAATAATATACAAAGGTTCTTTAGCATACATTCTCACTTTTGCAAAAGTTGCATAAAATGTATTTATGTTTTAAAGAAAGTAAGTCTGGATGCCAAAAGTAGGCAGAACAACCCTACTTTGTTATCCTCCAAGATCAACACTGGATTTCACTGCACTTATCTGTAAGTAAAAAAACTTCCAGAGGTAGTAGTCAAAAGAACAGGTGAAATCCATCAAGTAAAAGACTCTTGTTCAAGAAGCTAAATCCTAATGAGAATTTATCCTCAGAAGATATAATAGGAAGCATACAAACAACAAGCTAAGCACGGTCAGATCAGCCACTATGAGACTGCAAGCTCATTATCCATCTGTAAAAATCCCATGTGCAAATATGCTCATTTCAACAAAAAAGCACCCAGACAAACAACGGGAAAAACCCTACATCCTAAGTAGAGTTGGTCAGCTTGCCAGCAACAGACTAGTTCGATTACTGTCTATCTGATCAGCAAACACTTCTGTTTCTGTCCCTCGTTTCTTCCTATGTTTAGTCTAGTTTTATACTTAAGACTTGAAACAATATGAGGCAGGGACAACATTTTCATTCGACTTTTTCTCCTTTGCAAGAGCAATAACATGGATTCCTACACATGTAAACAATATAAGGAATGATTACTGAAAACTAACAGTAAAATTAAAGTATTACTGGCCAAAATTAATCTCATTTATGCAGATGTATCAGACACAGATCAGCAGCAGGTGGGGAAAAAAAAAAAAAGAGTAGGTGTGCCTTCTCTTCCCTTACATACTGTACATCTGTGTCATGCAACTGCAAGTTAGGTGACAGTTGTAGGTACTATCATCTAATTGTTTCCCTTAATCAAAAATAAAAATTAGAAAGTTGCAGGGGCTATGATGAAGAAATAAACTAGCTGATGCTTGGAACATGATTGTCACAGGTTATAAATGTTGCCTATCCTTCTTCCCCTTCAGAAAAGTCATCTTAGGCCATATCTTCAAAAACATTCTATTAAAAAAAGTATTCTTTTTTTCATGAGAGACCATGTTGTTTAAGGAAGTTCTAAATTTTAGAAATTAAGCCTTTTTTTTTTTTTTTACAAAACTGTTCTATAAAGATTTTGCTAAGTAATCTTTAATTACGTATCCACAAGTACTCATACTTCAAATACTTTATGGATTTAACAATGGTAGAATATCGTACAAAAATAACATGAGCAGCATTTACTTTATTTGTGCAGTCTTGATCGAGGTTCCTTGCCTCTTCTGGTCAGATATTTAATCATGCATTCTTTGCATACTTCTAATACATAACAGCCCTTTTTATAAGGTTATGCAATCACTGACAGCAAAATATGATCATCTTATTTGTCTTGTTTACATGCAGAATATCCTGGCTCCATTAAAATTTTCTCATCATGCAAGATATCATCTTTTTCTATTGCATAAATATGTGACAACAGAATGTCACTTGTAGTGATAAAAGATAGCATATTCCCATCTTTTATCTTTAGGCATGATTATACATACCCAAAAGATGACACTTTCAAGAAACCACATTATTTAATATTCACAATGAATAAAAAGCAATGATAAGAAAACACGTGGACACCAGACTCCACAAGACTAAAAACTAAGCCACATCAGTAACATTTGAAAAAAGAAATTAGCACTGGATTTTGCAAGATGACCCCCTGTGGTGTCACAGCAACAAAGTTATGCAAAGCTTCATAGAACTGAAGGGGTCCTCTGAAGGCTCTGCTTACTGATCTCTGGCAGAAAAGGTCACAGGCTATGTTGGAGGGATTTTCAGCAGGGCTAAAAGGCAGGAAACTGTTGGAAGGAATGAAGAAACATTTCACAGGCAGTAATAAAAATTATATAGGGTTTGCATGTGAAGCTGTATAACTGATCTGTTTGTAAAATTGTCCAAGACCTCAGATCAAACTATGTTATTCTATAGCATTTGCATTTTAGAATGACCATTAGCTACTCAGTAACATACATATAAACAGTACTTTATTTAGCTTGTTAAAGAAGAAAATGAAGCACTTCAATATAAACTCACAGAATTATTAGTCAAAGAGAGAGAAAGCAGATAGGGGTTAAAAGCATTAAGAAACCAGAAAATACTTCTCACTGATAAAAACTGTGCTCTCCTCTCTGGGACTCTAATCGGGTCTCTCCCCTTTAAGAAAGAACATTGTTTCTAGTTTCTTTATTACTCTTAAGGTGGCATTCAGGGATTCAGAGGAATACCTAAATACATATTCATAAAAATAACTGAGAAAATGCTCAGCATTTTGGAATAGTGGATAAATCCTGAATTAAGCCTCCACTTGACTCATGATTCCCATTAACCTCCACTCCAAGGTCACACTGGCTTGCACTCCATTTTGAAGCATTCATCTGAGTATCTCGTTTTCTCCTTTTCATTGTCAAAGCTTTGAAACTTCTGACTGAGTAGTAGCATTGCACTGCATACACTGATGTTTCACAGATGAAAAAAACAGGCATAAATAATTCTTTATACAGCTTCTTTTCACAAATGTAGCTACCAGTTCAAAATGATAAACCAACTACAAAAAATGTGTCACAAGCACATGATTTGGAGCTCTTGCCAGCAGTCTCCCATGCAGGCTGGTGGTAATCATTCACTTTTCATCACTGTCTCATTCTACGCTTAGTATGAGAGCTTTGCTACCCTTTTCTAACTGCACATCCTATATAAAATCTGAAGTTATGTTCTCATTTATCAGGGATTTGTCAGTGCAAATATGTTACTGCTAGTGATTTGAAGAGTTGAGCTGAACTACAGTTCTCAACTCTTTTTTTTTTTTTTTTTGCAATGAGTTTTGTGTTTTCTCCTCCAGCCTCACTGATTATTTTCCTTCATATCAGAATGACAGTACCGAAAATTAACCCAGTAAGGAGCCAGCTCCAGCAGCAGGCAAAGTAAGCAGTAGCCTAGGGCAGCCGACAGCTTGTTCTTTCTGTATCAGAGAAGAGATGGACTGGCTGTGCTTGCCCAGCTGGTCACTGGCCTCTACTTACATGACTTTGCCCATTGCTGCCAAAGGACTGAGGGGGAAAGGAGGCATCTCTCTTCCCAGCAGTAGTACCACTACTAACATCAACGGGAGCAGAAAGCCACTTCTGTTTTCACCTCTTCCCATACCTCCTCTTTGCAGGAGAACATCCAACCCTTCACCCAGTGACTGACCCTCCCCATCACCCCCGCAGGTCTCTATCCAAGAACAGTGATGAGTGCTGGAAGAAGCAGGGGGGCAAGAGGAGGCAGATGACTGCATAGGGCAAAGGATGTGTTGGTCATAAAAGTAAGAAATATCTCAGAAGGACTGGACACAGGCTGGGATAGGAGAGAGAAAAAGAGAGACATCTGAAGTCTTCTGAAACCTGGGGACTCCTCCCTGCCTATAAGAGTATTTCCTAGCCTCTCTTCCACCAGCGCAATTTTCTGATGAAACTGCCAAGCCCTCTTAGTTCCCTCTATCACCAACCAAAAAAAAATCAGTATTGCTATTGTCAGGAAAGCCTGATTTGGTTTTAAAAGAAAAATTAAACTGTGGAATGAAGGAACTCCCATTGCATAGGCAGCTTCCTCCATCTTCTTTGCCGTTTGCCCATAATTTCCTAATTTCATGCTTGTCTAATTTAATATCCTCCTCCGTTGCCTCAAAGTACATGTCTATATATGCTTACAAACTACATACCTCCATGTGCTCATAATCATACTGTATGCCAATGTCTCATAATTACTCTTACCAGAAATGGAAAACAGTGCAACTCAGAAGAGCAAAAGAACTAGATAGATTGTAGAGCTCTATGAGATCTGCCCCTTCAAGTTACACTGTTTTGTAGGACAGCAGGTCAACAGCACCAGTAACTCCCATTCCTGTCCTTCCAGGGTACGGTTCAGGGCATCTCAATCTTCCTAAAGATATGCAATTTTTTCCCTACAAATCCACATGAATTTGGTTCATACATCATCACTTATATGGAATAGCCCATAACCTGTCTTTCTCCCATATTCAGTCAACTCATAGCTATTGAGCCTGAAATCTGCTACGTGAGTTTACAAGCTCAGAGCAGGTCCTAACATTACCCCTTTTCCTAGAAACAGTCCAGTTGTTCTCGCATTGACTCCATCTGTTCTGGAACTTCCTTTTTACAAAGTTGCTACTTTGACAGGTAGGAAAATCAACTAATCTGTTCTTAACTTCTACCAGATGTATCTATACATAATGTACACCTACTGATTAGTTTTACAAACTTTACCTTAATCTGCAGCCGTCAGTATGTAATAAGTAAACCATGAACTGACCATGAACCATCCCTACCATGTTTTGTTCACCACAGCTGGAAATAGCCAGAGAGAAACAAACCCCTTAAATCTACAGACTGTTTTCTGGAAGAAGAGTAACTGTGCCCAAGATTCAAGAATTTGCATATTCTAGGTGATTTAGAGAGATTTAAAGACCCATACCAATGACATCAGAGGTTAATTGAGGACTTAAAACAGAAGTTAACAAGTTCCAGGGTGAGGAAAATGAGAGACACACCATCAGAAGAAACGGGAACCTTGCCTGTGACAGTAGGCAAAGGTTGGAGGCACTTGTTGCAGGGAACAGTATGAGAGCAACTCTGTGTTTGAAGACAAAGCACAGCTTGGAGATGTACCATCCATGAGAAAGCCTCTCATGGGACCCCAAGCCACCAGAGAATGCCCCAGCAGGTCCACAATTGAACAGGGAATGTTGCATACCCACTTATGACCTTGCTTCAATGTGTGTATCTGTGTGTCTTTCGTGCTATTGTTGCTTTTAGAAGTTCCTCGCATACTAAATGCAAATGATAAGACTGAGCATTCCTATGTCCTGGAAAAGGAACACAGCCAGGGACTGCGACAAGTGAATTTTACATCTTGTCCTACCTACTTACGAGTTCTGCAAAGCTGTTTGAATACGTTACTGGAGTAGGCTGCTGGCTTACTTGCCAAGGAAATTTGCTGCAACTAGGAGAAAGTCTACCAAATTAGATCTCCTCCTCCTCCCAACCCCAGAAGAGGCAGATAAAACTCTGTGCTTATAATTTTGCCTAACAGAAGTCCGTATTTGTGGTCTGAATGGAATAGAAACTACCATCCCAACTCTGTTGAAGATGTTTTCTCAGATACTGTAACAACTGCAATTTTTAAATTGTCTTTCACAAGGCACACTATGGTGCCAGTAAAACCCCAACATGCTGTCTGGACAGTTATCTACAAAAGATTCCAAATGACATTTTAACAGAGAGAAAAGTGTCTGAAGTCAGTGTGTAGGTCAAACAAATCAACCAAAACCACACTTAATTTTCTTCCTCTTTGTCTCTCTGACTGGTTCAACTACAGATGGCATGATGTTATCCCCCTCCAAGTCAGTTTGCTGACTGCCTCCCTCAAAAATTAATTGAAAGAAGTGGATCCTATAGTTTAAAATGAAATAGGCTCAGCAGGTGAGTAAGCTTTGTCAAGACTGATTACTGAGCATTGATTTTCCACCAATTGTACAAGTTACACTCCACAAGGCCACCTGCACATTAACGTAGAATACATTAAATCACCTCAGGCTAACATCTATCTAGAGGTTTGTATGTTCAGAGGATGCAGTCTCTAGTTCTTTTTGTCACACATGCATTCAATGGCATTCATTTGGACAGTACTCACACTTTGTACTTCACCATAAATAACTATTACTTGTATATTCATTTTTTAGAAAGAATTTAAGATAACTACCCAGTAAAAACTTCATATAACCTAGTGCTAATTTAACTGTAAAAACTGTAAAGATAGTCAGTCAGGTTCTCCCATGAATGAAGGAAAGAGATGCTGGATGCAGCAACAGCAGATGTGGCTTACTGTGGCCTGGAAGCTTCTGCTTGGTCTGTCTGAAGCTTCTCGCCCCCTTCCACTTCCATGGTGCAGTACACAATTCGATTGGGAGCGACTGACTTCAAACCTTGTACCTCCATTATAACAATCTGAGGAAAAGAAAGCAAATAGTTTACCCTTTAGAAAACATTACATATTACTGCAATAGCTGTGCTAAGCTCCACGCAAGTAAAAGAAAAAAATCTGCAAACCTCACTCACTCAAATCTTCACAGAGACTAGTTTTAATTTTGCCTTCTTTTTCCACTTTCAACAACATATAGTAGGAATTGAAATTTTTGTTCTGTTTCTACTCAGACAATGACTAAAACATCACTCCAATCATAACTTAAATGCTAGTAGTTCAATTTGAGACTAATGTCTAAATATAATTCTAATTCTTAATACATGATGAAATGTACCTTTTAAGCAATCATCCAAATAAATATTTATAGAACAAACAGGTTACTAAGTCAGACTGTAAACAAGACAAGTAACTACACTGTTCACACCTTGAAAGGTTAATCGTGGTGCTGTGACACTGGAGGTTGCAACCCTTGAATCTCAGAAGTGATTTGGTGGTATGCTGAGCATGAGGCACGTAAGAGCATCACTCTCAGATGCTGTAATCTTTTTTCCCCCACTACCTACCTCTTTTCCTTCTCCCAGCTCAGTACTTGCAGTCAGGTTCAGCGTGCATATGGCGACAGGAGGGAAGAAAAAGGGGAAAAGCCACCTCTACCAGCTGCTCCCTGAGAAATTTCCTCACTAGGGAAATTCAGAGCTTGGCAGATCCCACAGTTTTTCAGCTCCTCAGTTATAGCTCAGAAGAACCAAATGCTGTCCTACTTCAAATACCCTCCGCCTTTTATAAACCTTACGGTTTGTCACAGTGTGAATTACTGGAATTTTTCGACTTCAGATATTTCTAATTCAGAGAAGATTTGAGAAGAAAGTCAGGTTTCCCTGCTTGCTTTGGAAAAGATGCTTTCCTTTCCAGCCCTATTTGGGCCTATGAGAAGAAACTGGGAAAACCAGTCCCTTTAATCAGCAGAGAAGCTGTCGTCAACAAAACTATACACAAAAACCACTATTTGTTTGACTGTTTTAAAGGCGACAAAAGTAATGACTACTTTTGGTCTTATTAGAAGCAATTGGTTTCTTAGGTCAGTAAGCAACTACTAAAATATTTTGCTGTTAAACAATTTGCATATTTGCCAATTTGTTTCAATACAAGTATGTTAAGCCAGACTTCATCCCTATCTGTAAAATCCTTTGTACTTTAAAACTCCCAGAACCTTAATAATAGTTAGATGTCCTGTAAAATTGCTAGTTTGGTAATATTACAGTGCAATGACAGTCATTGATCATTTAGAACATTTTTACATTACTCATAAATTATCAACACTGCCTATTACGCTTTATAAATAATAACAGAAATTCAGGAAGAATGATGTAATCAACTCTTTTCCATCTTTTGTGGTCTACGAATTCAAGGAGTTATCAAAGTGATCAATGATCACTGAGAGACTGCACTAGAGATCCTTCTAGCTAATACTGCCTATACAGTCTTTCCATATGCCAGACATAAGTCCTTGTTGAATGCAGACTTCACGTTTGTTTATTTTTATGTTGATACTTCTTTTCCTTGAGTTTCCAATTTAATTGCACAGTACCTTTGTCTTTGGTAGCAATTCTGGATTCCAGCAATGGAAAAAAAGTTGCATTTCATTAGGAAGAAAACTGTCAGCAGCTGATTTACTAGCTCATTAGCTGATAAACAGCTTCCTAAATATTGCTTGTCTGTTTCTAAAACTGTGCAACAGCTGAAGAACATAAGTGATTAAGTCTTCTCCTACTACTTTTATTTATTTATTTATTTTACAAATTTCTGTGAACAGGCTATTTGAGGAAACATCCAGCTTGCAAAACCAGTTAGTGTTGCTTGCAGTGATGTGCAGCGGTGTCTCTTATCTTAGCCAGCAAGGTCCATTCCCACCAGAATATTATGTTACTAACAGCTTTTTTTGTTCTGTCTTAAGAACAACATGCAGCAGCAGCATTCACCCCCGCCACTTCCCCGCTCCCCCCCCCCCAAGAAACTTTCATTGAGTTCTTACACTCTGTCCTAATGTTCGGACATGTTATAGATTTCCTGTTCGTTCACATGCCTGTGCAGCAGCCCTCAGTGGGGATTTTGCTGGTTACCCTACAAGTCACACCACAAAAGACACGACATGGATATGTTTACATGTTATTCAAGAAATGAGAAATTGTGCATGTATGACCTCAAATTTTCAAAAAATAAAGTATTCTGTCTCCAAGGAAATACAATCAGCTTTTCTTATTTGCTCATCTGCATAGAAAAAGAGCTGATCTTCCATGTTTCAGTCTAAATGAGTATCAGTTCAGCCGTTTCCTTTTGCCCTTGTATCCTCTGAGATTTAGCTTCCCAAGAGTAAGATATTCACATACTTGTCCAGCAAGAAACTTATGTGGTTAACACCATGTTTAAAATGAAAATTTGCCCTACTAAAAACTGCTACATGTAGAGTAACACTTCAATTCTTTGCTTTGCACAGGATGAACTGTAGATTACTAACCTTGCAGAACATCTGTGTATCTTCTTCATCAGTGATGGGGGGCAGGGGGAAGCTAAGTTCACCAGACCCAATAGTCTACATTTCTGGTGTTAGAGGAGAAGGGCTGTGAACAATGAAAACTGTTCCAAACTCACCAGAAATTCTATCTCCTGTCATTTTTCATTTCACAATTGTTTCAATCTTTTACTATGCTCTTCCCCCAAATATCACATCATTTTTAGTATATACTTAATATTTCTCTCTAGAGGCACAGAGAAAGCTTTTCTTCTTCTTACATCCCTCAGAAAGCGAACTTTCTTGAAGACAGGAAACATTACTAACAAACTTTTTCAGGTACTTTTTAGGTGGTTCAGAACCACTCTTTGTTATTGCTATTTATGGACCGTTCCAGGCTTCGTATTCCACTTGAGGCAGACAAGCACACGTGACGGAGATGCACAGGATTCAGCACAGAAATTATAAAACTACTTCATCATTTCGTATACTTCAGTATTAAGGCCTGCACTCCAGTTTTACATGCTTGATGAACTAATACTTTTTGTCGTATAGAGTGATGGACCTTAATACTCTTTGAAAGTTGACGTCGGGCTTTTACATTATTACCTAGTAATATTAAAATTGCATACAGTGGGATAAGTAATTTCTCTGTTATACAAAGGAATTAAACTTTTTCATCTGTCCATTTTTGACTTTTTTTTTAATTCTATGTGTATATTGATGACATGGGAAAGAAAAATTCATTTGAATTTTCAACATTACGTGAAAAAGCAGATGCTTGTTTCCCTGAAGAAAAAGCATTGTTTAAGAGAGAAACAATTTTTGTTTGTTTTAAACCATTTAACAATTGAAATATTTATTCTGTAACACTATCCATTGTCTTCAACTAAAGCCACTTCAAGTGCATACATAGCACAAGTGTGGCACCTTATAGCCAATAAATACACAGTGGAAATGTTTTGATTCTATTATTATCGAGAGACCAGCATTTCCTGATATGCACATTTGCAGCATTGGACCTGAACTATGATGCTGTCACAAGGTATATTTAAGTAACTGTATTTGTGGTTTCCTCTTGAAGTCAGCTGAGCTCTATATAGATCAGGGCTGCATCCCTATAGACCACACTTCACGCATAATCTCAGTAAACATGAGCTAGTTTCTTGAGTAAAATGCAGAAATTTGTAAAAATTTGCCATGACCACCAGCAAAATTTTTTGTCTAAATGCCTTCAGTTAGAAAACACAACTTGTTCGTGAAATTCTATGAATGAGTTCCTGATAACAACAGCGTTTCATTATTACGTTCAAAAGTATACTTAGGTATTTAATGTACAGGAATTCATTTAAAGTTACATTTGTGTGGGAGATTCAACTGCCAAGTGGGCTCAAATACACCTACTACTGCAACAGGAAAATGCATCGTATAGCTGTATTCTAACTCCTCTCCTCATTATCAAAGAGACAAAGAATAATTTACTACTTTAACATCAAATGTTAAAGTTACTAAGGAAGGACTAATAACAAAATAGTATCAACACATAGATATTCTAGTAATTTAAACTGTCAACAAGTTTTCTGTGAAATATGTGATTACCTCTAATGTGAAGGAGAGGACCACATCAGACTTCGACAGCTGAACCTCATTTTCATCTCCTATGTCCAAGAATGCAGAATTCTGTGATCGCTTTAACTTCTGCAGTTTAAATTCCGGTCCACCTTTAGACACTGGAAGACTTTCCAAATTTGCCATCAGCAAATTCACCGAAGAGCGCAACTCTTCTATGTACATATTCTCCATTTCTCTTGTTACGAATTTGGGGAATTTTCTTTCCTTGGAAGATATATTTTAGAAGTTAGGGAGGAAAAAAAAAAAATCATGCCACATTATATGTCATGTTAATTTACTGATTTGCTCTCAGTTAAGAGATATTTGATTAAACAAGAAGTCTTGATTCCAGTGTCTTATCTATTTTTGTATCTTCAAAACTCTAATGGGAAGGCTAATCCCATCCCATAAATATAGTTAATTTTGACAAGAAGAAATGTAATTTGAATTGAGAATTCCATCATATTCCTCAAATGTAGTAGACAAAACATCTCTTTGAACACATTAAAAAAATAAAGGGGCATTTGTAAAAACAGAACATTTTGCCCCCCCGTCCCCCCCCAATCATTTAACCATAAACCCAGTCTGAATACATACACATTAGATATTTCCAGTACACGTGTTTCAAGCGTATCAAATGACAATATACCTTTAATGTTACCTTCCAGTAGCTTATAAATTAACAAAATGAATGGTCCACTAATAATTTTGTTACTTCATCCATTTCCCACGCTACCAAAAATAACTCAATCACATTCATGCTTCTAACATGAAGCTGTTAAACTACAACCATGACATGAAATTCCTATCATTGTTTATTTCTGTTTTTAATAACAGGCCATCAATATTGAAACTAATGCCAAATTGTTACACACAGGATTATTTTAAACGTCTTAGAACTTAAAAATCACTTTTTTCCTCTGTAGGAGTTAGACAGTAGTGTATAAATATTGTGATTATAACAAAGAGGGAACATACAAACATGTATAGTGCGTATATGAATGCGTACAGAGCCAATTTTACGCAGAGTTTCTCCCGATATTAAATACAGGGCAGCTTGGGAGAATACACAACTCAAGATTAAACAAAAATGTAAATTATTCTAGAATTTATGTGCCGTGGTTTCAGCCCAGCCGGCAACGAAGCATCACGAAGCTGCTCGCTCGCTCCCCCCCGCCCCCGCCCAGCCTCGTGGGATGAGGAGGAGAAAATATAATAACGAAAAGCTCCTGCGTCGAGACAAGGACAGGGACGGATCATTCACCAAAAAACAGACTCAGCTTGGGGAAAAAAACAAAATCAATTTAATTGACTACCAATCAAATAAAAACAAGGATATGGGGAAGTAAAACCAAACCTTAGAACCCCTCCCTCCTTCCCGCCTCAGCTCCACTGCCAGTTCTCTCCCCCTCCTCCCCCCGGCGGCGCAGGGGAACAGGGGACGGGGGCTGGGGTCGGTTCCTCACACCTCGTCTCTGCCGCTCCTTCCTCCTCAGGGGGAGGACTCCTCACTCCGCCCCTGCTCCGGCGTGGGGTCCCTCCCACGGGAGACTGTCCTCCACGAACTTCTCCGAGGTGAGTCCTCTCCGCGGGCTGCAGGTGGGCATCTGCTCCCGCGCTCCCCTCCATGGGCTGGGGGGGCACAGCCTGCCGCCTCCCCACGGGCTGGGGGGGCATCAGCCTCCTCAGGGCACCCTCCTCCCCCTCCTTCCTCACTGGCCTCGGTACCCGCAGAGGGGCTCCTCTCACGTTCCCCCCTCCTCCCCCACTGCAGGTTTCCCCTCTTAAACCTGTTCAGGCGCTACCGCCCGTCGCTGAGGGGCTCGGCCTGGGCCAGAGGCGGGTCCGACTCGGAGCCGTGGAAGCTTCTGGCAGCTTCTCACAGGAGCCGGCCCTGCAGCCCCTGCCCCGCTACCAAAACCCCACCACACAAACCCGAAACACTGCACAGGGTGCGGTGGGAATGGCATTGCCAGGTCTCCCCAGATCATATAAGTGACCTTAGCACAGATCTTGATCTGAAAAGCCTCTCTCAAGTAGGTTTTCACGAAAAACTAGCATTTTCCTGAAAAAATCCCAAGCTTCAGATTCTCACAAACCACAGTTTTTCCACAAAAAATCTATTTTGTTAAAAGAAAAATCTTCCTTGCTGTAACCGTAACAGTTTTGTAGGATGTTATTCACTGAGAACGGTCTAGAATATCATCGTCCTTCATCAGGACCCCTTGCCAATGTGAGGCAATTTTAGAAGTACTGTATGTCTGATTCATCAGAGACACACAGAAGAGCATTTTGGCTCTAAAATAATAATAATTAAAAAAACCTGCAAAGAATATGTAGCTTTTTCAGTGGACTATATTTGCTATGCTCTGAGGAAATGTCATTCCTCTTTTCTAGATGCTCAGAGTTAACTGGTAATGAGACAGAGAGGGATTTTTTTCCCTTTGCTTTACTCTTCTGTCTCAGTCACATCCTTTCTGCATTCTCTGTGTCGCTTGTCCCTCTTTCTCACTGTCCTTTCCTTACCATATGCTAGGAACACGAACACACATAGGCATGTATGACTTATATATTCATGCATTCCTTTTCCTTCTTCCCCCTCCCCTACCTACGTATAGGTTATTAATTGAACATGTCTTTCAAAAATTATCATCATCATAACTTCTCTTAAGTGCCACTCTTGTTATCTTTGCAAAACAAAATACGTTCCTTCATACGAAAGAGGATCCTAATTTCTTTGCCTGTTCTTACCAATACTCACCCTCTGCCCCTAAAATTAGAGAGTCTGAAATCAGGTGTTTTCTGCAGTTGTTGACCATATACCTTGCAGTGTATTTTCAAATTCGGTTTGAACAAATTGTCCCATTGCTGGCCCTAAAAATCAATTTCGTTCACAATATTAAACCTTCTCTTCTGAATCTGTAGTCACATCTCTTTGCTGCAAAATGGCATCTTTGAGGCATCTTATTAACCTGAGGGGCTTGTCCACATGCATCTATGTATAGGATCGAGTCTGGGATACCAGGGCAGACCTCATCCCCATCTAAATAGGGGTAAAGGTGTTGTATGATTGCCATTGTGTTATTTTACTATTTGCACTGCTGCCAATCGTCAGACATGATTTATCAGAGAGAAGCTGTCAGTTTTAGTGAATGTATGTGGGTGTTGAAAATATGCAGTTTGTGGCCAGGCAAACAGCAAAAATTTTATCTCAACAATGATTATATAAAATATCAATAATAAGTCTAACAATGTTCATTATGCAAACATATTTATGAATCTTTATGAATGCTTATGAATAAGTCCTAAAGTGAACTGCTATTTTTGTGAATTATATTGAATTATTGAAATTCTGTGACAATCTGATGAAAAATGTATTGTATATATTTGCAGTGAGTTAGTGTTCTGTGTGACACTAACAAAAATGCTGTTCCTAAGAAAAATTCTATAACTGCTACGATAAAAATGTAAGGATGTCACAGACTGCAAAGGAAAGATAGATATAGTAGTCAACTTCCACAAGCAGCATTCTTTAATTAAATGGAAGTGAACTGCCTTTGGAATATTCACAGTGTTGTGAAGAAAATGTAATGGGCCACTGAAATAGAAAAGACCACACATTGCATCTTTCTGCTCCTATGATATGAGTGGACATAGACAAATTAATATTTTCATACCGATTTAGCCAGCATTTCAAACAGTAAACATTGTAAATATGCTAGTGTGATAAACTTGCACTCATCACCAAGACAGCAAGAATTCTCTTACTCTGTTGATGTAAATATTGTTGTTTGTTTTACTGGCTCCAAATTCCTGCTTTTCAACATTTTTTTGTTGTTGTTACTAGGCAACCAAAGCAATACTGTTTCATATTGAGACAGCAGCTTATCATTTATTTTAATGGGAAATATCTGTGACCAGAAATAAAAGATTTTGCTCTAATATTTTGACAAGTAATATATAAATTAACATTTTAAAAATGAAGAAAATATTAATTTTGTAACTCTTGTATAGAATGAAAAAGTTATATCTAAGCCTTTTGGCTAGTCTCAAAAGTTGGGGTCTCCAAATCACCTCTTTTGGGTCACTGCCAAAATATCAGCGAGTTTTAAGGGGACCAGTCTTGGGCCAACTGTGAAAACTCTTGGAAAATTTCACGCATTTAAAAAGTAATGTCATGAAAGCCAGCTGAATCCAAGAGACAGTCATCATCCTCTGGTATGAGCTAAATGTATTAAAGGTAAAGGGCAATGTTAGTTTTTCTTAACACATAAAGTGCTTGCTGGCATTAGTTTGGTGAGGAGTTCTGAATGCTTTTGTTGTAAAAATATCTAATTTGATGACTTGTTTTTATATGTGAAGTCATAAGATATTCAATGAAGGAGAGAAGAATAAGTATAGCAGAATATTATTGGAGAACACATTAAAATATAGGGTGAATATACAGACAGAAACAGCATTTTGAGTTTCACCTCAAAATGCAGGACCACTTAGATTTTATAGTTGAACGAATCTGGCAGAGAGCCTAAAAGTTGTCTGTAATAGTGCTGCAGGCCTGTAATACAACGCATCAGGGTAGCTATTTTACACCTAGGGTATAAATCACAATGCCATTCACTCAGCCTTTATTCATCTAAAAATATGCTTAAGAAATACTTAAGCCTGCAGCAAGCCTCAGCTGAGAATCAACAAGCAATAAGCACTCTATAAAGCAATACCATAATGCTAGCTTCACTAATTTGTTAGTCAGCTAATTCTTTTGAGGAGGGGTCCCCCATACAGTCCATTATTCTACTGTACAGAGGCACACTCAGTGATCCTTTTCCTGCCCATACAAAGGAACCTAGTTCACACAGTTGATTTAGATCAAAAATCAAGGTTGGATTAAATCAACGCAAATTGAAAGTACTGCATAAGAAAGACCTATCAGGCCATCTTCCCACATCCAAAATGGAGCTGTAGGAGTTATCTTGCAGGAGAGAGCATCAATGTCATTATAAGCCTGTTCTTTTCCCTTTGGCATGGCAGCAGGTATCTTCTCCCCACCCCTCCACTGGAGGAAAGATATGACTTCTTAGAATTTCTAGTGGATTTAGCAAGGACCAGGACATGCCATTGGTTAAATGGGCCAGAACTGCTGCAACCTTCTCTTCCTACCATCTGTCCAGTTCTTTACTTTGTAAGTGTTCCAGAACATTTTATCATTGGCTTTTTCCTAAACCCGAAACTCCACTCCTTCCATAGCTCATAATCCTTTCATACGTACTTTACTGTGCATAAATCTGCTACTGACCAATAAACCCACAAAACTGTAAAATATATGAACATAAATTTGTTGGTGTTTATGAAAGCTCATATGCTGCTATTTGAGGGAAATATATGCAGAGACATCTAACAACATCTCCTCCTTTCAGTGAAATTTCCCAAATCAAGGAGTTGAATTAATCCATGTTCATTAATTTCTTGTTTAATTTTACACCCTCATTATATATTAAAGTCACATTCAAGATTTTTTTAACAATATGAAGAATTTTTCCCATTTTTTTATTTGACTAAAGAGCAGGAAAAAAGCTTTTGCCAAACAAAACTTAGCGTAGTGCTAAGAAGTGAGAATACATTTTCTATTTTTTACTTTTCAGAATGTCCCATTTGTGTGGCTTGTCTCATAGAATGTGGATAACAGTCTTTTATAAATAATCTTCAAAAATAACCCAGCAGTTTCTAAACCTCCCACTCCTAGGAATTTTGGAGAGATTTATACAAGAATATTAATTGGGAAAATATGCAACCATGCTGGAAGCATTTGTGCCAGTAAAGATGCCTTTGATCTGTAAGAAACACAGACCTTGTTAAAGCAGACAAGGTTCTAGCCACATTCCATCTAGATCTGATGAAAGAATTCATCAGTGCCTACCCAAGAAGTTAAATAACTGGAAATCTGGAGGACCCTACATTTAATATCTGTTGTGCTGCTTGGAAACATCTGAACAAGAAGAAACTTAAGGAGAAGTTACAAATTGAAGGGCTGCAACTACAGCTGATGAAACTAGATGAGTAACTTTCAGAAAGCTCAGAGAAAACCAGAGTGACACCAGATAGCACAGAACTTAGAGAAAGCAGAAATAGAGCTGCCTGGGTCATAAACTGTCTGCAAGATTTTGGTTCCAGAACAAAGGAAGATACTGTTTCCTGTTCTCTGTTCTTACTATACTCTTAATATACTTTTACTTATTACTGAGGTAGGACTCTGTTCATATTCTTTTGTTATCACAGAGAAATGCAAGCAAGAAAGACCTGACTGTCATCTTCTCGCCCTCCTAAACAAACATGGCAATAAGGATCCAAATAGTGGCCAAGCACACAAACCCAAGAAGAACAGCAGATCAGCAATTGTATGTACTTATTTTTTAAGGACTACTAGAGAATGAAAGACATAATCTTAACTAGAAACTAGATCCTTCAGTTTGGGGAGGGAAGGATTTGGAGTGTTGTTATTGGAAGGGCTAGGAAAAGCCATGGAAAAGAATTATGCAAAAAGATGGCTTAAAAGGAATTGTAAGGGCCATCGACCTTATTGCCTTACTTTTAAAAAATGGATAATTAGAGAAAGACTGCATGAAATTGCATATGTAACTAGTAATTGTCACTGGTCTTGCTTTACCAGTTTCCAGTAATCCTGAGTTGGCTGTCATACAAGTGAAGGCTAGATCATGGAATTCCTCTCAGATGTTGGCATGATGGGGAACAGCACCCAGGAGATAACCGGTTATGCAAAAAAAGATCTAGCCAGAGACCTCCGTACTTAATAGCATCAGAACAAAAATGAAGGGAAGATAAATCCAATGCCTTTTTTTAATAATTTACACTTGTGGCTCTACAACATGAATTTCCACAGTGAGGGTGAGGTTTCCACGAAGTTTTCCTAAAACTTAGGATTTTAATTTCTGTCTACCACTTCACAAATTCCCTGTACATAGGGCTATAAAGGCTTTAGTTAATGAAGTATCTCCTAACAGAGATATAGCGTGGGTATTTTGGAGGCCAAAGACCAAATGAGTGTCGGTTATTGATTAATAAATTCTAAGGAGTGTGGAAGATGTTGGGTCAAATCTTCAAGTAAGTAATGGAAGATAAAGTCTGAAGAAAGTCTTTCACATCCCATTTAAATCTCAGGTAGCAGGGTAGAGTTAGTCTCTTAGAACACGTCTTCCAGTAGTGATAGAAAGCTTAATGATTTCAGAATGTTCAGAAGCCTCACCCAGGAAAAAAAAACAGGTTTTTCAGTCTTGGGAAAACAAAACAACATTTTGTCAGCAGCACTTTGTAATTTTTTTCTTCTTGCTATATCTTTCTCTTCTTACCATCTTGGTTTGATTTGCAGTCCTAACGTCCTGATAAATGGAATAAGGGTATTTCAGACAGAACATGTGTACACTGTTAAAATATATCTTCAGTCAATGTCTGTGTATTCTGAGCTGCATCCCCCAATCATAGTATGCAAAATGTGCTGCAGAACAGCTGGAGAAAAGCCTTGTGTAAATTTTTATTATGGTGAAGTCTGTTCAGTAATTCGCTCACATGGAGTACAATGCATGATCAATGATGAAGCTGACTAAAGGACAATGATGAGACATACAGGCTAAGACAGCCTGAGGAAGTAGAAGTTCTGTCCATTTAAATAGGCTTTCCACTAAGCTCAGACATTAAGTTCACCTCTGAATTTTATTATCTTATTTTCAGCATAATCAGTGTTAATACATCATGTTCAAAAGCAGTTGTGTTGGGGGAGGTGCTCATCCCAGAAAAATTAGAGGTGTTACGTAGTTCCATTTTCTCCATCTGATTTCATATTCAAACTTTCTACATAAAAGGAACGCTGTATCCTATCAACTAGGAAGTTCAAAGACTCTCTGACAAATGGCAAACCATTTTAAAGACTTCTTCTATTGTAGCATTAGCTTATCTTATATTTCTGAAAGATGCAGAGCACATTATCTACTCATAAAATCATTATTGGAGTGGCTGATTTATTACCAATGATCGGAAGCTGTAGGACCAGCATCAATAATATAATTCTAGTTTAGTTCCCTAGCACAGTATCAGCTTGCACTGAGCAAGATGTGCATAGTGCTATGTTGTTCTTTATCTTGTCTTTATAGACATCCTTTTGCACCCTTCACTCTTTTCAGGCAGTTAATATTTGATCCTGACCTTTTTTCCAACCTCATTTAGTCAGAAGAATTCAGTCACACAGGGAATGTATTCTTCATAGAAATAAACACTGAGATGCCTATCAAGCGAAGGAGCTTTTAAAAACAGACATCTCAAGAAGAGGAAATTGCTTGCCCAACTGTTTCATGTAACAGAGAGAGTGGAAAGTGCAGAACAGAGATGGGAGCGTAGGGATCAGATTCACAGGAAAGGAAAAAGCTGTGAGAGTTGTAAGAGAGGCAGGACTGTAGAACGATACGAGGAGCTTGTTACAATAAAAAAGCAGGAAGCCATCAAAAGCTTGAAAATCAGCTGTGTTCAATGTTAGCAAACTGGTTGCACTGCTGTGGACTTACTGGAGTCTTAAAAACAGGGTCCTTAAGGACAGTTTATAGTTTGTAGCTTTCATACTCTACTAATGACCCCTTCAAGTTCCCATGAGCAGATTCAGGACACTGAGACAACCAGCTCTTCTGAACTGAAGAAAGAAGCGCTCTCATAATACCCATAGGTGAGCAGCTTGGATTTGCCACAGGGTATGGCCAGCAATGAGAAGAAAAAAACCCTGGTAGATAACAGTATTTTGAAATTAGAAGAAACATACAGAGAAGCCAGAAAATAGGAGACAACGTTTTTACAGTGGGGAACAGTGTCTTTAGAGGACGAAATAGCCAGCATTTCCAAGATCTTAGATACTTTGAATAAGAAGATAAAGGTATACACGGAAATTTAATTCCTCCCAACACTTAGGCTTTTGGTTGTTTTTACAGAAAGAAAAGATTTGTACCCATCTGTGTTATAGGGCTAGTAATAAAATGAAAAGATGTTCAGATCTAGTCAGACTGCTCAAACCCAGACTTTATCTGTCTTTGAAAGAAAAAACAGGTATTTTATGACTGCTCTGTGTATTATGTAGAATCAGTGTCATCATCCTTGTACACTGCCCCTCTGTTTGTGTTGAAAAGATGCAAAGACCTGAATGGCAAAAGAGTTATTCCTAAATGTGATTTATGTGGGTCAGGGTTTAAGTAAATTGTGTGTTGAATTTTACACTGACTTACAGTACTTTTGAGTGTTAAAAGCTCAATGGTATCAGTCTAAAATCTAGACATCAGTTCTGGAGAAGCTCTCAAGTATTGTTTTGCTTTTGAAGTGGTGCCAAGCCTTTACTCAGACCCTCCAAGACAGGTGTGCAAGATCCTCTTCTCTAGGCATTAGAAAAATTGAAAATTTTTGGTGCTATGGCTACGCATCTTTCACAATCAAAAATTTATTTATGAATGTTGCTAATTTTACTTCTTTGTAAAAGTGTAACTTGCTCTCTGCAATTGGTAACATACCTTGTTTCACATATGTGAATCCTAAAGCAAGTTATAAGTTTCCATGGTTTAAGCCTTTGCTGCTGGTGACCAGTAGCCATTAATTTGGTGTCTGATATGTTTAATTATAGATAGTCAAAGTGCATTCCATCTGTCATATCGATTTTTTACCAATACAAGCCACCCTGATTTAACAAGCAGGTTTTAAGTTCTTTCTGATTTTGTTTTTACAACCAAATGCAACTTTATTACTCCATTCATATTCTTTTACTCATAGTTAGCATATTGGGTGCTAATTCTCCAGACACATGCATTTCAGGCAAATTATGCACGTGCTGTCCTTCTGGACACCTGTGTTTAGTCATCAGGCCGTAAAACTTTTCATTGCTATCATGTCTGAAAGAACACAGGATGTATATTTATCCCGATCTCATGAATGTAACTAATTCCTTACATATAATAGATAAAAAAATCTCCTCTGAGCCTTTCCTCTCTAATGATGAAATTATCCACTTCAGTGTTCAAAATTTTTCAAACAAGGCTTTTTACTAATCATGACTTCATTAAATAAAATAAAACAAGACAGCAAACCTATGGGCAAGTGCTGGGATGCCAGTAACCCAAAAAGATTACTTTCCTCATGAAAAACCTGCCAGCCTAAATTTTCAGTATCTGGAGGGAAAGGAAAGATGCTATATTGTACCATCACTCTAGAGGCCTCTTGATTCTAATACTGACTCTACAGAAAGAAGAGGGGTGGGAGAGTGGGAGGTGGGGAAGCCTGTAATGGCTTCTTTAAAAAGGAAGAACAGAACAAAAAATATAGTATCTTAAGGCAGAATGCAAAATTGAAATATATCTTGTTTATCTAATAGTGGTAACTTTATAATCAGTTCTCAATCTTAAATGTTATTTTATTTTGCTACATAAAATTCATGTCTGTAGTTACTGTAAGAAGATAATTGAGATATCTGAAGCATCTCTAGTTTCTTAGCCTCAGAGAGCTCTCTCATGTGTCCCAAATCTGCCAGTAAAACTCTTCCACGGCAGTTGTCTTCTAACATAGTTGACACTAATGGTCCAGTCAACTCCTCTTACCAAACAAGCTGGTATAAATAAATTAGCAGGCAGTGTGTCCACTTGGAGCTGCAAAAGGGCAGCAGCAGAATCCAGGTCTGTCAAGTCGCTGAGGGAGACCTGCACCAGCAGCTCCTGTGCCGCGCTCCCTTGCAGTGCTGCAGTGTGACCCCTGCCTGCTCTGTGACTGAGTGTGCTGGAAACAGCTGGTCAGCCTGGCAGTTAGCTACTCCCCATACTCAGGAGGGGAAGGAGTCCATCCATTGGGGCCCTGCTGTCATTGGAACCTTGCTGGAAGGTAGAGATACGGCTTTACCCAGACATCTGACCTGCCACCCCCTCTCTGCCATCTGCTCCTTCAGCCTGACAGCTTGAGAGAGAAGAAGCTTCAGAGATCTGCAAACATAATTATGCAGCAATAGCATAGTCAAGGGACCAGGTTTGGAAATCCTGTTATTCCAAAACCTCTGCAGCAGCTCAAATTCTTCATGTTCTAAAGCCAGCACTTAATTTAATTATTACTACATGAAATTTTTTTAACATGCCCTTACATGCAAATCAGCCGGGCCAAATCCTGCCAAGTAAGTTACTGGCACTTTAAGATAAAGTCCATACTAGGCAAAGTAATCTTTACTTTGAGCAGCCTGCACTAGATGATAGCTTGGTCAGGTCAGGAACAGCAGCTACAGCAATTCTTAAATTTTTCAATTTAAAAGAACTATAGGCTATTGGTTCTACACACACCAGTGTAAAAAAAAGTCTCAAAAGGAATGCAGTGGGGATTTAGCAATGTCTCTGAGGATTGTGGTAGGTATTTTAAAGTTTCCGTTGCCCTGATATCTCAGTACATGGCCAGCAGCTACGGGGTGCAATGCTACTTACTTGACATTTGATGCTTCTGAGTGCTGGTAAAAATAGCAGTCTGTTGGTTCAGAAGAAAAGACCGTCTGTCTGTGATGGTGAGTCAGGGGATGACACATGCCAGTCAGCTGAACTATTGGAGGTGGGATCCTAATTGAGTTGTGCCTAACTGTGAGAATTGAATTGACAATCAAAAGCCTAAAAATGTATGGCCCCGACAGGGTCTAAGGGAGAAAAAGGTGTCTGAGATGAATTAGTGAAGACAAGTACACCAACCAAAATCAGCATCAAAAAAGGGGAGGGATGGGAGTCATCCTCTCCCTCTCTTATTAAAAATCAAATCGTAGATGCGGTGCCTGTGTGAGACTGGGATCCTGGCTGCTGTCCTGAGCTTCAGTGGCTAAATTGTCTGATTAAAATGAACAGAGAGGAGAGGAAGGGAGACTGGGACAGGGAGGACAGAAAGATAATAGTTTCCTAGGAAAGTTGGCTAGTGCTTACTAGTATTTATGCTTCTAAGAGAAATGGGAGCATTTGGGGTAAGGACAAATCCCTCTGCAATGTTTATTGATAGTCCACAGAAGCACATGAAAAAGATAACACAGCTAAAGCTTTTGGCTCTTTGGTACAGACACTTTTTTACCTCCTTTTTGAAACTGGTAAGGAAAATGTTAAGATTATGGTCTCTAGTAAAGCTGCATTTAGAGTCAGGACTGGGATGATGTTACTCTAATTGCAGCACTGCAGGCAGAACTGATCAGCACAGCCTAGGAGAAGCAATTATCCTTGTGAGGAGCAGCACCTATTTGGATGGTAAGGGGGCTGGGGGAATTAAATACAGTAAACATAGTCTAAAAATACTCCAAAACTACATTACAGAGCTCATTAAAAGTGCCTGAACCTCAGAGCTAAGTCTGTGCTTTAGATTTCTTGAAATGTTCCTGTGTGCCTATGCTCCTGTAGTCACTGCAGGTCCCAACTTGATCTCAGGTACTATTGTTGCTGGGAGTGATTTGGATGTGAAGCAGGTACCACAAAACTTATCTTCTGTATTATATTATGCAGGAATACATTACACCAATTTTCTAGCTTTACACGAGAAGGAGGATTAAACTATCTATGTGATGAATAAATGAAAACAACTCACATGCAGTCATTTCCCATTAAAAATAACCACATTCTTCTAGAAATGCAGCTTTCCCCACTCCACTTTCCAAGCAAGAAGTGATGGCCAAAAATCCAAAACAGTCACAGGTTTTTGATTTTACATATCTCCTTTCTTGCCACTAATACTGGAAAAAGGCAATAAAATTTGAATGCAATTTTAAGTAGGAGTTGGATTATTTTAATAAAAAAATCTTCAAAATTACTAAAATTAAAAGTTAAACTCCCTTTAAAAAATAAATTTTAGGCATTTCTCTGTACTTTAATTAGTCTTAACATACCTAAAGAATAAATACAAAAGGAAAATAATCCTAAAGTACAACAAAGGAGCCTACCTAAGGTCAATCCTTTGGTGAATATTTATATTAACCACTTGAATATATTCAAATTAATACTTAATAGCAATATGTACATTTTGAGAACATCCTTTGGTTTCTTCCAAACCAAAATTTTGTTCTGCAGGCTTTAGCCATACACTAGAAAATATGTGGGAACCTGATTTTGTTAAATATTTAGGCAGACCCACTGAATTCAGGAATGTGTTTGTGTATCTTGTCTTGCTAGAGGAATGTTAGCTCTAACAGTGGCAAAAGGTTTTTCACTACAGGACCATTGGACAAAGCTTAAACTCTCAGTTCAGACTAGATGTTTCTAGAACAAAAGGTATTGCACTACAAAAGAAGTAAATGAGAAGAAGTCCTGCAAATCAAAGTTGCTGCTCTTCATCTTGTGTGTGGGAGGACTGCCAAGTGAATGCAATTCAATAGTCCATTTGCATCAGCCTGGCTTATATATCCGCTGAGGGAGGCAGGAGTTTGGCAAGCTGTGTCAGCAGGTTACCTTGCCATTGTGAAAAAGCAAAGCAACAGCATGCTAGGCATAATGAGACAAATGTTGTGCATTCAGCTCTCCAAAGTCTTTTCTTGCTAAAAGAGAAGAAAAGAATGGCCTGTATTAACACTCTGGATATGCTTCTTGTTTACACAGCCTCGTCAATTGTGTTCTCCTCGTTGAGGTGTTAAAGGTGCATTTGTGAATGCATTAAATCTGACCTATGAAACAGACAAAGTCTTATTTCTTGCATATTTTATGTCACAGAAAAGAACATGTTAAGAGTTTGAATGATCATTGTCTGTGATTCATACTATGGCTGAAGTGAAAGCGGTTTAGTTCACTGAATAGAAATCAGCTATACCTTGCTGCTGATTTCACACTGTAAGTACAAAGAGGCCAGGAAACCCAAGTGACATGGAGGCAGAGGTGAATGATACAGAAACATCTTGGTTCTGCAGCACAAGCTGTTCCACATCAAAAGGGGATTACTTAAGCAGAAACAAAAAAGGAAACAGTGAATTCTACAAACCTATAAGAGTCTGCAAGCCAACTCCTGCAAAGCCTGGAGCAGTCCCTAAGAGCTGCTACAGTCAGCGAAGCTGTGGCAAAAGAGTGACCTGAAGCATGCCTCACAGAAAAGGACAAGGGTGTGACACGGGGAGGATGTACATTCAATCCAGCAACCTGCTGTTACTGATTCCACCACTTATGAAGAGGGTTGGCATGGTGCACAGCAGCATCTGACAAGGCCAGGGAGGAGGAAAAAGAAGACAGCGACAGAGTGCAGGCATAGTGTGACACTACAGGTCTGATTCAATGAAACAACCTGAACCCTCTCGCTTCTTATAGATTCAGACTCTACTTTTGCACTGGTGTACTGACAATTGCTGCCATCTTTCTGAAAGCAAATGACAGTAACCTAAATATTTTATTTAGCTGATACAATGGATTCATGCATACATATGGACATCGTACCATTAGTACTGGTTTCTCCAGCAGCTGTAAGTGGTTTTAAGTCCTTTCCTCTGCTAGAGTGGATAGAGTAGCCTTAAGGCTGATCTAAATAACTGGTCTCCAGAGTTGTCATGGCAACAGGGACTGGCTGAGCAACCCAGGCATTTTATCTTTTCCTTGAACATATTCTGAACACTACATTTGGAGCAGTGATTGCAGCTGTGCCATCCCCACGGGCTTCCCTTCTCTTGTAGAGCATCCTCAGGTGCCCAGCTAAATCAGCCTCCTGCCTGCTTTACAGCATGTGAGTGGCAGATCTCTGCCAAAATGGTTTCCAGAACCTGCTGCATGATTTTAGCAGTCAGAACTGTCATTCTACACTTGCTATATTGACACAAACATTATATTCCAAAATATCCCTTCACTGCAACTTGCTAAACAACTTGCAGAATTTTTAAAAGTATTCCCTCTCCTAAAAATTCAACTCATGTCAAATCACCCTTTTGTGTTTACCTTCAAGAAGTATTCAAATGAATCACTAACTACAAAAGTGTTTTAAAAGATGAGGAAAAATAAGCAATGAGCACCAAAAGGAAACCCGTGAAGAATGGAAAAAATCTGAATTCAGCAACTTCATTTCTGGAGCCTCCTGTTCCTACCACAAAGACATTCTTTGCATGAACTTCAATGTTGTTTATTAATGTTGTGCACGTTGTGTGTTTCTTCACTTGGAATTTGTCTGCCCTGAAGGATGTAAGGTACTCGGAGAATAAGGAAAGACGAGCATGGTCATCCTGTTTTTTTAGATAGCAGGCTGTGATATTAGAATGGGATTGAGTTTGACAAAGGGAGAACACAAAGCTCTGTGTTTTGGCCAGTAGATCCTTCTCAAAGAGCAAGGAGCTGCCCATGGCTTTGCCTTGGATTCTTCCTGCTGAAGGTCAGAAGGCATCAGTGTTTTCTGTAAGAATTACATGGATGAGGTTCTGCTGATCATAGAAGAAAGGTGCTGGATTAGCCTTTAGAGCCTGGGTGGATCAGTGGAGGATGGGCTTAATTTTTTCTGTTTACCAGGATCAATGAGATGGGTGGCGCAGAGCAGAATGGCACATGACTGTCAGCTAATGGACTATTGCTTGCACAGCTCTACTCCACAGTCAGATCTAATGATTAAGATATTTGCTGCCTAAAGTGGATGAGAGGAGAAGAGCCATACATGATGCTAACCAAATTACAATTTTTAAGGTGTCACGGAGCTGGAGCTCATTATGACAGGCTGAACAGCTCACTTTTACAAAGAATACCTAATTCATGGAGAAATAGGTTTGGCCATACTCCTAACACTAGGATTTGTTTCTATTATCATACGCAATATTTGTAATATTAATGGGTTCTTCCCATTCAGCTAATACACTTCAGCTCCATGTTCAAGAATTTGAGTATGTGAATCCTTGCAAATAAAGAGTAATTATCTAAGAAAATGACCTAGCAAGTTATTTTTCTCCCTCATACCAGTAGTAATATAGCCTTTGGTTACTGTTCCAGCAATAGCTTTGTTTCAGAAGGAGTCTCCTGACAATACATGCTTAGCTATCATTGTTGCTGCCAAAACCAATATAGTTATAAAGATTCTCAGGGAAAAAAGAAGAAATATTAAGAGTCTTTATATTACTGGAGCATTAAGACTCATAGTCAAGTATTCACTGTACCCAAAATAAACCCAGAATACCCAGAAAATATTTGGAATCTAAGCATTGAGCAAATTAATTTAGTTAGGATAGAATGCAAGTTTACAGTCATGGATATAAACTTTGTCGTTCTCATTCCTTTGTATTAAATATCTGAAAATATTTTAAAACTGCACATCAAGAATTGTCTGCAGAGAATGGCAATGAATATTCTCCAAGGGCAAAACAAAGGAAATTTCAAGCTCCCTCTAGAAAACTGTTGAACCAAAGTGCAATCGAACAATTTTATGTGTATAGCCCTTCCAGAGAGAGGAGGAGGAATCACGTAAACATACTTTTCACCGTCTAATCTCATAAATGTGGTAGCTGGAAGGAGAAATGTCATTACTCACACTTACTTTCCTTCATAAAGCTCCCTCCCATAACTAAGCACAATAGCCCTTTACTTTTGTGTGTACAAGGAATGGTACTGTCAGACTTCTGCTGTGCAGAAAGTTCTACCAGTGTAGTTTGCTTTTATTGGTTTGTGGGTTGGGAGGCTGGTTTGATTAGTTGCACAGCGATTTATTAAATGACAAAATCATGTCTTCCATAGTTTTTTTTTATAACAAAATAAAGAATAATTGTCACTTAAAGCCAACTTCTAAGTGGCTTACTTACAGACTGAAATGCAAATTTCTAATTGCTACATCCATCTAAAAGCTGTCCATTTTCTCTCTAGTCCTTTAATAAAGAAAATAGCAAGTTATCTACTGATCATCTGATGACTGCCATTTCTCTTGTTTTTCCTGTAATTTGAGACATCCAGGCTTTCTAACATAGCAGTCTACAATGTAAAAAAATCTTCTATAAAGTGCCGTAGAAAATATGTCTTGTCCCAGTCTCTTGGGAACTTACTTGAAGATCCTTCAGAGAAGAGACTAGAAGAGCTTCCAAGAGCATACACAGCAGAAGCAGGAATCTTTTGTTTTTTCTGATCAAGAGAGGCTATACACTAGGTACTCATACAGCATGCAACAAATATGTGATCAGAGATATACATGTATATGAATGTATGTATATTTCCATATGTGTGCATAAATGCATATCCACAAGGTTCTAATTTGTCTTTATCCAAACTAAATTAAATGGGAGGGAAATTTCCGAGCTCCTCTAGGCTTGTTTTATACATATCCAGTCCTCATTCACATGTTTGGTGAAGTGAAACTCTTTGTAATATAGCAACCTGAAAGAGTTTCTGGAGACTACATTCTTAATCCTTACAAATTTAAGACACAAAAGCTTTACTTGCCAGAATCTAACATTAAAGAACTTAAATTATTCTGTGAGTTCTTCCAAGTAATTCTACAGTTAATTTTTCTAAGTGTGAGTATTTAACACGTAAACCTTTCCTGATTCCACATGGTTTTCTGGGGTTATTTGACATCTAAGAAATCTTTATCTCTGCACTCCAGAGACACAGACCACAGGGACTGAGCCCTGACACCTCCTCTGGTGAGGTGACAGCTCCCAAAGACATGTGCATTTGTCTGGTAGTCCATCAGCTTTTTTTCAAACTTTTTGGGTTTTTTTAAGATAATCTCTGAATCAATAGAGACAAGGTGGGATGGCAGCCTGTTGTGGGAGATTTTCCTACTTGCTTATTTCAATGCTTTGTTTAGGTATTGACTCTCATGCCTGCTTCATAATCCAGTTCCTCCTCTCACCTGACACAAAGGTAAGTGCTTCTGAAAGCTGTTTACAGTAGTTTCCAATTAGTGGGCTACTTTTTGGTTTGGGTTTTTTTCTGTTCACAATTATGCTGTACTTGAAATGTAAACAATGGGAAAAGGTTAAGCGATAACTGAAATAGCCATTAGACTCATCTACTTTCCTTCTTCTCCCTGAGAAAACGTCAAAGTTGATATAAGACCATTTTACTCTTACCTCAGTATGCTCTGACACTTGTTTTGACTATAGTTTCTTGAACATGTGGGTTCCTTGTAACCCCAAACAAAATCTTCCATTTCCCAGCTAGGCACCCTACCTCCACTACTACAGAGGCAGTATATTGCCCAGTGAATAGTTGTACGAACACTGGAGAGACTGAGCTGCCTGGTCAGGGTGATGATAAAGTGTCTACAGCATGTTTTGGATATTGGAGACCTATGTTCAAATACTTGATCTCAATGTAGAGCAAGAAGATAAAGCTGGGTCTCCTAATACTATGTTTGTGTCTCTGAACTAGTGTTTCTTCTGATGCCCTACTCCCTGTTCCCACAGACTCCAGACTGGATTTTGAGAAACTTTTCTCAAATAAGAAAAAAAAAGTTAATTTCCATCAAAAACCTTTGCTTTCCTTAAAAAAAATTCACAGATGATTCTCTGTCAGCTCAGCATTGAGCACCCAATGCCCCCCAGTGTCTTAAAGGTCCAAATTGTTTGTTCACTGCCTGACGAATTGGGTCATAAGAAGGTGTGAAAGGGAGGGGATATGGAAAGTGTTTTTCCCTAAAGCAGCTTTCTATCATTTTCTAAAGGATTCAGTACCTAGGGACTATAATGACAAGAGCAACTATAGTCCACAGGAAAAAACATAGCAGGATTTTCAGAGTGGTTTCTGAAACCTGTCTTCTACTTGCACACACCTGACTTCTCCAGCTCTGCTGACTCTTTGCCGCACAGAATATGCAATTTCCTGCAAACTTACTGATAGCTCTGCAGGCTGGAAAGGTAGTTAGGCAATGGAACTGATGTGTTGTTTCAAGCCAGATTTTCTCCTGAAGATGTATTTATTGGATTTAGTTTCAAGATACAGAGGAAAATACAATATAATGATGGTTCTGCTTCCATCTGAAATCAAAAGAACTTATGCTACTAAGTTCTGCTGGAGCAGAATCAAACCCCCCAGAATTTGCATTTGCTTAAAATCCTTTTCTTCCTAACATATTTCAGTTTGAGGACTGGAATGGACAGTTAACCAAAACTGCAGCTTCCTGTACCTCCTAATCCACAGGAACGCTCAGGTCACAGCAGTCCCTGAAAAAGTTCAGTGCACAAATACATACAGAGCTCTTTAACAAATAATACCCTTTCCCCTAGCTGAGCTGAAAAGAGCTGTCAATCACCCACAAAGCCTGATACAACTGTTCGCTGCCCAGGAACATCAAGGGCCAGAAAAGAACATCTTTATGCTGTGGCAGTAGAACACTACTTCTAAAAAGCATAGCGCTCCAACTGTCTCCCCTTACCATGCCAAATTTCTGTAACGGTTTGGGTTAGCATAACACAGAGCCAAAAAGTTCATTGTGAGGTTGGAAAGGAGGAATAAAAATAAGACTGTACGTGGAATATCAGTCAACAAGGGTGAAACAACCACCTCTGAATGAGCTGTTTGGATAATGTTTTGGGAGCTGGCACTGCATGGAGTTAAATTTTAAAAAACAAACAATAGAATGAGATTTCTTGATGAGCCTTCTGGGTACACTGGAGGTAAAGAATCTAAGTCCACTGGTGCTTTAAGCATCAAAGCTCAAATACTTTTAATGATCAGGAGCCTCAATTAGTTATTTTTATTACCCTATTTTAATTCATAATAATTGTAACAGTATTTGCATACAGAATATAAAAATAAATAGGCCATTGTAAATCAACATGTATACTTTTTAATTAGTAAAGTTCTTCTGAACTGTGAGCTTAAAAATGCAACTAGAACTATTTTTAAGATTATGTATTTTCTTATTTACTTATTTCTAGAATAGAATGGAAAACCTCTAGGGTCAGTTATTTCAAGCAACAATTTCTGACAGGTTGTGAATTAACTTGGATTCCAAAGTCACCTTGAAAAGCTCATTTCCTAGTTTTGTATAAAAAAGAAATAAGGAACTAAATACTCTGGAAAAAAAATGGTGCTTTCAGTAATTCTTCTTCAATATAGCCATTAGAAATCTCTGGAGTTGTCACATCCTGTTGTGTGGATGTACCCTTCCTCCCCCTGCCCCCTTCAAAACATTACAGAACAGTATGGATTAACTGGGTAGGATTCTCCTGTCTAAACATCGATGTCTAGAGAACCTACACAGGGCTGGCAAATATCATATAGCTCCTGCAAGATGCACATACCTCTGGTGAGCCATCTGGAATCCAAGCAAGATACTCTGGGCTTTCGAAAGTGTCACTAGATGCTGTGTTCAGGCATCTGAACCCTGCCCATTATCTTGTTAAATAAGGCTCTGATCCTGCATCTTCCAGATGCAGACTTTGGCAACATTAGCCGTTATGACTGTGACAGACAGATGATGATGTAAAACTTCTGCAGCACTTTCCTGAGCAGATGGGAAAATGTCTAGATGTAACTTTCCTACATGAAATCTCAGGGACTGGGAGAGGTGACATAGTGAATAAAAGGTGATGAACGGAAAACAGGCGTGTGTATGTAGGTATATATACATCTAAATAAAATCTCCAAGTCACTTGCACTAAGTAGCTGAATCTCATCTTCCTTGATGCATTCAGTCAACACTTAATTCCAAGGAACTATTCCTCTGTGTTCAGTATATGGAAATAAATACAACAGTGAAATAGCCATTTCTTTTTAGAATACAATCTAACAGAATCAGTCTAACATAGCTCTGAAAATTTTAAATCAACAGAATATTTAAAACAAAAACAAATCAACAGATAAATTATTTGGTTTCAAAAAATTTCTCACATTTTAAAAATTTCCATCTAAATATAAATAATAAAAAAAACCAGTCTGTAGTGCTGTATGAATTTAGTGGATGTAATGCAAAACCAGAGATTAAGATAACAAAATTTAGAATTCAGCATCTAAAGTCTCTTAAACCATGTCACTTTCTCTGACGTTCTGAGAATAATTCTGTTCTGTTATAATATAGTTTTGATATAATATACCCATATTAACTACCCTGTGTATAAATAAATACAGTAAGTCAGCACATACTTCTTGCATTCTGAAAATTCCAGTTAAAGGTATGTATGTGCTGAATAATTCTCAAAGGAAATTTATTGAGAGAGTTGGTAGTTAGGACTGAGGGGAGAAGTATAGCAGGCAGAAGGGGAAGAAAGAGCTGCTTTTTGTTGGGGAATTTTTGAAAGCATTCATTTTTTAATCCAGTCTTCTTGAAGTTGATGATAAAACTCTTATGGATTTTGGTGACAAAAAGACCAGTTCCCAGACCCTTTGAAATTTTCTTCCCATCAGTTTAAATCTCTCCCTACTGAAGTGTTGCTTCTGTGACTTCATGCTTAACTGAACAAAAGAAAACACTATTCTTCTGAGACTGCGAGAGAGGAGACCGAATGAGTGAAAGAATAATAACAGAGCAAGAAATAAAGAGCTAGACTTTCTGTTACTATGCAGCTGAAGCCAATGGAGCAACACATGCCACATAAGGATGAAACCCAGAAAGTTTGGTAATAATTTATGGGTTACATACTAGGTATTCTGGAAACATATGCATCATATTATTTCGTAGCTACTGCCCTCATTATATAATGGATCCAAAAGTATTATTAAAAAAATATATGCACAGAGAGGCAATCACTCAGATCTTTACCTTTTAGTTCTCAGGCTCCAAGAAGAGTTGATATATTGCTGTAGCTGCTGCTTTTAGATAAAAAAGGCTGATCCAATTATTTCCTAGGAATGATGTAGGGGTTTGGGGGATATGAAAAGGTATCTTACCTGTTTTTATCACTCTGCTATTACTTTCATACTAAAATGAATTGTAACTTGCCATATTTAAGTATACTGTAGTGAAAATTACAATCTGAAAATAAAGTCTTCTGACCATGTGTACGGGATGTAATTCTCATCAATCCTACAGCTTCTGTGAAGACTTTTAAAGTAGTCTTTTGCATGGACTTTCTCATTAACAGTTAAAAGGAAACTGAATGAATGCAATAAACTCAATGTCTTGAATATCTCAACATTTATGCATCCCTTTTCTAGAGCTGGCTTCTCCCTTAAGGACTAAATGTCCCTGGAAGTCCAACTGGTGTTGATGCTTTCTGTGTCTTTCATACATGTGTTGAAAGTTTTCCCTTTTCCTCAAATCTTAGCTACATCAAAACTAAGTTACATAAACTAGCAACAATTTTGGTGGTTCTTTGCAATCTCACAGTCCTTTTGAGTGAGATGAAGGAGTTATACCTAATTACCATAGAATAAGGAAATGTGGTCAGCAAATCAGTAGGCAAACACAGATAACCAAACCCAGTTTCCCAGGTGATGGAGGTCCTCTGGCCAATGTTGCTGCACGATGCTACAGTGGTTTAGAGATCTCTTCATTGGCCAACTGCTCCCATTAGACGATGACAAAACATTCAGTGACCTTAGCAATTAAAGGTTAGACCAATGAGTAATTTTGAAAGTCCCATTATCAACTTCTAGTTCCTTTTTCAGTACTAGCACTGATTAAAACCCAGGGATTTTTATGAGAAAAATGAGAAATTTCAGTCTGTTGATGCATTTTTATAGTGTCCTTTTAAAAAAAAGTCACTCAATCTAGCTTTTAGGCTGAATAGTCTTATAGCCAAAATAAAAAAAAAAAAAAAGAAAAAAAAAAGAAAAAAAAAAGAAAAAAACAAACCAAACCAACAACTATAACTTATGTTTACTTCATGCTTAAATGTCACAGAAATTTTTTTTTTAAAGTCTGGAAATTTTTATTTTTCTATGTTGTATTTTATAAAAGATCATATTTAAATGATCAAGTTCCTTTGTAAAAAACTAGTACAACCATTTCAAATTTGCACAGAATAACCCAAGAGAGCTTGAGATTTTGCTTCTGGAGCTGTCCTTACCATCACTAATATAAGTTTTCAAAGCTTGTATTCATACAGTTATAACACAGAAGTTTTAATAATAGACATCGAAGGCATGGCAATAATGCCATACACTTAGAAAGTCAAGATAATTACTCTTTCATACTTTTTTAACTTACAGCCCAGTGTATGCTGACTTTAATAGCTACTACATAATAACTGCACTTTACAATATAAGTACTCGCCACAAAATGGTATATATTAACCATGTGTCAGAAATACAGCTGCATGTGGTTTTGTTTTGTAACAGAGAACAGCAATGCTAATGTGAATACACAGCTGTTGAAAACAACAGCCTTCTCGACAAAAATTACTTCATTATTGCTATGTTCAGTAAGGCTGGCAGGAGTGTTTCAATGTCAGTGCTTAAATTTAATTAACAGCTGGAAAAAAAATGTAAACTTGGACACTTAGTCTTTGCTGAAATGTTGTTTCCCAGCATCACCTCACCTCATTTTGATACCTTTCATAAAAGATCTTATTTTAGCAAGGCAAGACATGACTGTCCAGATTCTCAATGTCATCTAAAAGGGATATGCTAAAATGGATGGGACATTCCAGTTGAGGCTAACCTTTTTTTTTTTTTTTTTAAATCATGTCTGTAGGGTCATTTCTTTATTTCTGGAAGTAGCATCCTCAAGTGAACAGGACTGTCCAAAGAATATACAGTGGGTAGTCTAGAAACCTGCTGGCTCTGGTCCAGCAAACTAATCCTTATGGAGGAAGACTGAAAGATAATTCAGGGCAGAATCTCAGCTTTTACTGCTACCTCATGGATGTGTTTAAGATGAAAATGCAACATATTCAGCGTATCCTACAGTGATTTAAATGTTTCTGGTATTATTATTCCCATTCCAGCAAGGAGAACGATTAAATTCTACAAAGGAAGTAGAGCAACTTTTTTCTTTCTTTCTTTTTTCTCTCATTAATAACCAATGGGGTGTAATAAGCATGCAGACTACATTTCTTGAAGGTTCCCCCAGCTGATGGGTGGCACCTAAGGACCAGTGCAGTTGTAACCAAGCAAGAAAGGTTGACTGTGGGAATGCTGGCAGATGCTGTGACTCCCTTGGGCCATAAGAAGTCCAACCTCATGTTAGAATGACAGAATAGTGATGCTTTCTGCTTTTCCTCAATACGCAGTCTTGTTCATTTGTGACTGCTGACTGACTGTTAAACCTCCTTCCATGGTGGTGATTCTTTGCACCGGAGATCCTTCTGCATCCCTGCAATCACAGCTCAAAGCAGCTATGGGGAAGCTATCCTAGAGCATGTTCAGACCATCTTACTGTTGAGGAGTCAGATGTTTACAGGGAGGTGACTGCCATGTGGATAAAAGGAGATTCTGGGTGGTTAAATTGTCTGTTCTACACCTTTAGAGACAACAAATGGCATTAATGCATTAAGGTTTTGTTCTCTGTGTGTGTTACTTTTTTTTTTTTTTTTTTTTACTTGAAAAGCAATTCTTTGAGAGGAATCATCCAAGCCTTTACTCCTTTAGAGTTAAAGGCAGATCTTAGAATTAAAGGCTGAGTATATGCTAACTTTGACAGGAGGAAAAATACAGATCAGTCAGCAATCAATAGAAGAGTCTGGCCTTCTGCATTTGAATCCTGTAAGGCACCATTACCAGAAAGAGCTCCCTGGTTTGTTTTTAAAACACCTCCTTCCCTCTGTTCCTTCTTCCTTTGAAGTGAATTTCTGTCTCCTGCCGTTACTGCTGTCACTGCTAAATTATATATGCCCTTGTGTTCTAAAAATTCTGCATCAGCCACAGTATTCAAGCAGCACTTTCTTCTGTGGCTTTCAGCTGTATGAAACTTAGGTTTTCAAAGCAATTCTGCCTCCTCAAATGGCTCACTACCTTTTTATTATGTATCCTCCAAAAAGAAGGAATATCCTCCAGTCTGTGTGTAGGATTAAAGTGGGCTTGTTCCAGTGCTGCAGTATTAGCCCTCTGCACAACTTCCACAACAGAAATATTTTCCATGGTCTAAGATCAGATTTAGGAAAATCAATCCAATTAATCAATGTAGAATTACACTGTAAAATTAGGGTTATCTCCTGAATTGTTTGAATCTGCTGGAATATCCAGCTTCTCTCTGGCAGCTACTTGGATTTTGCTTAGCTGTGGTCCCAATAGTATGAAACACTGGGGGAAAAAAAAAGGAAAAAAAAAAAAAAAAGAGTGTACTGAACTGGAAAGGAAAGGTCATGTTACTTGGGCCTAAATGTGATCTCAAGCTAACCAGCTAAAGTCCGTGGAAAATCCAGTGAAGCTTTGGCTTGATGAGATTGCAATGAACAGCCCCACAGTCTTAGAAATAGAAAAGTTTTAGTTTGTTTTGGTTTTTTCTGTAGTAGTTTGCAGCCTAATGGAATCAATACAACAATAAGATTTGGAAAAATACAATATCTGTTTGTCTATAATCATGTAATAAAGGGGCGAAAAACAAAATAAAGGAAATGTTTCCCTCTTCTGTAAGATTATAATGGACTCAGTCTTGTGCTGAAACCAACCAGAACATTTTTTAACAATTCTTTTCTCGATTGCTGCAGTTTTCTACTTCAAAGTTAAGCAACTAAATTTAAAGGCACCTCACAATATAAGATGAATCTGAGGTCTGTTAGAGGTGGATTATAGGAAATTGGGCAATTCAAAGAGAAGTTCTTTGAAAAGAGGAGGTTAAATGAGCAGTGTCAGTACCCATCTATAGATCTGTTACTAAGGTCCCAAAAAGCCGCTTTGTTGCAAAAACGTAGCAATGCATCTTTTGACCAGATCCAAATTCCACCAAAGTCAGTAAGAGTTTAAGCATTGCCCTAAGTGGGCTCTATACCAGGCCCAAAGTTAGGGAAAAGAATGCACTCAGGACAGCCATCAGTGCAAAATGCTCTTACTCTAGGGGAAGTGTTGCTTTGGGTGTACAGACTGTATTAGTGCCCACAGATACTAGCAAAATGGATGCAACCTTTTCCAAAATACAGCCCTGGTTTGGCTGAATAAAATGGCCTTTTCTTTGCTGACTTCCCAGAGGAAAAGACAAGCATGTCTTTCTTTACTTGCAAACTGTCAGTCATGGTGCAATGAGCACAGACATCATGAGTCACTCTTCTTTGAGCTCTAATCTCTGCTCATAGTGACAAATGAACCTCGAAAATCAATCCAGTTTTGACTTCTAAAATCTTTTGGGAGTCATTTTTTTTAGGAAAAAAATAAAATAAGTATACCACATGCTTAGGATACTAAATAGAGGTTGTAAAATTGTGAGTATATTTAAATGAAATGTCAAAGAGCCTGCACCTGGGGTGGTCTTGCAATCTTGTAATGAAAATGTAAGCTAACTCTCAAATATTTGGAGCCTTTTTTAGGTTACCCTTCTAGGCTTATGACAGCCTAGCTCTTGCCTTTTGTAGGCTACCACAAGTTGCAAAGCAGCACAGCGTGTATCTCTAGTACAAGTTAGCAGAAGATGCATAGACTATAAATGCCTTGAACTACAGTGAAAGGACCTAAAATCAATGATTCATGTACAATTCCTTCCCAAAAGGGCTGCTATCTTCCTACATTTGTTCTATTGTTGTTCAAGATGTACTAAACAAAAACATTAGCTATCTTGTTTATCTTGTTTATCATCTATATACCTATCTAGCTAGGTACTTCCTTTGCCACTAGTGGTGATAACTAGCTATTCCACTGGTTTTCTTAGTCTGAAGCCTTCCTCCAAAAGAGTAAAAGGAAGTCTGCCAGGATAGAACTACCTTCCAGAGTGTGTCAGAGGTAAACATTTGAGAGAAATTAATATTCCACATTCTAACAGATGTCCTTGCTTAATGTCAGAAGAAATATTTTTCTATAACTACCTCTGTCATGGGATCCACCATACTCTGCAACAATACTATCTATCCATTGTGGTTTTGCTTGTATGTTCAACAAAGCCTTAAAGACACCACCAACTTAAATACTCTCCTCCTGAAAAATTTCACTGATAATTTTAAGAGGAACACTGGACAATGTTGTAACAGGAAAATACTAGTCCTAATCAACCTGCAGGTTTGCTACTGTTTTAACTATTTTCATTGAGGATAAAACTTTGCTTAAAAATGGAAATAATTGCATCACCGAAATTGGCACAACTCCTGCTTTGTTAACAGCTATATCAGGAGAAAAGCATTCCTGTAAAAGAATTCCTCCTCTTGCTGCCTTTTACAGTGTTCAGTGCACATTTAGCAGATGGGTTACACAACTTTTGCCACTACAGTCAAAGTTGTACAACTGGTATATGTAAAGAAGACCTTAGAAAAACAATGTGCTTCTCTATTCTCCTCCCAGCCTTGCTGCTTGAATTTGTTTATTTTATAGCATGTTGTCTTTATTTCTCTTAGATATGGCCTTTCACATAGACAGTAAGAAAACAAAAGAAATTCTAAAATAAGATTAAATTGATGAAAAAGCTTCTGTTTCCATTGGAAAGTACCACTGATACATCCAGTACCAAAAGCTGCTTTTAAATTCCCTCTGGATTTGACTAGCCTTCAACTGTATAACACTTCTTCAAATAAGCAAAGGTAATGAAGACCAAACTAGTGAAATCTAGCAGTTACAATAAGTGCAAGGGTGGATTTTATTTTTATGAGAGGTAATAGCAGCATTCATGAAGTGGGAGAGATGCGTGAGAAGAATGCTACAACCCTTGTAATTACAAGGCTCGATAATGCAAAGCCTGCCAAAAATCCCTCTACCTGTTAATCACCCTGCAAGATATTTCTAGTTTGGGCAAAGGGAAGAAAGTGAGGAGGGAAAGCGGTAAGGTGCTACTCTGTGGTTGCATTAGGGCTTAAAATACAAGAAATCTTACCTTTAACCTCCTCTGAGAAGGCTCTCCAGAAAATTACAGGAAAACTTAACTATCCAGCAGAATAAATTATATGGCTGTGGTGACTGCAAGGAGATTGATATAACATTGTTTAAGACACTGCAAGAGGATGTGTCAGCACAAATATGAAAACCATAAGTAGTAAAAGCCTCAAATAATAGTATACGCACTCCCTCTATCATTATGCACCATCATTTATGGAAGGACAGCACCTGCATTCCTGCTGAATCCTCTGGCATGTGTCCATTAGGCCCATTTACTGTCAAGTAAGTATTCTCCTTTCATTGTTACTCAGAGAAACCTACAGAAAGATCCAAAGCTAAGGGAATTTTTTGAAGCTGACTGTAAAAATAATCCTAAAAAGAAAGAAAATTAAAATTATATCTCTTTAAACTTTTCTAAATTCATTTCAAAATTTCGAATGCAAGTATGGACTTTCTTTTCACAATATCAGAAAACAGTAGCAATAAGAGCGAAGGTGAGACCTGTAATTACAGTAGAGTTTCAGGGTGTATGATAGAGGCTGCGCTTGGAAAATACACCTGGGTGCAGGAGGGTTATCAGAACTTTTGGCTTGAATTGAGGCACATAACTTCCTATAAAATCAATACAAAGCAAACAGTAGTTAAGCTCTTCATTCAGTGCTCTAACTTCCTCTCTGAACATGCCCAGCTTTCAATGTTAGGAGATACTTTTCTCTGTTCAGTGGCTTGAGAGAGAGCAAAGGTGCCAAAGTAACATATGTGAATCTCCAGCCTTTACCCCTAACATACAGTACAGCTGTGAAAAGCTTTTAAGTACATCCACAGAAGCATAATACAAAGAGGAGAAGTTCTAGGACAAAACTGCTATTGTCTACCACTGCTAGAGGCTTTACAAAGTGAATAATCCACAGAGTAGAATTGTTGTATAGTGAGCGATACCAGGCTAGAATGCAAAAGCATTTATTATTTTATTAATCTCCATTAAAAGTAAACATTTCTCTACATCAGGAGGAGTGGTAAAAACACACACACTCATGCCAACACACACATGCTTTCAGTTTTGAAATTCAGGCCTAAAGTGACTTTTAATGCAATCCAGGCTGATTGACAAGTTCAGTGAGAGCTATTGACAGGCTGATCACACAAGCTGATTAATTTTCATACAGACAAAAGAAGTTTTCTTAAAATAGATGAAAAAGACAATCCTGTCATACCAAGCAACCTTTGGAGGTCTAAAATTCTTCAAGCACTTTGTCAGTGTGAGAATTCTTCAGTGCATTATTTATTCACTCTCAATAACACTATGACGAATGATATAATCTGTATTTTATGATTCTTCCATCTAGGCTTGACACTCATGTAAAGTTTATTTCAATTTTAAGTGGAAAACGAAGATACAGCATTGGATATAAAATAATAACAATTTTTTTCAAATGCTTTCCAAGCTACATGGCTGTCTCCTAAAATTTGAACTTCATGCTCATGCTCTGTTGTGGTTGCAGTTTGTACTAAAGAAGTGTGAAGCAGTGCTGTGCATAGAGATTCAATCTTTTCTTCACAAACTCTGTTAATAAGATTTCTGGATGCAGTCTGCCTAACCTTACCTGTGTGGAAGTTAGCTGTCAAGTCTAACCTCATTATCTATCTTTCCTCCATGGTCAATGCGGCAGGAGCGACAAAGGGATACCTTCGCAGGCACATTTATCTCACTTTCCACCGTCGCCTGTCTGAGGTGGCTCGTGTCAGGAGAAGTGAAGCCCACCTGCTTAGCAGTTGTCAAAGACATCAGTGAAACACATTCGGTCTGACAGCCACGCAGCTCTGCAGAGCCCCGCTACGCCGCCTTCCGCTCCAGCCTTGTGCCGCTGAGACCAGGAGCACAGAAAAAGGGGTTGGAGTCAGTTGTTTACCTACTTTGCGCTCTTGCAACTCCATATATCCTAACTAAAGGGCAAGTTCTGGCCTATTCAGGAACGTTTGGAAAATTTAGAAGATGGAGGAAGAAGAGAGTTTAAAATATAAGATTAAAACTGGCAAAATCTGAAAATACAGTTAATATACTAAGCTGTTTTTCAGTTTTACAGCAGCAAACTATAATCTTTACCTGCTTTAAATCTATTTACTAGGCCTTAGTAAAAAAGTTAGTAAAAAACAAATGGAAATCATTCTTAATGTTTTTCTAAAGCTTTTCTATGTAATTTTTTCTGCACTTTTTCAAATGCCAGCATCATGGTTTATTAAAAGAGCTCCATCTTCTGGCAGCTGATAAAGAACAGATCCTTCATAGGTGTAGAAGAAAGGCTTAAAATCATTTGCAGAATTTAATGAAAAATTGATCCTGCGTAACCAATGTCTGCAGCTGCATTCCACAGAGGATTTGTGACATTTTTATTTTAGAGTAATTTGTTACTTGTTAACCTTTATTTCTAACCTTTTGTGAGGAATCTTAGTGGTTATCAAATTAAAATAAAAGGGTGACATATAAAAACAATCCTGAAGCAGGGAAGTAAATGTATATGCTGACAGCAACACAATCACAGAAAGACAACATGCTATCTCAATTTGCGTCAGGTCAGGCTCCTGGTAATGTTCTTTCAAAAAAAAAATACCAAAACATTAAAAAAGCACTGAAAATTTAGTTCAGCTTTTTAGAAAGAGCAGAATAAACATGAGAAGTACATTCTTCCACATTTTGTCTGCCTGCCTTCCCAGTAGCTCACTATTTAAAAAAGATAGTCAATGCTAAAGAAGGAAGATAGCATCCTGCGCTTCATTATTTTTAGCACTCATCTCACCCTAGATTTTATTACTAAGGCGTGTAGCCTCACTTGTTTTGCCTTTTTTAAGGGGCATTGCTGGAGGAAAAGTAAGTCGAATCCCCAGGCTCTTCTCCCATGTTCTGCCAACGATGGCACATACATCTGCTTGGTGTTACAGCATCACAGATCCGAGGAGAAAGCAACTTAGGAGATCCGTCACGCCTCTTCAGTGTATTTATAAACAGAATAGTAAGACTCTGTTGGATTAACAGGTTGAAGGTTTGCTATACTGAAAAGTCTTCGCATAAAGAATAACTGAAATGGTGACCAGCTGCCATTTTTTTAATCATGCCTGTGTGAAAAGAGATCACCTGAAAATGGAGAGAGATCTGACTGCAGAATCAGTTCTTCAGAGACCTCTGAAACACAGATCCTGTGTAACGACTTCCAAATGAAAAGTTCAATATTTTAAAGCTTGAAATGGAATATCTGGGATATTTCCTCTTGCAGATAAATGCAAAACCAAGCAATGAAACAGGAATGCCCTTTGTTTTATAGCCATTTCATCATTAGTAATTAATTGTACATTCTGACAAATAGTATGAAAATTGTGTTTCAGTGAAATAATTATTGAATATTCACCTTGCAATAATATTAGAAAAATATGTAATGTCTATAATCCATCAGACTTTCTTTTTTATATTTTTCTTAACTTTATATTAATTTGTCTCTGAAGCTGTACTTTGCAGATTTACTTTAAAAAATCAGCCACTTCCCAGTGACACCTCTAAAATCATATTTAGACATATTACTTTATAACAGATAAACTGGCCATAAGCAAAACTAGGCTGGAATTCAGAGGAAGGTTTTTAAAAATCCATGCAGTAAAGTCTTTCAGTCGGTGCTGCGGTTAAAATATCTCACCATTTCTAACTTCTACATGATTATATTTGCAGACCCACATGCTGGTAATGAAGGTTATTTAAAGTGGTTTTGTTGAAACTGCATTAGATTTAGTAAAAAGTGCACTCATTGCTACCGTTGAGAAATATTCTCATTTTAGACTGTTTGTAACAAGTCCACCCAAAGAACTGCAATGTCTGAAGCCCCTGCTCTTTCTGCAGATGCCATGTGCTCATGGCTTGACCTGGAACGTGCATGTAAAATGTGACATGTTATTACTCAAACCTGAAGGGATTGATCATAGTAGATCGCCTCAAAATACAGACTCTTTTGAATTATCAATAATCAAAGTACATCCTTTTCACTATTATTATCTGTACAGAGCTTTCCTGACTACATATGTAATATTCATGAAAAGCTCTCTGAAGGCTGAAGGAACTCTCATCATCCCAGGTTTTACTGAGAATATTGGAGAAATCAGAAGTGATGAAATTCTGACCTCAATTTGGTTTGGGATTGCGACTGCCTTCAGAAGTCCCCATTTATTCTGATCAGTTATCCTCATCCAGGGCTCGGCTTAAGTCCATTTCCAGATATACTGTGTCTACTGCATAGAATAAAAAAGTTGCAAATACTATTAAAGTTGCAAATTATTCATTGTAGCATTCTTTAGTAGCTAGTTATCTGTTCTTCTCGCTCTTTGTACTGAAAATTTTCTTCTCTTTTCACCCACCAGTATGCTTCATGAATATGAATTTGAGTCAAAGTGACTTGGTTGTTCCAGTGTACACTGAAGAAGGAGAGAAAAATATAGACGTTCTTTTAGGTATGTAAAGTCTTTCAGGCAAAACAAGCGTGTTTAAAGAAAAGGGATATTATGTAGGGGTATCTGTCAGATATTGGCCATGTTCTTTTCCAAAAGAAATTTGTTTTGATTTCAGGACTTTACGAAGGTCTGAAAACTGAGTATCAGTGAAGTATGTAATCATCTGGAAAATACTGGTGTAATGAAGAAAAGACATATTGTTCAAATAAAACTTAGGCCTAGAGTACATACAGCACGTAAGAAAGATCACACTCAGGAAAACTATATTCCAGTCTTGTCTCTGTTGGGTGATCACAGGCATGTATTTAATTTTCCCTACTTCAGTTTCTCCCCCTGAAAAATTGTGATAACATAACTTCCTCCTCTAAAGAGAGGTCTGTTTAAAAAAACATGTTAGAACATATGACTACTTCAATGGAAAACCAAATCTGCGGGAAATGCATCAGAGAGGTCAGCCTGACTCGATAACTAGAATATTTGGCAGCCCCTCTGAAATGTGGCCAGCATTCCTTATGTGAGGCTCCCCTGCTGTAGGGTTTCTATCTGCTGTCCTCCAGCCCGTCCTGGACATTGTCCCGGACACAGGCATTCTCTCTCGCAATATGGCTTGAACGGTGCCTACCTGGGTCTGCAGTGGGATGCTTTGTATTAATTGTAATTCAAATAATGGATCACAATAAATAAATCTCCTGTGAATTTCCAATCATATGGTTGTATATACAGTCAGAAGAGTGGGGGAGTTTAGGTGTTCACATGGCTCAAAATCAGGAAAGATGATGTCTTATGGCATACTTAAAAAATGCCAAATGCATGAGGAACCTAGTTTCGGGGAAAATTATGTTGTTCCAACATAAAGAAGAAAGAGATAAAGATACAAAATTTTGTCATAAGTCACATTTCATTAGATGTGTTTTTAACTATATATAAAAATATTTTCAGAGACAGAGGGAACAGCAAGCTCTCAATCTATTAAATACATCCATTTTTCACACAAATTATCCCCGTAAAATGTTGTGCTGTATCTTATCACCTCATATCGGTTCTAAATCATCTTCGCTTCTAAATTTGAAAATGACTGTGAAAACATCTATTCTCCTCATTTTCCCATAATAGAGTTGTTTAATCCATTACCACTACTGATTCCTCTTTATGGAGCTGTTAAGGCGGCAGGGCAGAGCTGATGCTGTGCCAGGAGAGAGGAGAGCTCTCCCGAGCCCATCTTGTGAAAGGGAAGCTCCGCTCCAGTGCCGTGCCCCAGCGCCGTGCCCCAGCCGGAACCTGGGAACCATCGGCCCATCACACATAGGCATTAAGCAGCTGGGATTATGAATCCCTCAGACACGATCAACAAGGAATAATAAATGAAAATAATACACATGAAGTGACATACAAACCTTCTGTGACTCTACAGGTGCTTCCACAAGCCTGCTGTACCCAATGTAGAGCGAGTTCCCCTATAGAATAAACAGGCTAAATTGGCAAGCAGGATCAGTGTTTAAAGATTCACACATAACAGGCTTTCCCAGATTCTTCCGTGTAGGTGTAACTCTGGCTACTTAGAGTCTTAAAAGCAGGTATATGATTGTCCTCTGCAGATGGAAAAAACTGTGGCATGAAGGATTAACAATTCGGAGTTTAAGAAATGATCATATTTTGTAGAGCCGCAGGACTATGGCTTCCTACAGTAATAGACAATTTCTGATTTGTGTATCTTTGATTAAATCAGTATGAAATCCTAGAGAGGGACTGATTTAGCTGGAATCACACATACTCTCCTGCATGCTTCAGAAACAATATAACAAGGCTACCTACTGAAATTCAGCATCTCTTTTCCATATTATTTATTTCATTTATATTACTGAAGCAGCATAATAAGGACAAATTAATCATGGAAGCTTCAGGGTCTTATTTCACAGTGTATCAAGCAATTATATATTGAAGGTGATGAAATAATAGTATCTTTTCTGTAACTTCCTACCTAAGACCTTCAAAAGAAACCACTAGAACGTAGAAAATAAGAAAGAGAAGAAAATTAGGGAGAAAAATAATTATAAAGGAATAGCCAAGACTACATTGCTCTAATGTTCTTTTCTTTGCATTCTTAAGAGATTCAAACTGTTTGAAAAAAACTTACAAAGATCAGTCAGAAAGGGGGAATAAGGGGGAGAGGGTTATAATTTTCATTAAACAGGAAAGTCTTATAAAGGATTAACCCTACTGTTCATTATGCATATTAAAATATACATGTATAATATAATTTAACTCATTTTAACTTTCCATTCTTTTCCCATCCCTCTGAGAGAGGGGCCATATACTGAAGATAAACTGATTAGAAATACACAGATGCTGAAAATAAAATGTTGCATATCTGAACAAAACAAACACAAGGCTGATGCCAAGAGAAAAATATTAATTTATCAGTAAATGTGTAATTGTAACTGGCCACAGATTTGGCAAGGAGACACAAAAACATTCACACAGAGGAATTCCATGCCAGAAAATAAAGAAACTAAACTGAAGAAGATAAATTGCACCCCATCAACAAGCTGGCTAGCTGTAGCATCATCTTGTATTCGCTGGCTAGCAGGAACTCAGGGCCAGCCCACAGATTTGTTCTATTTTTGACAACGGCACATCCCTCAAAGAAATCAGAATGCAATAAATAAATAAATTAATGTACATATTAGAGTTACAGTCAGAAAACAAAGCCCTGGCAATTTGTTAGAAAGAGTAACTTTACTGTGGATTTGTAAAATGTGCTCAGCAGGACAGGCCTGCAGCTGCCTTGCACAGCCTTGACACATCTTTATAGTGCTTTGAATACCAAACAACTTCAAGGAAAAAAAACGTTATTCGTAATGGCAAAATTGCAGCTACACGGTCTCCTATTGCTGTCTGTACACAGGAGGCACAGGGAAGGATGGTACTGCTGCCCACCTACTGACTTTTGCTGTGGTGTAAGATTTCAAGCCCATAGGGCCAGAGGGAGATGCTTTCAAAATTCAGACATCACCCAGTAAGACCATAGCTGTTACCCTCACCTCAGCGATGAGGGATCATGGCCCAAGAGGCAAGTATGTCACCAGCGCTCGCCGTTGAGACCAGAGTTTTGCAGGAAAAGCAAAATATAAGTACAGGGATCCCAAGCTTCTCTTAAGTATGGATGTCTTCCATTTACTCTCCTTCTCTACTGCTGACAAGGTTACCCCTAAAACCACACAGGCATTTTCTGCTTCATTTGTGGTAATCATCTAATCTACTTTTTACTCATAGGCAGGTACTCATCTCTTTCTGTAGGGGACCAAGCTGGGTTTTGTGCCATGCACATCCATATTTATCACTCAAAAATGCAGAAGGTTAACAGAAAAAAAAAAAAAAAGGTCAAAAGAGGAGAATAATCACAACCACCCACAGTAAGCTACTGAGCCCCAGCTATATGGGACCATTACATGGGTTTGTGAGGAAAACAAAGTGTCATGTACAGCCCTGCACTACCTTCCAAGCTCCCATGTAACATCAGACTCAGGAACACTGTGGAATTCTGGGATGTTCCTTACATGAATTTTGTTTCCTCTAACAGCAGTCTAGGAAGTTAGGGTTGACCTTCCCACCATGTGTTGTAACTACCAGAAGGAAGCCTCCAGATTTAGTTTTATGGGTCAGTCCACTGAAAGGCCAGTAATGAATGTTCTCCTTTTTAAGTGTAATGAGCAATTTACAGTACTAGAATACGAGTTAATTTAGATAAAGATGCTGTGTTAACTTTGGCTAGCAATGCAGAGTTAACTTCTGCTACTGTTGTATTAGCAAAGCTATGCAGCAGAGTAGAAAAGGACTTACTTCCTCTACTCACTCTGTCTCCATGCAAAACTCTACTTCATATTTTGATTAGTAAGAAACTACAGTATTTGAGTCAGATGACGATACTAACACTGATCCCCATGTTACTATTTTATCTTATATAGTGTTTATGTGTTTGCAAAACCTCAGGCACTGATTACATTCATAGTTTACATTTTCACCAGAAATATCAATCACAATGCAGGTCAGAAAAGGTAAAACTGTATGTATGGTGCATCGATACTATTTTTGTCTGGACACCTCTGCATGCATTATTTCTGGTTTCTGACTATGCTGGCCACAGCAGAAAAGAGAGAAAGCCACTATCAAGCACCAGGAGTCTACTGGCTCCTATCAGGATGCACACACTTCTGTGCACTGTAATACATGCTGAACACAGCTGAGCAGGACAGGAGACCTAGGTACCGTGAAGAGATATCAGATGCTCCATTATCATTACTCTACCATTCGTTCTACAGAATGCCCAGATGATTTGTCTACAGGTGAAATTAAAATGAACTTATATAAATTTTTAACACATTTTGCAGCTCCCTCAGACACAAGAAAAAGTAAATTTACAGTAAGTATAACATGCTACATGGCAAATATTTGAGGTAAGCCAGGTTAGTGATTGAATTTGTTGGAAAAAGATTTCATTAAAGAAAAAAAATCCATAACTGAAGTTGTTAATCCTACAGTGATACTACTGCAGCTTGCATATTTCATTGTAGAACTGAGGACAAAGTTATAACATACTTTCATGTTGTACTAACTCTAAATTTAGGGAACTGTACAAGATTTCATTTTTTCTTCACCACCAAACATTCAACGGTAGTAATCTGTTAGTAGTAGCACAGTCTTCTGCAGTGCCTGATAAGAAAAAAAATGCGTTGTGGCTATTATTAGTCAAAGAAAAGACAACTATTGTCTTCTGTATGTTAGCCTCTGCTAACTTTAAATAAAGTTCTCATTAGCTTTGTGAGTTAAGAGTAGGCTTAGGTCTGCTGGCTTCATAGTGGTTACCTTGGTTCAGTTCTTTCATTTTTTTCCTCCTTAGATTACCACTACACATTTGAGAAGGCTATTTTACACCAACGCCTTCCTGATAAATGAACCCAGTACAAGCAACTGTTTCTCAGACAAACCCCTTTCAGTACAAGCATGATAAAGAAAATGGAGTAAAGGTTACAAAAGTATTTGTCATTTACTTGACTGGAAGTAATATCTAGCAACTTTGATGACCTCCCCTTCTTTTAAGTCCCCTTTATTATCTGTACCAGTGTTTTTGGTTTTTGCTTTGGGTAAAGTTATATTCTGGGAAACAATCATGCAAAATATATTTACACTGACATTTGTGCGAGTATTAGTATATTTGTTTCAAATCCTTCTAGTATGCCCAGAGCCTCCTCTCCAGAGTCTGCAAGCATCAGGCAGGTCTTGAGACATAGTGAAAGAGGTGGATCAAACTATTGACTGAAACGCGTGTCTCTGTAAAAACAAAACGAGGTAGTTTGCCACAGTGAAGACATTACAACAATCTACTTACCATATAAACTACAAATACAGGATTTACACTTTGGGAGAAGCAAGCTCCAGTGCCCTTCTTGCAACAATTCTGGCCAGATATTAGCTTTCGTTTCTAGCCCTGAGAAGCAGGGGCTTCTTGAGAGTTGTGTTGAACAAGGGCATCTTTGATCCTCTACTAGACTGGCCTCCCTAGGGGCATAAAACACCCTCGGAAGCTCTGGGCCAGGTTTTTCCTGGCATTGCAGGCAGTGTCCTTCTATGTAGCACCTCTTTCCTCTCTGGGACCCACAGGCTGGCTTCTACTGCCACCAACCTACCAGTGTCTGAATCTGGCTTGCAATTTTCTATGTTTATAATACATGAAAAAGTAAAAGGACTAAGTTCTGCCCCTAAAGTTTTTTCTATCACTAGACTTCTCACCCACAGGTGCCCTGATAGACAGCACAGAGCCTTCCCTTCCAAGTATCTCTGGTGTCCCCCATCCTTCTCACATGATTTATCAGTATCCCAGCCCACTCAGGTTTAACACTCTCACCCAGTCATTGCCAACATTCTCTTCATATAAAAAGCTTCCAGTCTTCATTCATGAGTGCATCAAATCTTGCACTGATCTTCTTTCATTCATTTAAAATTCTCTTGCAGGGCACAAAGCATGTTTATTGGTCTCAGGAGTAGTTTTTAGGCAGCCTCTGCTCTGAGCCCTTCTGCTAGTTTTATTGTTTGATATTGCATGCTTACCAGATTGTACGGTGATCCTTTAAAAAGTCAGAAGTTAATCAGGGTCACCATTAAATGACAGAATTCCAGAAAGGCTCAATATTGGAGAAATACTGCTTGTATTCAACATACATTATTTATTCCCCAAATTAAAAGCCAAGCATATGAGATAAAAAGGGAACTGGGAGAGGAAAGGGTAATGTATTTGGACGGGAATAGGAAAGGGGTTTTACTGATTTGCAGTTAGCTGGAATCTACTGGTGCTTACAGCCTGTCTACCTAAATGTTTCAAACATAGATGCCATTATTCATTTCATAGTAGTCTGATTTCAGTTTTCATACTGTCTAGTCCCCCTGGTGACTGCTACTTGATATTAATTCAGAGCAAAATTGCATGTCACTCTACTGTCTGTTTTTAGCTGCTGTATGCCAGTCTGAATATGGTTGTATTCCTGTAGTGGGTGAATAAATCCTATTTACGTATATATCCATGGATTTGCAACACCTAATTACTGCTTGAAAAGTTCTCTGATATCATTGATTAAAAAAAAGCCCCACGCTTCAGCCATCCCAAGAATCATAATACAGTGCTCCTAATAATATCTTCAATTTAAAAGTTGTGAATTTTCTCTGAATAAAGCTGCAAAAGAAAAAAAAGAAGTTATCATTATGCTTGCTTTTTTTTTTTTTTAACATCTAGATCAGTCAATTCAGCCGTCGTAGTAAAATGTATCAGGCCAACTCCAAACACATCCTGACACTCCAGAACCATTATCTTCCATGCAGAGCATTCAGTCATCCTTAGAGCACAAATTCAGTTCCTCATAATACCAGTCTGTTACCAAGATCAAAATAGGTCTTTGACAGAAAACACATATTCTGTATGAAGTCTACATATGGACTGCAGAAGCACTTAAGAATAACTGTAGTTTGCTCTTGACAAACTGGAGACAGGCATTTGTATTACTTTTTTTATTTTGCATACTGAAACATCTCTGCAGCTGGGACTCCAAAAAGAAAATCCTAAATTACCTCAAGTGAAGTACAAAGAAATCCAAGATTTCGGCTCTAAAGCTTTACCAGTACTCTAATGCTAGATCTCATAGGCCACTGAAATGTTTATACTAGATTATCCTGGATAATCTATATACTACTTATCCAAGATTTCTACTGGGCTGCTGGAGAAAGAGTGGAAGGAAAGAGCGAAAGAAAAATATCATACTTTCGGGGGACTATCTGAATGAGGTGCATTATCATCCAAAGAAAATAACACTGTGTATCCCCAGAACTCCCTGCATGGAAAGAAGCTAAGATACCGAGGTGTAATTCTGGCAATATTGGCATTGTAACAGCTACAGCCGCCACCACGTTGTGAGAATCTTGAGCTGCTCTGTAAAAGATTTTTCCAGTCTTCGTTTTTTTTAATCCATCAAGTCCTCAGCTGCTAATTCTGAGGATCATACACAATTTCACTTTATGCCTTTCCAGATTCACCAACAGGAGATTTATTTAATGCCCCTCCAGAATCATGAACAGTGGTCAACTTTTCTTTATTAAAAAATCAGTTTGTTCCCATAACTTGCAGTCCTGTGGTTTACTCTAGATGATTATGTTCTGTATTTTAATGTCCCACATCAGCAGAAACAGAATGCAGGCATTTATTAACACATCTGTCATTTGTTCCTATTTAATAGCATAGTCCATGTCTTATTAAAGAAATTGGCTACCTATCTCCAAGAATTTAGAGCCAGGATTCTTAATATAAAGATACTTTCCCCCAAAAGTATTTTAAAAAAATAAAATCAGATTCTTTGTCCTAAATGAAAGTTTACTTCAATCAATAGCAAATAAAAAGAGGATATTTCTTTTTCAAAATCAATGACCATGTCTAGTTCTTCTAAATATACAGAGCCATATCTATAAAAAAATCATAATCTCACAAATTCAGTTACAAAAAAGTGAATTCATTTTCTGGTCTGCCGCCCCACTTTCTGCTGCACTTCTTTATCAGAAGCATTAAAAGTAATCTTTTTTCTTGAATACACCCCACGGTGTTGGTGACTTGACTGTGTGATTTCCCACACTGTCCAATTGTTCTAGCTGTTAAAGACTTTTTCTTAATGTCTAACTTAAGCTTTTCCTTTCCTATCTTCAGGCCATCGCTTCTCGTCATGCTGTCTTCTGAGACAGTGTAATTCCCTTCATTCATTTTTATTGTTACCTTGATGGTGTTTATAGACTGTGATCATGTTCCTCTTGAGCCTTCTCTTTCCTAGACTATAAAATGTTGTTATTTCCCCTATGCTTATCCTTGGACTGGATTATTCTTGTTGAATCTCATTGTATTTTTTGACTCCCTCCCCACATCCTCCCGCTCTTCGCTATCAGAGGTGCCTGCAGTTTGTCAAGCGACATGCCCAGTGGCAGGTCAAGCTCCTTCACGTCATTCTGGTGCATCATAACAATGCATGAGCTTTTTGTTTTGTTAAAAAAAAAAAAAAAAGAGAATCTACAGGAGTTTCTAATGTTCAATTGTATTCTCACTTGCTGTCCTCACGGTGGGCAGGGCAGGACCTGGCAGCCAGGGTGCATTTGGCGGTAGGACAGGCTCTGCCTCTGGGGTCCTGCCCTGCCTGCCCCCAGCCAAAAGCAGGGCAAACCAGGAGGGCAGCAAGCAGCAGCCCCAGCCCCGTGCATCGGGCACCTCCCTGGGGACAGGGACGGGCCCTGACAAGCTGCATGATTCTTACTTTCTTGCCCTAGAATTTACTTGTTTGTAATTTTCAGCAGTGCATTTCATACAACTTTTAGTCTCCTGTACTGGTCAGGTCATTCTGCGATTAGCTTTTGTGTCTTGGTGGCTTTCCTACCCCGTTGGTACTGGTTTACAGAGAATCCTTCCATTTTGCTGGAAACAAGCCAGGGGACTGGGGGTGGGGGACACAAGCCTCAGAAATGTACTGAATTATGCTGAGCTGGAAACCTCAGTCTCTGAAAACAAAAGAAGTACTTCCGAAAACATTAATATAAATGTTGTAAACATGAATGATATATCAGATTAAAATATATCATCGGACAGACACATTAAAAAAAATCACTTTTTACAGAAGTTCCACTTTTATCAAATTATCTTCTTCCAAGGAAAAACAGCTTCACTGAGAAAAATTTATTTGTTCTGCTTAAGAGTAGTGAACTGGTAGAAAAAAGATGCAGCAAATACCAGATAACTACAAAAATAAACCCTTAACAATTATGGTTGGCTAGGTATCACTAATGTCATTGTTAGGACTACAGCACAGTACGGCCATCTAAACTAATTTGAAGAAAAAAATATCCATACTAAGAAGCAAGCCAGCAATGGGAAATTAATAACGAAGGTGAGCAAGAAGTGGGCATGTTGCTGAGCATTGTGTTATCTTTATACCACAACAGATGCTATCTGCAAACAGGATCATGATTTAAGTTACACTTTATTCTACAAAAGTGCAACTCCTTTTATGTCAATAATCCTATTCCCCTTCCTAAGCCTGTTAGGTTCTTCACTTTGCTATTTCTCTGACACCAAATCCATGCTACAGTATTTTGCTCCAGCTGGTATCCATCATACAATATGCTATTCTACAACTGATAGAATTCCTTTACTGAACTCGCTTTACCAGAGAAACCAGGATATTGAGGACAAGGTATTGCCTTCCTTTGGCAAAATCACCTTAGTAAACCCATCTAGCTCGTTAGCTACCAAGGGCCATTTCCAAATATGGTCTCTTTTCCAAAAGTGGTCATGTGCTGGGCCTTAATGCAGTGATGGGGAGCCCAGTGCCCACGTGTCAGTATAGCCATACAGTGCCAGTGGCACATTCACAGAACCTTCCCCGCCTCCTCACCACCTTTCCTTATTTTTTTCTTTTTCTTTTTGTATAATCAGTCGGTAAGGGGTTAATACAGCTAACACAGAAATCCTGTGGATTTGTGCAAACAGAATAAAAGATTAAGCTGATCATCTTTCTGTATATTTCTCTGTGTGTGCCCTATCAAGGGTGGATTTGCTGGGGGAAGGAGAAATACGGAGGTCAGATTATACAGTGCAATCACATAGCCCTGCGCAGAAGAGGATGACATTCGGCAGTGTGCATATGTATATGTTTGTTCACTTCAGTTTTTTTCTTAAATTTAACTTACTGGAATTGAATTACACTGACCTTTCTCTAAGTCCTTTCTGACTCTCCTCAGTATGTAATATATGTGCTTATAGAGAGAGGCATATATATATTTCAATTCTAATAACTAGAAGAAAAGAACAGAATCATAGTTACTTACACAATTCCATTCCACGCCTGTCATTTCAGTAATACAAACAGTACGTGCCTTTTTTTTCTTTTTTTTTTCCCCACTGGAATATGAAACAAGGCAGAGGAAACACATTTCCACACTGCCATCCACCGATTAACTCGTTAGGACAGTTATTAGCCAGACTCCATTTGCAACCCGTGTGGCGTGCTGCTGGAAGCGCTGGCAGCCAGAAGAAGAATGACGGTAAGGGATCAAATGCTGCTCTGCTACGCAGGAGGAACTCTCCAAATAACTCCACTGACTTTGAAATCCAAGAGCAAGTGTTTTGCCACAAAATTCCGACATGCAGCAGGACACAATGCAATCATTGAGCAGAGCATTTCTCTTCAGCAGATATATACTTAACGTTTCTCTGAAAATGTTTAAGAAAACGGTCTCATCTTCAGCCAAGTTAGGCCACCTCCATTGGACTGAAGTCCATGGCGAGAGTCCTACAAGCAGCCAGCCTGAACTCTCCCTGCTGTTATGTTCTTATGTTGAAGGCTTTCAAATGTTTCTCCCATTATTTCACTGACTTCAGTCTGGTTTTACGTTCCCAGTCTTACTATGGAAGCTGAAGTAGGAACAAAATTACTGTATAGTTGTTGCATAAAAGAAAGTGTGTCAAAAGAAGAAGAAAGCTGCAGGCCAGAGTCTGGATCAGTTCCAGCAACACTGCTCTTAGCTCTGATCTCTCTTGAAGTTCTTTCCTCTGTTCATTTATTTTCGGCACCATTTCAAACATAAAGAAATAAATATGAAAGTTCTCTCTTTAGTAAAAATCTCATTTACAGGGTAGCCATGTATATGTTTGTGTCTTTACATTTTCTCTCCTCTAATCTTTAATTTTCAGTGTAAGACTATCTGTTTAAATACATTGGTTTCAAACAGCAGCAAAACCAGCCTACTATGTTGTTTTGCATTTCTAGTAGAGTTTTCTCTTCTTCATTTATAGCCTGTTTTCCTTCTATTCCAAGATTTATCTACAGTACTGCTTGCAACTCATTACTATGTGCAAACCTCAACATCCCTGTGGGGCAGTGTTATAATGAGGATCAACAAATTCCACTTAAAAGTTCAGGAAGGGGAGGGAAGGCGTGGTATTAGCACCACATTTTACTTTTAAAGCTCCTCCTCTGCCAGTCAAAGGACATCAACCAATGTTACTTTTTGTTCCAAAAATATATAAAAATTAACTGTAAGTAAAGCATATTTTTTACAAAGGAATACCCAACGGATTTAATTATGAGGAAAGACTGTGACACTTATGGAATAAATATGACACTATATTCAAACCTTTTATGTGTCTTTCATCCACTAGAGATTGCTGAGCTGACCCCACTGCAGCTGAGGAGTCAGAAATTTCATTTTTAATGTCATAATCACAGCAATTAGTAGCTAGTGTCTGGATTTTGACACATCAGGCAGAGGCAGAAGAGTCTGTAAAATACAGTCTACTGAGGAAAAAAAAAAAAAAACAAACAAAGAACACACACACACAAAAAAAACAAACCAAAAGAAAACCCAGACAGAATTAGAGCAATCCTGCAGAGCTGATTCTATGTATGCGGATGGATCCGTGCCTCCAAGTGGCTCAGCTTCACCACCTGTAGTGCAATCAGTAAACCCTCGGTGCCAAATCTAGGTTTAGTAAATTTTTAAGAAACAGTTGTCTAAATGCTGAGTTATTTAATTTTCATCATAAAATCAAAATACAGATTTGGAGGACAACATAAAAATTACTTGCAGTGTTTCTCTGCAGGAGAACAAGAATTAGAGCAAGGAGCCAGGCAGGGGCTACTGAGCACTCTTCCTTTGGATTTGAGGTGCTAACAGGGGGTAAACGCCTTGTTGCTGTCTCTTTGTTTTATCCTTTCCTCCACCTGATGAGGTCAATACATTTTCAGTTAGAGGAAAAGGCGACTGCATGACTGAACATAACATTTGTAATAGCATAAAAAAAAAATCCCTTATTATCTGAATGAGCTAACAACTCCTAACGTTTTATGGTATATCACGAGTGTGATCAGCCATTCCTACTCCATGTTGTTATTTTGAATAAAAGAACCCATACAGGAGCAAGTGTATATTATAAATGCATTTTAAAGTGTTTCAGTTTAAGGGAAATTGCAACAGATGTGGATATAAAAGATCATATCCTCTTTCTATTCCATCTATTTTCTCAGTATCACGCAGATATATGGCTATATAGCCATCTCTTACTTAATTTTTCTGTAGGTAACCTGCTTTATGTGGAGAGAAGTTGGAAGGCTACAATGCTAATGCAACTTCTGACTGTTTAACAATCTCTTAAGGCCTATTATCAACTAGCACAGATCATTTCAAGCCCAAGGTTAAACTACGCTACGCAAAGTCTGGTACAGAGCAGGCTCAGGAATCAGGGAGAGAAAATGGGATCCTTCAGTCTTCCTTCCTTTTCTCCTTCTGGATACAATCGAGAGAAAGAATGAAGAGACCTGAAACAAAGTGGGGTGTCATTAGCCAAGATTTCCTCTCAGTTCTCATCTGTTTCAAAGCATTGCCACTCTTTCAGCTTCTGCTTCTCAGTAGGAAAGGACTGAGTATAATTCAACATCATTTAGGGTATATTTTGATGGGTTTTTTTCTTCTGTGGTGGAAAGTGGGGATAATGGAATGGTCTCCATGGCTAAACTTTACCTGCTTTGAAGTCTATGGGACTGGATTTCATCGCCTGACTGTAGTAATGGGAGAACGCTACTCAGCATGTGCTACTGCAGAAGTTCTGCATCTCTTCTCCACCATTAAGCACCTTTGGTTTACAGTAGTTGCGGATCCTACTTTCTGTTTAACACAGGACAGAATTTCATTTTCAGTGGTAAATAAATACATATTCATGAAATAATTTAATTAAGGGATTGTGGTGAACAAATATCTCAGGACTATATATATTCAAAGTAATTTTGGAAGGTCAGTTAATTAAGTTAAAATTTCATCCTCTCCTTTAGTTTAACCAAATGTGAGATTTGTTCATTTAGTGGTAGGATTTATTTCACTTAACTATGTGCCTAGCTTGGGATTGTCATTGTTCTCTAACCTGTGGAGAGAAACGAGCACACCCAGAGAGAAATTAATCCCATTCTGTATTAGAAATCTATTTCTGGATATAATGACCCACACTCTGAAAATGTCTCCACTGACTAAAGAGCTATCTAGACAACCACCTCAGGCTAAACATGTAACTTTCATATAACTAAAGTTACTTGAGACATATTCTATCAAAGTGTCAATAGAGTCATCTTCATACCATTTTCCAGGCTAAAAGAAAATGCTTATCCACAAATTTCACATGCACAAATCTGTGTTATCAACAAATAACGTGGTTTTAATTAAAGTTTTCACTAGTTGTCAAGGACATATCAAGCCACCTACCTTCACGCTAGCATCCATTTTGGAAGTGTGCAGTCTTCCATCAACAATAGCCATTACTTTGTGGCTATAGCAAATTTATAAAAAATTATTGCTCTGGATTCTTAAAATATCACCTGCAGAGTGAGGAATTCTATTAAAAAACACCTGGATTCTTGAAGGAGGGCAGGTGACATATTTTGTTGTTAAAGGTGCACCTTAATTACCTTCTTGTACCTCCTTTTTTACAGTCATCATGGACAAAGGCTAAAATACTTGCTTCCAGAAATGTAAGCCAAGCAAGATTAAAATCTTAATTTCCCCTTTAGTTCACTTCAGCATTTGTAGTACAAAGTATAATACAAATCTATCGACCGTCTATTAAAGAAAATTAATTTATCCTGCCACTAAATCCTCCAAGTAACATACAGTAATTTCTAGCTGTAATTTCTAGCTGTTAAGAATATCCAGAGATATCTTTTTCAAGTGTCATGCACTTCTGTATGCAAGCAGTGTGCAACGGTAGTTCAAGGTACTTTGTTCTTACTGCCAAACACAGAACAAGCTTCTTACATTTTTTCTAACCTAGTTTTATACATAATATCCTCTTAAACAGGACTAACACTATCTGAGACGTATTTACATTTATACCAGAGGATTAAAGATGCAATTTGTAAGCCAAAAGATTTTTTGAAATTATCTCAGTGTTTTCCAAAACCATCCCAGAGAGATCACAATGCTATTTTTATGCCAGTCCCTCTGTCAAATCATTTGCACTCTCACTATGAGATTTGCTGCCAAAAAGGAAGGCAGCAGATACAGTACTCTTTTGTAGGTGACAGCCACGTCACAAACCTGCTTCTTAGCTAAGAAATGTGAAATGTTTATCATGTTATTGGCATGAATGCACCAGTCAACACAGTTCTGCAAAATGATGACACATGCTATGAATAATTTCTTTTTCTATTATGTTTTCTTGTTACCCACTAGGTAATGTATGTTAGGTATTGCTTTCTGTGCCTGATCTACATAGTATTTAGAGTCATTACAGCAGACAGTTAAGATCAAGTTGTATTGATTCATGATCGTACATCTGAAAATCCCCACTTAGGATTTTAGTGCATCAGAGAGTCATGGCTACGGCAACAATGAGGATGGAGAGGACCAAGAACTGAGGCTTTGAAATGCTTGGGATGAGATTTTGCAAAGAAATGGTGTTCTTTAATGTTTTGGAACTGCAAAAAACACTGGTTAGAGTGCTATTGTCCCCTCCTGTGCCTACTTGCACGCTATGTATAAAAGGCTTACTGCTGTGAGAGACTACACCAAGGGCTGAAAACCTTTTCTTACTCTTTTAACCTCATGTACCTACTAAAATACTTACTATGTTAATTCCAGAAGACTGAAGACTCTCACAAGGATGCTCATGCATATTTCAAGCCGCACGCTGTCAAGAGGTGCCTCCTATCTTCTGAAATTGTATCTGCCCTGAGCTACAAAAGTGCAATTTCCATTTAGTTTGTCTGAGGCGTGTCAAATGGGTATAATACTATATAGGGCAGAACTGGCATGCACTGTATTTCATACGTTCTTCCCTTTCATAGAAAAAAACACACACAGTAAATGTTTTTCTGTTGACTTGGGATAGTGGGAGCAAAGTAGATGCTACGAAGACAGACAACAGTGTGCATGCACACTACCGAAGCTGAAAGAAGCTTCTCCGATCAGTTCTTTCCTTTTTATTTCCTGCTCCTTATGCAAGGAGCAGACATGCCACACCGAACAGCACACTGTGAATGCTTATATTAATAGGTTTTCCTCAAAGTATACTTTCAAAACCATTAATTTGCTCAAATTATGTGTGCATAAGGTAAATCACTTTAACAAACTAAAACCCTGCAGAGTTTGACTCAAAATCCTATCATAGGTCATATTCACAACAGTTTCAAATGGGATACAACTGACATGAATAAGTGATATCAACTTCAGCTTATCCCTGCTGAGGAATGAGAGGTCTTAATGCTGTTTCGATGGATATGGCATACCTATGTATTAACAAATACGAAGAGAAAGACACCCCAGTGGCAGTCCTTCTCTACAGTGGTCAGAGGAGGCTGGACACACTTTGCAAGTCTTTTTAATGGCTAAAGCATCCTGCAATTAAGAAAAATGCCACCATTTTTAACTGTTTTAGCAGAGGAGTCTCTACTAATTATGATGTTGTGGTACTAGTATTTTCTACAAAGTTGCATTGTTTATTTGTACCCACGTGATGCAGGCACCAGTGAGTTTAACACAGATTACGATTTAAAGGACAGAAGCTTGCTTTTTCACAGTGTTTACAGGCTGCATAAGTTTTAGTCCTTAGACATGATGAGCATCTGAATATGAAAGGGTTTTGTCACTGTATCAGATCATGTACATTTATAATGTGATATGTGCTCCAATCTTTTGCAGCAAAGAAACTGATCATTGTAAGAGAACCTAAAGAAAAGGTAAAGCTATGACCTTTGGGGAACACTGAGACATTTGCACTATGTACCTTAATGTTAAAACAGAGAAATTATTAAAAAATAGGTTTTCTATTTGTTTTCAAGAAATTCCTGTAAGCTTTAGCTACCTTTCAGACATTTTTTATTTAAAGAACAGCACACTACCTAGAAGCAGCAAACGCAGATGTATATGTAAAATATTATTAACATTTTAAAATTATTTTATTATTCATAGTAATTTGGACATTCCTTAAAGATATTAAAGTGCTTAACTGAAAGAACCTGGGCTTTGTTACTCGGGGACAAAAAAATTCTCATCTGTTTCCTGGTGATTTGTTTGGTCACAGCTGACAGTATTGGTGACTTTTTCCAGCTTGAAGCTTAGGAATTTTGCAGGGGGGGACTATGTCTTGAAAGCTGAGAAAATGTATGAAACCTCTTGCATTTCACCACAGTGGATGGTCAGCTTGTCAATCCTAAATGACAGTTATACTAATCTATGGAAAATGTAAAGAAAAATAAGGTCAAAAAATCACTCAATAAGGTACAAGAACCAAAAGGATTTAGTGTTGGAGATCTGTAGATGGAAAGAAATCTGGATAGGAGAAGATCAGGAAGAACACTGACACTTAGCAGAAGCATACCTACGTGAGTGAAACTTCATATTTAGAAATAATTTTTCAGCCTGTCACTGTAATATTTCTAAAATTACTTGTTGCTTGCCATGACCGAGGAGATGCGTCGTAGATGAAGGGACTGAAGAAGAAGGTAACTACAAGAGGTGTCCTGACTGTCCTTTACACTGCAGTGAAGGACTGCCAGTGTCCCATGGGAAGGGTGTATGGAGGATTACACAGATCTGCAGAAGAGGCTTACAGAAGTGCAGGCCAAGGAGTTTTTTTCTAGAGAAGTAAAAGGACAGGATAACGCAAATGAAAAGGTGGTTCAATCATGTGAAAAGCTGGGGATGTCTTAGCACTGGGAGAATTTATTTAAGGATTAATTCCCTCAACTGATGAAATCTATTTAAGTAGCTGAGAACATACACAGATAAGACAAACTTTCAATTGCTAAATTACTGAAGACAGTTGTAAAAAATCATGTAGAGTCCATGTCTGATTTCAGTACAAAGGAAAAGGAAAATCAGACAATCAAAGACACAGGAAAGAGAAGGACTGCTAGAGGAGGAAAATGGTAAGATTTATAGGAAAAAGCTGCTAGGAACACAATCATTGATAGAATGAAACCTGATCTACTTGGAAAATTTGGTGAGGGCAGTAAAAAGCTCAGAAAACTTGTGCACTGTTGCAAGGAACAAAACAGAAGAATCTGAATTACTGCCATAGGACTTAAAAACCATATTTTACAAGCAGCAGAGAGGCAAGAATAATAAAACATAGTTTCTGAAAGGTATCTATTATTAAAGATAGCTAGAAATAAAAGTGCTGAGGAAACACTAAGTAAATAATGTTAGAGAGAGAAGTGATAGAGCAGATAAAACTGAGTCAAGCACTGGAAAATAGTATGGAGGAATTTGTTTCAAAGTCCAGAATCAACTTTAAATACTGGTGCTGTCCCAAATCCTATGACTATTTATTCATTTACATTATCCAGAATATTGAAATAGTCCTGAGAACTCAGGCTGGAACCCAGATTTCTTATACTGCATTCAAGCATTCAATTCTTTCTCACTCGCTTTTTTTGTGCATTTGCTATGCTCTGAGGGTCTCTGTCTACTGCTTAATCTGGGGACTCTGGCCATGAGGTAGGTGCTGTTTTCCCCAGACTGGACTTCTTCTCTACATAAGTAGGAGTTTAAGTTCACAGACCTGAGGAACTCTGAAGTTCAAAATCTTGACACCGAATTAAGTGACGAGTTCTGGGGAATAAGCTTTCTTAATAACTGTGTTGTACGGTCCAGCAACATGTCCACATTCCACCAAAATCCTATCCTAGGTGCCAAAGAAAACCCTCTGAATGTTACCTGGCCTCAGCAAGATTTTTAAAATAGTTTGTTGAGACCTTCAGTTTCACAAAGCTCTTTTGATCACAGCAGAGACATTTCTTATGAGTTTAGGTCATCTTCTCTTACTGGTAAGTATGAAGAAAGACAGAATTCACTTTTACTTTCATATACTGTTGCCCTAAGCCAATCTGCATGGCTTGTGGAGAGGAAGAGTTTGAGGCAGAAGGAAGACAAAACAAATCAAATGAGTGGTAGCACATTTTACTAGATGGATTAAGGAAATGGGTCCTGCTCCCCAAATACCCTACCCTTCTACCCCTGACCAATTGCTAATGGAACACTTTGATTATTTATTTTTCAAACCATAGATAAGGAAGGTATACATTTATGAATGTGGCGCTCCTTTCTAAATTCATTTACAAGTGTGTCTATACAAATTTGCAGATATGTAAGCAACTGCATGTCTACCTGAGGTGAAGCTAGTAAATGTTTAATGTATTCTAAAGCAAAATAACCTTTTCAAGCCAGTGCCACAGCTGAGCCTAATGCTTGCTGACAGACTCTATTTTGGCAATTATTTTTAAAGGTCTGTTTCTCTTCATTTTATTAGTGCATGATAAAGTCAAGCCCTAAGGCATCCAATTTCTGAGTTAAATGATGAAATACAGTAGTTACTGAAGAGGACTAAATTAAAAAGATAGAAATTATGTTTGAAAAAAACCCCCTCCATGCACAGTGATGTTTTAGAAACTTGGGCTCTTACAAAGACTAAGAGTACATAGTAAGTATAAGGTGACAGTATTTTATTGACAGCCCATGCTTTATAGTTCAGTTTCTGTGCCTTTCAGTTGTACTAGATGCTAAGGTACATGTTGTTATGAATGCAAGAGAGAATATTAACCCCTCTGACTTTGAGCTGTTTAGTCGGTTGTTAACAGACTTGGTAGGAAAGGTATTGACAAAATGACTGAGAAAGGCAGCAAGCCGGCAAACCAGCAACAGCTATGCTGAGGGTGAGAGGATGCAAGCTATCAATTAAAAGCCTCTTCATTTTGGAATTGCAATGATAGAGACAGAAATGTGAACAGAAAAGCGTCTATCATATCAAAACATACCTTTTTGTCCAATAAAGAAGCATGACATAACTAATCTAAGCTCAAAGACATGTTTCACTAGTTATCCAGACATTTCTAACACCAAGGGAAAAAAGATTTAAAGCAGAACATTGTTTCATCTTCTTAGGACTCCTTGTTTACATTTTATGGAGAAGTCTTAGGACTGAAGGATGTTGTGCAATATATGGATGTAAAGAGAATTTGACCTATGTCTTTTTGGATACATGAAATATATTACAGTGTCAATAGGAAACTAGTAAACAGTATACACAGAAATCATTTTAATTGCAGATGTGAGAAAGAGGCCTGGGACAACAGCAGTAACACTAGCTTACATAAGGTATTCAAAATAAACAGCATCTAGTAACAGCATTGCAGCATGACTACTAAACGGCCTGCGAGTCAAATAAATACTGCCTTTAGGGAGAAGAAGCTTATTGATTACCTTGATCTTTATGGACAAGTATTACTGTTAAGTTACTGGTGTACTGGAAATAATCAGAAGCATAGGAGATGGGATGCATCTGACCATGTGTAAATTCCTTCACTGTCTATATGTAAGCTAGAAATTTAGACTCATTTTATAAACAGTGGTGAAAAAATGGGAATTCTAGATTGTGGTATGGCTCATGTTAGAGAAGGTACCTTAAAATAAATCAGATTAATAATTCTTGTGTTTTCCTTTGATGGTAATGGGATACCTGCTGTGGAATATTTACATTATAAATGTACCTAAAGAGAATGTGATGAATTCTAGCTCCAAATACAACAGAAATGAGTGGTATGTGCACATATATGCATGTGAGAAAGCAAGAAATACAAAACATACCTATTTTAGGAAGCACACACTTTCACCACATGAACACTGGTTCATGCTGAGTGACTGATTTTCTGCAATTCCATTAGTATGAACGTGTTTTTTAAAAGCTTCTGATACTTCACTGTCAATTTCTAGCACCTCTTTTTCAAGTAAACAGAAGTATAACTTCCAAAATATGGGAATTAAGCCTTCCATCAGCCATAGTGTGATGTTCTGCTTTGAGCACTGCACTTCCAAAAAAGATGCAGACCAGACAGACACATGAGAAGAGAATAATGAGAATGTCTAGAAACATGCCACATGTGAAAAAAGTCTGAAGGACATAGGACTACTTAGGTTAAAAATAACTAAGAAAAAAACAAAAAGGAAGGGACATACTTGCAGTCTTTAAAAACATCAAACACTGTTGAGAAGAGAAAGGAAGTAATTTATTTTCCATTTCTACAGTGGCTAGGAATAATGGCCTCCAGTTGCAGCAAGACACATTTAGGGTAGACAGTAAGGAAACACTTCATAACAATAAAGATGATGAAGTACTGCCAGTGTAAGCTCAGGTGTCTTCATCGCTAGAGGTTTTTAAGTGGTCAATCAAGCCACTGTCAGAAATGCTTTAGCTCTAATTGATCCTGCATTGAAGATGGTAGCAAATGGATTACATGGCAATGGTCCTTTCAGGCATATTGTCTATGAGGCGTATCTGCTAGACCCCAGATTCTTCTTCCCAGAATTAAGGAGAATTTACCACTCAGAAATGGCACATTGTTTTTCATCTTCTGATCTTCCAGCAAATAAACCATCATCAACAAAGACAGACTGTGAATGTACTTTAACAAAAATAAATAATCCATTTGAAGAAGAAGAAACAGGATTTGACTTATCAGTCATGGAGTCATAACATAATTCAGGTTGGAAAGGACCTTTGGACATCATCTAGTCCAATTGCCTCCTCCAAGCAGGTACATTTGTGCACCGGAAGGCTCTAATTGCCCTGACGTCTCTGTAAGAGTCACTCTCTGTAACCTCTTTGCCCAAGGATCAGCTGCCTGTGTCAAAGTCAGCTATGATATAGCACAGCCGTGGCACCTTGGTTCAGACTTCTGTGAAGACAACTAAGTAGTGAAGAAGAGCAGTGAGAAGCCTCACCTGGCTTTTCTAACCATGCACTCTGCGCACGTTGCCTCACCAGCTGCATTTAACCTCAGGTCCTTGCTTGTCATCTTTCCTTGAGCTATAATGTATGCATGCTGTGCATGGCCTTGTATCTTGTTGATCCTGGCCTTGTTGGCTTGACTTCAAACATGTTTTGTCACCACAGACTTCTCTGGTGACCACTCAATGAACTTGGTTACCATCACCAGATCTGCTCTCCTCTTCTCATTTCAGTTCTGTGGAATGGTGTCCCCTGCCTGCAAGGGAACAATTTGTCTGCAAGAGGCAATTTGTGCGCATTGCCTTTTGTCCTGTCAGTGGGCACCACTCACAAGAGTCTGGCTCTGTCTTTTGATCTCTCCCATCAGGTATTTACAAACACTGATAAGATTCCCCCTGTGATTTCTCTTCTCCAGGCTGAATGGTCCCAGCTCTCTCAGCCTTTCCTCACAGGAGAGATGCTCCAGTTCCTTAATCATCTTCATGGCCCTGTGCTGGACTTGCTCCAGTATGCCCATCTCTGTCAAACACTGGGGAGCCCAGAACTAGACAAAGTAGTCCAGGTGTGGCCTTACTAGTGCTGAGCGGAGAGGAAGGATCACATCCCTTGACCTGCTGGCAACACTCTTCCTAACTGTGTTGGATAAAATGCCAAGGTTTTAGGAGCAGGAAGGGTTGCATGTGTAGTCTCTGTGGGAGGAGGTAAGGGGCTCCTCTGTGCCATTTGCAGCAGGTTCCAGCCAGCTCCACACCAGACCTCCACAGGACACAGCTGAGGCCATCAGTGAAGCTGATGGTGCCTCTCTGCCAACATATTTAAGAAAGGGAAATAAACACCAAGACAAAGTGTTGCAGTTTAACCTCAGCAGGCAACTAAGAACCACGCAGCCAATCACTCACTCCCCCCACGGTGAGATGGGGGAGAGAATCAGAAGAGTAAAAGTGAGAAAACCTGTGGGCTGAGATAAAGACAGTTTAATAGGTAAAGCAGAAACCACGCACATGCAAGCAAAGCAAACCAAGGAATTCATTCCCACTTCCCATGGGCAGGCAGGTGTTCAGCCATCCCCAGGACAGCCGGGCTCCATCACGCCTAACGGTGACTTGGGAAGACAAACGCCATCACTCCGAACGTCCCCCCTTTCTCCTTCTTCCCCCAGGTTTATATGCTGAGCATGACATCCTATGGTCTGGAATATCCCTGTGGTCAGTTGGGGTCAGCTGTCCCGGCTGCGTCCCCCCCCAACTCCTTGTGCCCCCCCAGCCTCCTCGCTGGTGGGGTGGGGTGAGGAGCAGCAAAGCCCTTGGCTCTGGGTAAGCACTGCTCAGCAGTAACGAAAACATTCCTGTGTTATCAACACTGTTTTCAGCACAAATCCAAAACACAGCCCCATACTAGCTACTATGAAGAAAATTAACTCTTGTCTTAACTGAGCATGGGACAGGAGGAGAAAAGGTGTTTTCTTTAAGTGTTTAAATGTTTGTCTTCTTTGCTTCCCAATACTGGGTTAGCAATTAAATGTTTTAAAATTGAGTTAAACCTCCCAAGTCAAGTCTGTTTTGTCCCTGACAGTAATGGGTGAATGATTTCCCTGTCTTTATTTTGATTCGTGAGTTTTCTCACTCTGCTTTTTCCTATTTTTCTCCCCTGTTCTCCCTCTGTGTGTGTATGGGAGGAGTGAGCAAGCAGCTTTGCTGCTAGCCGGGGCCAACCCGGCACACTAATGTAGTCCAGGATGCTGTTGGCCTTCTTTGTTACAAGAGTGCGCTGCTACCTCATGGTCAGCTCTTTGGTCACCAGGACCCCAACGTCTTTCTCTGCAGAGCTGTTTTCTAGCCGGCCAGCCCCTGTTCATACTGGTTGGTACGTGGGGTTTTTCCTCTTCAGATGCAGGTCTTTGCACTCCCTTTGTTGAACTTCATGGGAAATCTCTCATCCCAATTCTCCAGGAATTCCAGGTCTCTGAATGGCAGCAGAACCATCTGGTGTACCAGCCATTCCTCCAAGTTTTGTGTCATGTTCAAACTGGTTAACACTGTCCCATCATCCAAGTCATTAATGAAGAGGTTAATACTATTGCCCCCAGTATGAGTCCCTGAGGTACACCACTAGTGACTTTCTTCCAAATGGACTTTGTGCCACTGATCACAGACCTCTGGGTTCAGCTAGTTTTTAATTCACCTCACTGCCCATTTATGCAACCCATATTTTGTCAGCTAATCTGTGAGGATGTTATGGAAGATAGTGTCAAAAGCCTTACTAAAGTCAAGGTAAACAATCCTCACTGTTCTCCCCTCACCCACCAATCTAGTCACCTCATTGTATAATGCTATCAGGTTGGTTAAGCATGATTTCCCTTTCATAAATCCACGCTGACTACTGATCACCTTCTTATGCTTTACCTTCTTGTGCTTCTAGTGAGTCAGCACTTGTGGCTGTAACCCATGGGGCTGCGTGGATTTCTGTATGTTCAGTTTAAGTTCTCCCTAAGGTGGTCCTCCTCCATCTAGGGTAATTCTTCCTTGCTCCAGACTTTCCTCTGGTCCCAGGAGCTTGTGATTTCTGAAGGCTGGTCTTACCAGTAAAGCCTGAAGCAAAGGCGGCACTGAGTACCTTGGTCTGTTCCATGCCTTTGTCAGCAGTTCCTGTCCCATATTCAGCATGGGTTTTCCCTACTATTCCTTTTGCTGTTTATGTACTTGCATAATCCTTTCTTTTGTCCTTCATATCCCTTGCCAGATTCAATTCCAGGTCAGCCTTGGCTTTCTTAACCCCATCCCTGCATGATCAGCCAGCAACTTTTGCAGAGCAGCCGATTCATGCTGCTCCCTGGCACAGAGCTAACTTCCAAGGCTGGAGCAGGCTGCTCGAGGACTTGCCGGGCTGATATTCTGCAGCCTCTCTGTGCAACCTGTTCCTGTGCTTAACTGCTCGCACTGTGAAGACTTTTTTGTGCACCTCCAAAAAGAGTCTAGCTCCATCATCTCTAACCTCATTTCAGTACGGGAAGAGCCCCTTAGCCTAAAAAAATTCAGCTTCGCAGCCCCTCTTCCTACATCATATGCTCCAGGCCCATAAACACCTTAGTGGCCCTCCACTGGATTCTCTCCAGTTCGTTGATGTTTGTCTTGTACTGAAGTACACAAACTGGGCAATTATAACTGCTTAATAGCAAAACATTTAAAATGAATCTTCAAAATTTTCTCCTCTTTTGAGTAATTCTTTTAATTAAAGAAAATAACTTCTGACATTACTAAAGGAAAAACTATGCTGACATACAATAAAAAATTAAACAATCTAATCCTTCTAGCTAGCCATCCTCATCCCCACAGGGCTGGAATGAGATGGGTTGGGAAGGATATTTAAGGAACAACAGAAATAGGAAACTGAAACAACAGTTTAAGGAAACGGACACTTGTTAGCTGGATTAGGGCAAGCCTGAGACATTCTCCTTGTTCAAATATCCTTTCTGCCTCCTCAGACTGTGAAATTCTTGTGCACCTGTTTTTTTTATTCTTTCCTTTCCAACAAGTAAGAAGAAAGGAATGGACTGCCATGATTTGATTTTTTGAGATGCTTTCAGTCAGTGCTATAGGGTTCAGAGTCAGAGTTTCTATTTCTTTCAACAAAAAATCCAATAGTCTAACACAGCCTTCTTTAACATGATCCCTCTGGAAATTTGGACTAAGAATTTTAGGCTGATTGCTGAAACTCACGGAAAGGAATCAGGAACAAAATAAAGGAAAAAACACAAACTTATGTCATTCACTCATATAAAAATGGCTGACAGCATTATTGGTAATGTTCTAAAATATAACAATAAAAATCAAATGAAGTCATAAAAATATATATTTAAATAACATTTAAAGCTTTAGCTAGCCCTCTTAAGCCAGATGATGGAAGCTTTAACATATTTTCTTACTACATGTTACTACTACATTTCTGAACAGACGCTGCAATATTTTACGGTGTAATAGGCAGAGACTATAATAAAATAGTTAAAGAATGGAGTTTAAAATGCTAATTTTGTATTCTCATGCTTTGAGTGAAGTGGGCCCCTATGTGCAATATGCTTATGATGAGAGAGCTTCCTGGCAACAAGAAAGATTTGCCTATTTTTTCAGAGGTAATTAAGAAACAAAGCAACAATCGAACAACATTAGTACCCACAATTTCCAACCCCTAGTCTGAGGAGAGCTACTTCTCTCAAAATATAATTATTAGTTATGATTAATCATTCTCCCATACAGCCTGCCTAGGATCATTGATTCACTTTAGAACTTATCAGTTTATTGTCTCAAAGGAGGATATTTAAGCCAACAGCAAACAGGAATGATGCTGAGACAGAAGTGATGTCGAAGTATTTAAACTGAAAGGGCTGAAACATAAAAATATAATCAAAGCAAAAGGACAATGTGTAAAACTTACATATTTGTTCTTGGCTTTCAACGAAGAAATGCAATATAACACCTGTCTCAAAGTCGGTTTGCTCCTTCTATTAGCATTGCTTGTTTGATTTTATCTTTTAAAAATAGGTCTGTTGAAGGATGATTCCATGCTTAGCTTTTATGCTGAGCAAATTTTTTTGTTTGTCATGCTACAGAAATTGTTGCACATAGACAGTCTGGTTAAAGGACACACATACACATTCACCTTTGCACTTATGTCATTCAGATTAAGGTTCTTCTTCAGATCCAGGGCAGATTATTCAAAAAACTCCGTTTCAGCCCCCTCTGTGGTACCAATACCATCTAGTTGATAATTTAAACTAGCAGATTACATGACTGCTAGTACAGATGAAGTCTTCAACAGCACACAAAAATTTAGCTTGTGTTCGCATTGAAACAACAGGGTTTTATCATGGATATCAGTGGGTGCTAACTTGATATAGATGCCTTTTTTGAGGCATTTGGTGGTTAAGATACTTTTGTAATGATAAATCACAGGAATAATAGGCCACTGGAACAGAATTCAGCGGGGTTTTAATCTTAAAATGGAACAACAGAAGTGGGATTTGGGATGTGTTCCAGTCCAGATCCCTCAGCCCTCGTGACGTGGTTGAACGGTGCACGGGGAACCCAGACGCCCCGGGGGTATGAGCAGATCTGCCAGGCGGCTGTAGGCCCCGCAACTTCTTGAATTTAGTCTTTGCAAAACTGGAACGGCCACTGAATTGACAAAGGTCCCCAAGACTAAGTCCCATTCCTTGCTAAAACTATTGCTAAGGAGCAGCAAGAGGCAGCCTGCTCCACAGGGAGGGCAAATCCCAGCCGAGGTTACGCACAGCACAGGCATCGCCGTGTCCTCGCCAGCAGGCCGCAGACCCAGGGTGTCCGAGCAGGGTGCCCACAGCAGGGATGCCCACCACAGCGGGTCCCACCCACAGTCCAGACAAAGCTGAGGTAACGAGTCGTGTCCAATACCAGTCCAGGAAATCTAACCAACAGCTCAGGAACGCACTGGGCAGGGCTGGAGAGAGGCAGGCGAGGCAAAGAGCAGGGGCCCAGGCTTGGGGTGAAGCGGGGCTCCGGGCCATGGACGGAGCGGATGGGTGGGGGTCTCAGGTGAGGCGCCTCCGGGCGCTAAGGCTGTTTCACAAAGGGATTCAGAAGCCTCGGCAGAAGAGGTTTTCACTGTCAGCAAGAGGAAAAAGCTCTCAGCAGGGCCCCTAATCTGTCCTCCTGCTTCTGTAGCAAAACATCCCGGTCTCATTAGAGTTAGAATTACCTTGGGTAACCGACTGTGAAGGAAAAGTAAATGACTGTAGACAGACCTATAAAACCAAAGAAATAATTAAATAGGTCCTCGTGGATAAGTAGCATTCCAGAAAACAGAGCAATGGTTGAGCCTATTTATTATTTGGTAGATGGTATTCTGACTTTATGGGAAGAATTAAAGCTGCTTATTACTTCTCCCATTTTCAGTATTGATCCTGGTATCGTAAAAAATAGTGCTTGGATTATGATGCCAACTGGTTCCTGGGAAGGCAGAAAGTACACAAACCGTCTATTTCACATATCCCTCCTGATGCAACAGCATCGCCCATCCTGCCTGTTTCACCCATGATTAGTGTCAGTGAAACTTAAAATGAATAAAACCCTAGAAGTATAGATTAAAAGAGACCTTCTTGCTCTCTGATTCTAGCCCCCTGCTTTCTGCTCTATAATACAATTAATAAATGACTAATCTTGGTGTTTGAAGTAATCGGTGGTTTTGCCTTCACTGGTTTTTTTTGAAGGTTACTCCAAGGTGTTTCTTTGCATACCCTGTAGTCAGGATGTGCAACTGTCAACACTAGTAGGTCTTACAATCAAATGTTCCTGACAGATTTAAAAAAAAAAAAATGGCTAATTCTATGAGTGGCAGTATCAAGTTATGTATTTTATCAACAAAAATTGATCAATTCTTATTCTTCACTGGATCAGTGAATGGAAGAGGAAAAATCATTACACAGTTGATAAGTAAACAAGGTCCTGTCCTACAGGGCAGGGATGGATCATCGGATCATTGCAGTTTTCTCAGACATAACACTGAGCCTTTCTCAAATGTGTTTATCAAACAAGTTGAATAAATTATCTGATCAGAATTAACAGCTTCACTAGACATCCATATAGCACTGAAGTGTTGCAAATAATTGTGGTAGAGGGATTCTCCACCTGATAAAAATTCAAGACAGTTCAAACTATATAGTGATTTATTTTTTGTCAGTTTTGCTTCATTCTCTATCCCTTCCCCCAACTTTTCTCCAGTCTGTGGCAGACTTGCAAATACTTGCCCAATAATGGAATAACATTTGAATGAATCCTCTTTCCTCCAGCTCTGCCATTTTTTTCAACTATCTGACTGTTGCCTCTCTCTATTTATATTTCATTTATCTTTATACTACTGTGGCTACAACAGTACTACCAACAGTGAAAGAAGGTCACTAGAGCAGCCTTAGTATTGGCAAAACAGTTTGAGTGCTGGAGTAGTGGATTTGCTGTGTAAATTTGGATAACCTCAAGCTACTCTTAATCATAAGAAAAGTTGAACTGGGTCTTGGCTTACCAGGATCACAGAAACAGAAATATGGCTTTAAGCATAGTTCACCAGCACTCAGGGGAAGCTGTTTGGGCTCAAACAGTTACTCATTGGTGTTGGCTTAGTGTCTGAGTATTATTTAATACAGCCATACAGAATTTTTTAAAAGTAAACGTCCCACAAAGAAAGGATAGGTTCTTCTATTTCAATTGCTAGCTTTAACTTTGGATGTTGTAAGCTGGATCCATATCTCTCTGAATACCTGCCAATTACTTTTCCATTAGGAAATCTGGTATAGTAAAAAAAAAAAAAAAGACAAAAACACCAGGCTAGCCAGAAGGGCTTGTAATAATTTACTTTTGCTCCTTAATAAAATCCTGATATTTTCCCTTGAGGGAAATTACAATTTTACAGCATGAGAATCCATAAATTACATTATAAAAACCTCAGGTAAAATTCTGAGGGGATAGTTTTCTCTTTCTTATATGAACTTCCACTGGAAGAGAGAATCCAAAGTTGTTACTACCTTTTAAGAGAACTGACCCTGTTTTTTTTTTTATTTTGTGGTCATGAAAATTTCTGAATTTTTTTACTAAGTCTGCTCCATCTGATGATGAAATTTAAAAAAAAAAAAAAAGTTTTATTCTACCTATATGTGATGCTGTTGCAATTACCAATGTTTGTCCCTAATACCAGCCATTGTGAGATGTCCTACTGATTTCACAAGGATTAGTTATGTCAGTAACATTAAATGCATGCATTTATTACAACAGAGAGTTTAAAACAATGTAGTAGATGAATTATTGCATGCCTTTAAGCACTTCTGCAGTTAATTTTATGCACTTCTTGCATTTTATGATGTTTTGTTGCATATTGCATTTACAGGAAAGTCTATTGACCGTTTTTTTCCCAAAGCTTCAGCATACGGATTCTGGTGATTCCTGAGGGGCAAAAATATTAAATTCCTAGACCTAGTTAGTTGCAGAAAAAAGTTTGAACATCTGAGATATGACACCTATGGTAACTTGAAGCAATAAAAGAAACCTGAAGTTATTTTCTTAATCAACCTTTCAGCCGGTTTCCTAAGTATGAAAGACCTAACTTACTTACTTTTTCTGAATGCAGTCTCAGTAACTCCAGGTTGTAAGACATCTGAGGGAGTTTTATAGAGATCAAGTAAAAATGAAGGGAAAAGAAAGATGAGACACCTGAGAATTATGCTAGTAAATTAAATTTACTGCGAGTACTCCTGGGTCTTGAAACCAGCTGACACAGAAAAGCCAGTTTCTGTGCTAGTAATCACTGTTATCCTGGGAAATCAGGTGGTTGCATGCAAACTGTCTATTGGCAGCCCGCACTGGAACTTTCCAACTCCAGCAGGAATTCTTTGGGTAAGTTACTCAAGGCACATGAAAAAATCATGCCAAAAACACTAGCTAAAAAGCTAAAAGCTTACTAGCATAGACAGTTGTGTTCCAACACTCAGAAACAGCACTATACATTGCATAAAGAGCTAGTAGTTTGTGTCCAGTATTAGGATTGCATGAAATATATATATACAATTTTAGATATACATGAAATAAACATATAAAAAATAAATGCTATAACAGCCATATAATGGGACAACGGCTCCCGTGGCTTCCTGCATATGTTACAGTCACAAACACTATGTCTAGTCACACTGATTTAATTTTACATCATCAGTGATTCTATTTTACATCATGTCCTTACATTGGGTTAATCTAATGCTACATTTACTTATTCACTATTGATCTCAGGCATTGCTCTTCTGCCCCAAGTTACAGCTAACAGTCCCCTGGCAAGGGAACCTGTTGCATTTTCACTGAAACAACCCACAGAGCACAGTATGGAAGCGAAACACAAGATGCCTGCAGCGCACACTTTTGTCACATATTTTCTGACATCGTTTATGGCTCTGCCATGCTTTCAGAAAATCCTCTAACTCATTGTGTCATGATCACAGAGCACGCACAAGCTGGTTCAGCTGACCCTGCTGCCGTTCAGTAGAACAGCACCTTACATGGATAAGGCTGGAGTATTCGGAGCTGATGACCAGTAGCTATTAACAGGCTCCACAATAAGTATAAGCTACAATAACATACTGCGACAGGGAATTTCCCTTGTCTAGGAAAACTCTGTTGGTGTAAAGTTAGCAAAAATATGTATGCAAGGAGCACAGCTGGACTAGACAAATAAAACTGTTCCCATGTAGCTTCAACCAAATCCAACCTGCCTTGAACTATGTAGCTGCACTGGCTACTTGCCGCTGACCTGTTCTATTATGTCCAGCCGCTGGAAGGTATTTTGAGTGCACAGATCATGACCTCAAGCAGAGGAGACTTATTGCAGGAGCCTACCAAACACTCCTTCTTGGTAACAGAAAATAGAAAGGAGAACATTATGGCTCTTGTTGGCCAAACTCAGCCTTGATCATCTCCTGTAGCTGTTTCCAGATGATTAACAGAGTGAACGCAGTCTCAAGACACAAGAAATTCTTGAAGGCTTTGTGAACAAACTGCATCACACATTGCAGGCTGCAACAAATGTCTTGGACCCAAAGAAAGTCAAAAACCATCCTCATATTTTGAAGCATTTTTCATCTCGAGGACAGAACATCAGGTTTGGGGAATTTACAAACCTGCCAGGTGAAACAGTCAAATTGATTTCCAGAAAAGTGTTTTGAGCAGGAGTGGTTCTATTTGTCAAATTTGGTAGTTCTCTCTGCTGACAGAGAAAATGTCAGGTGTGGTAGCACAAATCAAACTACCTCAAGTAATGTTTTCGTGCATGTAACAAGAACAAAAGGGGTTTGTTACTACCCTGGGCTCTCTGACAGGTAACTGTCACAGGAGAGCCAAGCACGCTGGTTAGTGCTGAGACTGTGAGGCAGAAGCAATTGTACACAAGATTAAAAGTCACATTTCTAGTTCTGCTTGTGCCATAAATCCTCCAAGGACTTTTGTGATTTTGTGAATATCAGTTACCTATCTCTGGCCACACATTCAAGAAATCTCAAGCTCATACTTCTGCCAACAACTGAAAGAATCCTGCTGCTTTGGCTAGCACTGAAAGACCACTTCTTGTCCTCTGAAACAACACCATATATGTTGCTCTGCTAAGTAACAAATCTGCTTTGTCTTTGTTCAGAGCCTGCTATTGTTACGCAGAAAAAGCCAATGCAGTTTTCAAAAATCTGAACTAATCTCTCCACGCCAGAGATTAAATCAGTACAGAAAAACTATTGAATCCCCCCAAATTTCTACATCACATCATGCAATGCTACTGTGAATAGGCTATATCATTTGATAAAGTACAATGATGTGAATGAAACTTAATTCCAGCTTAAAACTCCATACAGTCAAAATTGTTTTATATGTTTGCATTTTTATTTTTCCTCTTCACTCTCTTTTGCCCTAGTAATTTAGATAGTTTTGCTTCTTTTAACTTGTGGCATCTGTTAAAACATGGCAAAACCCAATTTCACTAGAATGACACAAATGACGTGTGAAAAGGAAGCAGGAGAGAGAACTGTTAAGATCTAACTGACCTTTCTTTGTTTTACTGCCATATGTATTGTAACAGCTTAATACGCTGTTCTTCTCTGCAATAGGGAAAAAAATAGCAAAACTATTAAGTGGAAAACTCCTTTGCAAACACAACTTCAAAAGGATGACAATATTTGAGGAATACAGAACTCAAATTGTTTATCCAGCCAGGAAAATAAGTGGGCTTTTTTGCTCATCCAAGTGCTTAAATGTTGTATCCTCATCATTTTTATAACACACACTCTAAGAGCTTACAAATATGGACCAAATACTTCCTCGAGGGAAGCACTGAGTTTTCGTAGACCAGTGAGAATTTTCTGAAATAAATCTTTGCTGCACAGCAAACTCTCAGATGTTGTTAGACAATTTTCAACGAAGCCCTTCTGCTACCTTCCAAGCTCCTTTCTTTTGTTGAGATTTAAAAATATCTTACACTATTTCTAAATTAGTCACACTTGAAGCAATCACCAGGGGTTTCCTTGCAGATCTCTCAGAATAGGTTGCTTCACAGAAATGTTGACTTTATGAACTGTGAAAAGATTGGAGAAACTGACAAATTTGTCAAGCCTGAACTGGAATGTAAAGACAGCTTGTTTGATGCAGTAAATCATGTGAAAGCTATTTCCAAGGAGCCTTTTGACAAGCTGTCAGGACATTGGTTGGACAAGCACCGGGTAGCACTACTCAGGAGTGAAGCAGTGACAATGGTGAGGAAACTCATGTCATTTCAGCTCTGTATTCTGCTTCTTGAGAACCAGTTGTCATATGATAGAAAATATCCTTCCTGTCAAATTGATTTTATGTGCTAGGGCTTTACAAGCTGGCCGCTTAAAAGGTGCACATTCACAAAGTGTAACTTCAGGCACAAGAGCCTAAACTATGCAGGTTCCTCCTTTCTCAGCCAGGGGTGAGAGACAGGTTCTTCCACAGACTCCTTCAGAGATCACAGGTGAGCCTCCTTTCATGAATTCACTCTAAAATGGCTTGTCTTCTGGGTTCTTGTCAACCCACTTTTACAGCTTGTCAATGTCTCTCCGAAAGGTAGGTAGCACAACCATTGGCTGCTCCTCCCAGTTTTGCATCATATTCAAACTGGCTGAGGGTGCACTCTGTCCCATCGTCCAGGCCATTAACGAAGATGTATCGGCCCCAGTACCAACTCCTGGGGCACGCCGTTAGCAACTGTCCTCCAGCAGGACTTCATCCTGGTGGTTGCA
>JANXJC010000005.1:24077621-24092405 GCA_027564655.1 Leptodon cayanensis
GGTAATTGGTAAGATCTCTCCTGTCCTTATCTCAACCCACAAGCCCTTTGTTATATTTTCTCTCCCCTGTCCAGCTGCGGAGAGGGAGTGATAGAACGGCTTTGGTGGGCACCTGGCGTCTAGCCAGGGTCGACCCACCACACATCTATAGATTTCACTGGGAGGACAATGATGCCTGTGATAATAATCATAGTTAGACTTTCTTTCCTGAATCTGAAGAACTTGAATTTCCCAAATAAACTGGTTCATAAAGAATTCTATTTAAAAAATCAGAAAAAAAATTCTCAGTTTTTAGTATATATCACAGAAAAGCAATTGCTTGAGTTAATGAAAATAACAGAGCAAGAAACACTTTACTATTTTATGAGTAATACTTAAATAACTCTTATAGAAATAGTTCTATTTATCTGTCCTCACACAATTGCACCCTTTAATAAGCTCTTTTAATGACTTTCTTGAAAATATATGGCTAAGTTCTTGTCCGCTGTTGTCTACAACTGCAGCACACTTACCAAAATTCACATGCAATGAATGGACATACAAACAAATGCTCCAACATTAAGTACAAGCACTTAAAAGATTAAACACCTCAGTGATGCCATTTTGGTTTTAATTACCATGTATCTATGAAGGTTGTACTTTTCTTGGAGAAATATCTTAAGATATTCCTGGTTTTATTCCTGTGTTTGCAATAAAAGAAAAGATCCAGTGCTTCTGAAGTCTTGGGGTTTCTTTTCATTATCTTACTCCCAGGATATGTGTCACACTAACACATCAACTCCTTGGGAAATTATATAAATTAGATTTATTTTTGCAGTAGCCTTCTTAGCCAGTATAAGCTTAAAAGCATTGGTGAAGGAAGCACAAAATTCTATAGCTAGTCAGACAGCTAAGGTTTTATAATAAAGAACAGTATTCCAACATTCTTAGAACTAGGGAGTACTTCATTTAAAATATAGAAAAACTACTATGCAAAAAGATAACAAATATCCCTTATTGTTGATTTCTACAGAAGGCTTTTGGGTAGCTGCCTCATTAGAAAATAAAATCCTATTGCTAAGCAAATTAGCTAAGAACATAACCACAGAGCAAGCACACTTATTGAGCATATTAAATTTAGAAAAGAAAAATGTCTTGTTTTAAACAAAGAAGCAGACTTAATATTGGCAAATAAAAACCTATCTGCAGCATCTGTGATGATTGAATGAATAGGAAACCTCTGAAACCAATGGAAAGACTAACATTGACTTCAAACAGCTTTGGGTCAAGTTCCAAAATTTACACTGACTGTAATAACTCTTTATATTCTATTAACATCTGTCTTATTAATGCTCAAAACCCCAGTAAGTTTTGACGTAGCCAGTAGGCACAAGAACTATTCCTTTGTGAGACACTCCACGTATCATATATCAACTTCTTTTACAAGAAAACTTGGAGATTTTCAGACATATTTTAGAGTTGCTGAACCAGTGAATTGCCACAAGCAGAGGTGCCTCCAGAATCACAATAGTGGAGACCTTCTGCACTCCCCTTGCCTTCAGGGTCTTCCTTTTCCCAGGATCCTCTCCTGTTTCTTTTCCTTATCCTCTAAATATAGGAAAAAATTGTCTCCTGCCCAGAATGAGTCTTTCTTCACCCACTACTCCTTTAGTGATTTATTTAAAGCTGGCTGCTTCTGGTCAAGGAGTCAGTCATGAGTCTGCTCTGTGAGCGAACTACTGAAATACCAGCAACACTCTGTGAAAGTGTTCCACTGCTATCATATAACTTGTACAATCTATAACCTATAAAATTCGGTCTAATAAAAGGTTTATCCTCCCCTGCAAATCTTGCTTCTTAAATTATCATAAGGTACCCATTAAATACTTATCAAATGTATGTTATTTTTATTTTTACATAAGCTGTATCCATGTAAGTGAGCTTCAAATACATAGAACACTAACATAATACAAATAATGGAGAATTACTTATTTTAGTACTTCATATATACTTATTTAAAAAAACTCTAATTCTGGCTTCTGCATTTCAGGTTTGCCAGCAGTGATAACAAAAACTCATGGATCTGACTGTCCTTTACAGAAGGAAAATCATTTAAGCACAGCATTTTGTAGTGAGAAGCATGCTATAATCATATGATTTCTTATTGATTCATTGCACATGAACTATGTTTATAAGGATGCCATTAGTCAAAACACATTCTTGGAAAGAATCTAGAGATTATTAAACATATATACTGTAATAATTTCAGTAATTTAATAAATCTGGATTTTTAACTTCTATTAGCCTATCAGCTCTAACAAGCAACACATCATTCTGGATGTACTGCAAAGGATCTCTGCCCCATAACTGACTGAATTTGGCCTGTACCCATAAAAGTCTACTAAAAAATCAAGTACAGTCATCAAAGCAAACTTAAAGGAGTAGAAAAGGGCTGCCTTTAGCTGTGGAGGTATTTGGAAATAGTTTTACAATAGCTCTCAAATGAAAGCTGATCCTTTTTGACAGCTGCATGATTTAGAATCTGAGTATATACTTCATATTTAACATTGTATCAGCAGCCTGTGAAATGTCTCCTGCTGAACTTGGAAAACCTTATACTAAGACAGCTGCTAACGTAGATAGCCTGTATTCCTATAGGACAATTCTCTTGCTGTTGTTCACTAAGATACCAGAGGAAAATAAGGTTGAACAGATAGAGTTTTCAGCATTGCTTATGGACTTGACTGCCATCGCAACGTGTGTTTTTCGGAACACATTTGAAAGACTTGCCCAGTATGTTCAAACGGCTCCAAAAATTTGAAAAAAACATGAGTTTGAGGCTAGTTTCCCGAACCCCTATTTAGTTTCCTGCCTCATTAAGAGAACAGTCTTCAGGAGCTCCTGATTTAATTGATTTAATGTATAAGGCTTCTGTTTCTGAAAACTTTGATTCAATGTCTTATGTTAAATGTATTTTCGATGCACAGGGGGACGTTTTGGTCTTGTTGAAGTGAATGGAACATTTTAATTATTTTCAGTGGGATCAGAATTTCAGTTGTATTTGGGACTTTCAAACTGGTTAGGAGCACTGGCAACCGTTACCTGTAGACCCTCTTTGCAACCCCCCCATTTCAAAACACTAGTTCAAGAATTAAGGCTATCACGTTGTTATTTATTTATGAACTTTCATTTAGCAGTAAAAGCTTTAAACAAGATTTATTGAAAGTGACACAGCAAAACAATGTTAAGATCAGTATTCTGGTTTTTTTTGGGGGGTTGTTCGTTTCTTTTTTCCTCTGCAGAGGTATTTTCTACTATGATACGTATAAATTGCAGCACATTTCAAGATTACTGCAAGTAGCATGAGAACATACAGTATATACTTACTGAACAGTAAAAATCCCCTTCTGATGTAATTCAATGTATTGTTCATCTAACTTCTCATATTGACTGTAACATTCTACTGGCAGAAACTGGAAAATTTCTTGAAGAAAAATGAATAACTGAAGAGGAAAATAACTATCATTAAAAAAAACGGTATTAGAATTTAAAGAAAACCATATTTGAGGCTAAACTTCTGGCAAACCCAACAACAGTTCTGTCAACACATAAAACGGATCTATCTTCTTTTATCAAAATTCTGCTTAAATACAGCTTCGCTTTCATTCTTCTCTTTTGATTACATACAGGACAGCACATACAAAACTCAAACTCCACTAAGTTTGAGATTACTTTATAAAATAATTTAATAGTAAATTTAGAAAAGGTAGCTGGGAACAGAGGCAGCAAAAGATGAGAGAAGTAAGATGAGAAGATCAAGTAACCACTTAAATTACTCAGGAGTGCAGATTTTAATTTAATTCATCTATAATGTATAACCTTTCCATGATTTCACTTCACCATAATTACAATTGCTAAAAAGATCTTTTACAGACATGAAAAAAGAAGCAGAAGAGAAGCCCATCAGCGTGTTAAAGCAGAATTCCCTCACTTTGCACTCTTTCAAATCTTCCAGAGGTTTTTTTAGTCAATAAGGGGCTCTAAAAATGTTTCATTCCTGATTGTATCCTTCACCACTTTATCAACTTTTTTTGCTGATGAAAAATTTTTAATTGTGATCAAAACTGTTGTTTTCAAAATGTAGATTTAAAAATAGAGGTTGTAAGAGAGGACAGACAATATTGGACCAGAAATGCTTGCTTGACAGAACTTAATAGTCTAAAATAAGGTTGATTTCTCCAACCTTTTGATGGAAACAAAGGACATGGGCAAGTGACACCAATCTCCTCAGCCTATCTGCTCTGCTGTAGCTGGCTCTTCAGATGGCCACATCATTAGTCCTCCAGGTAACCAGGTGTGCTTAAATTGCCAGCTCCATCTTAGTTCTGACTGTGGGCTAGTTTTATCATGCCTGTATAACTAGGTCTTAATAATATTTTTGCTTATAACCAAGCATGCTACATTAATACCCAATGGAAGGTATAGGATTAAAATTTGTTGAGAACAGTGATGATCAAAGAAAAGAAACCTGTTCCAGAAAAGGTTGTCAACAATGAAAATTAGTAGAAAACAAAAATGTCAGTGAATCCCTCTCCAGAGGCTTCCTGAACATGGATGAAGTTCCAATTTTTGAACTGAATTCAAAGTGTAACTAAAACACTTCAGAGACTTAACTAAACAGTTCCAAAATAGGGGGAGGGTTGTGAAGGAAAAGATTTAAAGGTAGAGGAAGGAGAAAATTATTTCCAGTGGGACTTTTTAAAAAGTCACAAAGTGATGAGAAACAAGAAAAGGAAAGCTGTCCCAGATCTCCAGGACTGCAGAGATGAGAAAGGGGAGAGAGCGAGCGCAGGCTGGCAGAAGACTTATCTCTGAGGTACTGGAGAGAGAAAGCTGAGATCTCTAAAGGGAGAAGCCTTGCAGTCGCCATGTTGAGCCATGTATGCTGCAATTTTGAGTTGGCAAGCACTGCAAACGGCATCTTGGCATGTGTCAACCTGCAGCATCCAAACATCAGCAAGCCTGAGGGACCCTGTGTCTCTGACAACGATGAATACTGGTTTTCAAAGCCCGGCCTGATGCCTCCTGCCATCGAAACGGCAAAAAAGCACCGGCAAGCAGCAGGGTTTTTCTCCCCCTCCTTCTAGAGGTGACAGCTTTTAAGTGCGCCCGAACCGGGTCGCGGCATCCGCGTTTTGCCGGCTACCCAGCACCGGACCTGTCCCTGCCGGCACTGGACACCCCCTTCCGAGAGGGCTGGGAGACGGCGCTGCCCCGGGCCTTCCCCCCGCAGCTCGCCGGCGGCCCGTGCGGAGGTGGGGGAAGGCCGGGAGGAAGCCGCCCTCAGGGCCGGCACAGCTCCTGCAAGCGGGCCTGCACCGGCACGGCGGCTGCCGGGCCGCGCCGCCCCACCGCGGGGCACAGGGCCCGGCCGGCGACGGGACGCGCCCCTCGGCCGCCGCCGGCCCCGCTCCCGCGCCCTGCCCCGCCTCTGCCCGCGCAGCCGCTGAGGGCAGCGCCTCCCACCCCCGCAGAGCGCATGCTCGCTCCGCCCTCTGGCGGGGCCAATGGCCGGGCGGGCGGGGCTGCCGGCGCCGCCCGTTGCGCATGCGCGGGCTGGCCGGGCATGCTCGGTGGGCGGCAGGCGCGCGGTGCGGGCGGAAGTGGGTTTGGCGGCGGTGGCGGCTCCACGCCCCGCGCTCGGAGACAGGTACCGGTGGGCCGCGCTGCGCGGCCCCGGCGGCTGCTGTGCAGGAGCGAGGCGTGGCGGGATGCTCTGCCGCTTCCGTGGGGCTGAGGGGAGCGGGCGGGCGGGCGGTCCGGCTGTGGAAGAGGGGGTCTCTCGTAGCCCGGAGACCCCGCCGCCTCGACCTGGCCTCGGGGCCGCCGCCGCCCCGGCGGGCTGAGCCGTGCCATGGCCGTGGGCCGCCCCGGCGCTTTGCTAGGCTCTGCTTTCCACTGTGAGACCTGCAGGTGTGCCTTGCACCGTCCTTCCTCCCCTGAGCTACCCTGCGCATGGTCTCTGCTATGGGCATTGAGTCCCCGCTTTGACAAACACAGTGCTTTACACATTAGAAATTCCCTTACCTTCCCTTCCCTTTTCTCTCCTTTGTAGGCACTGAGTGTACTGAAAAGAAATTTTTGTTGTTAATACGCCTGTGCTAACACATCTAAGCTCTTAGTTTTAAAGGTCTCAGCTTCTTGTCATTGCTGGATTGACTGTCTGAAGTGATTGCAGTTCACATCCTGAAAAGATCTGCTTTGTAGCCCTCTCTTCCTGAGGTCTGTTTTGCCGTGGGTGGCTGTTTTCTAGAGCTGAAATATTGTTGAGATAATGGCAGTGTAAGAATCCATTTTCCTCAGGTAACGTTTGATTGTGGCCTCCTTTGCACAATATCAGATTAGTAACTTTTAATCTGAAATTAGTAAAGGAGATTTTGGGTTGGGTTTTTTTTTTGAGAATTCTAGTTGTGTTCCACTGAAAATAAGTACCAGCTGTGTTATTAAGAGAAAGAATAGCCTAGGACTTATTTCTAGAAGATAAGTGCCTGAAGATCTGCAGCAACAGCAATCTGAAGCCTTGCAGCTAAGGGAATGAGATGTGTCACATTGCTGACTCGGTTTCTCCTTCTGTTTTAGTTAGCTGACGTGGTGTTTTCTCCTGAGAAATCTCAAGAAAATCACAAGTTACAAGACTAGACTATTACAAAAATTGTAGACTACAGGCCTTGTTCTTTATGAATGGCCCTCTTGATTTCATTAAGACTGCTGTATGAGAAAATATTTCTCTTGTGAATGATTGCAGGTTGAGTTTGTGGTAGTTCTGTACTGTCTGCTTTGTTCAATGGTGTGAATGTTCATTCTTATAAGAAAATTTCGCATAAACTATACAAAGAGTGTATGGCTGTGTCTACGTATGTGTGTGCATTTAAAGTGAGGCATTACCTATTTCATAATTGCTTTAACTTGCACAATTAGCCCAAATATTGCATTGCCTAGTATTTGTGTTTACAGAGGCTTCAGTTATCTACCATTTTGACTGACCAAATCAATAAGATGCTGATGCTTTTGGCTGTTCTTCATTCTTCATGAAACTTTGGTGAGGTTTCCTCCAGAGGTCTATACAATCATGTGTTTTATTCCCTGATCTGGAGAATGAGTTTACATGTCTCTGCAAGTAGCATCTGCTTGGATAGATAAGGAATCTCCTCATGCCTCTGACTGCTACAGCTTCCTTTTCCCAAACTGACATTAATCCCCTTTATGTCACTTTCATGTGTCACTGAAGTATTTCTGGGTTGTAGAGAAGGGAGTAATCTTTCCAAGTTAGCCCTCACTTCTTGTGTTTTCTTCGCTTTTCTGCTCCAAATCTAATCTCTCATTAGTTCTTGAAGAAAAGTTGTGTTCTAGAGGAGGCTACAGAAGAATTTGTTGTAGTGAGAACTAGAGTACTTCATTCATATTTTGAATTTTTGGCAGCATGAACTAAAAGTGGTAAAGCTTGTCTTGCATCTTACTTGTAATTTAGGGTGCTATTAGGGGCTCAGTTTGATTTTTTTTTTTTATTTTTTTAAATTTTTGTCTTTTACATATGTCTTGATGAATTTCTTTGGAAGGAAATAGCAGAATTGTAATGTTTTAGAGAACTAGACATGATGGAAGACAAATATGGTGGACTTATCCATGAAATAAAGACAATGGAGAAAAGTCTTGCTTTGTGATCTCTTTGTCCTTTTCTGGAAAATGCTTGTTTCTCTTGATCTGGGAGGAAAAAAACAAGATATTAACTCTGACTGTCATTACCCTGTTTTCCTTATATTACTTTTCCTCGTGTGCCCTCAGAGACGTGAGGTCTATGCGACATCATTCCATTACTAGTGAAATGAGTTTTCTTCTGATGTGTTATAATCTGTGAAAGTTCAGTTGATCTTCACTGAATGCTAGAGGTTCTCCTTGCTCAAAAGAATTCAGCAACTTGTATATTCAGAATGTACATGGAGTGATTTCTGGTTCTAACAGGAGGTTGACTTGGTCCGTCAGTCATGGCTAATAAGATGTTTTCCACGGCTGGAATGTGTCCTGGGGCTTTAGACTATTATAAGTCATGTTGGTATCTTTAGTTTAACATTTACAGCCTGTAAGAACATTTTTGCATACTGAGCTTGCTACCTGCAGCTTTTTGTGCTGAAATCTTCTAGAAACTTTGTACTGCTTTACTATGTTAATTGCCATACAAAATTTGGCTATTTCATGTTGCTTAGAGAAGCATGGAGGAGGGGGAGCAACAGTGATGAATTGTCTTGATGATAGGAACAAATTTGCCTTTCCTATGTGGCTTATTTTTCTTTTGTTCCTGTCTTTCAGTCATGTTGCGCTGGTGTTCGTGTCAGCGGTTCTTTATTGTTTGTGGCTGTGTGGTATTAACTTCCCTTGCAACTGCAGCCTCTGGTTTCTTAATGATTTTCAGTGTGCGCTGAAGGGTGATATAACTAATCTGAGAGTTTAAATTCTGGTGTTTTTCCAAACATACTTTAAGATTTTTTTTTTTTAATTATAATGAAAGTTTAAAAGAACTAGAGAAAAAAGATGCAAGGCTTTCACAAAAAGACTTTAATGGTCACGTTCTTCCTACTACCCTATTTTTCAGTGCAAAGCTCAAAAATTGCAGTCTTTAAACCTCTTGTACAGCCACTGTCTGATTCTGTAAGTGCATAAGCCTTTGGGTGTATACTTTGTCTTAAACACTGAAGTTACCAGGCTCTCAGAGCTTGTATCTGGGGTGTGCTGCACCTAAAAGAAAATGCTAATTATTTTGCTTTCTGTGTGAGCTGATGAAAAACTGTGAGCCTGAAAGCTTTTCTTGTTTCTTGTGGATGCACCGCAGACGAAACCTAGCTGCCCAATTTTGGTCTGCGGATGTTTAAACTATCAAGCTGCAAGTGAGAAGGATGAGGTAAAGTCCTTCAGATACATTATAGGAATTTTTGTCTTGCTTCTGGACCTAGAGATAGAGGCATTCTGTGACTGCAATATTTTGATGGAATAAAGTGCTCATTTCAGAACAAAAAAAATCTACAATGACTGCTTATTTCTGTTGAATGTTAACCCTTGCTCAAAACCATTTCTACTAGGCAATTGTTTTCTGGTGTACTGTGGTTTAAGATGGTTTTTATGCTTTTGGAATACATGTTAATATTCTGTGGCAATTAAGATAAAACTAGTGTGTTGTAGTAGATTGTTCCACTGTCAGAAATTTAAGGCCTAGAAAATTCATAGGTAGAAAATCAAGGATAGGGCAGAGCAGCACATAAAAGTTCAGCCTATAGCCATCCCCAGTGTTGTATTTCACTTGCTTAAGCAAGTGATATATATGGCTTTCTCTTCCACAGTGTTACTTGTGGGTTCTCATACAGTGTACATCCTTTCATATAATTTTTTTTTTGTTAAAATTATTAAGTTTTTTGGTCACTCTCCATATTTTTGTCACTTTCAGCTACTGGAAGGCAAAAGGTGTTTGTAGTTCACTGCCTTCTTCCTTCTACTGTGTGTGTGTGTTCTGTGTCCCTCCTGTTCCAGAAGTGTCCCATGATGCTGTCTACCTTTCTTGCAGCCTCTTTATTTTTTTAACCACCCATCCTTACGAATAGCTCTGTTTACGCCACATACAGACTTCTCGAGCAGCAGACTCAAGTTGGAATGATTCTTGTCAGTGTTATGAAGTCAGCCTTTTGAGAACAACAAAGATACTTGACAGACTTATTTTTGCTTAGCTGCTACTCAGGAGAGCTGTGAACACCAAGGACAGCACTAAAGATATCTTCATGTGGATTTGGGAAGCCAGTGCTGTATCAGTTTGGTTTTGAAAATTTACTTTTATAGCTCTGAGAGCTAGGTACTCATGTCTTTGTTTTTTTAATTGTAGAGAACAAGAATCTGGGAGCTTCAGTGGTTAGCAGTTAAAATGCATGACCTTAGTTTTGTATGTACAGAAGTTTAAGATCTGGAAAAAAAAAATCTTGTTTTCTACTTGAATGTTATTTACATAAATGTCCTAAATTGTAGGATTATACAGTCAGTAAGTAAGTAATATGGGCAGATCCCACTGCATCAGCCTACTTATGGCTCTTTTTTAGAAATTTTCCTTTGTAACCTTGAAGGCACATGTGGAATATTTGTCCCATTGAAATAAATGGCAGAGGCTCTTTTTAAATGAAGGGAGCTGCAGAATTTGTGGGTAGTCATCAGAGAAAGATGAGTTTTTAAACCTCAGTTCCTTGCTTTGTTTTGTTTTAACGACGATGTTTGAATTGTAACAAAATGCATCTTGCTATTAGACATCTTTGTGGGGGAAAAAAAAATCACAGAAAAGTCTATTTAATTGCTCAAGTACCGTAACAGACAGAAATTAAAAAAAAAAAAAAAGTGTTAATCTGCTATGTTATACATCTCCCTAGCTGATTGTAGTGTTGCTAGATGAAGATCGATATCGCTGATTAACTTTGAAAGTTGACTCTTTATAGGTGGAATAGATCAGCTTCTCATCCTGCTAGAATATAGTGTGAAATAGATACTGCGAAAACCTTTGTGAGACTTCTAGTTGCTCTTTTCACTAGAGGCTTGAAATCCTAGTATGATAATGACAGTGCTCTCCTGGTTCATGTTTGAAAACATACAGATAAAGGCATCATTTTTAGCATCAGTTAGTGATATTTTATAGAAGTTCTAACTCCTAATATTTCACTAGTTAAAGCAGTCAACAGAGACGGAACAGCATCTGCATCTCAGCATCAGGCTTTTGCTTCTCCTTCAGCTCAAGTAGAAATTGCAACCTGCCTCATGTTGTACCTCCCAGCTCTGTGCTGTGGTGGGTTAACCCTGGCTGGATTCCAGGTGCCCACTAAAGCTGCTCTGTCACCCCCCTCCTCATCTGGAGAGGGGGAGAAAATACAACAAAAAGCTCATGGGTTGAGATAAGGAGAGGGAGATCACTCACCAATTACCATCACAGGCAAAAGAGACTCAAACTTGGGGAAATGAATTTAATTTATTGCTGATAAAATCAGAGTAGGATAATGATAAATAAGAACAAATCTAAAACCACCTTTCCCCCACCTCTCCCATCTTCCTGGGCTTAGCTTTCTCCTGAGCTCCATACTTCCTCCCCCTGAGCAGTGCAGGGGGATGGAGAATGGGGGTTGTGGTCAGTGGTTGTAGTCATTTTGCTTCTGCCACTCCTTCGTCCTCATGCTATTTCCCTGCTCCAGCGTGGGATCCCACCCACGATAGACAGTCCTTCACAAACTTCTCTGACGTTGGTTCTTCCCACAGGCTGCCGTTCTTCACAAACTGCTCCAGTATGTATGTGAGGTGTCACTGTATTCTGCTGGATACGTTTTCAAGATATAGGCTAGGTCTGTCTGGGATGGAGTTAACTGTCTTCATAGCAGCATGCATGCTGCTGTGTTTTGGATTTGTGACTAAACCAGTGTTGATGACAGACCAGTATTTCATCTGTGGCTGAAGAGCACTTGCACAGCGCCAAGGCTTTCTCTCTTTCTCCCTCTCCCCCAGTGAGTAGGCTGAGGTTGGACAAGAAGTTTGGAGGTGACACAGCTGGGACAACTGACATGAATTGGCCAAAATGACATTCCATACCATATAGTCATGCTGAACAATAAAAGCAGGGGTTATTTTATAGGGTCTTCCAAGGGAGCTGTTGGTCAGTGTCTGTCAGGGTCTGCTTTTGGGAAGTGGTGAGTGATTGCCTTTGCGTTGCTTTTTTTCTGTTTTTGAGGGGGGTATTTTATTCCCCCTCATCTTTCCTTCACTTACTAAACCATCTTTAACTTGACCCATGAATTTTTTTGTTTATACTATTCCCATTCTCTCCCCCGTCCGACTGTGGGTAGATGAGTGAATAGGTCTGTGGGTGCCTATGGGCTGGCCAGGGTCAGCCCACCGCAATAGCACAGGCAGTCAGAAGGTATAAAGCACTGGACGGGAGCTCTACAGCTCACTGGTGAGGTTATGGCAGGACTGAAGAATGTGTCATGCATGTTGATGCTTCACCCTTGATTAATGTGTTGTGCCCCCCAGGCCCCTGGCCCAAAAAAAAAAAAAAAAGTACCAGCATTGAAACCAAATTTGATCAACACCATTACTGGCGAGTTTTGTGGATGATGTTATGTCTTTGTAGCTCCTTGGCCATTGGATGTTATGAAGGAGAAGGGTGTTGAGATTCCAGTTAGAGATTTGTGAACCCTTGTAAGAATTAAGTATCTACTGTTTCGTATCAAGTAACTGACATTTGATAATAGTTCAGTTTTAACCTAGTAAAAGAGTGAGATTTTGTTTCTGTTTCATGATGTGTTGAAGCTCCCTGCCCTGTTGTCCATTCCACATAGTTCTTGATCTTGTTTGTGTGTTTTGGGTTCGTTTCAGAAGAGTAAAATTCTCTATGAGACAAAAGACTCTCAAAAGCTTAAGTAATTAGGCTTAAATTTGTCGTTTGTTTGAGGTGTAAGCTTGTAGTTTGTTTGAGGTGTAAGCTTGTCGTTTGTTTGAGGTGTAAGCTAACATGTTCTACTCTGCAATTGGGACAGGTTAATGTGGTATACAGATAATTGCTGAGGTGAAGGCTGATAATTTGTAACTGTAGCTAATTCTTGTCCAGTTACCTGTCCCTGTATAAGTTCTTTCTGCAGCTATCCCAGGTAATAAACTTTTTGAGTCATCTCTTCTTAGTAGTCAAGCTCTTAAGTTTATTCGTCAGTATTTGGTAAGCTATGTCTGTTGCTCAAAATCTATGGTGTTTTGAGTAACAGTGCCTCCTGGAGCCTCTGTGTCTTCTGAATGTGGTAAGGCCTCCTTATTTCATGCACACTGGGGAGGAAGTTACAGAGAAGCAAGTTGCTTGTTGACTTACGTTGTAAAGTAGGGGAATATTCATTGTAAGCAGGCAAGATGCATGGCAGTGTCACCTTGTTACTCTCCTGCTCCTGAGTCTCCTGAATTCTTGGGGCTGCTTAGTATTTTGGAGTAGATGAGGACTGGCTTTCAAAGTCTAAGCTACAATTTAAAATAAGACTCTCAAGTCAGGCACTAGTGTTTTTCCTATTTGGGATATGGTATTTGTCAGGCTTGCTGCAATATATTTTGCTTTCAAATGCACACTTTATTGCATAGATACAATAGCTTAAGAACCCAGAGGTTCTTTTGCTATTAACTGCTTTTTAACTCTTAAATGTTAAGACAAAAAGCTCATATTGCTAGTGAAAGGTTAACTAGTCTTCTAAGAATTGGAGATTTAAAATTAATGTATATTATGGCCAACTTTTCACTTGCTACTGTATATGACAAAGTAAAAGGTGAAGTTTGGGACAAGCAATAAGAGGGAGGTATGTAAATTGGAAACTAGGAGAAAAACAAAAGCCATTCATCCTGTGTATAGTAATTTTGGCTGAGAGATCCTTGAACCAAAGCATATTATTTTATAGAATTCTCATTAGTGAATGTGAATTCTTGACAATATCTGTTAGACAAGAATAACATCACTGGGGAGTTTCCTGGAATATGGGGAAGAAGAAACAACAGTCATTCACAACTAGAGAAATAGTAATAAGTGAAGTCGGATACCTTTGGATACTGGAGTGACAGTAAGGTGGAATTTTGATTTTTCTGAAGAATAAGTTTTTTGGGTTGTTTTTTTTTTTAAGAATATCTATAATATTGCTGAATGTCTGCACCTATATGCATTGACTTATGATTATAACTTATGGTCAGTGGTCTTTCCATTTTGCAATGGCTTCCCATTTCCATTTAATTGTAACTGAGTATTTTGTAAGAATTCAGTCTGCCTAGCACTGAAAAAGCACTTCTGAACTGAATGAAAACACAGTTTAAGCTTTTAGTTAGTAGAATACCAAGTTTTTATGTCCTTATGTCCACCCGAAAGTAGAGCAAATACTTTTTTGTTGTTGTTGTTCTTAACTGTCATATAAAAATTGCTAAACCTGTGTGAAATTAGGACTGTGGCTATAATACTGCCAGCTGGCTTTTTAGAAAATAGAAAGCATTTTTTGCTTAGCTTATTAAAACTTACTGAAAACAGAAGATTGATAATGCTGTGACTTTTCTATAGATACCTACTTTAAATAAAAATTGTAAAGCAAACAAAAAGATACCCAAAGAAGAACGAGATGACCATGTAATGAAAAAATATAGCAATAACTACTTATGGCTAGATCGCTTATATTTCTCATATGTGTAACGTCACTATAATAGACTACTCTTCCTCTCTCCAGTTCTCAGTATTATAATAGATATCACCAAGGATTTATTTCATTGACTTTTAGCACAGTGACAACAAACAGTAGACAAGTCATACATTTCTTAGCTTTTTTCCAGTGCATTCAGTGTTTAGCATTTGTAGATGCCCATCTTATTTTCTTTATTATTTTTTCCTTACTTGACATATCAATCCAAATTTTTTGATCTGTACATAAGCATTTTTTGTTCATTATAAGTTAAAATGGTAGATGTTTTACTTTGATGTAGTCAAGTTGTCTTATAGGGAAAACAGCTGAATATAGAGACTGTTTATCCATGACCTATGCTGGGGAAGGAGTTATTCAAAGTCTCTGCTTGGTTTTTAATGTGCTTTTCTGTACATATAATATTCACATTGTTTGCATTACCCTTTGCATTCATATTGTTGTGGTTTAACCCCAGCCAGCAACTAAGCACCACGCAGCCGCTCACTCACTTCCCCCCCCCCCCCCCCGGGGGGGGGGGGGGGGAAAAGGG
>JANXJC010000005.1:24099713-24128271 GCA_027564655.1 Leptodon cayanensis
AACAACTGAAAACATCAGTGTGTTATCAACATTCTTCTCATACTGAACTCAAAACATAGCACTTTACCAGCTACTAGGAAGACAATTAACTCTATCCCAGCTGAAACCAGGACAAGGTGTCATCTATCTATGTTCATAATTTGAATGTCTATTGCCATTTGATAAGATATATTTTAGAATAAATTGATTTTTAAAAGTTACACTAAAAGCTTTTTTAAAAAAAAAAAAATAATTCAAAACTACCTACACGGTCTTCTTTATTGGCTGGGTGCTGGCATCTTGCTTCATCAGAGAAAAAAGCTTGGTTTGATTAGCTCCAGCGTAAAGGACATTAACAAGTCACCCTACAAGTTTGTGAGACAATGCGTTGCAACTAAAGAAGGAAAACAAGCTGAAAAAAATTGCCTCAGCTTAATATTTTTTATTAGATTGCCTGTCAGTTTGCTGACATTTTAATATTAGCCAGATATCAAATTAAAATTAGTGTACAATACGTTATGAGCTCATGTTAGTGCTTTTTCATTTGCGATATAAATTCACACTGAATCACATAATGGTTTGGGCTGGAAGGGACCTTTAAATATCATCCAGTTCCAACCCCCCTGCCATGGGCAGGGGCACATCTTTCACTACATCAGGTTGCTCCAAAGCCCTATCCAACCTGACATTGAACACTTCCAGGGAGGGGGGCATCCACAGCTTCTCTGGGCAACTTGTTCTAGTGTCTCACCACTCTCAACATAAAGAATTTCTTCCTTATGTCCAATCTAAACTCTACCCTGTTTCAGTTTAAAACCATTGCCCCTTGTCCTGTCACTATGGGCCTTGGTAAAAAGTCTTTCTCCATGAAAAAGATGGAAAGTTATTTAGTGGAGAAAATAGGGCTTTGTTTTCATGTTCTTAGAATTATTTGTTATGTACAAAAGTTAAAGGCTTTCTTAAATATGGAAATAGCAATGGTTTAGTTGGAATTCTCTCAGGGTTTTTCAGCTCAAATGGGCTAGTACACCTGAACTCTGGTGATCTATATGTTGAAAAAAGGTAAAAATTATAGCAGACCTCAGGGTGTGTAATCAAAATATCACTTAAAGTCCAAGTTACTCTGAGTTTATGGAACATTTTAATTTCAGTTCAGAGACGTGTATTTTTTTTATGTAATTCTACCTAAGGTTAAATGACTTTTGCTTGGTTCCCAGCTGTTTGGGGGTTGTTTTTTTTTGTTTCAGAGGGAAAGATCTATTTACATTTCTTGAGAGTGATCTTGCTGTTTCTGGATATTAGCTTACACCCTGAATTGTATCAGCTTCAAAGATGCATGCATCAGTTCATGAGGTATACAGGACCAAAGCTGCTAATTTCAAGAATTACACCTGTAATTAGAGCTGAGGCATTTATATAATGTATAGTGACCTATATTATAGTTTTTATATAATTATGTGCTTATAAATATTCAGACACTGAAAACTTTTGTATCCTTGTGTTTTCAGCATTGTTAATCTGACTAAATTAATACGGATTTGATGAATATGTATAGATGAGAGAGAAGGAACTGAATGTTTAATTATTGCTTTTACCATGTAGACAATCTTCAAACAGCAGGTGACATACGCTGGCTGCCTCTTCAAATGGGTAAAATAAAAGTATCTTGCCCCCAAAAAAGTTTAGTGTTTCTCTTTTGTCAACAGATGAACTGTTTTGAGATTTTTATCACTTTGCAATTTTTAATTGAAGTCAGTAAAGAGGTTTGGAAGTTACAGAACATGTAGAACAGACTGACTGACTGTGAAATTTATCCCTAAAAAAGCAAGGCTAAAAAAATGCTAGTTTTATAAATGTTTAGTCAATAGTTGAAGAAATTTATCTGAAGTTATAGTTGTCACCTAGTGCAGCTTTAAAAAAAAAAAAAAATGCAGGATCATGTAGAGGTGAAAACTTCCCATGGAAATAAAAGGTGCTGGGATATATCTTTGTAGACCCTTCTCTCTCTTTGTCACTCTTACCTTGTCTTATTTCCAGTCACATAATTTGTTTTATTAAATATTGAATTAATAATATTAACAGTCATAATTAAATTTAAATACATATTAAAAATGCTTACTATATTTTTAATGAATATGTAAAATACTTCAGAAGTCTTGCTTAGCAATGTAATTCCTTGTACTTTGAGGATTTTTTTCTGGCATCGTTTACCACATGGCTTCCATCAGCAGATGTGTCATGAACTGAATAGGTTAAAACTTTGTTTTTGAAGAAATCACTGAGTCTAAGAAACATTTTCCAGCAAAAGGTGCTGGCTGTGACAGATAGCATGATGGTAGGTTTTGGGAAGTATACATTATCTGTGGTGTGTAGTCTATTAAACAGAAGTCTGGGTGAGAGGAAAAAAAAAATTCTATAGGACATCTTCTCTATTTACATCTAGTGTCTCCTCCAACCAGCATAGGTTATGTGAAGGAAAGGCCAGTAACACCTCCTGACTGTGAAGGAAAGGTTTCACAGAATTCTTTCAAATTAATTTAGCCATAAGGAATAAAAATTACCTAGATCCTTTTCGTAGAGACGGTTTAGAGATTGTGCTATTAATTTCACCTCAAAATTGGTGCATGGCCCTTTTCAGCTCTTTGATACGTGTGACCTTGAGGGAACAACATGGAGGGGCTTTGGACTGGGTGGTAAGGTGTGCAGGTCAGAGAGTATTCCGTTTTATATTGGATTCTGCTGTGTATCAAAGCCTTGTTTTAGTGTTTGTCGTATGCCATGTTAAAGCGAGAAACATGTCTTGAAGATCAGCAAAATCCATTCAGTCTGTTTAGGGCAGAAATATCTTTTACACCTGTCAGATACGTATAAAATAAGAAGTGACAGTATACAAATTTCTCGATTCCACAGAATTTTGAGAGCAGATCCAGGATGGGAAGTTCCTGAACTAATTTGCTAAATATACAAGCTGCAGAATCATTTTAGATTTAAAGAACAAACTGGTTTTATTGTCCTGATAAAAATACAAATCTAAAACAAGGCCCTGAGCAGCAATTAGAAGATAGAAAGATCAGTACTGAAGAGCCGAGTAGGAAACCACAACTCACAGGCAGCAACCCTTAGGCAGCTAGAGTGCACTAAAACCAGTGTTTGGTCTTCCCCAGTGAACTGAACCTTCATGGTACTTTCCACATGTCTCAAATGAGATTTTAATTTTGGAAGAATCTGAGGGAACAGAATGATTTCTGAAACTAGCAGAGTTGCAATTTGGCAGTTATGAAATAGATTTAATTTTTAAAAAACAAAGTTTTAGCCATTAAAGAATTACTTCAGTAAGGTCCAATACTTTTTGTTTGCTGCTTACAATTTCAAACTTCACAGTTTTGTAGATTTCCATATCGTACTTCCCATACTGTAACAACTTTAGCTAATTAGCCTGGGGGGAGGAGCAGGCTATTCCCAAAACCGTGAATAACCATGTTGTTGTTATCTCCTGAGAGTCTTCTGGTTCTGTAACAAAATAACTATAGGGAAAATATTTTTTCCTTTATTTCTCACTTCTTTTGAATGAGGGGAGTAGGATTTCTTTTTGCTGTTTAAAATTGCTGGTTGATTCTTACAGTTTGTGTATATATGCAATATAATACGCGTCTGTTGGTGTGAAAATCCACCAATTTATGTAAATGGCTTTGATTCCCAAGCCAATTATAAGAGAACTTCTAATAATTACTCTTAGCTAAAGGTGAAATGGAAACTAATCTATTTTGAAAACTAATATAGCATTAAATTTCAAAGCACTGTGCAAACCTTATTTAAATTTTTTGCATGTTTAGAAACTGTGAGTCACAATCTGTCACAGTTGACTATGTTTTGTAGCAAATCTGACAATATACCGGTTCTGTCTACGTGTAAAACTAGATTTTGAGGTTAGTGCTGTCTTTTTTCCTCATTGAAATTGCATAGTCTTTTCACAGGTGTTTTTTGAGTGCCATGTTACGCATTGCATATTACATGAGAGTAATCACTAGTGATCTAATATTATTCACAAAAAAAGTTTCCATTTGTTATCAACCTGTGTAAAGGTTTTAGTTTGTGTAATTCTAAAGTTCCTTCTGACACAGGAGAACAGGACAAGTCAAGTCAGCTGTACAGAGCTCCAATCCTGACTCAACAGCCAAGTCCCAGAGTTGTGTACAGCCTGCAGTCACAAAATGCTGAAATGGGCATAATGTATAGTAGGGCATAGATTTTTAGCTGGAGGTTAATTGCACTGTTGAAGGAACACCATGAGTAGCATCAGCAACAGTGAAAGGAAAGACACATGCTAACACATGGTTTCTGCAAAATAGCTGAGTTTCCTGAAGCATGTATTTGTATCTGGAAAGACTGAAACAACTTTAATGTATGTTAGCAGGGCAGTGGGTTCCGGGTGCAAGGAACTACTGAGTTGTCTAATCGTTTTGACCCATTTTAACTTAGCTCTGGGTATGGCTTACATGTATGTGACTTACATATTATCTTTTAGTCAAAATATACATTTTATTCCCATTTATGACACTACCTGAAAATCATGATGCCCTAAGTAGTTTTGTTGTGTGCTAAACTGTCTGATCAAACTTATGTTTTCTGCAGTAATTTTTTTTTTTTGGCAAATCCTTTAATAACTAAATATATCACTGTCACTTAAGCTAGCAGCCTTTCGTTTTGTTGCACAAAACATTAAGATTTTGGATCTTAAATCATTTAAAGTAGCATTGTCATATTGCTGAAATAGCAAAAAAGAGCCATCATAGTGCAATATTTGGCTAAAACTGTCAACTTTAATCAGAAAAGTCTTTATTTGTTGTAATCAAATAAACACATGAACAAAAGTCGTTCAGTAAAAGCTTATGGAAGTGCCTTTGGTAGATGGTTGAATAGAAATAGGGTTCCAAGTCTAATATGTTTGTTGGAATGGATCACATTGGTACAGCCCTGCTATACAGTTCTGATACCAAAGGAGCTGACTATAAAGGAGCTTTATGTAGTATCAGAGTTCCCAGCATTATCTTTGCTTGGTCAGATACCTTTCTTATCATATCTATCTCCTATATGTATTTTCTATCTTCTCCCTTTTTTTTTTTTTTTTTTTGGTAAGGTTACTACTAAAAAAGTGACCTGCTGCAGGGATGTAAATCATTTACCCCTTAAATAATCCTTTTCTTGTTCACTTTCTGGTGTCTGAGGAACTTTATACCAAAGTAAAAGTGCAGTTGCGAATGCAATTGCTTCCTGTGCCAGAATCTCAGGAGTAACTCCAGGGAAATTTGTAATGTCTCTTTTGCTACCAGAAACCTACCTATTGATTGACTTACCTATTTGACCCTTAAGGAAGAACTGGAAGATGTTGATCCAACCAAAACAGAAAGTATCTACAGGGAGAGCCTCTTCAAACTGCAATTGTAACTCAATAAGAAATAAGCTCTGAGAAAAGATTGTTTTGTCACTGCTGATCCGATGTGTGATTCCTTTTCTAGCTTAGTTAAGCTTACCCAGAAAGGAGTCAGTCTTCAGTATATCTGAAGGGTAATGATTCTTTTGCTTTATTCAGTGTGAGTCTTCCCCTCTAGCCTTTGTCAAAATTAGCACTCCATCACAGTAGCATCAAGAGTGTGACAATTTTAGCGAAATTTGAAAAAAAACGCTTGCTGGCATTGGTTGGAAATATTAATTCCATGGGTAAAAAAACTAAAAAGAGAAACTTAAAGGCAGTGCTTAGAATTTGTTCAGGATTTTTGTTTCTTGAAAGTCTTGAGGCTTTAGGATGAAATTTCACATCACATACTCTTAAAATAGAGTACGTGATACAGCCTGTGTAATCATCTGTTTATCACCCTGTCTCCATAGGACACCTTCATAGTTGCAGGATTTAAGTTGGCAAAATCACCTACAGCGGGACTGGATGGTAGACATGCTTGTCACCTAGAGGTGTCTGAAGAAGCTGGATCAGCCATTTATGTACGTGGGTACCCAACTTTTTTTACCTTTTTTTTCCTCCAAATTAAATCTCCAGTTAAAATTTTGCTTTACAGCAGAAAAAACAATAAAACCTTTTAGAATCTGGAGTGCTACAGATTATTTTTGCACGTTCATCAGGAAACAATTAGGACACATTTGTGTGTTTGTATGCATACAATTTTATAATAACCCTAACCATGCAAGACCCAAATTATGTCAGGCCCCCCAGGTAAATTTCTACTTGTTGAGTGCAGAAGTTTGACCTTAGTTAGCTTTAGATAGATCCCTAGAGCTGTTTAAACCATTCTCATGCATAACACAATGCAATAATGCAGACAAGGTAGAGGGTGCATGAGTGGTCTTAGGTCTATCATTTTTAGTTTTCTCTGGTCTATGAGTTTGTACTGCTTTAATTCACATCATTACACTTTGCCTTTAAAATACATGGACTCCTAGATTCTTAATTTTTAAAAGAGAATTACACCCCTTTTTTCTGAGGGGTTTTCCTTTGTTCTTTTGTACTATTCTCACATCAATACTGTTCATCTTAAATGCTTCCATCTGTTGAGGTATGGGAGTGGAGATACTCTGTTCTGCTGCTGCTTCTATTTGTCTGTGGTAATGCATCAGCAGTACATGTTTGTTGTAGCCACTGTGTCTTTGCTTCAAGAAACATTTACTACCGTTTTTAAGCCTAAGCATTAGTATTTTAAAAGTTATAGGACTAACAAAAATTACAGAAGTTTAAATACCGAAGGATTTAGGATATTATTCTACATTTGGAAACCTGTAGTTGGGTGGGGAGAGGGGGTGGGTATGCAATGAAACTAAGCTTTCAAAAACTTCATTGGACATTTCAGTGGAATATTTCTAATATTTCTTATGAAAGTTTTCCCAACAGTTGTGGGCATCTGGTGAGAAAATGTTGTACATTTTTGATCACTGTAATTGTCTGCTACTGTTAAAAAGAAGGATGATAGCATTGAACTGAACTCTCAGTGACAATGCTGCAAACTCCGTTCTGTAATCAGTGAAAAGGAAAAGGCACATCCACTGGAGAACAATATAACGTTATACAATATGGTGATTGCTTTGAACCTATCATTCAGATTTTGAAACAAACTTAGAAATAATTATGAAAACTTAAACACAAAATCACACATAAAAGAGACTTACTAAAATAAATTCTGTGCCAATGTCAAGTTTTGAACTTTCGTCTATATAATTTTGTCTGACAATAATTTTAAATTTAAGAAAATATGCTTTTTTATTTCAGAAAGGCATTTTTTTCCAGAATTGACCTCTATAGATAATTAAAGATTGACATGCACCTCAATGAGAAACAAAATGAATTAAAATTATAGTGCAGACTGTTTCATGACGTTATCTGTTGATAAGGTGGGTATGTGTTGGTATTATGTCAAATCACCATGATTAGTTCTTTAAAAGACCTTACACTGAAGATAAGTCTGGCTTGGTAAGTATGGCTCTAAAAGCTTAGGACCTACCTTTAAATAGAATTTATCCCATTCTGGTGAATTTGCCTTGACCTTTTTTTTTTTTTTTTTTTTTTTTAATTTTTTTTTTATGCCAAAGGAGAGTAATGAGTCACTGAAAGTAGATCTGCTCTAAGCATTAATATGTACAAAACCTAAACCCATTTAAGTTCTCTGTTAAGCAAGTACAGTTTTAAATTTTTGGCCTTTGACTTTCAAATGCTGACTCTACTAATGTGACCTGACTGACATTCAACTAAGTGCATTTCTACTTTAGAAAATGTGTGTGTTATTTAAAGTAGCTTTTGTCTGAGTGTAATTGGAGTAAATATGATTTTTTTTTTCTGTAGGATAAAATTTTACTAGTTTCAGAGGTGATTCACATAGCAAAAGTGTCTATAGTGCTGTTTTGTATTTGCTTATAGAGTTATGTTTGCTTTAGAGTTATCAAATGTTGTTATATTTGCAGTGCCTTCGATTTTGTAATCAGAAGGTTTGCTATGTTTTTTTGTCCTCAGATTTATGCTAAACCAAGTACTGCTGCTTCAGAAACTGCGTCTTTGGTGAGTTTATGTTTGAGATGTTTTTAAACCATGTGAGACTAACTGCATGTAAATAAGAATGTGTGGAATTCTTTTTCTTTCCTGTTTATTTTAATTCCATACTCTCATCCCTGCAGTCATTTGTTTAGCTTTTAATTTTGTAGATAATATTCCCGCAAAACAGAATAAAATATGAAAAAGTAGTACTTTTTCTATACTTGACATGTAGTTCCCATCTTGATCTCAAAATAGGCTGCATGTTGGTTTAGAAAATATGAACTAGAAAGGTAACTATTGTTCTGAAGAAGGTTGTATGCTTGTGCTTTAAAAAAATGGAAATATGAATCTTCCTTCGATTTAAAATCGGACTTCATGTACTGGTCTTAACATTTCTTTTGATTACCGTTTGGAATAAGCCTTTATGCGTCTAAATTAAAATTCTACAGGAAATAGTATATTAAAGGCATAGAAATTGATGTATGAAATTTTATTGTTCTTTATCATAAGGTTAAAGTTTTAGTACCAAAGATGATACAGCTTGGCTTCATGTTAATTTTATGAAGAGTTTATTTTTTTTTTCCCCTGATATAGCAATTGAAAACCAAGAGAGACTAATCAGCCTATAATGTAAAAGAGACTAATCAGCCTATAATGTAACCTTAAGATGAGAGGAGAGTAGTCCTTAAACAGTAGAAGGTGGTCGTTAATTTCTCTAAAACTCCAACAAGTGTGGTATTTTAATAGGAAGACTTACACAATGGCTGTGAGAGGTACCCCCCCCACACCCTCCAAGACAGTGATTCTGTGCAGTGTCACTGCCAATAAGAATTACAAAATTATTTATATATGCGCTTTCAAAAGCCCTTTGGATGGACATGTTAAAATCAATCAGTAAAAAAAATTACTTTCCATCATTCTTTATTATGATTTCTATTCACCTATTTCATGTATTGAAACTTACTTGAACTGACTGGTTAGTTTATTGTAAGGAAGATGCAATCACAAAAAGAAATGGAAATAACTCTTGTGCACTTTATTGCCTGTGAATATATGTATATATATTTAGCTTTAGAGTCTAAAGTGAATAAGACAGAAAGAAATAGATAACTTTTTTTAAGATGAAATAAAGCATATCTGAGGGTGGATGGTGTTAAAAGACCAAATTCTGGGTGAATGTTTGAATAATTTTTCTTCTGTTCCCTAATTTTATCATGCCTTTCCAGTCTGTTGCACCAAAATATGTGTATACTCCTCTGAATCATCTGAAAGATGGAACCGTAGTGAATTTGTACGGCATTGTGAAATTCTTCAAGCCTCCATATGTAAGCAAAGGAACTGGTATGTACTTTATTCAAGAGATTCCTCTTTCAAACAGAATTGTTCTTACTATGTCTGTTAAAAATCAATGAGAACAACAAAATCAGGTGGTCCTTTGACCATGGTTCTTGGCTAACATCAAGGAAACAGAACAACAAATAGGTAAGGGATATCAGAGTCGGTTTAGGCAGACTGGCGGAGATAGCAAGTGAAGAAAGTATTTATCAAGCTAATACTATCAGTACAAAATAAGGAAAAGGACCTGTACAAAAAAAAAAGTACAAAAGCCCCTCACCTGTCCTTGTGGGAAAGGGTTGTTGTGTAACTGCGTGCAATTCTTCCTTGAGATTTTGACAATAAGTGTTATGATACTCTATAAATGTGGTGACAGCATATTTGTTACTTGTAGAAAGTGTGCAACAACTGAATCATTTTTTCTGTCTGTGAGGTGAACACTTACTGATTGTGCTAAGTTTCGCTAGAAGATTGTACCATTTCACTAGGCGCTCAGTAAGTATACAGCTAGGTGATACTCCTGCTGAATTTGATTAAGTAGATTTTCTTCTCTGATTCAGAATTAATCAAAGTATTTTCTGCTTATTATAAGTTTACTGTGCATTTTAAAGTTTGGGGTTTTTTTCCCCCCTTCTAAATGTATTCTTAATTGAACAAAAAGGAAAAGATTATGATGGTGACTGATTTTTATGTTCTTAATTATGCATGCAGGTTTTCTGAATAATGTCAATAGCCATGATTTTTGGCTTCTAAATACAGAAATTTAAGAAGTGAGCATTAAACCAAAAACAGGAGTTAGTGGCTTGTCAGCAAAACCTTTTGCAAACAGATCTGTGTGATCTTACTCACTCAAAAACTGCCAGCAGCAGTCTGAAGGTGATGCACTCAAGACAAGGCAGTAAATGCCTTTGTGAGAGCACAGTGGTATACCTGCAGTACCATGGCTTCCAGAATGACGTTTGTTTACAGTTAGGTAGCTTGAAACATAAGTGAAATAGCTGAAAGCTGTGCAAACATGGTGGCACACCCAAAAAAAGTTCCAAGTCCAACTAAGGTTCAACTAATGGGTTCACTTTTTGAAGACCAAGCAATCTTCAGCCTCCGTTCGAATCAGTTTAGAGTGTATGAGTGGGAGGAACATCTGGAAGGTCTGTGCAAATGTGTGTATGCTAGTTTCGGTATGTTCAACTGAACTTTACTGATATAATCTGTATTGTGGGCATGCTTAGTTACTTCCATTTGGTGCATGTAGTATTCTTCTAGATAAACATATACTGGTATGAAAGACCCTATTGACAGAAAATTTTTGCTCTCGCTTGTAGCTGAAGTGTGGCTTCACTGTACTTGTAGCTAAAGTGTGGTCTAACGCTTGCCCACGGAAAAGAGAAGATGTGTGTGCTGTTTTCTGGGCTATCCTACACTAAGTGTCAGCTGTACTAAAGGCAGCCACCATCCCAGTCAGCAGTCATAGTTAAGTTATGCAGAGCAAGGTAGGATTTTTCAAGAATGTATTAGATTAACTGGGTCTACAGGCTAATGGACAGCTTTGGGGAATTCAGCAGCATTTTTACAAGCTCTTGACCTGTCAACAGAAGAAACAAGGTATCCGCAGCACTAGGGCTCAGTGACATGGTGCCTGCAGGAGAGCAGTTCTGTGCTTCCCATGCAGTTAGTTGTCGCAATGTATTCCCATTGGTGTTTGTTATAGCAGGTGACAAGGCTTGCTCCTAGAAAACCTTTCTGCTCTATGTTCTTACTCAATGTTGAGAAGGCAGTAGTGTTCCCCAAAAGAACTCTGAAACACAAACAAAAAAATAAGTCTGAAGAATATGGGATAATCTAATTCAAATGTTAACGTTTAAAAATAGATGTAGTCATTAAGTTGGGAACTGAGCCAGTAATGGTCCATCTGGTTTTATAGCAAATATAGTGCGTTTGTTTTTTTTTCTGTTGAGACTAAATTAAAATTAATATTATCATATTCTACATAGTCATTGATACACTAAAGTTATTTTGCTAAACAATGAATTGCAAATCTTTAAGATGAAATATTGTTTTATATAGGAAAAAGCAAATGGTAGTTGTTAGAGAAAGCTGTGGAAAAGTTGGATGTCACTGTTTTTTCAGAAAATAATTGGGTTTTGATAATACTGTACCCCAGTAAAAGTGGAGAAGTACAAATTCGAATTCTTTTACATTATGAATGTTACAACACAACAGGTACTCCTAGATGTAGATGAGGAATAGTGGTAAGTGAAAGTATCTGCAGGAACTCAATGCATTTAGACTAGAAACAGAAAAATGTTCTGGCATCTAATTAGAAATGCAAACATTCATAAAATACTAAATTAAGTGTGTGCGTGGTTGCTATGTGTATAGCAAATCAAGTTCTACTGCTAGCTTAAAAGTAACAGTAATAAAAATTATTCTGCCCCTAGAGCTGAATACTTATGGAACTGTTGTGTGATTTAGCTACAGTTAATATTTAAAAAGTATTAATTCAGAGAAAGACTCCAGAGGGAGCTCTTCAAAGTTTGGAGATAGATTCCCAGATAGTAGTGAATGGGTGGTGTTAGGTTGCTGGGGGCTTAAGGAGAAGATTTGGGGCTGCCAGGCATAAAAAAGGATCGAAATGGGAAAGCAAGCTGTGCTTGGGTGCAAGTGCCCAGGCACTGGCAGCGGGGGGGCTGCAGGGCGGGCGGCCTCTGTGGGGAGAGGCCGGGGCTGCCCCGTGCCGGACACGGCCGGTTCCAGCCGGTTCCAACCCGCCCACCCCAGGGCATGGAGTGAAAACATATTTAAGAAAGGGCAAAATGCTGCATGGCAGTGAGGAGTGAGGGGAAAAAAGTGTGAGAAACAGCCCTGTGACACCCAGGTGAGAGAAGGAGGCGGGGAGGAGGTGCTCCAGGCGCCTGCATTCCCTGAGAGATTCCCCTGCAGCCCGTGGAAGAGACAGATTGATCTACACTGCAACCCATGGAGGACTCGCACTTCAGCAGGGTTGTCCCAAAGGACTGCAGCCCATGGAAGGACCTACGCTGCAGCAGGAAAAAAGCGTGGCAAGGAAGGATCGGGGAGAAGAGGAGCTGTTACGAACTGACCACAACCCCCCATTCCCCATCCCCCTGCGCTGCTCAAGGGAAGAAGAGGGAAGGTAGAGATGTTGGGAATGAAGAAGTGAAGTTGTGCCTGGGAGAAAGGAGCGGGGGGGACACGTGGTTTAGTCTTTGTTTCTCACCATCCTACCCTATTTTTATTGGCACTAAATTAAATTAATCTTCCCCAAATCGAGTCTGTTTTGCCCATGATGGTAACTGCTAAGTGATCTCCTTGTCTTTATCTCAATCCATGAGCTTTTCCACCTTATTTTCTCCCCTGTCCTGATGAGGAGGGGGAGTGAGAGAGTGGCTGGGTGAGTGCCTGGTAGCCAGCCAGCATCAACCCAGGACACATGCTGGAACTCTCCAGGTTTTTCAGACTTTGTTGTTCTTTGGGTTATAATAAAATGAGGATAAATCTGGAGAAGGGACCTTGAGGAACAAGTTTCCTTTGAAGATAAGAATCTCAGGGGAATGAAAACTCTCTTTAGCTTAAAAAGAAGAACAATAATAACACATACTCTTTATGGAAGGACCAAATTAAAAAGTTTACAAAACACTTCATTTGGGTGGGAGATCTCATCACTGATATTCTTTCGTGCTTGATGTGCCACTAAAATCTGTAAAAGACTTCATTGTGAGGGTGCAAATATAATCTAGACCTGTACAGAGCACAGTATTTTGTTTTTAATGTGAGAGATTGATAAATTATTTCAATATTGATTTACTCTATTTGGTCTTTTCTTCGCAGGCTGCCAAACAACATCTGTCTGTCACTGTAGTGAGCTTCTCAAAATCTTCATTTTGCGGTGGTGTCTGGTGATGGCTTGCTTATACTAGATCTGGTCAAAAGCTATCAGTCTTACAATACCTGTGTAGTATATAGATATATATATTTATTTGAAAAGTCAGGCTCTCACTGATGTTCTCAGCCAGCAATTGTAGTAGATTTCTTAGCTGTGTTTATAAGGAACTGAAAAGATTAGCTTTATCTGTAATAATTCAGGATATTGCTGGTGGTGAATGGAGGTACTTTCCTCTTGAAAACTAATGTAGGTTTAAAACTCAGGCTTAAAAGCAAAGAAACAAGCAAAACAAACCCCGTGAATCTTTTAAAGGTTTTGTTTCCTTTGTTCACACTGATGACAACAAAAAGGGTAAGAAGGAAATGGATCAAATTTAGAAAGTACTACTTTTACTGTTTGAGTAAATCATGGAAGGGCAGTTCTTGATTTGTCATTTGTCCAGCTGCTTTAACAAGACTTTGGGCACCTGGGGACTTTGAACATCTTACTTAGACAAACACTGATTGCTGGAAATTAAGACAGCCATTCTTTCCAGATATGTAAAAACAATAAAGTTAAATGCACTGACTTTCAAGGTAATATGTCTCTGAAACAACTAGGACAGATTTTTGCAACTGAGTTATTTGTCAAGTTAATCACTTCAGTTTCATAAATAGTAGAAATTTAGTAGGGAAAATGATGATTTACTTAACGAGTCCTTGCCTAGATGTCATTAATAACTTCCTAATATATCTTCCCTATATATTTTCAGTTGGAAATATTAAAAAAAAACACAACAATATCAGTGGAGATCAGGGACACAATTTGAAAAGTTTCTTATTTATGAAGATAGTTGTGATTCACTTGCTGCTTTATCATGAAAATCTCTGGAACAGTTTTAATTGATTTGGGTTTTAGTGTAAAAATATTCACTACTCAGTTAAATATTTCAATGTTGGATTTTGTTTGTTTTACACAATCCAGAGTTATGTCTGCTTGAGAGGGTGCAAAATGCTCAATGATTGCTCTGAATTGCCAGGGCATGAAATGGCTCTTGTCAGAAAATTCTGTAGTTGCGTTAGATCTGGCACGATCCTGCACTAATACATTCTCTTTCTGACACTGTTAATAGAATCGTATAGCTTTAAGCTGGTACCTGCTGGAAGCATGGGCTGTGGAGCCACTGTATTTAATCCATATGGGTCTCTATTCACTATATAGATAGGCCCCTAGATATGAGATACTGCTCCTTCTTACATATGTTAAAGCTTAAGGCTGAAGCTGTGCACTGTGTTCGCACTGAAAGCAATTGGTACCTAATTTAGCCTTGTCAGTTTATATAATCTATAATTAAATGTTCATCATTTTGATTACCATTACTGCATTAGACAAATGTTAAAACACTGGTGAATGAAATGGGTTTTCAGTATGGTCATAAATTATTATTTATTCCGGAGAAAGTTGTTTTAACTGAGCATGCCTCAGCTCAGGGTGTGTAATTTGGAATGCCTATACATGAAAATTCTATGTGTTCTGAAAACTGTTCAGGGAAGTACTTCAGGTCCTGCTTGGTACAACAGGCAGATGGGTTTTCTGTCTGCTGGAAGGTCTGTTGGAAGTGTTCAAAATTATATTCTAGCTTTCCTTCCTGAATAGTTTAAGAGTCTTAGATACTTCAAATTTTTTAACAAAGGTGTTTCTCCTCTCTCCCCTCCCTTAAGCCCAAGGACATCTCAAATATTTAGCCTGAGTAAAAACAGTAAATATAAAAGAAAAAGAGCCTCTGTCTTTGTAGTGTCCAATTACAGAGATTATGTGCTTGACCATGAAAGTTTTGGGACATTACAATGTGATGCTACTGCTTCCCCAAGTCTTTCTCTTTTTTTCCTGAAGATATTGGTCAGTGTTTTCCATAGTGCAGGGAAGAATTATGGCAAGAAGAATCCTTGCTGCTGGTTAACAATAAGGCATAAGAGTAATGCCCTGTTTTCCTGGGGAAACCTCCACCTAGCTTGTTCTCTTAGATATATGCAGTATATTAATAAGTTATGTGTTGAATTAAAATATCATTTTAGCCTACCTAGACACGCACGTGGAGGGTAACTATTTTCTTTTTACAAAATATTTCTTAGAAACAAAATTAATAAAGGGTAGCATTTTCAGAAAGTACACTTCTAAAAAACTTGAACAGTTCCAGGTCAGCAGTTCTCCATGCCCAAAATACAGTTCAAGAACCATAAATCAGATTCTTAAAGGTATTTTGAAGCCCTAAGTTTTATTTTTATTTTCAATTTTTATTTGATCTTGAGCCAAATTCATCAACGTTCTTAGCCCAGAATTTGTTTAAAACTGTGTAGCTGAAAAAACATTTATTTTAAACTATAGCATGTGGGCAACTTCAATTAAAAGTCAATTTTTAGTAAGTAATAGCAAACCAACTTTAGAGTGCAAAACAAACCAATCACAGGCTGTTGTGGTTTCTGATGGTCTATTTGTGAGGAAGCAGACTCAGAGTTAAATCTGCAGTAGTTCTGCTCTTTAAAGTATTGTGTTCTGTTTTGTTTTTTCCAAATCAAAATATTGAGGATGTTTTAAAATTTTGCACAACAGAATAAAAACTGTTGCAGAGGTAAAGATAGTGATTTCATTTCTGAAGCCTAAAGATGGGAGTAATGTTCTTTTCCCTTCTGTATGTGTTTCTTTTTTAAATAATTGCTGTTTCCTATCATCTAATATTGAAGATAAATAAAAGTTTAAAAAAATTAAAAGGAAATGAAAAATTAAACAGTCGAATAAATAGTTAATAGAAATCTCAAGATGGTTACTTTGATCTACAATTTACAAATGATGGCATTAAAGCATCTGTTTAGCCAGATGCTTCTGGTAGTTACTGAATGTTTGTATCTCTTAAGTGTATTGCCATGCTAGAAATAACAAGCTGTAGTAAAACTTCTTCAGTTTGATTTTTTTAGAGGTTTTGGTTTGGGCTTCTGCAATATCTGTGTTTATATGTACATATACATGCACACACGCATAGGAGTGTGTGTACATTTGTATCATTTTTCTTCTTGTGTTTTGTTGAACGTTTGATAAGTTAGCTGGTTCAACTGCTTGGTTTTAGTACAAAGACACTTGTCTATTGAATGGCCTCGGTAATTCTTGAAAACAGTATTAATGTTTGGTGTAGTTTTGAAGAGAGAATAGTTTGCTACAATAATCTTTTTTTGTGTGTGTATCGAAATGTAAGAAACAGAAGGCAATCTCTAATTAGAGCCCCTCATTGCCAACAACATTGCCAAAAACCTTTTTATCTCTTTGCAGGGAGAAGTTATTGATTCAGGATAGTGGGTTTTCCACTTAAATGTTAGTCAGGAATACATATGTGATTGCCCAAAAGGAGATTCGTAATTAGATTGGTGCTTTCTGCCATAAGAATTTATACAAGCATATTTGTTAGGAACTGCTGAAGTCCTCAGTAAAACTAAAATAAATGTTTAATCACTAAGTACTAAATGCCTTCCTACAACATCACTAACTACTAACATAGAAAGCTTTTGTAGTAATTCTGGTTTTCTTATGATGACTGAAAAATTAATTTATAAGTGAAGCTGTGGGTTTGGGGTTTTTTGTTGTTTTTTTAATATATGTACACTGTGGGGAGATGATGACTTTCTGAGCATGCTAATGACTGATGTAACAGTCCATAAAAGAGTGGAAATGCTATGGCATTTATAAAAAGAAAGCTATAATGTGAAGAATGAAGCTAAGCCATCATCACAGTGGAGGAAACTTTAGCTTTTCAGTCACTGTTACAGGGCTACAAAGCATTCACATTTCAAACTATTTAAAGTCAGGACCTAGAATCTTGGAGATCAGCATTATTCATGTAGTTAATGTAACCTTCTACTGATCTTGACTTGGAAGTTTACTGATTATAATATAGTCCTTGCAATAATAATGATTTCCTGTTGTTGCATAAATTTCTTTTCTAAAAAGCTGCTTCAGCAAATAGTTGTGCTGTTTTTATGAGATGAAATAAAAAAACAAGTAACAAGTTAAAGTAATTGTGTTTTTAAAAAGCAGTAAGGACTAGTCTGAAAGGATGTAAGAAGCTTGTAAGACAGATGCATCACTCCATACTTCCATTTAAACCAGATGTGACTTCTCTCTCCTTGTTTTCATGAACACCAATTCTGAGGTGTTACAAGCATCCTTACAGATAGCTGTCCATTGCTGGTGGTCCCTCCCATGATGTTAACACTGACTGGAAATACCTCTTCATAATAGTAATAATAAAGTGTGTTTAAAAAAAAAAAAATGTGCAGTTCGGAGTTCTGTGTAGTATCAGCCTAAAACCAGTGCTTTTAGTGAGTCAATCTAGTTTGTAATTAAAAACTTTCTTTTATAGTATATAAATTTGCTGAACTGTGCATCCATTATGTCATATTTTTAATCCAGAGTATTACAAGTAAAAATTACCAGTCGTAAAATTTCTCTTCCTTAAGAAAAGTTAATCAGTGGAGTAAATTTATCTAGTAAAGGAAAATTTACTCCAATATGTAAACTTTCATTAATTTTTTATTTATTGTTTTTTTAGCTTGGTAACTGAGAGATTTTGCTTCGCTGGAAAGTATATTGTGAAAAATCAAGTTTGAGTAATGACATTTATTATATCGTTTCCTATAACACTGGGACATTATTTAAATTCAGCAATTCTGTTTAGAGTTTGGCTTGTGGTATGTACAGAAAAGTGAATTCAATCACTGAACTATAATGCAGCTGTGGAAAGCAGAAAGCAATTTTCACATTTCAGCCGGAGAAGTAAAGACAGGTGGCTTTTTATTTTTTACCTTCAAAAAGGACTTGCTGGATGAGGATTTCTTTAAAAGAAAATCAGTCTTTATGCTTTGTTCTTGAAAAGCTCTATTTTAATTAGGTTTATTGTAGAAGTGATATTTTGAGGTGATAGTTAAGAATGGAAGTCTAAAATCACAGACAGAGAACCTATATTATGTAGAAAGTGTTCCCTGACTATATAAAGCAAGTATAATATTTTATACTACTTTGAGTAGGATGATTATTAGTCTTTTGAGTATGCTAATTGCACAGAAAATGGAGGGAGTGTGTTAACTTTTTCCCCCTTAAATAAGCAGCTGCACGTGCATGAAGCCGACTAGGTTATATAATCACAGCGTCAAAGAGTAACCACAATTTTAATGTGGAATGTTTTTGTTATTTGACTCTTGATTCCTATATTGGATTATATCAATGCACTGTAACATGTCATCCTGTATCCTGAAAGGATTGTAAATCTATGAACCATATGGTTTTTTCTTCTTAATTGCTCATTTTGCTCATATTGCCTTGCAGCTGACCTGTTAAGTTAACCTCTAGAACTCATACCCAAAGAAATACAACAATCCGTCTTTGGATTACAGTAGTAAATACCTGCAGTTTTGTCAGCCACTGACTAGACTTTATTCACGTCTGCTTATCCTAGCATAGAATGACAGAATAGGTGTTATATGACACTTGACCTTGTGCCTTTGGTGGGAGTGTGCAAAAGAATGATGCTTAGTAACTTCTGAGTGCAACACATGAGAATTTGTCATTATTGAGGCTGTGTAAGAATCTTGGGGAGGAAGAAGAGTGGTGTTTTTATAGAAATACTATAGGTTTTTATATCTGTAGGAAAAGTAGTTTTATTTTTCTTGGTAAGCCATCACTGGATTTCTTTTCAACACTTCAATCACTCAAATCATTAAAGAATTTAAACTTTTAAGTTTAAATGATAGTTAAATTTAAGGTTGTATTTGCTGGAAACAGCAGAATATTTCTTTTGAAGGCATAGGCAGTTGCACATAGAAGCATGGATTTTAATCCAGTCTAATGTATCTGTCTTCATGTTTGGGGGGGAATCTGTTCACAGAGTTTACATATGACGATTGTCTTCTTTTGACTGCCTTCCTGTAGTTTTTATATAAGGCAAATCTGTCAGTTTTAGTAGACCGATAGTATTCTCTTTCAAAGCTGTCTAGCAACAATTTATGTGTCTGTACAATTATAAAATGCATGATGGAGATTTTATTGACTTTGTTTCAGCACTATGACACTTTTGTTCAGTTCCCAGGCATGTAAACTCTGGTTTAGTGTCATTATCGCTAACTGCCTTGTAGAATTATAGCTAAGGGAATTTGGGGTTTTTGATTTGTTTGGATTTTTTGCTTTTTTGTTTGGGGTTTTATTTTTGAGAGTTGAGAAGTTGTCTGTCACGGGGCAAAACTGATTTGACTTGGGGAATTTAATTCATTGCCAGTTAACATAAACATTTAATAACTGTTTCAATTATTGAGAAAGAAAGAAGAGAAACATTTAAATGCTTAGGGAAAACACCTTTCCTTCACCTTTCCCAGGCTCACCTTCACTCCGGACACCTTTCCTTCCCCCTTCCTAGTCTGCACTCCCCTTGTTCTTGTTGCAGGTTACGCTGTGTCTCTTAGGGGGGCAAAGGGTGGCACAGGACACTGGGGTAGGTAGTAGATAGCAGTTTCTTTTTGCTGCTACTTGTTCCTTACTGGGTTTATGTTGTTGTTTTCGCCTTCCTTCCCCCACTGTACCTTCCTTCTTAGTGGTGTCCTCTGCTCCAATGTGGGTTCCTCCATGGCCCTCAGTCCTTCTGTGGGCGTATCTGCTGTGGCATGGGCTTACCCACAAGCCACAGTCATTTCGACCTTGACCTTCATTTATAGATTTCCAGTGTTTAATTTCACTAGTATAGAAGTTGAGAAAGCTCACGCTGTCAAACAAGAAGGTTCTGGTCACTTGTTTCAAATTTCAGTTTTATATAGCCAGTTTCTGTAGTTTGTTCAAATATCAGCAATACAATTAATAAACAGGTTTATTCGTTGTTTATTAATTTTGCTTCTTTACTGTTGACTTGATGCCTGCTGAATTATGATCATGTCTTTGCCTGTTACTTTATTTAGAGTTTTATATCTTGAACAGTGTCCCCATTCTTGGTACCTGAAGAGAATGGGTGTAAGTCTTCATGCAACTTTGTTTCTAAGAATTACAACTGCTCTCTTTTTACGGAGTTGAGATTCTGTTGTTGGCTGTTACCAAAATGCAATGTAAAAATTGGCAAAGAACTTTTGGTTTAAATGGGGGTCCACAATAGTGAGATTATAGTGGGAGTAAATGGGTTCTGTACGTAGAGGAGCTGTTCCTGCTTCTAGACTGTATGTCTGCATTTTATATGCAGGTCAGCAATGTGAATAAACTAACTTTTACAATGAAAACTTACATTCTTAAAATTGGATTGTGAAAGCAAAAATGTGAGTTAAAGTAGATGGCATTAGAAAATTGGAGAGTTGCTGAAGCATTTGGGGTAATTCAGATCTAGTGATTTATACTTTTTTAGTCAGAATGAATAATAGCAGAATCATTTAATTCATGATTCCAGTCTGAAAGCACCGTGCACGTTGCAAACAGTTTAGATATATCCACTCTTTTCAGAGTACAGAAAAATGCTAAGAGAAATAGTAAATCAGTGTTACACTGCTGTGGAAAAGTACAAAACTATTTGGTTTAAAATTTTTTGCCACTCTTACCAATACTGGTTTTGTGCTTTCTCGTTCTGACATTTAAGAATGGTGTGCTCAAATGGAAAACCAGCGGAGAGTTCACCATTACAAGAGTTGAAACTTTAGAAATTTTAAATTATAAATCATTGAGTACTGTTAATTTAATGCCTAAAAATTGTGCTTTTTGCTTGAGGATCTTGCTAACTCTTTCCAAAAGCCAAAATTTTGTGTACGTAAATTTATCAAGGTTGTCATCAAGGTAAAACTAATAGGTTATGATGTCATTGCTCTACTGATCTGCTGAAAAAGTTGTAATTCAGCCCTGAACTTTAATTTTCAGTAAAAGCTAGCATAATAAGTATAGAAAACAAAAGCCCTCTATCTTCTTGATTTAAAGCAACTAGGACAAGATGTGTGGATGTTTGAGGTTCTAAACATACAACCAAGTTGATATTGGGTATTTGAAAAGTTATCAGGCAGGTTAACCAGCTACCATGCTGTGAAAGAGCAAGTTTGCTCTCACTCCATTTTTACGTTTGTAAGGTATCTGAGCACACGTGCTTCTGTAAGCTGAAATGGAAAACACAGGTTTCGTTTATGTCATCTGCAAATACTGCTCTATTCTGGGCTGGTTTGCTCTGTCATATTTGTATCTTGTTTTGAGTTTACTTTTTAGGTCATTAATAGAAGCGAAATTCTATGGATGAAGTTTAAGTTCAAAAGGGCACATTTCAGATTCTTACTATATTTTCTAACTACCACTGTGTGACTGTATCCTTGCAGTATATATCTTGCATATTGTGTTGAAGTGAAAGATAAGTAGTTTATGCTTTAATTTGCTTTTAGAACTTGTAGAACTCTCTACCTCTTCAGAAGACAGTCCAAAAATAAATCTTAGAAAAGGGTTGTACAAGATTGTCCATCTAGTCCCCATTTTGTAGAAGAAGTAATTGAAACCTGAAAAAACACCATGCCTGTTGCAGACAGAAGAAAAAGTTTTGTGTGTTCTTGGCTCACAGACCTGTGCTTAATCAGCCATTTCATTTTCAGTTACTTGGGCTAATTATTGGCAAGATGGGCCACGCTTCAGTTGTTATGCTGCTGTAACTAAATAGACTTTGGAAGAGTTACACACATCACAGCAGAAAAAAATTGGCCATATGGTTGTTCATCCCAAGTTTAATATCTGTGTATTAATGACTCTATAATGCCTATTATTCATTCACTTTTATATTTTACAGATTATTGCTCAGTTGTAACACTTGTGGACCCATCAAATGTGAAGTTAACATGCACTCTTTTTAATGGAAATCTAGATTCCCTACCAAAAATTTACAAAGTTGGAGATATTGTTCGATTTCATAGAATAAAGGTATGTACTACAATGTCTGTGGTTTATGTGCTTGCTCTTTTGCAGTGAGAGGACTGTAGGAATAATTTAATTCTTCTTGTACTGAAATTAACACATGGAGACATTGGATAAAGCCATTGATTGATAAAACAGCTATGGTTATGGTATGGTATGGACCAAAAGTGGAAATAAACTATCAAATGTTTTAAACAAAAACAGAGCACCAAGCTGATATCTCTCTTAAAAAAAGTGTTAGATGTGGTTATGACAACTCCAGAACAGCATTATTTTTTTTGAATATTTGTTAAAATAGTTGACAAAAATCACATGATAATACTTCTGGATGAACAGAATTTAACAGACATAAATGTGCACAGTTTATTCCTCTTCAAACTAATAGAATTGAGGGATTACTTTAGACCTTCTGTTGTGGAGCAGTTTAGGTCAGCTGGAGAGTTACTCAAATAAATGTAATCTACCTGGGGTTGTTAGTGTGCAATATGCTCTAGCTGCTGCTTTGATGTTTTCCTGCCTTACCCCATATATATCTGTATCAAAAGCCATGAAGGAAACAGTGTTTATAGCTTTGGTACTGCTTCTGCTGGATGTTTTTCTTATGCCTGCTGCAACTGTATAGGGAAGAGGAACCACACTACAGAGACAGAATGGAAGTCTTGTAACGCTGGACCGCACTTAAAGAGGTACAGAATAGTACCAAAGACATAATTATACCATGTTACATATTAATTTGCAAGATAACCGTACATAATTTTTTTTTAGCTTAATACAATTATAGCAGAAATGAGTAAATGTCCTGAAAGAGGCCAATTAAAAAAACAATTTGCATATTTGAACACTCTTGAGATATCTAGGAAATTTAGGATTGTACAAAAGGATGATGAAAGGGTAAAGATGATGAGTACTAAGCATGTGTGTTTTGATGCGCTGTAGCAGGAGAACAAATAAAAAAAAAAACCAACCATGACAATAAATGTAAAAAGTGGTAAGATTTATCCAGTAATTGAGATTTGTACCACTGAGATTATTAAGAAAGAACTTGTTAAGATTCAGAAACAGTCTTCAGTTATTCCTGTATAGTACAAATATTTGCAATTGAGGGAGAAATTAGCTAACCTATTCTGGGTTAGTATAAAGCTTCCGTAAGGTCATCTTTATGTATAATTAGAGTGGAATGAAAATGTATTTAGATTTTTAAGCTTGTGTTGCTAATCAATACCTGAGATGTGTTGTTAGTCTTGGAAGCTCATTGATTTGACTTCAGATGGGATAGTCTTATGCTATATTTTAACTTCTCTCTTAATCCAGCAGGGTGGGTGTTACACAGATATACCCATTTCTGAAATTCAGTGGAGGTAGAAACATGTTTATTGCTTCTGAAATCAAAATACATATTTTATAATATATGTGTGGAAAAGAAGAAAGTAGAAAGGAGCCTGGTTAAAATAAAAGAATTGAAAAGTTGCACATCTGTGGTAGGTTAATATTGCATTTTTTTTGAGATGTGGGAAGTACAGGTTAAAAAAACAAACAAGACCACTGTCAGGAAAGTTATGTATTTACTTTACGGAAACATAATAGTGTCGTAGCTCCACTATTTATCTTTAATGTAAACTTATTAAGGAAACCTATTGATATATCACATGTAAGGAACCTCACCATTCTCCTGATTTGGCATCAAATTTTTGAGGACATAATTCTAAAATCCTTGTCAATTGTTTTTTCACCATTTTCCAAGATGATGTTTCAGTATTTAAAGATAGGGTCTGTTAATTCCCTCCTCAAATACACTTTTTTTTTTTTTTTTTTACCACAGATGAGCTGTTTTAAGTGGTTTCCAGCCCTAACTGACCTCCAGCTGCTCACAATCCGTATCTCCTCAGATGCATAAGCTGACAGCTTGTTTAATTACTTTCTAAGTTAGAATGATCTAGAGTCACCAAGTTGTCTTTTTTCTGGATGGGAATGTTTTGACTACCCCAAAGAGTTGCTAACAAACAGTTACTTTGGAAGTTTTCATATCTGATCTGAGCAGGTAAAAATCTGACATAGAAGCCTGGTGCCAGCCGCTGGGAGTGAACTGGGAGGGGAGTGACCTCTTCCTCTCTTTCACCTGCAACCAGCATAGTGTGTGTGATTGCTGTGCACACAGTTTTCAATTAAAAAAAGAAATCGGCTCTAATTAGAGTTCTACTTACACTGTCTGCAGTTCTTCCTTCACTCTCTTCTCCTTTTGTCTTCAGGCCTTATCACCTTCTCTTAGTCTGCTGAATGGAAAGCAATCAAGAGTAGCAGAGGCCATAGTCTGTCAGAGCTGTGCTTACTAATGATGAGAGATATACATGGTCCTTACAGTGTGTATTCACATTTCCCTGTCCCAAATATGCTTTTGAGAGGCTTCCAATGTCCAGTTGGCATTGATAGCAAACACATTGTAAAAATTACTACTCCCAGCTACACTCTCAGCTGCTAATGAATAACTTCTCTTCATAGTAACACAGGTGTTCGCAAGGTCTGATGGTTCAGGGGTAATAACTTAATGGAGAGGATTCTGTTGGGATTCCTCTGCATAGAGAATAATTTTATTTGCTCAGTATTTGTTGCAGAGAATGAAAATTTTAAGGTTCTTAGTAACAGAACTAAAAGATTATCCAGTTTTAATTACATTTCTGTTAATATTTTTTGAAGTGCATTTTTATGACTTCTTATGATGATTTCTTGGGAGTTATAGTACTTAGTGATTTGCCGTACTGTATTTGGGCCTTCAACTGCAGTCAGTGCTCTGCAGAGATGATGGGGAGGATCCTCCCACCCCCCAATATAAAAGCTAGGCCTAATTGTCTAGCCTCCCTCTGTCTTCATGGCAGAGAAGGAGTTACCTCAAGTGGAGTTTTCTTGGAACTTTTTTTTATGGTTCACTGTGGATGCTCTTAATATCTTAAGGCTTAATGCCTAATGTGTAAGCTGTTAAAGAGAGGGAAGAGGCAACCTGCTGGTACTGACTGAATCTGCAATATTTTATCCTCACTTGATTTAGGAGTTTTGGCATGTATTCTGCCTTTCTTGTATTACTCAGACCCTGCATGACGACAAGATTGTTAATTTCTTCATTGGCTTTTCTCTAGTATTCCTCATTACCTCTTAGTGATTTGCAAACAAGAATTTATTTCCTCATTCCCAGCGAAATGTATCGGTATTTGATTTCCATTTTAATGTTTGAGAATTGGAGAAAAGTGAAGCACTTTCTTATTTAGGTGTTCATCTTTTCAGCGTACTCTAGTTGTCTGGTACAATCACTGTCTAGGATGTGTTTTGATGGGTCTTTTTTCCTGAATATACAGCATTATAGAGCTGTGTGACTCATGTGGAACACTTGGAGAATGAAGAGCAAAGGAGTGACCTCTCATAAAATTTACTTATATGACTTCCTCAGCATAATGCAATCTCTGTAGCAGTTACAAAGTCTTAATTCTCTAGCTTTTTGTCATAGTAATCTTGATGCTATTCTCCTCTCTTACTTTCATGCCTTAACTCCTTCCCTACATAGGCTCCAGTTGCTGTAACAAATTAAGTAGGAGTCTTAAAGATGACAGCTTCTTTGTTACACAGCACTAATTTATCACCACTGCACTTCTCAAGTCTTGCACTGAATAGGAAAATGTCCTGTAGAAAAATAGGGTAATGGAATGGGGTGTCGTAATAGAAATGCACCATGAGCAGAACTGTGTTTGCACAGACAACAGTAACTGTGTCATCTACTAACTTTGGAATAATTACGGTTTATAATTCTAATGTTTTAGCTTTGCAGTTAGATGCAGCATCCTAGACCTTTAGAATAACAAAATGGAGAAAAACAGCAAGAAAAAAACCCAACTTTCTTGCATGCTACCAATTGCATATTCATCTTGTTCAAACTCTTTAGATTTACAATAGAAATGCATTGCTGCTTTGAGCAAAAGTACTTTATAGTCATGATATAGATGGTTATTCCCTCCATAAATCAGTCAGTTGACAAGTATAAGATATATGTTTTGCTAGTGAGCTTCTAAGCTGTTTGCCTGTCCACAGAGGAGTGGGAATCTGAATATCAAGCATATGGAACGTGGCATCATAAAAACATAGAAGTATCAATCACACTCCCCTTTTTGTTATCCTTACCAGTTCTGTCCTGTCTCTCTTTTTGTGCATCACTCTCCTTAACCTGGTAATTCTTAACCTAGCATTTGTTCCACTAGGTTACCTACTCTGATCTTTAAACCAGTTTGCTGTTATTTCTAGGAGCACTCTTCTGCACTTTGCTAGCGGTTTCCTTGTCTCTGTGTATTCCCTCCTTTAGTTTAATCCAATTTGTCCCATGAAAGTGGATTCCTTCTCTTTCTTTCTACTTGATGCAATAAGCTGAATACCTAAGTGAACTAATTTTTTTGTCTTGACACAATGCAAAACCTATGTTTTATTTGTTTGTGTTTTTCCATCAAGTGTCTGGTCCAGCTATTCTAGACCATTTTTCAAGTTAAATTGCAGTGATCTGTCTCTAAAACTTTGTGTAAGGTGGTGAGTGAATGGGGAGAATTGAAGGGCATCCCTTTGTGACTTGGAACCCCCATTCCCTAGCATAAGGTAAATTTTTTATCCAGCTTCTAGAAGGAAATCCTTTTTCATAGCCATCATTTATAAGAACAAATTAGAAGAGTGTGTGACACCTAGTATATTGTGTCCTTTTTTTTGGCACTGTCCTAAGGTCTTGTCTAGGTTTTTGCATGGAGTTTCACTTGAAATATAGTCCATGTATTAGGTATTTTCCCCAAATTCATACAGATCTTTTTAAACATTCAATACAATCAAAATACTTGGTAATCAGCGCTGGGGAACCTTATGCATCTAGACATGATAAGACTTAGTATGGCAAAGGGGGTGTGTCTACAGATGGTTGTGGACTGAGAGTAGTGTGTTATTGAAAGAGGTTACCTGGGGAGATTCTGGAATCTCCATGCTTGGAATTTTTCAAGGCTCAACTAGCCAAAGCCTGATGTGACACAGTGCTGACAACAGCCCTGACCTGAGGAAGAGATGGAACTTCATGATTTCCTGAGGTCCCTGCCAACCAAAATTCCTATGGTTCTGTGACAGCCATTTGTAACCTGGTCTATACCTTCATAAAGTTTTTTGCTCCTGGAGGCTTGTGATCAGATTCTGTGTTTGAGGAAGAGGGGATTTTTTTGTCACTGCTGCTGTGTCAGCTGAACCCTGTTTGTCACACCGAGTGGCATGTGCTTATATACATGAGTAACTGAGGGGAATACATTGCTCACCGCAGTAACTGTAATTCTTGCAGATACATTGCCTGTAGACAATTTTGCACTCTTTTTTTCCTTTTCACTAGCATCTCACATATACTACATTTCTGCAGTTAAGGGAAGACTGGGTAGCAGCATGTAAACATTGATCTTCTATTATTTTTGTTGTCAACCATGAATCACAGGGATCATAAGTTTTTGACTTCTGCTTAGGTAAAAGATACCTTACAATGAGGTCTTCAGCTGAATGTATACTCAAATTGAAATAGAAGTTTGGACAGTGCATTTCAGATGATGCAATAATTCAAGTAACAAAACAACCAACTACAACACAACTTGATGTCTTGAAATAATTTTATATATATATAAATAATGAAGTTTTAAGCTTAATGTACTCATGTTTCAAAATATTGTCTTGAATTCCTGATCCTTCCACAAATCAATAGTTAAATTTATTGTAGGAAATCCTCCTTCTTAATATAAAGAACGTATACATTAGCTTAGTATATGTTGTTTTACAAGGCATTTTTTGATATTCTAAGATGATCTGTGACTGCAGTGGTTTCATAATAGTCCTTTGCTCCTGTAATTTAACAATCAGGTTTGATGGAAAACGACCTTGGAGATGCTATTATTCCAGCTTTATAAACTACTTACTGTCACACTTTTCCATTGAGTGAGGTGAACAACACCAGCTTCAGTTAAAAAAAAAAAAAAAAAAATCAGGTGGTTTAGGTTCTTGTAAATCTATTTATAAATATTTCAAGAGTAGCTTCTTTTCAATGAGCATATTCAGGATAGAGTTGTACCCCACAGAAATCACTAGAGTTTATTGTCCACACAGTTTGTTGAGGTGACGTTTTACCTTTTGTTCCTTGGTTTATAAAAACTGTGCCAAACGCTGCTGCAATATGTATTGGAGTTTACTTGCCTGCTTAGAACAAGCCAAATGTATTTTATCTGCTTTGTGTTTGTCCCAGAATATATTTTTGTTTAGCAACCATTATTTATTGAATTTATTTAAAATTCTCAGGGAATTTTTGAAGCGATAGCCATCTGCCCCCCTTCCCTGTTCTCCCC
>JANXJC010000005.1:24144883-24170855 GCA_027564655.1 Leptodon cayanensis
CAGGTAGTTGTAGAGAGCGATAAGGTCTCCCCTCAGCCTCCTTTTCTCCAGACTAAACAACCCCAGTTCCCTCAGCCGTTCCTCATAGGACTTGTGCTCTAGACCCTTCACCAGCTTCATTGTTCTTCTCTGGACACGCTCCGGTACCTCAATGTCTTTCTTGTAGCAAGGGGCCCAAAACTGAACACAGTATTTGAGGTGCAGCCTCACCAGTGCCGATGTGCTGGTTTTGGCTGGGGTAGGGTTAATTTTCTTCATAGTACCTAGCACAGGGCTGTGTTTTGGATTTGTGCTGAAAACAGTGTTGATAACAAAGGGATGTTTTTGCTACTGCTGAGCAGAGCCAAGGCCTTTTCTGCTTCTACACCACCCCACCAGCGAGGAGGCTGGGCGGGGCACAAGAAGTTGGGAGGGGACACAGCTGGGACAGCTGACCCCAACTGGCCAAAGGGATATTCCAGACCATGTGACATCATGCTCAGTTAAGGTTATAACAAGGTTAACAAACAAAGGTTATAAACTCTCTTTTTTCCTCCTAGGAAAAGCTAAGTAACCAAAGTCCACATTCCTTTATCAGGAATTCTGTTTCCAGTAGTACAGACTTCTTTTGGCACTATATTGTGTTTAAAGTCCCAGAAGTGATTTGAAGAGGAGTGTCTCATCTGCATCATAAGTACACACTCCTGCAGCTTCTGGCTCAATTGAGTTTTATGTGTCTGCTGGAAAATTTATGTCTGAACGTTATACCTGTGTATTGATAAACAGTAGGGTTCATGTAAGTGTATGTATAGTCCCATATATATATATATGTGTGTGTGTGTATATATATGAAAGACTTCTCTAGGTTATAAAATATTTAGTAATTTATTTTTAGATTCTTAGAATCTGTGGATCTGGCAGACAGTCAGAATATGGAAAGCATGTCTTCAGTGGAATTAGACAGCACTTTTAACAATGTTACAGGTAAGAGCAATTGAAAGCTGATTTGCTCTTTCTTCTAACATATATATGGTCAAGATAAGGTCATACTTAACTGCTTCTCTAAGTGTGTAATGTTACTTTCACATACAGAGCCTTAGAGAATTCTTTTGTGATTATTAGACTGGAAATTGACATTACCCTGTCCTTCTGTCTCGCAGCAGAAGCCTTTAATATACATGGAAAAATACTTTCTTAGGAGGCAGTGAATAAATTATTAAACACTGTGTTCTTAATCATATTATATTAGATCATAAAGCAAGGTGACGTAACTCCCTCCCTCTAAAGGGGAATTTCTTAGAGATAGGCACTGAAAATGCTGCTAAACAGCTGCTTGCTAAGGAGCCCTTCTAAAGCCGTTGGATGGAAGGTTGTATCAGTGGCAGGGTTTTGCAAGGTGCAGCGCCATGGAAAGGTAGTATCTTACAGGCAGTTCTACAGATCCCATATTATTCTTTGGATGGTATTTTTAGCCCAGAATAACTAAAAGTGAATTAAACTCTAAAGCTGGCTGGACATAGTCTGCATCTTTGCTTCTAGCATTTAAAATCCTGTGTTACTTAGGCATTATTAACATACTCTGACAGGAGTGTCTAAGAGGGTGCAAAAGTCAAGAATAAATAAATACTTCATGTCTAGACCATAACACTGCAAATTTAGAAAGATTTTTGCACATATTTACTGCACTGTGTATATGTAGTAGAGGTTGTTCAGAGAAGGGACCAGGCAGTCCATATTGTTTTTAGAATAATGTATTGATGCTCTTGTCCAGAAGGATTACAGGGGATGAATACAGTTTATGTCAACAGTATCATTCACAGTATACATTTGAAAAGTGTTCATTTTGATGAGCATTGCTATTTAATGTATACACTAATTCCTCCTCAAATATGTTAACTCTTGATATCTAATGTTTGTCTCCTGCTTACTTTGCTTTTCCCTTTTGCTATATTATTTTCATACATGAGGATTTCCATTTTCCTTTGTTCAGCTTTTGGGTTTGTGTGCGTATCTATCTGCCTATCTATCTGGTTTTGTGTGTCCACATGATAAAGAAGAAAAGGAAGGAAGGAAAATAACTAGGAAATTCTTCTTGATTTTAGATCTTGAGTCACACTTACAGAGATGTCAGCAGTTACCTGTTACAGGTAGGAAACATTTTGACCTCAAGGTGAATTTTATTTTTACTAAAGAACAAAAATATTTTTGAGACGTCAGCTCAAAGGTTGAAATAATATATTCTACTTATTATAGGAAGAGCTATTCTAAGAGTATAAGTTTATGAATGTTACTTTGGTTTTATTCCATTTTTAAAGGAATAGAGCATATTTATATATTCTACTTTCATTTGTTTTTTTCTACATGTTGAATTTCTGTACACTGAAGTACACCATGCTCCCACAGCCTGTTGTGATTTATCTTAAAGCCTACAGTAACATGTATTGATAAAACTGAGGCTGTAACTGGGAAGGAAAGAGAAGCTGGGAACTAAGGGAGAATGCATACCTGCTATGGCCATTTCCCATATTTCAAATATCATGGTGTTTAATAGGTATGCACAGCCTTTTTTTGTGTGTGTTGTTATTTTGCAGTATTAACGGATCATCAGGATTTGAATAATACAGAACTGAAAACCATTCTGAACAGCGCGGCTCCTCAACAGTATCGCATTAGAGCAAAGCTGAGAACTTATAAACCCCAGAAGCTCTATCAGTCTATTAAACTTCATTGTTCCAAATGCAACTCTTTGTAAGTGTTTCACACAATAAAAGTAATTACAAATTGTTCTGTATGTTTTGGGATGCCTAGATTTTTCAGTGTATTTTCATCCTCTCTTTTGTGTAAAATGAGCTGAATGTAAATGCATTTTGAGCAAAGATTTGAAACTCACTGGTAATATGTAGGAAAACTTTAAATCATCAGAAGAGTTCCATTTACAGAACCTTTTGCTTTCAAAACAATAATTTTTCTTTATTTTCAAATATAGCAGTATGTTTTCTTCCCATACCGAAGTTGTATTTAAGTATCTGTTTCTGTATTGCAGTTTTAAAATAAGATAAGCAAAAAGGTATGATGGTCTCCAAATGAATGAATAAAATATCTCTGACTAAAGTGTATCTTCCAGAGAAGGCATCTTTTCTGGATCCAGAAATATCAGGGAAACACCATTCATGTTAGTATTTTTGTCTTTTTTCTGACCTGAGCCAGTTCGCTGACCGTTTTAGCATTGTTATTTTCACTTTAATACAGTTTGTCATTGTATCAAATAATGCTCAGTCAAATAATCATACACCATTTATGGTGTATATTCATCTAAAAATGAAAGAAAGTTTGTTTGAAATGGTCTATTTTTGATCAAACTACTGAGTGACATGAATTACAGTGCTATTTATTCATGATCATCTGAATCCTGTATCACTTTTTTTGCCTGACTTAGCCTAGCATCAGTCACATGCAAACAGCTTTATTGTTACTGGTGTAAACTATTGCTTTCTTGATATGGTGGCACATTAACATTCTCCTAGCCTTTTGACATTTTTTGCACAATCAAGGTTTATTAGATACAGACATCACTGAGAGAAGAAAATGCCCCTACTGTCCTCTTACAGCTTTTGCATGCAAAGTAGCATGCTTGCAGCTTTAAAAATAGTGGTCCTTATCAGATATTGTTATAACATTCTCTTGGTTGCTAAAGTAAGAGGAAGTGCTTCATCATCTTCACAACATACAAGTACATGGTCTTTATTACCAAGTGTAAAAAGGAGATAATTACCAACTCTCTCTGCCACTTTTGTCACATAATTGATGTATTTGCCAACTCTGTATAGTAATAAGCAGATGCAATTGATAGAATTTTGTTTGTTCCTTATGAACTTCATCCTTATCCCACAATTTTCCGTGACTACTATAGACTTTTAATGTATTTTTTGACTTGTTAATATCTTCATTTCTGTTCATTTGAGTCTTCTCCTGTTTCACATATTGCTGCCTTCTCTTTGCCATGGAATCAGGGCAGACTTTTAACCAGATAGATTTGTGAGGCTTTAGTTAGCCTATTTTCTACTACTACTGCCACTGTCCTGCTGCAGTGATGGGACTGCTTGCAGTGCTTCCCAGAAATTTAGCTTCTCTTTTCTCAACCATGTGCATCAGGTGGATGGAATCAGTGAAATACAGTGGAGCTGTACTGCAGCTTGGATTGGGTGAGTTAAGAGGCCCATGAAGGAAATATGATTTAGGGTCATCCTTCTCTCCTACATGTTCTGTTGTGGTAGAAGAAGTTATTTCATGTTTTAGCATATGCTGAACAGCCTGACTGAACAAAGTTCAATGCAAATTTGATCCTTTAACACTGTATGCAGTAAGATGCGTATAACGCTTGGAGTATAAAATCCTTGCGAGAGATGTATTTTTGTTTTTTAGACTTCAACTGGAAGCTTTTCTGTAAATAGCAAAATATCGATATATGTGTATGTAGTTTTATTCATGTATCCACATTACAGAAGTTTCAGCCCTTGTGTGTAGCTTAGTTCAAACCAATTCATTCCATTCCTGCCTCTGCAGGAAATCTACAGGCAGGCTGTAGAGGCTGGAAGAGTTTAATGGGTATATCTGGAAAGATGACCTGTTATGTTAGGTCTATTGCTTTTGCATTTAACATAGTAATCCAGGAACACAGGTGGAAAGAGTTAATGTGAACAGTTCATGAAATGAAAGTTCAGGTTCGGTAAGACTTCTTGTGTGCGGGTTCTAAGTCATAGCAGAATAATATCAAAGTTTGGTTTCATAGGCAGGAATTTTTCTATTCACTGGTGGAAGCAGCTGCTCTTGGGTTTGAAAGTGAAATCATCAGAATAATTTGCAGGAGTTGATGGTATTTTTTCTTCAACTCCACTCTGAAGCTTGGCACCTACTTTCTTTCAGTGTTTTATGGAACAGCCCAAGCTTTTGCCTTTTTTTTCATTATCCTTTTTGTTGCAGTTCATATTCCACCTGAAGCCAGCAGGTCTGTCTTGCTTAGGAGAAAACATTCTAATGTATTTTTAATTTGCATGCCAACCACTGGCTTTTTCCCTGTTGTTGATAGTATTGGTAAAATTTGAATGGCCTGTATTACTTCTCTGTGGATCACAACTGGAAATGCACAAATGGTGCACTCCAGCAGGACCGGAAAGAAACTGTAGTGCAGAGTTGCAGATTTTCCCTTTATAGTACATACGTGAAGCTATTCTGTTCCTGCCCTTTTTTCTTTTTTCCCCCTCAAAATATGCAAAGTAAAATAGGTTAGAACATAAAACTTGAAATTATGTGAGCTTATACAGTCTTTTCACTCTGCTGAAGTGGTAAGCACTTGTGTGGCCCTTTTAAGGCCCAACTGAAATAACATAAATCTGATATATTTGTTTTTCCATGGATTTACATATGTGTGGATGGAGCCACTAGGCTGCCTCTGCTCGTAGGTAAGATTAGATTACTTAGCATATTTATTAACATGGAAATGAATAATCTTGTCGTAATTTGCTATACAGCTCCAAATGTTTAAACTGATATAACAACAAAGTTATTTTTCCTGTATATACTTTAACTCTCATGACTATATTTTAATATTTATTCGGAGTACTGTCATCCTTGTTGCTAGATTGCCTAAAGAGAAGCTGTTAGAATTTACTTATTCATTTTGGAAATGGTTTTAGGCAAGAAGTTCCAGATGGAGATGACTTTGGCTTTATTTTACAAGGCTCTGCTGTTACTGCCCCAAACCCAGAATTACACAATACGTCCTGGTATGATTCTGTAATGTGGACTACACAAGACCAGAAACAAAGGAAAATAGCTATCCATTTTGTAAAGCATGATGAAATGCTTCAACAGCCTGAAGATACTTTGCTTATGATAGAAGGTAAGATAAATTGCAAATATACCGCTGCTTATGTCACAGTGTCCACTCTAAGTATCTACAAAGTTAAGATATGTTGAAGTTGTATTCAGTGTAAGTAGTGATGATCATAAAGGCGTGTTCAAAGAAAAGAAAAACTCAGCTGGAACTTTAAGTTACTGTTGTGCAAACAGAAAAATGTCATCTGTGAAGGTCTTGTAAGATGCTTCTGTCTATTTTAAAACCATACCAATAAGTTTATTGTTGATTCTGCTAAAAGTAACATCTGAATATGTTTTTTTCAAGCTGTGCTTACTGATTTTTCAGTTCTGATTTGAAAACTCGTGGAGTCTCCTAAAAAAAACCACCTATTTTTAGTAGTGAAGTGGAAAAGTTTTGGAAGGCTTCTCATAATACAAGCCTACAATTAACTTTGTCAGCCTCTGGATGTCAGTGTTGTTTCAGATTAATAGAGCTTCTCACAGCATGAGATTTTTTTGGTTTTATTTGGTTTTTATCAGATTTCCTCAGGGAAGAGAAATAGCCACTGAACTTTAAACAAATCAGTTTAGCAAGAATACTTATAAGGAGTGTTTTGCATAGAATAAAAGTAATAGATAATTGCATGTAGTACCATTCTGAGTTTAAAACAAAGTCTTCAGTTGTGCTCCAGTAGTGGTGTGAATAAACAAATGTAAGTTAGGTGGTTCTTTGTGTAAGGGTCAATGACAAAACCCCTTCTGTTTTCTGCTGTGTTTTACATTCAACTAGTTCTGATAGCTGCTTTATTTCTGACATGTTCCAAACTGGATTTTTTTTTTTCAATCTAACCTTATCTTTCTGAAAACAAAAGAAAAAAGAATCTAGTTCTACTCTATTTTCCCAAAATAACTGAACAATATAACTTGATAAATCTTTTTTCAGATATTAAAGTGCCAGCAGCTCAGTATGTGTGTATGTAGATATATGCGCTTCATGTTGGAGCACAAGGAAAAGACATAATCAGTGTTTTAGCACTTTTTTCCAAGAACATTGATCATGAACCTTGCGAAAGCTACATGATATTTTAATTTTTATCTTTAAGTTTTTGGATGTGGAGATTTTGAAGTCTCCCTAGAAATCTTCCCAGCACTTTTCCAAATACAGACAACCCTCAAAGGCCAAACACATTATGACATTTATTGGACAGACATGGTCTAGATTCTACTCATTTGTTAAACACAAGCAATTTACTCTTCTACAACACAATACTCTATTTTTCCCCATAATCATTATTCTGAAGCAAGGACTTCTTTTTAAGTGTTTGGCGTCTATTGGGCTGGAATTGAGGAAGTAGTTGGATAATGGACAGAATTTTATGTGACCCTTGACAGGGAGTGAGAGGATTCCATAACCATTGCTATAGATTAGTTGAACTGAAGAGTGAAATGTTAGGATTAACAAGTAGATTAATGCTCCTTGCATATCCTTGTTATTTGTGCATGAAATCACTCTGATTGTCAACCCATAGTAATTCTCTGTGGTTTATGCCAGTCTCTTTGAAGCCAGAATACATTTGCTCGATGTAACTTTATATTACAGGAAATTTGAAATTCTGAAGACCTTTTAGCAAAGTCAGTTAAAACTACCCTGAATTTTGTATGTTAATCCCTTGAATGACAGTTGAAATGTATATGAGATGTGTTATCTGTGTGACTGTACTTGGAGGACCTTTGTTTTCTAACTTTTTGGGAAGTCATTTCAAATATCTGTGCCTCTGTTTTCTTTATTATTTTTTTTTTACTAGAAGTTCATTGAGGTGGGTTCATGTTGTGCATTTTTTCATCACCAGTAATAATGCAATTTTATTGATTTTATTTTCTTCTCTAGTTACCTCTGCTATACAAGTAACAAATATGTGCAATAAATATTTTAGAATCCAGTGTTGTAATTACTTGTCATAAAGTCTTTGAAACATCTTAGTTATAGTTAGTGGTAAACAACACAGTTGTAGAATATATTTATTTTAGAACAGTTTGCTCACTTTTTTTTATTGTTGTTCACAAGCTGATTAAATCATATAGTTTTATTGAACTATTTCCAAATAACTGTTCTCTGTGTGTTAAATTAATAAATTTACCCCATTTCCACTGAATTGGTGAAATGTCAAAAAGATTCCATAATCCGTTCTGCAGTCCATAGTACAGAGACTGAAGGCAAATTATCCTGTGATTTATAATAAATTTGAAAAAACTTTTTCTCGTCACTGGAATTGGAAAATCTCAGGGTTCCAGCTGTAATACATTAAATTTCTGCTGTGTTCCTAGCATGGCCCCAATTTAGTAGCACTCAAATTAGCATGAAGTTTGGTGGTTCTACATTTCCCACCTCATGTCAATTATGATGTGGTTGAATACTTTTTCATAAACTGCTGGTTAAAAGCTGAAAAAACACTTACTTAGGAGCAATTACAAGAAGTCTGTTTGTTCTTTTTCTCCCCCCCCACCCCCAAGAAAATTGCTAATAAAATTATAGGAGAAATTAAATGAAAGTGATGCTGACTAAATACAACCTCATGGTTACAGTGATGGCTATGATAGCTATCAAGGCATCTGCTCTGATAAATGCCTGTCTTTGATTCCTTATTGAGTCTGTTGTTGAGTAAGACTGAGAAGGTTATGGACCATTTTTTCAGTTTTCAATAGTGGGTCTCAATTTTTATTGAAGATCCTGAAATCAACATCTAATCAGCCAAGAAATGCAAGTTGTTCAATTTATTCTTGATTACAGTTTAAAAAGACATGTTTTTCTGTTCTTAATAGGTGGAACACTAAAAGAAGTCTGGAAGCTTACAAAAAGATTTAAATGTGTTATTCCTGTGAGATCCACAGAAGATGATCTTGAATTATTAGATCTTTCAGCTCCTTTTCTTTTACAAGGGAACATAAAATATTATGGGTAGGTTCAAAGTATTTGTTGATATTTTCATAGTTGCAGCAATAGATGGATATCATTTTCTTCAGTAATTCAAACCGCAGTGCTCAAGGGATAACTTATCCAAAGATTCTTTGATGCAAAATACATAACATGATCAGCAGTACTGAGATTAGGGTTGACATGTGATACTACTACCTCATATCAAAGGACTTAACTGCAGTTGGGCTTTATCTTGCTCTATAAATCTTATGCCCTTAATTACACAGCACCCCAGGTTCAGTCTTGCCTGTGGTGTGTGGGTAGGGCAATATACTACAAAGATGGAAGTGCACATATGAGTCTCTTTAGGCTACAAAATGCCTAAATCTTCCTCTTTTAGTCCAGATCTTCCATTTTCTGGCCAGAAAAATACCATTTTTGGGTCTTATGCATTAGACTAAAGCCAAAACATATGTTTCTTTAAAAATGTATGCTGTTTTTTTTGTACACAGGTAATATTTAAACAGAGACTCAGAAAATAATTTTAGGCTGTCAATCCATGTCTCATTCTCTCTCATTCCTAGTGTTGGGAAAGCTTGGGGTTTGGAAGAAATAAGGTATTTTGGACAGCCTTTCCTCACCCTTTGCCATTTATTGAGATCTACAACACTGCAAAGTGCCTTCACCTATTTGTGGATGTCAGTCACTGTAGACATTACTTCATCAGGTTTCTGAATTCCACAGTTTCAAGGCTGTGGAATATGGTACACATATCTAGGTCTGGTATCTGTACTATGCCATGCAATACCATGTTCCTGCTCAATGAGAGCTAGCAGCAGTATGTTCTCCCAGTACTGCACAGCAGCACGCAGTTTCAGAGCTCAGAAATAATAGTCTACTTCATGCAAGCTGAGTCCTCCCTCTCAGCAGCCCTAATAAGTTCAAGCAGAGCACTGTGTTGCACTACTTCAGTCCTGTAAGCAGTATAAAAAATTCTGTGCAGAAATATTGCATGTTTCATGTGAACCCTAACGTTTCCCATGAGGGCCTGATAAAACAAATACAGATAATTTTTTCTCTTTGTCATATATTGTTTGACCTTTCCAGATATGGCTGCCCACAGCTTTTTTAAATAAAGGCAATATATGGATATTCCTACTGGGACTGGATCTTCACCAATACAAAGTATTTCCCCTTGCACTTCATAATCCATGTATTTCCCCAGCTATGCACAACTCGCCTTCAGACATCGTTCTCTGTTTAAATGGCTGTACTGTAAAAGGCAATGCTCTCTAAGATATTCCATGATTGTTTACAGGATATTTAGGAAGGAACTTCACAAGGATGTTGGCATTTCAGAGCTTTGTTCCATGCACTTTTTTATCAGTAGCATATACTTAGCAAAGTCTAAAAAAAATTCTGTATAGTAGAATAAAAAGCAAAGTTATTTTTGCTGTAGGAATGAGCTTGAATACCTGTATAACTATTTATGCGTGTGTGTGCGTATGCATCTATATTCATATATATATAAAAAAAAAACCAAACACACACTTGCATATAAAAAACAAAGTTCATAGCCAAGTTACTTTATTGGAGTTTGGGTTGGTTTTTTTAAAGGAAAAAAGTAACTTCACTGGCTTTATATCACTTGAGCAGAACTAGTGCAATTGATTTTTATGACATGTTTTGCATGTAATTCCAAAAGACAATAAATGTGTATTTTAAGTTCTAATTGTAATATACTAGCACAAAGCTTAATTTGGAAAAAACAGTTGTTCTGTAATTTTACTCCTTGAGGCAAATGAGAACAACTTTGAAAACAGTTTTTCAATATTTTCATCCACTTGCAGCATTTGCTTACTATGTCACATGTAAAATTTATAATTACTGGTGTAAATATACCAGTAATGAAAGAGATTGTTTTAATAACTCATAGTTAATATTTTTTAACATAGGTAAAGCCAAATTTCTCCTCTAACCCTGTTGTGTTTTTAGAGTGTGCTACAAGTTCAGATTCATTCCTGCTTTTACAAAGTGAAATGTTTGTATTGCTAAACAATGAAGTAGTGACATAGGAATATATGTTTAGCAGTGACATAGGAATATATGTTTAGCAACGTAGTGATCTTAGAATGGTTTGGCTTGGAAGAGACCTTTAAAGATCATCTAGTCCAATGCCCCTGCCATCTTTCTTATAAGCCCCCTTTATATATTGAAAGGCTGCAATAAGGTCTCCCTGCAGCCTTCCCTTCTCCAGGCTGAACAACCCCAGCTCTCCCAGCCTTGATGTACAGTTTTCCTTCTTTCTGTTCACTGAGGTGGTCTTTTCCAGACCAAAATGGTTTATTTCTTCTTGGGCATAATACAAAAGCAGCATTGAGGGTTTTGATGTGGTCTAAAGCTTGTGTGTCTAGTAAAATAGTTATTTTAAACAGCAGTAGAAATATTTTTGCATTTGCACTGATTAAGGAAATCAGAATTATTTTTTTTTTCTGTGCAGAAAGCTTGTAGCATAAATAAATCAGTGTTTGGTTAGTCTCAGTTTCTTGTTTTAAATGCTAGGTGCAAGCAGTGTTCAACTCCAAAGCCTATCAAGAGTCTAAGTTCCATTGCAGCAGAGCAACGACCATCATGGGAACCAACTGAAATAGCACACGGTCAGCTGACATGTTATTGTCCTGAAATACTTTTGTGCTTTAATTCTGAAGCGTTTGCATGAAATAGTTTGGTTTCTGGGTTGCAGTTTTGTAGAGAAAGCATGTAATTTATTGTTATGCTTGAGTATAGAGCTGTAAAATTTATTCACCTTTTACCAGTTGAAATAACATATTTACGTTTGAAATCATTACAGTATGAATTAAAGGATTTTATATGTTGAATAGTTTCGTCTACCATAGGTGTCACTAGTAGCAACTATCATAGTACAGATGTGATGAATTTTTGGTTGCAGATGTCATTTTTAAACTATGTACATGCTTGCAGTCCTAGAAGTTAGTCTTGCTTTCCCTTTCGAAGATAAAGTTTTTCTGACTTGAACTAAAGAGAGTCCTATTTAATGACTAGTACAAGTTAGACTTTTATCTCCTGCAAGCCTTATCAATGCTAAGCATATTCCAGAGAGTCTGCAAGAAATAATATTCAAATGAAAGGAATTATACCATAACATATATGTGTTCTACGCTTTGTGTGTTCCTTGCTTTACTTTATGTAGTCAACATGTTCAAATGCTGGAGGTAAAATGGAGCTTAAAACTTCACAACATATTAAGGAAAAAGAATATTTTCATGTTTATGAATTCATGTTCTAACATTAAGTTGGAATATCTAGCAGTATCTAAGCTTAGTAAGGACTTTTTTATAAAAGAAAAAAACTATTCAAGCAATACAGTAGTTCTCTTAAATAAACTGTCATAATTATATTCTATTAAATGTAAACTAATATATAACTGGCAGTGTTACAACACCTGCGATTGACATTTAATTCTCAAAATGAAAACAATATTCATTAAATGCTTTCTGGCATTTAAACTATTTTATGTATATTATTCTTTTATCATCTGTATTTTCAGACGAAATTATAACCTGCAAGTATATCAGATCAGTTGAACATAAAATGACTAGCCAATTTAAGTAGATGTAGCGTAAAGAGACTGATGCAGAGTTGTATTAACTTTGTATGTTTAAGATATTTTCTGTTTGCAGCATAACAGTTACTGCTGCCAGTGAGATAATTACTGTAGTTATGCTGGAATATTTTCAGAACTGCCAGCAAAGTTTTTCTGAGTAATACTTTGCCTGGTAGCTTTTACTACATCATATGAAACAAATTGTTTTCCTCAGAAGATATGTTTTCAGGTGGAATGCTATCTTATTATCACTGAATTAAGAGCAAGTCTCCTTTAATCTTCCATGGATAAAAGAACAGGAGTAGGAGGATCCTACCAATGTAGGATCTAAGATCTAAGCAAGTATTAGCATTTCTTTTACTAGGATGAGAATAAGTACTTAAAAATCCTTCTGCATGTTTATAGACTCGTCTATTAAAGTGTTTCTAGGCAAATTGCAATGCGCTGTCAAAATAGAACCACATTTTGTGATTCAGAGCCTCTATATTTTGGCCTGTCAATTTATACTTTTAATGACAGTATTAAAAGTCAGTTACTATTAAAGGAGGGATATTGTGAGCTTGAGTTGTTATGGTTTGTCTTGCATATTCACTCTAAGAAACAGATCAATTTTTTCTTTCTCCAGTTTTAGGTATTGTGCCACTCCAGTATGTTTTTATTATGAAGTTTACACTGGTTGATGGAACAGGAGCACTAAATGCATACCTTTTTGATTATGTAAGTAAATCCATGTGAAGGTAGACTCTACAGATTATGTAGGTTTGGGTTTTATTTGTTTTTAAAATAGCAAATGTATGTATAGAAATACTCATTCTATGTTACCTGCAGTGTTTTGCAGGGACAGTTACAAGTGCTATAATGGTACTAATACTGTCCATCAGTGAAGATGCACAGAATGTAATTTTTAGTAATTTTTCAATAAAATATCAGAGTACAGAATATCAAAGCATAAAGACAAAACTGAAGCTTATAGATAGATATTTGGTATTTCCATAGATTTCTATACATTTCCATGGCTGAATTTCTCTTTTATTGGCAATGTTAAATTGTGCAGCCTGAATGCTGTGTGAATGATAGGAGTGTTTCAGGATTTATGCAGGTAACTTCTGGATTAGTTCAAAATCTTATTACCTCTTTTCTTGACTCTCAGTAGAATCTATCCATTCAGTAGTTCTTCATTTTTGTTTCATACGACCGTGAGGTAGAAGATGCCTTCCTTCCCCTGAACCTAGGCAGGACTCAACTATAGCTATGCAGATATTCATCTTTGATTTCAGAAACAGTTTATTCAACTACTTTGCTAACCTTGGAATTAACCTATCTTCAGTTTTCTCTGAAGCAACTTAAGACCATTCCTGCTACCTGAGACACTGAAGAATGGATGGTTTTCCTGTCACTACATACTGTATAATGATTTTACCTTCTGAAGGCTAAAAAAACCTCGTTCATTCTATCTTCTTCCATAGAAGAGTTTTTTTCATATCAGAGTTTTTTCTTCCATATCAGAGTTCTTTGAAAACTCTGACCATCCTCACTGTTGTTGTTCTGGATTCTTCCCAGGTGGCCCACATCTTCCTTAAAGTGCTAAAACAGTACCCTAGCATGAGGCATTGCCAGATAATGCTTCTATATGTATAAACCAGTATGGGGATCACTTAATTTCTTGCTTACTGATTCATGGTATAATCCCTTCATCTCTGAGTAGAACTTCAGCTTTAAGAAATTATTCCTCATTCTCTGAGCTGTAGATTTGGTCTGCTTAAAAGCAGTATTTTATACATGTATCTGGTGGAAGGGGGGGGGTGTTGGTTGTTGGTTGGGGTTTTTTTGTCCTGCTGGCCTTCAAGTTTGTCAAAAATTAATTCTAATTCTTTACTCCTGTATACTTGCAGTTCTCCCAGCTCAGTTTTGTCTGTAAACATAGTGGGCCTATTTGCTATTCCATATAACATGTCACTACTGAAAATTCTCAAAATCACCAGACTGGAGAATCCCCTGCAGAATCCACTTTGGACATCTCCTATTTTGACAGTAAACTACCAATTACTCTTCAGGATTTTTTTTTTATTTCTTTCCTTTTTACTCTAATTCATAGGCTTTATCATTAGATTAGCAGTTTAATGCACAAAGATGCTTTGAGTAAGAATTTTTTGTGATGCAGAAGGTGGAGGATTTCTGGCTGACAAGAGCTGGTCATTGCTTCCTACGTCTCCAGTTTAGGGCTGAATATGAATTGTATAAGTCTAGCATCCTCCTTAGTGAATTTACTCCTTTACATGTATTTTTGCACACAGTAGAAATATCTGTTGCTATGTACTTCGTGGGTTTTTTCCTTTTGTTTTACCTTTGGGGGTTTTTTTTTGGTTTTGTTTTGTTTTTTACACACACATATACACACCCATTTTAGTTACTATCCTAAATTTAGAGACGGTATGTAAATCATTTTGAAAAGAAAAAATCATAAAAAAGTGAGAAGAACTTGGTAAAGAATTGAATTATTATCTAAAATAGATTAGTATTACGTTGTACCTTTTTTCCTTCTATAAGCGCATTTGTGTGTTTTCTTGTTCCAGCAGTTCATGGCTGGGAATATCAGGATCTCACAATACACGTTCGGAGTAATCTATTTACCCAAGTGGAAAATAGTCAGTGTAGTGGCACTTCAGAGTTATAACTTTGTCCAAAATGGGACAGAGAAACAATTCAGTGGGAATTTTTTTTACCCCACAGCAATTGTATTTAATGTGTATATATCTATATATTTTCCACCGTTGTACTTAATGACTTTGAGTGGGACTTCGAAGGGCATACTCTTCCTTGTTTAATTTTAAGACCGTAAGTAAAAACAATATTGGAAAAAATGTAAGTGTGTTTTCTTAAAACACATGGTGTATTAGCAGCAAAGGAGATCAAAGGCTGCAATCCCCATTTCAGCTAGTCATCTTTTCCTTCTACTGTCCTTTTTCCTTTTTATATTTAGAAACTAAACTGCAAAAAGAAGGTGGGGGAAAAGATTTTAAACTATCTCTTGATGCAGAATTCCAAAAATCTCTACTTCATGGTAGCTGAGATTCTTATCAGATACTGCTCAGTACTACAGCTTAGCTGCAGAAAAAAACCCCACAATTTCTTCTGAAGTGCCAGCTGCTAGCATTCCTGTTGATGGTACTTCAAAGACAAGCCAATACCTTCCAAGCCTTAACTTGGGTCCTTCAGCACCACCTGAGAAAGAACTGGGCTACTTTGAAGTGCAACTTTACACTAGCTTCCAGTCACACCTCTGTAGGAACGCTCTCAGTTCTTTTCTTTCCTCTCCTCTTTATAGGAAAAGTCATTGAAGGAAAAAATCAAAAAATTTATCGTCAGAAGAAGAATTGGAAGAGTGAGAGGAAAAAGTAGTTATCTGTCAATTTTGCTGCTGGTTTATGTACTAACTTCTGTTCACTTCCATTGAATGTATCAGACAAAAATTATACAAAGGCAGATTATTCTGTATTTTTATCTTTTAACAAAAAGGAGAAATTGCTATTAGAAGCTCTAGCTCACTTTGACAAGGTGTAAGATGATGAGCCGTTAGAGGTACAAAATCAGGTAACAAACTTGGAAAGAATAAAATGGGAGTTTTGTCAGTCGTGCTTACTGTATATGGTTTAAAAATACACAGAAAAGGTTTACTTAATGTTTCAGTGTTCCATTCTTTATTTTGCTCCTTCATTCAGAAACGTATCCCACAGTATAAGCCTTTCTCTGTAGTTTCTAAAACTATCAAAAAATGAAACTCAAACTAAGGGAGTTCCACTTCTATGAAGCCAGGTTGCAGTGCCCCCTGGTTTTCAAGTGACTCTGTTCTTCTCAAAATGTTCTGCTCACTGCAGCAAGGGATTATTGAGGAGAACTGACCATCCTTTCTGGCCATAACATTGTCTGGTTACAGAGGTTTATGAGGAATATCTGCCAGTTATGTATACAGACCTACATGTGTGTTTTCTGGGTGGCTGTAGTCCCTGAATACTCAGGGATACTGAAATACAGACTATTAATTTTGTCAGACAGTTTTGGTTTTCTTCTGTATCTGAACAGTTTTAGAAATAGTATTGTTCTTCTGTTGTATTGCCTATCTGGATAATTTTAAGTTCCTTAAATGATAAAAGAACATGCAGTCAGGGTTCTGGCTAATGATTTTTTACCTCTCTTCCAACACCTCATACTTTTCTGTTCTCTTCCAGGAAAATTTTTTCCAAATTGCTGCCTCCGAAATCTTAACTAATAATTTTCTTCAGCAAAAGATGCAGATGACCATGAATACACTCTGTCCTCCAGGAAGAAAATTAGGTCAGATTGCCATTATTTTAAAAGGGGGGTGGGAAGGGAAAGGGTCTTTCAATCTGCCATTGCACATGCAAAGACTTAGAATTCAAGTTATGCGTGGGCAAAACTCAGAACAGAGAAATGCAGGAGTCTGTAAGGAGAGTTCCAATTAATGTGTTTTGATACCTTTCTGTAACAGTAGAACTCCCTCTTGAGAAAGAAAAGTAATAGTTCAGTAAATTCTCATGTAGCATGCAGTGATGTGTGAATACAGTCGTGTCTATGCAAGCCCTAACAGGTCATTTGTATTCACATGGAAGTTAACCAGAACACCCTCATACTGAATGTCACGGTACGTTAGGGAAAACTGAAAGGGAGTTCAGCTTCTGGCACATGCTTTGGGTGAGATTCTACTTTTGAATGCACATGCTGATTTAGAGTATCCCTTGCTACAGGAAACATCCATGGAAATTGAGCAAAACCTTAATCCAAATCCAGTCACAGAGGGTTTTGTGCAGTAGTTCTGTTGTGGCAGGAAGTAGCTCTGCCTAAACTACACACATCCAAGGTAGCTGTATGTCTCTGCCGCAGCTCTGACCTCTGCAGTGTACTCCCTCTAAGTACACGACTGTCAGTGACCACCACAACCACACTTAAAGTCTTTACCATGCTTACAAAAAGTAGCCCTATTGTAAAGGATGTTCCCTTTGAGACCCATGAAATTGTCTCATTGAGACTCATGGAGATGAGTTTTTATTATTGAAAAGTCTTTATATGTGCTATACTGTGGTACAACTACTGGTACCAAGTGTTTTGGGAGGGGCGCTGGGGTGAGGAAGGCAAGTCTCGAAAGATTGTCACTGAACACCATTTCAGACGCTGCGGGAAATTTTAAGATACAAATTGGAATTTTAAAATTAGTAATTTATTTTTCTTCCCATTAACTGTTGTATACATTTAGATATCCTAGTTAAGATCCTGCTCAAGTTATGTTTCTCTCCTATAAAAGTTAGAAATTAGTATTAAACAGTAATTTGGGATTTGTTTGTAGATGACTTGCCATGGCTGGAATGCTTCATCAAATCCTATCATGTCAGAGATGCGACGAAACATCAAGTTTATTACCAAATTTTTGACACTACAGTTGCTGAAGATGTTGTATAGTGATGTGTTGCTAATAGGAAGTAATCCAGTAAGTATACAATTCGGGGGATCAGAGACTGTATAAAAAAAATCTTTGTTCCTTTCTTAGGAATTCAACCTGTATGTATGAAGTTTTAGTTTGTATATTAATGTGAATGGAAATTATGCTTTGATGTATTTACCACTTTCCTGTGTAAGCCTTATGATCTGAGTGCAAATGGAGGTGCTGAGCTTTTCACTGGAGGCTGCTTGGCTCAGGCTGATGGAAGCAATCTGGTATCCATCTGTCCTTCAGAAAGGCAGTGATGAGGTTACTCTAAACTGATGAGTTTTACTCAGAAAATATAGTCAGAGTGATGCTGCTTTGTTCGTTTCTGTGTTAAATGATGTCAGCAGAGATACGGAAAAGGAGCTCTTCAGTAAACTTTCTCTCAGAGTACTTTGAGCAAGCATATGTTGCTGTTCTCGGCCAGTTTAACAGGGTTGTTGTCCGTTTTTAGAGACTTCTTTGATTTTGCACTGATTTAGACATTTAGACAGAACTCTTCCTGTTAATAATACCAAGGTAACTGCTATGTATACCATTTACTATAGATTTTGATGGACTTATGAATGTGACCGTGTAATGTTTATCACTAAAATTAAAGTCAAACCATGAAAGTAAGGTAGTGTAAAATTGTAAAATGAGTATTGACATTCGCTAGATCGTAATGATTTTTAAGGTGGCCCTGTTGGGTACCAAAGTTGTTAGCACGCTTATTAGCTGGGTCTGTGTTTTCAAAGGCTCTCATGTATCTGGCTAAATTTACTGTCAGATTACACTACCCAGATCTGCCGTTTCTGTCTTACATAGATTGTATGACTAAATTTAAAGATACAGAACTAATCTAGTGATATCATGACTTGAAAATACTGCTGGAGTAGAAAAATTACTCAGTGGTTTTACTTAGCATTCAGAAGTCTGTAGGACAAATTCAGGACATTTCTCCGAGGATAAATCCCCAACAAATCAAATGCTTTCCATCAGAGCAAAATTACTTAGTATTTACAACAGCTGTTTTTTAAGGGAGTTCAGAAGCAAGATGGAATACTTGTGAGTAGATTATTTTGATACTAGATGACATTCTATTTATTCATTTTTCAGGGCTGTTAAGTAGATTATGCAGTTTGTCATTTAAATTTTCATCTAAATATCTCTGATAATTTTCTGGTACTCTAAAAAATTATACTGGGTTTATCTGTCATAAACCAGGAGATTGTTCTTTATTGATTGGTGTATAGGGAGAACCAATATTAAAAGTGCTTAGTGGATATTTCCTTGAAATAATATGAAAAAAATCAACTTTGGAATTGAACAAGCAGTTTACTAAAGAGCAGTACTGGCTTATGAAAGCTTGCCTGAATCTGAGAATAAATGCATAAACAAAAAATAGTTGTACAAAGTTGTTATATTAATATTACAGAACTTTAGACACTGGCCATATTCAGAGGATTTCAGAAGCTAGGGGTTATATTGAAGGCAATCGTTTTTGCTTTTCTTGTAAATAGTGTATGAAAACATTGGAACAGAATGTTTTTATTTTTAGATTTTTGTTAACAACTCTGATAGATATTGATATTGTACATTTTTTCTAAATTAAGTCTTTGTAAAGTAATAAATAAGAATGTTTTGAACTTTGGTGTAAAATAAATCAATTTCACTACATCTCTTGTCTGAGATCCCTGCCAGAAAACTCTGCATATGCATCACTTGATTTTTTTTTTTACTATCGAATATTGTATTAAAATGTTTAATAAAGATTTTTCCAAATACAGAGTTTTTCTTGTACTTTAGTTCATAAGCCTCTGAAAAATTTGTCATCAGTAGCCTTTATCCAGCAAAATGTTCCAAATGAATGTTTGTATAGTTTGTTGGATTGAAAAGTACATGTTTAATTCTCTTTCTAAATACAATTCATAGAAATAATTTTAATTAGTAATTAACAATTATGTATTTGGCAATACTAAAGATCACTTTATAGAAAGGAATTAGTGCACAGACAGTTGAAAATGTCTGTCTCATTGGTAGCCTTTATGGAGCAATGGAAGTCACTGAGATGGGACTCAGACCTTTAGTTACTTGTCCTGGTCAATGCTGAGGCCTGTGAATAGCTGACTGATGGATGGAAATCTTGAGACTGCTGTGTCCTGAACTTACAGCACCAACAGGTTCCAGTTTCTGAAAGCTGAGCATCTCGGGTATCAATGGTGTTTAGCCATTACTAGCAACCTCTGTAATAGAAAGAAGTCACATTTCCCTTGGTCAGTTTCTTGACCAGGTATGTGATTTAAATTTCTAAAACATTAATAAAAGGTTAAATATCTATTTTAGTAGTTTAAAAAAATTACTGACATGGATCATAAGTATTTAAAGACACTCAAAAGTTGAACCAACAGTAGATCAGGTTAACATTGGTACACTCAGATCCAGTGAAAACTCCAGGCATGTCATCCTGGTGTCTCATCTTCTTCCTCCATCCACATACCTCCGAGCATACAGGTAACTGCATCAAAATGTCAGCTTTTTACTAGAAATGTGGGCTAAATGGCAAATATGTATGGAATGTGAAGTATATATAGCACACAGCAACATCACCACAGGCAAGGGCAAAGTATATCTGATGGTAAAGGAGGAGCTGTGAGGGAAAATAATAAAACTATAAAAGAACAATAAAGGAACATGAACCCACCCACCCCCAATTACACAAGTAAGTGCATAAAAGTGGTAAAGGTGTAATTTAAAAAAAAGAGAGTTTTCAGAAAAAAAAAAAAAAAAAACACAAAAAAAAACCACACCAAAAAAAAACAGAAAACAATGTGGAATAGTGTTTTCAGGGGTGCCTGTATGATTTGGCTCCTTGAAGTCCTTGTTTTAAGGGAGTTCAAAAATTCAAGATTGGAAGTTTCTCCAGAGTCAGTTGAATTTAAGCTCTTGGATGCCTTGCACTCTCTTGAAACTTCAACTGGAAAGACAGAATGTAAATAAATAACATATATTGCAGAAATGAGGAGGCATTCCTGACAGGTGACCTGCTGTTCAGTGGTGACTGAACTTTCGCAATCAGCTTTTGCTGTTACAGGATCCAGAGATTTACAGACAAGACTTTAAAGTGCTTTGCTTAATACTAATCCTTTGGCTACTGAGCAGCAGGAACTGGGGCACTGCAATAAGGGGCAAGGCCAACTATAGAAATGGAATTGTGAAAAAATTAAGCAAATATATATGTTCAAGTTCTTCAGATGGAATGGGAGCACTGCAGAAAATTTTCTTCAGTAGAGGAGAGAAAAAATTTCAAATAAGAATTTACTTCAAATAAGCATTATTCCAAGTGTACTGAGCAGTGAATATTAAGAATTGGGAACAAGGACGTTCAGCAGAAGATGTAGAGAGAGGAAAAGAACAGTTTCAGAGGACAGTAGCAAAGGCAAGAAGTGGTAGTAGAGAGTCTTTATGAGACAGTTTGCTGCAGCTGCTGTTCACAGTGTTTCCTATACATGAAATTCCCAGTAAGAACTATGGTTTGTGGAAACATTCACCTGATGATGGACTACCAGATCCAAAGTGCTTGAAAAATGTAGAGCAGAACTATCCTATGATTAATGAGTTCTTATATGTGGTAAAGCTGTGGGTGGACTTCACCCCCAAACGGTGCTACAATGTGTTTTTCCTTCTTGTTTTCTGCTACAGCTCCAATACATGCATACAGCAGTACCCCCATAGAACTGCTCCAATATTACAGTTTGTCTGCATAAACCGAGCAAATTGAAAGTGTAGGGATAAATCTACTTTTAGGATATAACTTGTTTTAATTTGAATTTTTGCAAGGAAACTAGGAGGAAATATGCTTAATATGGAAATATATGCCAGAGAGGAAAAAATGATTTTTTTTTTTTGTCTCAGAGCTGTTCTATTACATGCAAAGCTTTGAGCATAAATTTGTTCTGTACCTTCTCCTGTCTGTGTATAGACTGTGGACTACCACTGTTAAAAAAATACAGTTTTGTGAAGTACAAGCTATACCTTTGTAATTGAGTCCATGTTTAAATTTGAAGACTGACTATCAGGTAGCTTTGATTTATGGAGGTGTTACTTCACTGAAAGGAATTCTCTAAATGATGGCAGTTTAGAAATGCTGCTTGAATTTTGTGACTAAAAGAGTGGCAAAACTGAACATTGCAACCTGCTGATGGGACAGATTTAAGTACAGACTTTATTTCTTTTTTCTTCTGTCTACAAATGACCCCTTAAGCTACTCAAAGCCCCTCTGAAGCAATGTTTCAAATGACAAATATGATCAATCACAGGCGGGATGTGTATTACCAGAGGGGCTTTTTTAATTGTTTTTAATAGGGGGGTGGGTAAGGGGCTTGCACCAGGCAGCAGTGTGTAATGCTATTATTCTGGCATACATCCATATGATACATCGTCTTGAAGGATACTCTTTTCCTATCACCGTTTACTATGCTAAAGGTGCAAAACCCCATGAAAAAAAATGAAGCAGTTGCAGTGACTGAGTTTGACATAAACCCACAGTATAAAGAGATGTCAAAGGTCATCTTGACATGCTGCCCTTTGGTTTCTCATCATGCATAGGTACCCTGGTACATATAGTGATAGGCATAAGGTCTCACTGCTCATAAAGCTATAGTTGTCTTAAAGGGAGATGACTACTTTACACTTCCACTATTTGCTGTGTTCTGTCGAGGGTAAGCCAACTAGAAGGAGAAGAGCGAAGAACTGCTTTTCCCTTACAGGTCAGTCAAAGCATTTGTTAGCAATGTGCTGCAGCTTGGGTCCTTCTTGCAGGAAAAAGGAGCAGAAAAGAAAGCTTGAAAAGCTTCGTTTGAAGAGATCGGATAGGTCAGAAGTTACACATGAAAGGACAGCTAGGAATGGGGAGTGCCCCTTAAATATCTGTCCTGGTTTCAGCTGGGATAGAGTTAATTTTCTTTCTAGTAGCTGGTGTAGTGTTATGTCTTGGATTCAGCATAAGAATGTTGATAACACACTGATGTTTTCAGTTGTTGCTAAGCAGTGTTTATACAAAGTCAAGGATTTTTCAGCTTCTCATGCCCAGCCAGCAAGAAGGCTGGAGGGGCACAAGAAGCTGGGAAGGGGCACAGCCAGGACAGCTGACCCAAACTGGCCAAAGAGGTATTCCATACCATGGGGCGTCATGCCCAGTATATAAACTGGGCAGAGTGGGGCTGGGGGGATCGCTGTTCAGGAACTAACTGGGCATCAGTCAGCAAGTGGTGAGCAATTGCATTGTGCATCACTTGTCTTGTCTTTTCTTGGTGTTTATTTCTCTCCTTTTTTTTGTTGTATTCCTTTTCATTGCTATTAATATTATTTTATATTATATTTTAGTTATTAGACTATTCCTATCTCAACCCACGTGTTTAACTTTTTTTTTCCAATCCTCCTCCGCATCCCACTGGGCAGGGGGAGGAGTGGACGAGCAGCTGCGTGGCACTTAGTTGCTGGCTGGGGTTGAACCATGACACCTCTCATGTATAAAGGTGCACTCTGAATAGCCCGTGCTTGCCAACAGAGTAATCCATGATTACTCATGTGTATGCCTCTCTACTGTGGATACCATGCAACTGCTTTATACAATAGCATAACTGATGAAGGTATACATAATAAATGCATAAGTAACCAATTTGCATATATTTGATACGTATTCAATCATAATTATATGTATAGTGCCTTATCTTGTGCACTTCAAATAATATATGCACCTCTTTGGGAACCATACCTTTATTGAGACAAGAGTATTGGAGTGCACTGTCCAAGGGACTCATCAAAGCTGAGTCCAGATTCCAAACCTGACAGCTGTCAGTGACTGATGAGTTGGCACCTAAGAGTGCCAGTGAACACAGAGCTGGTGAATCCCACCATGGACTGGAACGCCGTGCAGCATGCCGTGACCCACAGGGAGGGGCTCATCTCTTTCTGCAACAGCTGCACTTCCCAGCCTCCAGAGAGACGTAAGATTGCTGTCACCTTTTCTATAATTTCCATTCTTAATAAATCATCTAACCAGCTTTGAGTGTCAGTGCCTTTCTTACTGAGATCCCAAAAGAAGTGGCACCTCCTCAGTGCAAAACACCATCGCTTTTCATAGAACATACCAGTACTCCCCTGTTTTTCCTCAAATTCATCCACAAAGCTTGACTATTTAAAAATGCAACAGTTGGTCTTGATCAAAAGGAGTACACTGACAAGTTCAAAATAGCAGCAGCAGGTTAAATTGCAACTTACAATAGCTGTGTCTGCACAGTTGCAAAACATGTATGGACGAGCGTGCGTAATGCCAGGTCATAGTGTGGTAATACAGCCCCTTAATTCCTCCTTTTCAATTTGTGCTTACTTCCAGGTGTTATTTTGTTGTAAAAGAAATTTCTTGGGTAAAAATTACTTTTAACCAATTTCCTTGGTTAAAAAATTACATTTCTAACCTTTGCATAGGGAGTAGAGGAAAACAATTGCCAATTGGCACTGTTTGAGTCCTGATAAGCTTATTTTTTTAGAAGACTGTAAAGAACTAGGTGCCATAACAGGTGGGATCAGTGGTAATAGATATATTTTCAATAAGCCTACCCAGTATCCCACCATATTACATTGCAGACTGGAGTGGGGGGATGGGCTACATGCAGCGTTCTCACTGCAGACAAGTGAAACTCAGGCCCAACAATGTTATGACTTCATCATATTTTCTTAACAAATTCATTTCAAGCAAGGAATTGACCAGTGCTTCCTGTCTCCCACAGTAATACCCTGGCTGAAAGAAGAAATGCTTCCCCACTGTCTCACACTAGTTACCCTTTTTAGTTAAAATTTAAAAAAAAAACCTAAAAAACAAACAATACCCAAACCCTAACAAAAAAACCCCATCAAAGTTTCTCAATTTCTTGTAGTTGGAGTGGTGGATGTGGATGTGCCTAAGGCATAGAGGCATAGTACTGACAGCAACTGCAAAGGCACCTGAAAACAGTACAGCAGTCTGACTGGTACTATTGCTTAATGGAGACTGGAGAGGCTGGTGGAAATGAGAGATGGAGTTATTTGGTTTAAACAGTGAGATTTTGTCACAGTGAATGTCCTGATGGCCCAGCCTCCCTACTCTGAAAAGATGAGGCTTTTTTTTAATCAAATTAGGAAGGAAGAGGTTTACTCACCTTTGCATACAGAGTACCCAAATCTGCATCTGTACGAATCTCCACGCCTTTACACCTGTGCTGATGTCGCAGTGGAACGGGAAGGGAGATCCCATTTCCCTGCCTGGCTGCGGTGGGTTGGCTTTGGCTGCCTGCAAGAGCCCTCCCCAGCTGCTCTCTCACTCCCCCTCCTCAGCAGGACAGGGGAGAAAAAAAGATGGAAAAGCTCGTAGGTCAACACAAAGACAGGGAGGTCACTTACGGGCAAAACGGACTTGACTTGGAAAAAATTAATTTAATGTCAGTTAAAAAAAGCGTTGGATGGTGAGAAACAAAGACAAAAACTAAAACACCTTCACCCCACCCTCTTCTTCCCAGGCTCAACTTCACTCCTCCATTCCTGGCTCCTCAACCTCGTCCCCTCCTGAGCGGCACAGGGGGATGGGGAACGGGGGTTTGGGTCAGTCCATAGCAGCTCCTCTCTGCTGCTCCTTCCTCCTCACACTTCACCCGTGATCCAGCATGACTGCAGTCCTTTGGGATAAACCTGCTCCAGTGTGGGTCCTTCCCATGGGCTGCAGTTCCTGTCAGGAGCCTGCTCCAGCGTGGGCTCTCCACGGGCCAGACTTCCTTCAGGAAATACCCACCTACTGCGCCATGGGGTCCCCCGCAGGCTGCGGTGTGGATATCTGCTCCACCACGCTCTCTCCACAGCCTGCGGGGGAATCTCTGCCTCGGCGCCTGGAGCACCTCCTCCCCGCCTCCTTCTCTCACCTGGGTGTCACAGGGCTGTTTCTCACACGTTTTTCCCCTCACTCCTCACTGCCATGCAGCATTTTGCCCTTTCTTCAATCTGTTTCCACTCCATGCCCTGGGGTGGGCGGGTTGGAACCGGCTGGAACCGGCCGTGTCCGGCGCGGGGCAGCCCCGGCCTCTCCTCACAG
>JANXJC010000005.1:24170888-24200313 GCA_027564655.1 Leptodon cayanensis
CCCCCCAGTACCTGCACCCAGCACAACGTCTGACTTTGTAGGCACAGGAGCAGGCTCACACACACTAAGACACTGACGTCCTGCCATTGGCTGCTGAGATGTCCTGATTTTAGTTAAAGAGAACAGCATGAAAATTTTCGGCATAATAAATAATGTGGAAAGTTGTTAATCCCCAAATTCTAGCCTGTTCACTGATGGAGCAGAGCCAGGCTCTTCATGAGATGTGCGGTTTTGGTAAACACAAATGCGTTTGGTTATGATCCATAAATAGTTCAATTTCCCAAATGAAAAGCAGAAATAATGTGGGACAGAAAAGTGCGGTGTTCTACCCTTCTTTCCCTAGCTATCTCAAAAACACATTATTAAACACTTAAGGGTATATTCTTCCCTGTACTAGAGGCACACAACTTAAATGGTAGTTGGCAATAGAGGACTTGGGCATTTTAATCAAGAGAAGAACTTAACACTTAAGGTCTAATTGTACAGATAACCCATCTGTCTTGTACAGTGCAGAACCAGAGTGATATTTTTAAGGCTAGATCAACCCCTTAGAAATTAGATAATCCGTTGCCACTTCTACCCAGCTGTACTTCAGGCAGCGGCACTACTATCCATTAACTCATCTACTACTAAGCGACATGCAAGTGGAAGGAAAGGACTTCAAATAATGGAGCAAATGATTATCACGTCTCCTCTTTTAATGGTACTGGAACTACTGCAGCCTCAAAGGCGTATGTACTCACTGACAGAAAATATTGTTTCATTTATAAATGTGTAAAAGAAGGAATTGGGAAATTCTCCACAGATTTCTCTTAATCTGGATTTCATTATTATTTGCATATATTGTATAATAAGTGCTTTTCATGTAAAGATCTTCATGACAAACCCTCTAGCATGAGCCTTTTACTCTTCCCTTTATTCTGTATTGGAAATCTCTTTGGCATATATCTGGAGGATGTTTAGGCTTTTCTTGTTTACTCTTATTGTTCTGGTTGCATCAAGATGCTTTCAAAGGGAAACCTATTTTAAAGATACACAGATTGAAGGTGATGACTGAAAGTTGGCTCTAGAGAATAGAAGAGACAAGCGTAGATACAATTCCAGTAAGCCTTTTGTGAGTCCTTCTGCAGTACTGTCCAACAAGACTATGACTTTTTTTTAAGTTTTGCCACAGGCTCATTCATTTGGCTAGCCATGTGTCCACTTAGGTAAAATCCAAAGACAAAACCTGTGCAGTATTTCTTAAGGCAGTGGCTATCATCTGGGCAGCCCAGTCCATTTATTCAGCTATTATCTTTTGCAGCTACTTGAGATACAAAGAGTTTTGTGAACCTGAACAAGAAGCTTCAAGGTATACCAGTAAATTCAGATAGTCATTCAGGACAGTTGAATGAAACAAGCAGTAAGGTGAAACTGTTCCTCAGTTTCTGAAGAAATTGCTAATATCTGCAGTAAACAATAACAGCTCTGATTGAAAAATGTGTTAGATTTAATACTATTTGGGAAGTAAGATTTTTACTTGTTTGGTTTTTATTTTTTTTACCAGCATCAGCATAGTGATAGAAGTGCGTTTTAATTCACTGTAGTCATACTTCAAACTTAGCTGAGAACATCAAGTGAGATTCAAACACAGAACAGGAATGAAAAAATGAATTGACAGAATGAGCTGAAAGGGAACAGGGATTAGTCAGAAAAATTGCCTTTAGACAATCACAATAGCAACCATATTTCACTGTAATTAATTTACTTAAAAGAGTAAGACCTCAGCCTGAGCAATCATATCATCTTGTTAGAAGTGTATCTGAAGTATTTGCTATTTGATCTCCATGACAGAAAACATCTGACTAATACACATTATTTTTAAGCCAGTCAACCAAGGGACCACAGCCAGCGTTGGGTAGCATGTGTTTTATGCCTCTCACAGACAGGCATATGGAGACAGTCCTTGTTGTAGATTGTGCATGTTTATGATCAGATGCAACACATAAATGAAACAGATGAATGGGGAGGATGTGAAAGAAAGGATGTCAGGATAGCAGTATAATTAACAAACTTGCATAGCAGCTACAGGCCAGCTCATCATGCCCATTTTCCCAGAAGGAGAGTCATTCCATTTCAAGTCCACTGAGTACAAGAGATTTAGTTTCCTTTCTTAGCTTTGCTACACATCAAGGTTTCAAATACTGCTCATCTCCCACTTGAGAAAGTAACTAGGTTTTCAGAAGCAATTTTTCTGAAAGCTGTTCAGCTTGTCTTATGAAAAGGTGGCAAGGGTTTTGCCCAAAGAGTTTGTTAAAAGCTTTCACTCAGAGCTCTGAAACACTAGTGAATTATTCCTTTTCCTAAGGAAACAGACTTAAAGCAACAGGGTATCACACACAAAGTATGAAATAGACCTTTCCTCTGTGTTAAAAATATAGCAGGAAAACAATTGTATGTGGAGAAAAACAAGTCTGATTAAAGTTCAACACTTAATACTTCTAAAAGCAATAGAAAAACCTCCTAACCTCTGGGATTATACACCAGAGTCTTGATCTTGTGCATAATGCTGTGTGGGTGTGAAAAGTAGCTAGAAACTGGATCTTTACAACTTCATGATCACTTTTTGTGCACATCCAAGTGAGGTAGGAATCAATTTTTGAAAGTTTGCCCAAAGTATCCAGTACGGGTTTTCATTTTCAAACACCTTTTTATGCCAGCAGTCTTAGACTTTGAGTTGAGATCGACTTAGCCCTTCTTTGAATGCTGATGAGTGATCACCATCTTTAACATTTTATCTTTGGAAATATGGAGATGAGTCATCTTATTGCTTCCTTAAACTCAGTGAGCCTTATTCATCCCTTGTGTATGTAAAATTGTGTGGCAATTTTAAAGCAGTTACACTACAGATAGGTTGGACCACTCATGCGAATCAGATTCCCCAATGTATGGCTCTTTCTAGATAATGGAAAGAAGAGCTAAATGTATTGCACTTTATAGCAAAGATTTCCTGTTGGCTTCAGACTGCTCCAGCTGATTGCTAATTAGACATTTGGCCTTAAAAACAAAACCTTATGTGAACACACAGAAAAGCTTTCATTATTATGATTATTAATCTTGTTAGAGTGGCACAGTTACCAAAATCATCATGAGAAAGTAAGTATAGTTATTATACCAGTACAGGCAAAAGAACTTTGAAACTTATTTAATTGGCAAAAGGCTAGAGCTCAATTCTTTCCAATACAGAAAGCAACTACTGTATCTCAAAACCTCTAGTCTATTATGCGTTGGTTTGGTACATGGAAAACAATCCCTCTAACAGATTTATCCCTTTAACAGATAAGCTATCCATTACATTCTACCTTTTTGAGAAAAAGAAGGTTGTGTGTCTATATTTAATAGGTTTAGTGCTCCTGCAGAAATTCATTCAAAATCGCTTCATCTGTAACATAGAACGTAGATGAAAATGGTGCACCTGAATGCAAGAGGAGCTCTCGATATCAAGCTCTGTGGAGCTGCCTCAGTGTCTGATTTATCTGACTGCATTCTGAAATACTGTGTGACTCTGAGAACCGATTTGGAGGAAGCGTAGCAGTCACTTCCTGCTCTGGGAAGGACAGCATGGGTTCAAGGATCCCACACTGATAGTGCTTAGTTGAGATTTAACGTTAGATGGTAGGTCCTCTGAATTTCGTCTGGGTTCTGTGAATCCAGCTTACTGCTTTGCTCTCAGACACCACCACTGATACCCTGAAATGTAACCACATCTAGAAAGACAAGGTAGATAGGGCAAGCCTTGGTTAGCATACCACAAAGTATGCATACTAATTTTCTGGTTTAACTCCTGGTTAGTTCTTAAAAAATCTGTTGTATTCGAGGATGTTTGGAGATTTGTTCAAGTTTCAAAATTGTCTCTCTTAATTTCAGAGTGGTTTTCAAAAAGGATGTTCTTGGATAATATCAACCCTTTTCTTCAGACTGAAAAAACACAGTGTTTTACAGTGCTTCACAAGCTATACACCAGCCTTACTGTGAGCTGGCCAAAAGCCACAGCAATATGTTAGGACAGTGAATGATCAGACCAAGCTCAGAACTGTACTAACCATGCCAACATGGATTTCATTCAGCTCAGAGCACTGGCAGGACACTTTTACCTTTTCCTGTGAAATACCCCAAGGGAAAGACTGATTCCTCTGCTGAATAATTACAGCACTTTTAGTGCAGAAAGCATTGTATTTTTTAAGATGTGGGTAGCCTTGCCCTAGGAAAAGACCCTTGTTGCTTTGAACTCTGAAGCAGGCAGAGTGAGATTTCATCCAGATGAGTCCATATAAGCGATATTTCACCCAGATGAATACATATAAGGAGAATGTAAACAAGGAAAGAAAAGCAACTTTCTTAAGGAGCATCTGTGTCCTAGAATAATCCAGTAGGATTGTATTGGCTAAACCTCAGAGAAGCTCACTGAAGTATAAACTGTACAAAATAGAGAAAACAGAGGAGATGATAGAGCAAAAGACACCATTACATTTTATGTGCTTGTGATTCACCTTCCAAAAAAAGCTTGTGACTTGCAGCCAATGATCATAGCCACAGAGGTGACAAAGTGAAGGAAAATGTTATACACTGATGGAGTCACTGGATTGGTTGCTCTTGATTTGTTACATTTTCTAGCTGTTCAGAAGGGTTTCTAGCAAATCTCTGGTACTTGGTTGTCAAGTGAGTTGGGTTTGGCTATGCTCTTTCACATTTCCAAGTTAAAATATCTGTATTTTCTTCCAGAGCAACTTAAAACATTTTCCACATCACAAGTTTTAGCCGTGTCTGAACTGTAAAGTCCTCACAATTACAAGTTTGCTTTTAGTATGTTGATAGGGAAATAAACGTACCTACTTCCTAACAGATATGGATGACTTCTGAACACGGGAAAACACAAAAGAGGTGAATTCCAGTCCAAACAGCTTACAGACAGTTAAGAAAAAAAAAATTGCCGTGGCCTCAAAATCCATGTGGCAAAGCCCTTACCCAAAGAGTACCTTTTGCTATTTTCCGAAACACTCAGACACATTTAAGAATTAGAGGGTGGTGCAGTGCTTTCCAGGTAGCCCCATATTCCTGCAAGGATAGAGAAATGGACAGAAGAAGTCGGGTTGTTGACTCAACACAAACACGAGCTGTGATGTGGCAAAAGTAAGCTAAAAATTACTCAGTAAAATGGAAAATGCCAACTAACTCTAAACAAAAATATATTGCAGAAACGCCTTCCATTCAAACCCTTCTGCTGGAACGTAGACAATGCTCAGCTGGAGGCTTGCCAGCTGCCTGGCAGCAGCAGATGCTGAAGAGCCGTCTTTTTCAGGGTCTATTGCTTTAGGGCTGCATCACCATGTGGAAGGCTCTGGGCCTCCAGGGCTCCCAGGTTGTCTGCTTCCCATCCTGGGGTCTGGAAATCAAACATGCCTTGACCTGAGACGAATGTCTGAAGGATAGGCTTTTCGCTCCTTAGCAGGAAGCCACCCATCCACAGCATCAGCATTAGGGTTTGCTTCAGCATTTCTTTTCGGTTTTAAGTCACCATTTTAGAAATATCAGCGCACCTGAAAAACTTCATTTGCTTATAATAAATAGACACTTGCATAGGATCCAGTGGAAAATCAGATTTTAAAAGGCTATCCAGTCCTTCTCCCACCTCCAGGCAGGACTTGATATGCCTAGACCTTTCCTACAAATGTTTCCTTTGCCCAGCTGTAACTGACCTTACTGGCTATGGCAAGGTCAAGAAAAGGACTTGGACAGTGAATACTGTGAGGGAAAGTTATGCAGCACGGTAACAGTTAACATGTATATGTTGTTGTGGGAGGCACAGCATCTGTAGAATTTCTTTAAGTCTATACCACTGCATAGCCAGGATGACCTACATCTAATCATCACAACTTCATATTTCTGTCGGGAAAGACTGGGTGAGCCACCTCACAATGCATATCTGTCCATGAAATCTGGAACAGGGATTTAAGTTTGTAACAGAGATAATCCATTCTGAATTTTCTGTAAGTAATAAGTAGTAAGCAATAATTAGCTAATTAAAAAAGTCAGGAGGCTGAGGGAAACAAGCACGAGGGAAGCACATTAGAAAACCTGAAGTACTGAATAACATTTTAATGATCAGTGAATATTGTGTGTCTTTTTATTAATAATCCAGGAGGAATTTATATATAGATTTCATGAACATATTCTAAAACCTGGCATATTACAAGGAATTGTTTACAGAGAAAAAGCAGCCTTAATATCTCTCCCAGTCTGTCACTAACAAAAAAAAGCTAACTCACTAAACAAAGATCTTGCTTGGGGAGCTTTGCTCTCTGTCTAACCAACAACATTCATGATTGCTTTACATTTGAATCATTTGACACATTCTTTGTGAGACCAAAACTACACATTTGGAAGTGAAAATAAGAAAAATATGTTTGTTAACAATTTGCATAAACCCTGATTTCAGACCAGACAGTGCAAATTTGTCATGTATCATAAGAAAAAAACACAGATTGAAGTGGATATTTTGGGGAAGTTGCAGAAAGCAAAAATGTGAGAAGCTAAAATGTTACCAGCCATTTGTATTTACTTTAACTGTGTCAAACCTTCAGTCAAGTTACTAATAAGCATGCAGGTCATTAAACAGCTTAATTGAATTTGAGTGACATCTGCTTTTGAACAATTAGATGGCACAGCATATTTTCATAATGAAAGATTGACTTAATTTCCCTCTTCTCTCACTGAAAGTTTATTAAGTAGTTCAGCCATTAGAGTGCTTATTTATTAGTGAAGCCCAGATGGCCAACCACCGTAAGTGTAAAGAATAGCTGAGCCATGTCAGACCTTAATTAAGTGACTGCAAATTAGAGGAACATCACTCAAAGCATAGAGGCTGAAATTACACTTTTCTACCATTATAATTCCATGATGACTCGTGGAGAGAAAAAAAAAAAATCTAAATATGACTAATTCAGAAAGTAAATGCAACCACAATGTAAGGAAAATGTGTGGCATCCCTGGTGTTACCCGTGTACCAAAGCTCTGTCAGTGCTTCTGATGAACTTGAACCCCTGAACACTCTTTCTTATGTGCATTTGCAAGGTGCTATCACTCCTGTACTTCACGTGCTCTCAAGGGGAACTGAGGGTACGCAGAAGCTGGAGGATTAAGTGAGAAGTCTGTCATATGTACTTAGTTATAAATCTGTCGTGTTTCCTTGCTCTGAAAGGAAATGAGCATGAATAGCCACGTACAATTTTTTCTCTAAATGTGAGTAGTGGCTAAGGAGTGCAACACAAGGGGAGACAGGTGTCTTTCTTCTCTGCTTCGAATGGTTCATTTAACATGTGCCAGCTCCCATGGGACTGTTTTCTTAGGTGAACATAAAAGTAGAGACCCACTGCCCTGCCACGCCCCACCTTAGCTGTTTTTCTCTCCCAAAATACCTTCTTTACAGAGGATGGAGAAAGGAGTTGTGATGTAGGATATAGTGGATTTGCATTTCCTGATGATCCACAGGTATCACTCAGGCCAGTTTTCTGCCTGCTTTGCACAAAGCTGGTGAAAAAGACATCCAAAGACCAAGTTTATTAACAAAGGATCATGGCAGATTTAAGCCCTTTATAAATATACATGAGATGTGTTTTTTGGCAGCTGGGTTTTTCTGTGGCTCAGCTTCTGTTTTCATTGCTTGTTTCTAAGCTGACTACTTGGGCAAAACTTTCACAGCTTAAATAACAAAAGTAAATTTTTTTCGATGTTTAAAGTTCCCCAGTAAGTTCATCTCTCAGAACAAGAAGAGTTTCCATAATAAAACATAATTCTAAACCAAGATGGGAACTGTTGCAACCCAGGCATTCAATACTGTTATTTAAATAACTACAGATACTAATTAGACCCACTGTCCAGGCTAGTGCTCAAACACTGAAAATCGGTTTAACCTTCCTGTTGCACATAACTCTTCCCAGTGTAAAGACTGTGAAAAATCTGTAACACATTTCACTTTTCCTTTAAATATTTAGGGACTTTCTGGATGTTGCCATCAACAAAAAAATTAGAAGGCAACAACTTTTAGTTGAATGCAGTCACGACACAAGCCCACCAGCCCTTTTATTCCCAGCACAGGGTCCTTAGTCTACACAGTGTCACAGGGAATGATTTCTCAGGCAATGCACCAGAGGTGACATAGTTCTTAAGTTCATCCTGTTCCTTTTGGTTTTAACTTTTTTCAGTTCCAAAGGCCACAAGTAATGAAGATTGCTTCGCAGCCAAGGTTGGTGTTACCCCACTGCAACCACACCACCTCACTTCAGGAGACACTAGATGAATTTAGCCATTATTTTAGGCCATCTGTTGAAACTCTCAACATTTTCTCTTGTGAATTAAAAAAGCCACTGGTCATGCCACCTTTCTAGGATGAAATGGCAGGTGAATTTCACACTGGATGCATTAAGGATGAGAAAAGCAAACAGATCGAGGGCAAAATGGCTGATGAACTGGTAAATGATGTAGTCAATACATTGCTGATGCTGCTGAAATCAATAGGTGTGTTTTGCTTTCAATTTCAAGAAGGGCTGGATTTCACCAAAAGCTTGCCTGTGCTTAACTCCTGGTGGGATTTATGCCCACAGTTAATTGCTTAGCAGTTTCTACTTCCAGGCTATTCTTGACTAATTAGAAATATGAACTCTCTGGCAGAGCACATCCCTAAACCACAAAGGCACATCAAAGGACATTATTCATTAGCACTGTTTCTTATACTCTTCCTCAGCTTTTGTCAGATGCTATATCTTATCAGATTTTTACAGTTAATTGACTTGAAATTGTCTTGCAATCTGGAGGAAAACTGAAAATATTTGAGAGTTTACAATTCTCCTTGTAACTTTATGATGAGTGTACCAATTGTTCCTTTAGCTCACATTGCTTACAATCATAGAATATCTCGAGTTGGAAGTGACCCATAAGGATCATCGAGTCCAACTCCCTGCTCCTCGCAGGACTACCTAAGACTAAACCATAGGACTAAGAGCATTGTGCAGGCGCTCCTTGAACTCTGACAGGCTCGGTGCTGTGACCGCTTCCCTGGGGAGCCTGTTCCAGTGACCGACCACCCTCCCAGTGTAGAACCCTTTCCTAATGTCCCATCTGAACTTCCCTGACACAGCTTCATTCCATCTCCTCGCGTCCTTTCGCTGGTCACCAGAGAGAGGAGATCAGAACCTCCCCCTCCGCTGCCCCCCGTGAGGAAGGTGCAGACTGCCATGAGGTCACCCCTCAGCCTTCTCTTCTCCAAGCTGAACAAACCAAGTGACCTCAGCCGCTCCTCATAAGTTTCAGCATATTCCATTATAGTTTACCACTGGTTCTTATAATGCAAAAAAAGGTAATATTCTTAATGAGATATTACTGTCTTTTTTTTACAGGACTATAGTGTATTTTTTCAACAGTTAATAAACTAAATGGCCATTCGTCTATTCAAACTTCTTAAAAAAACTTCCTTTGTATTATAAAATGGGTTTGGCTTCTTGTATAAACAACTATTCTCACCATTTTGTCTTTGCTAAAGGGATATCTTTGAAAGATCAGATATGCAGCACTGCAAGCTATATATATATTTATATGTTTACATACTGTCCTCAGCTATGGGCCAGGGTGTCATGTGAAAGAAACTGGGACAGCATAATCAATCTCAGTAATGTTATGCCCTTTATTGTGGCCGACAAATTATACTCCAGAAATATGATGTGCAACCCACCAAAATAGTACCAACACCACCAAAAAGTAATTATGGGTTTTAAAATATTTGCTGGATGAAAAAAGAAAAGGAAACAAAGCAAAGTCCATCAAGAATTCCATGTTACTAATTCTACCAAGTTTACTTCTCTAATTCCAGTAATAATTTGGTAATGACTCTGATCTGATCTTAATTCCTATTGCATCTTTCTCATCTGGGAAGATTTGTCAGGAAGCAAAGAAAAGTCAGAGAATATTACATGTCTGCAGTGACAGGTGGAGACCTGAAATGCTTTGTATCCTGCACCCTGCCTAGTAGCCAGTTCTCATGGAAATGAGAATAGAGATGAAAACTGTTAGCTCATCACAATCTTTTTATTGTTCTTAAAATAGTCAAGTTTCCTACTGCAAAAGTGAGGATTCCACAAAGGCTTTTGTGCCATATATCATGGTCAAAACCAACAAGCTTAGCAGTTTGCTTTTGCTTGAAACATGCCTTGCTTTTTTGCAGATCAAATGCTGGAAAGTGATTGACATTCATATTTGACAGACAGTTTTAATGGCTTCTTATCAAAATAACATATGTCTGGATCTACATTTTAGTACTAGTGGGTTGCACATTATTTGTTATTAAGCATGTGTTGAGAATGATGCATATAAACACTGTAAGATTCTCTTTAGAAAATCAAACAAAAGGGTCTGAAATTGGCATTTAATAACTGTTTTCAATAAAGCAGACTCAATTCCCACTTGTGTAACTCTGAGGAGGATGTTTTGAGAGCCAATGTTTGAATTTCTAAAGGTAAAGAAATGCTTCTTTACAATCATACTTTCAGAACCAAAAGAAAGATACTAGTGGGAGTAAAAATAATGGACTCTTCAGCAGGTGCTATACAGCAAGGTTAATATTCTTCTACAACTGTGGGCCTGCAAAATACATAGGATCTGGCAAACTTATCATACTAATTACTAACTAAGGTCAACATATAAACTTCTTTGTTCAGTTTTAAAATCCAAGTGTCTCACTCCTTCTGCCCACTCTACACCAGAAGGGGACCATTTTGATTCTGGGGTGGACAGGCTTTTATGACACACAGCTGGACCTGCCCATTTACACCAGGACTCTGGCTGTTTAGGATCTTAATCCTGGTGTTATTTGAAGCTAATGGCAAAACTTCCCCAGATATCAGTGGAGTATACTCAAGACTATAGTCTTCTCATTTAATTTTGTAATTCTGGGAAGGTCTTTGATATGAGGGACTAAGCCTGGATCAAGAATACAACTGAACTAGAATAGTTTTAGGTAAGCAGTTGACTAGCACCTTACAAACTCTTGGCCACCCCAGATAGCATGCCAGGGACTTGAATTTAGCTGTGGGCTACTTACAGTGTAATCAATGCATGTGGGAGGAGAAATGGACTCTTAATGATATGTTTATTAACATTGGTACCACTCCAAGATCAGATGTACCTTAAAAAAATCAGATGCAGAAATATCTTGTGACCTAAGGGACAGATAGAAAAAGAATTTCCAAATTCTGACTGGAAATAGCCTTCTCTCAGCTGCTGGTCTGAATCTGCCTTGGCACCTTTTGTTGAGCATTAAAATACCTCTACAAATTTGCTGGATAACAACATAGAAGTTTATTATTGTATATATTATTTCAAATGTTTTGAAATCCATTCTAGTGTTTCTTGTAATTTCATACTTCTAATCTTAGCACTAGGGGAAGAGGGGGACTTTGATCAGTGGTTACGTTATATTTATTATTTGTATTGCTGTTGCACCCAGGGGTCCCAATCAGTATGGATATTTCCAAACACCAGCTAAGCAAATGCAAGCAGAAAATCTTATATAAAACACTTCTCATCTTTGGTAAACCCATTAAATTACTTCTTAGGCCATACCTCTTACAGAGGATGCATAATCTGTTAAAATACTTCGTATGTTTTCTTGCAAACACATGACATGTTAGAATTCATGAAAATGAACTCTAAAACATCAAGCCCTGCTCTTGCAGGAAAGTGGGTTTTGGGGGCTTTTTTTTTAGGAAAAGACTGCTCTCTGTATGCTAGTCTTAAACCATTCTCAAAGCATGGGAGATCAAATACTTTTTGAGACAAGATATTATGATAGATGGACTGACCGAGCATCTGCAGTTCCTGTAGTATTTGTATTCTTACACTATTATGCTGTCTACATGCTGATTATGGAACAGATGCTTTTTTTAATCTTCTTTTTATTGGAAGAATTTATAAGTTCTCCAGTCAGAGAAGTCTAAGACATGCAAAGTTTGTATATTCTTAGGGAAGAATTTCCTTAATGAACTGTTTCTATTGTGTTTCTTAAAGACTCTTTTTATATTTGTAAATGAATTTACAACCTAAATGTCTAACTATAATTCACAAAGTATATGCTCTATATACAGGAAATACTGTACAAATGGATCAGCAAGTGCAATTTACCACTGCAATCCAATTAAACAGGCTGATTTTCCCTTTAACGCTTAAGGAATAGGTACAAGATTGGTCCTTTACAGCCTGCAGCAATACCTTCTATTTTGCAGGGGAGGGAGCCATTCCCTACATATTTTAGGATGTGGATGTGTAAAATCATTCAGTGTGCTAGAGAAACATGCAGCAAGTGCAACTATTCTGGATAGGCTAAGGATGCCTGTGAAACATATAGTGTTTTGTTCTGTCTCCAAGATCAAAACAGATAAACAGAGATGATAAGAACAGAGGAAATGTTCTTTCCTGCAGACCTGCAGCCTAATAGCATGTTCCAGCCACTTGCTTTGTCTCTACATCCCCACCTCATCTAGGGAGGAAGGAATATTTAGCTGAGCCTTCTGGTCTGTTCACAGGTAACTGCATCTGCACACATTTGCTGGTGTTAATGCCACAATCTTTTTCTGCCAACATAAATGAAATATAATGTTAAAAAATATATATAGTTCTTCTACCAAATCCTGGCTATTTGTTGGCACCTGGCAAAAGATTTCCATCCCAGCTTTGTGGCCTCTCAGCCGGTCTGTCCCCACAGGGAGGCTGCAGTAAGGGCTTTTAAACTATGAGTTGGAAAGTCACAAAGTGCTGAAGGAGAGGCTGTTTGTATATTGGTAATGCCTTTATCTGTAGTATCAGGAGCACACAACTCTTTGGGCAAATTACCTGTGTTTCTTGCAGGGCAGACAGCAAGTGCCTTCTGTGCAAGTCAGAATGTGGGCAACGTTGGTTGTGCTCTGCATGTACATCAGTTCATCCACCTGTGTGGTACCTGGGGGGGGCAAAACCTGAGTCAAAAAATAGTTTCCTGTTTTCTCCATACGTAGCCCCAAACTAGTATTTAAAATGGGAGAAGTGTGCATTAAAAAAAAAAAAACATTTGGAAATATTGATAGTGACAGCTGGAATTATCTCTGCCTCCTTTCATTTAGTTCCCAATTCAAATTTCTGTGCAGGCCCTATTTATGCTGCATAACAGTTAACGCTGCAAATTGATGTGATTTCAACACAGCCTAAACCACAGAGATGAAACACATACGGAAACATATTCACTACATTAACTAGCAACATCAGTCAATCACTTGCACTGTAAATTGAAAATCACAATAGGATAGATTGTATTGGCTAAACACTTTCTGAGAAGAACTGAACACCCTCTGGGTGGGAGACAAGGGAACGGAAAATAACTTCTTAGGGTTTATAGCATCCCCCCACCCTTGCCTTCCCTTCCCAAGACTGTGTTCATTAGTATAAGATGTTCATAGGGGACTGAATATTCCCTCACACCTTCCTCTTCGTACAAAAGGTCAAGCAAAAAAACAAACGTGACTCAAGTTCATAGAACGACTGCAATTTCAAATTAGGGAGACACTGTTGAAACTGGTAGGGCTGAAATATAGCTTCCTCTGTTCTCATTTTTGCTCTGTAATGTTAACATAATTTAAAAATTCCTTTTTTTTTTCTCTTTAGCTTCCAAAGGGGAAATGTGAGTGCCAGAAGCCCACCAGTTTATCTCAGCAAGCCAACTTGGACACAAATTGGAGGAAAATAATTGTAATAAAGAACAGATTCACTTTCATACTGACTGATGGTTGTTACGGAACATAGAGAAAGAACAATTTTTACAGTGATTGTCATAATTTTGAATGGCATCCTTCTCTATCCTTTTTCTCTCTTGGGCAATTGTACTTACAGATGTTAATAGACTTTTTATTTCTGTGCAAATTCTCCTCCTACAAAAACATCTACAACTACCAGTATAAATTGCTTGCAAAATCCTCTTTAAAGCTCAATTATTTGTCTATATTGAACACACTGATGTTGAAAAAAACCATGAGAATTGTGCTCATTATTACACAAAGAGGTTCTTCAGGCTATAGAAATAGCCATGCCTTGCTTCTGCCTTGGAACTAATGTTGTTCACCACCTAATACTATTTATTACCCATATACAAATAATTTTGATATAGCCTTACATTTTAAGGCCTTGTCTGAGTAAAAAAAAAAACAAAGGTGTTACATTCTTATAAGACAGATTCATGACCAATATTTGCATTTAAAAAGTGGTATTTATGTGCCATCCTTGGTACAGTATTTTTCCACAAATATTACTGTAATTCACTCAGTTTTATGACAAATACACTGTTACAAATTCCTCTGCATTTCACTTTTGTATTGTAGTTTTTATTGGCTCACAAAAAGGAGCTTCAGGAGCTTCAAAACCAACTAATACCTATGTCTGGACTCTTTTTTTTGACCTTGGTATGAAGCTCTATTTGTTCCTCCTGTCAGTCAAAGCAATAACAGCAATATGATACATAATCATATGCATACATCAGTTTTGGGTTTCCACAAGATGGACAAATGACTAAATATGATTGCAAAACCCCATTCTTTTGGCTAAGTTTGAACAGCTTGACTCTGATTTCGCTCATGGTTATTTGCCTGAGTAAAACCAGGAAGAATAGGCTGGAGGCAATGAAAAATAATATCAACAATAAACAAGTGTCAGATTAAGTGTCTGATGAGTCAAATCCTTTTCCTGGTTTTGTGTGTTTTTCTGGCTCTGGGAAATGCCCATTTAGAGTGAAGAGGTACTGGCCTGACTTCAAGCCAGAAACGAATACCCGAATCTTTGAATGGAGCCTTCAGATCCTCAGGAGAACAGCAGCAGCTCAGCAGAGCTCCGTCATTCCTAGGGTTTCTGGACGGCCAGGATGGCAGCTCCCTATTTTGGACTGCAGCTGACAAAGTATCTCACACGCTCCATCCCAAATAATTTTCCTCTTCCATCCACATTAAGATTTCTGTTGCCTACAGCGCTCAAGAAGCGCTTCCTCTTGCTGGTGGATGGACAGGCAGCAAGCTGCTCGGCTACTGCTCAGTCACCAGCGGGCTCCTGCAGCGCAGGTTTTCGCCCGGCTGCTCGGGATTACTTCTCAGTGAGTAGGCAAGGGAAGGTGCAGAGACGCCATGGGGAGCAGAGGCGGGGGCTGCGTTCGCTTGCTTCTCAGGAAAGTCCTAGCCCCAGGACGCGAGGTAGGCAGGAGATAGGTGTCTGAGTGACTCCAAGGAGGGAACGCAACGTAGGTTGTTATTTCCCCATGGAAGGTACTAGTCACTAACCTGTTATGCAAAAAATAGGCATCTAAGCCCTCATTCCTGGAGCCGCTCTTTCTTCCTTCCTTCCTTTTTGTTCCTGTAACTCCTACATTCCTGACTACACAAAGGAAGAAAAAAGCTGCACTGGTCTGAAAACAGTCGTCTTCCTGGCCAAGCACCTTAACCATTAGAATATAACAGAAAAATTGGCTGCTACTACTACAGTATCATCAACTTCAATTGGTTTCGAGCAGACATTTAATGCTTTACTACCTGTCAACTTCAGAGCTACTAAAATCTCTTGTCTCTTCAGTAATTATCTATCTTTGCTGCTTCATTTCTTCTGCCATCCATTATGCCCTCCCCAGCATTCACACTGCATGCTTCTCACTAATCTCTCTAATACTTGTTGTTGCATTCTCTGTTAGTTACAGCTATGAATTGCTAAGCTGTAGCATAGTTCACCTGATATCTTATTGTTAAATACTTAACTTGCAGCTCATCAGTTTAATTTTTATGCTGTTACAGCAGGATTGCAGAGTTTTCAATGGTAATAACACTAGCATCCTTACAGGATATGCAGAGATGGTTATTGCTAATGGTACTCAAACTTCATCAGTCTTGCAATGAGGTGAGTATATTTTTTTAGAACTGCCAAGGTATCCCATGAAACATCATTTCTCTTTTTAAAGCACATCTCAGCAGAAATGGCTAAAAACTCTCACTATCATTCTGACTAAGCTGCTGTGGGATTTAAAAAAACCCTTGTGAATTAATTGCTGTGATCCCAGGGAAAGAGAAGAATGCGTTGCCCCCCCTTTCACATTTTGATAGCGATTTTATGTCAGACTTCTTTTCTTTACTTCTTTTTTCAATCATGCCAAATCATGTCAGGTAAAAAATTCAACAGCATATGATCAGCAAGTAGGAGCGTCTTCCAATAGCCCTTGAACATCCTTGATTGCTTGTTAAGAGAGGTCATCTCTTTTCAACGTATTGTAGCCTCAGAAAAAAATGCATGTACGGTAGAAGGACTTTTCTGCAGGTGTATTACGTTCTCTCAGGACTGCTCTCCCTACTTGGTCTTTACCTTTAAGCAATCCAGAACAGGCTTCTTTGAAATCTCAATGTAAAGTAAAAATCCTGTGTTTTCTGAGGCTGTTCCCACAGAGGCTGGGAGATCTTTGCTGGAGAATTTTAGAAACATGCTACACAAATATATGCTGGATACAGTCGTTATTTAACTCACCTCATTGCTGGAAAATGAGTTTTTTTAAAGGTCTTTCTCCAGTCCCCAGCTCTAGAGAAAAGGACGCTATACTGGTATCCCAGCATGGCAGCTTAGGACAAGACTGCTTTGTCTAGTCTTCCCTTACAACATCTAGATGTTAAGATGTCAGAAACAGCAATATTCTGGCAACAGGAGAGAAAAAAAAGCTGCTCTTACACTTCTTGTGATTATATGCAGCAGGGGAAACCGGCAAGAAAAACTAGGAACTTGGTGTCTCAGTTATACAGAGCCATGTACCAGCACCCATGAGTGACACAAAATGTCACAGTTAGCAGAAATATGATAGACATATTTCTACAGGGGCAATGCAGCATTCATGACTGTGTGTGTTTATTTGTGTGTGGTCAGCAGTGTCCTTAAATAAAGCACTAGGGCACACGTTAATGAAATGACATTACCATTCCTAGAAGTCCTGCCACACTGAGCTGGGTTGTCCAGCACGACAGTGACTCTTTAGGATAACAAATTACTGCAGACCCTGTACAGTTGGTACCAGGATGCATACCAAAAATATTTTTAGAAATTTGCTGTCAAGCACATAAATAAAACATCACAAGTGCTCTGAAAAGTATGAATTCAAATGTAATCAGTAATGACACCAGCTGAAACACTTTGTTACGTGAAGGTACCATATATTTGTCCTCTGGCTCTTTTGTGAATACACAATTATCACAAGAGTTAGCATTCTTGTACTAATAAGCACCAACAATTTTCTCAATGTTGTCTGCTTGCTCTGAGAATCTACCATGCTATTAGTCCATGTCAGTCTGATATAAAAGGCAGTCTAGAACATGTGGATAGAAATACATCAAAAAGTGATACTCAGACACAATAATGTATTAGATTGATAGGGTGGTCACTCATTTAACAGGCTGGTCTGTAAAACAGTAGCAGGGCTCCCATTATTTTATCCGGCATATTGTTTCAGGGAAGTGCTGTAGGGGACGTTAGCATTCAGATTTTTAAACACCTCTCACTGCAGCCAAGGTCCTGCTGCTTCTCCTTCGTGCTGACAGCCAAGACCACTCCCTTCTCTTTCACTCCGTGAATACCAATCAGAGAGGCTCAAGAAAAAGATCTTTGGCAGCATATATGGCTGAGATGGAGAGGTGTTTTGCTCAGAAGGGGCAAGATCTTATACTTCACATGACTCACAAGCCATTTCAGCGTGTACTCACTGCATGCAGCAGGTACGGGGTTAGAGGAGCTGCCAGGCCTTTGGGGGAAGCTGCCAATCGAGCCTTCGCAGTTTCGGCAGGGCGCACAGAGCAGCCCACACGTTACCGGTGCTGCAGTGCTCGCTGGCATCACCTCTTCTGATTCCACCCGCAGCCCCTCTTCCTCTCTCTTTGGTGACTGACACTTTTGCCCGTTACCAGCAGGCACACAGAGTAATTTCCTGACGGGGGGCAGGATGCATGTTAGGGGCAGGATACCCAAGAGGACAGCACGTGTGCCGGTGTGTGTGTGCGAGGGAGGACTCCAGCTGCAGCCCTGCCGTGAGCCTGCAGCGCCTCGAGGTCCTGCCCTTACACCAGCAAGAGAGAAGGGCGCAGGCTGGCTCTGCAGCGTCTGCATGGCTCTAACGACGAGGGTCTCTGGGGAGAGCTGGTGCTCGGAGACAGCTGCCAGTCGCTCCGGGGGGGTCTGTCGCTGCCTGCCTGCAGCAGGTATTCGTGGCCCAGAAGCTCTCGGGTCAAGAACTCTTCTTGCTCCTCTCTTCCCTCTTGTGCTGTAGAAGGCCAGACCAGGCTCTTGCCACTGACACATGGATAGTAAATGATCCAAAACAGCAGGAGATTTGCCTCTGGAATACTTCTGTATCTGTGGAGGGCTGCAACTGCTATTTTTGTCTGGAATCATTTCTAAGTGGAGTATTTTCTGTGTGAACCTTTTTAACACAAATGCTTGTGCCTTCCTTCAGCAATTCAGAGACCAGAATAGAGAGTGAGGATGCAGTTGCCACAGAGGCACAGGATGAGTCAAGACTTAGGAGGTCCTATTTGTCCCCTGAGGTTTGGTCTAAATTTTGCATGGGACCGCAGCAGATTATTCTTTACTTTTCTTTTCTTACTTTTCCTCTACGCCTGGTGTCCCAGCTCCCTTTTCCTGTGTTGGTGACTGAAAGTGATGTCCAGGCCCCACTTCTTTGCCATCTTCTGATGTTTTGCCTGTCTGTGAGAGACAAATGATGAATTATACCACCATACCTTCCTTCTGAACATACTCCCATTCAGCATAGGTGTGTTTGCCCCTCCACTACACTTTGCATTTGTGCTACACCACACTGTGTATGTTGTAACAATTCTTCTTGTTAACTATGACATGTGGCTTTTGTTCAAGCTTGTCCCCTGCATTGCTCAGAGACAGCTTTCTCTCAAGCTCCCTTGGCGTTTCAGATCTGCATGGTCTGTCTCCATGAGAAAGTCTGGAAAGCTGAAGCAAAATCAGTTGAATAGGTTTGAATTCAAGCAAGCCTAAAAATCTACGGTCCCATCATTTCCTGATCAGAAATGCCTGACTGAAATGTGGCTGAAGCTAGGTATGCTGAACTCGACTCTATTTTGCTCATGCTTAAAAGACAAGTTCACTTCAAATACTGCTTCAAAAGTCTGAAACATATGAACATGTATGGTTGCTGCCAGCCAAAGTTTTGTAAGTTTTAGCAAGACTAGGTGAGTACTATAAACTAGCTTCAAATCCAAAGTGAGTCTCTTCTAGAAAGGTTCTTCTTCTGAGCTCCAGAAGTGACCTACCATAAGAAATGGGCTGTTGGAACATATGGCCAGGTAGACCCGTGGATGGGCAGTCATCATTTAGGTAGTTTGCCCTTTCTGGAAGTGCACGTTTAAGTGTACATCCAGTTTGGAAAGAGTCTTTTCAAATCTCTAGGTCAGAGAGTTTGAGAAACGTGGAAGGCTGCTGGCAAAACAAGCCAGGTTAGTTTTGCTCCCCAATATGTAAATACGTTAAGCTGCCCGATAATGCACAGGCAGTAGGTGGTTAAGAGTGGGGAAGTAGCCTTCATTCAAATATTTTCTGAGCATGCATCTTATAAATTCTCTGAATATTGTCCACGGTATTTTTAAGACACTAAAATCCTGGGGGGGTGGGATTCCACTGACGGAACCTTGATGGGAGATAACTGCTCCTGGCAACAGTTCTCTGGGGTTTGATGGGTGAGTGGCAGTAAGAGAAGGCTGTTATCCTCTGTAAAGCTTTTCCATTAAAAGGGGGTTTAAGAACAGTGTTTTGGACAGCAAAGGGCTGCTGAAATTTAGGATTCCTGAGCTTAGCTCTAGATTTTAGAGTTTTTTTGCCCAGCCTCTTCCCACCATATCCAGGCCTTCTCTATCTCCTCTTTCATCTGTCAGCTCCCAGTCTCCTGCCCCACTTCCCCCTTTTCCAGACACAGGAGTTGTCACTCCCTCAACCTCATCCTCACCCCTGTCCCCTTCCGCCCAGTTCCCCAACCCCTAGGTGCCTCCCCTGCAAAACTCCTGTCTTGCTTCCTTTCTTTTCTGATGCTGAGATTCTTTTCTGATTCTTTTCTGACCTCTGGTTAGAGCAGGGAGATTAGTAAGAACATGAATGGTAGAAGAAAGTATTTCCTTCCTTTTGCTCACTGTCTCTGCAGCCAGACCCATCTCCATAGCACCAGCAACTGGGATGAGCAATTACAAAGTCCTGATTTGATGCTATTCCCTTGGGTTAGTGAGTGTTCAGTGCAGTGCACAAACACTGGTGCTGGCATGTGTATGGCTTGGTCAGAGTGCTGGAGCATCTGCAGTGAAAACAGGATGCGCACCAGGCATCTTGCAGACTGAAAAAGCAGCTGAAGTGGAATAACATTTCAGGGAAATAATGAAAGGGAACCTCCTCTTTCTCTGCCCTTCTGCAATACATTTCAAGCTTCTTCTTGAAAGCTTCCAAAGGAAACCAGTGTCCGCATTTCATAGTGATCAAAACAACAGAATGTTTCTTTAATACTCTACCCAGAAACTTTCCAAGAAAATAGCCTAAAAATTCAGCCTGAAGCAAATAATCCTACTGTTTTGCCCATTTCTAGGAAAATGGAAAAACTCTGGAATTAAATTGAAGGGCAGCATCAATTACAGGTGTCATTGCCTGTTCTGTCCCTAAAAGAAGTTTAGTATTGTTTAGGTTTTCCTGGAATTTTTAAAAAATACTTCTAATCCATAATATTCCATTTTAGCAACCAGAGGAAATGGCTGCTGTTTCTAAAGCTGTTCTACGGTAGTCTTATTCATGGTTCGTTATTTGCAGCTTGGTAGTGCACACAGGTCCAAATAGCATTGGAACGTTGTGCGTTTGACACTTTATAGGTGTTTTGCTGCAACTCAGTCACACCCCCAAGGGCCTAGAAATATCAAGACAATTAGAAGACCAGAAATAGTGATCCTCTTGTAAATAAAGGGTACCAAATAGCGGCCAGTTGAAGCACTTGCTCAAGGGCACACTAAAAGAGCTCTCAGAGTCAGCTACCGAGCTCGTATCTCCCAAGGTCTTACCCATAAGAGCATCCTTCCTTTCCCAGCTGTCTAAAAAATGGGAGATAACTGGCTCTGCTGGGTAATTATGTGTCAGATTAAAGGAATTTGAAATGTGGCACCCTTCAAGGCTCTTTTCCTTTCCCATTTCCCATGCTGTAAATACGAAGTCTCTTGGTGACATCATTACTGAGCACAGGACAGGGTATTACCATTATGCTGATGATGCAAGATATATATTTCCTGGCCTTGCAGCTGCAGGGCCTGCTCCATGGGAACTTTTGAAAGATACCGTTAACTGAATGTGTCAGGAGTTATTCATCCCCAAACCCAAGAAGACCCATGTTCTTGGCAGACATCACACACCTCAAGAGGGTACTCAAAAGTCCCCAGCCTATCGTAACACTGGGTATGCTAACAGAACCTTTTCTATTATTTTTATTCAGTTGCATTATTCCAAGATGCCATCACAGGACTCTTGATAGGGCAGCTGACGTCATTGCAGCTGTACATTATCTCAATGTGATGGGCTATTGTGACACATTATGTCCACCCAGCAAATTTTTTGCATCAGCTGCTGCTTATTATTTCTAAATCTTTCGCCAGGCTTTACTTTGGCTATATTTAAGAACTACTCGCTGAGCTCTAAACTGGTGTGCCTCTGTGCTCATACACCACCCACTGCTGAAAGTTTCTACCACTGAATATGAAGTCAGCTGGATAGCTTAATTCTGTTATGACAGCCCTCCAGAATAAAATTCCTTCTACATCACATCTGTTCCCATTTATCCATTCCCAGTGTTATGAATTTAGACTGAAAATATGCCTCTACTTTCTTGGTTTTAACATTAACATACAACACAAAATAGAAACTGTGACATATATATTATAAAAATGTAATTAATATTAAATTGGACTATGCAATCTGTACCAAAAAATCTATTACATGGATTTCAGGACATCAGTCTTATGCTTTTTTATATTCCCATAATAATTTTATAAGCACTCTACGAAATACTGTGTAGCATTTCTGTTTGCTCTTCTACGTGCACAATTGCATTACAAATACTATTCGAGATTATACTCTCTTGTACTATACAGATGTCACAGAATATATAAATATTTTATTGTTAAATGCACATACTGTGACTTGTGCCCCAGAAGGTATCCCCTAATTTATATGTGCTTGATGAAGACATTTAGATTTTATTTTATATTATTTATTTTTGATAGCATAGCAGGAAAGCTAGTGTGCAGGGGATAATCTTGATGGATTTGCTATGACAGATCTGGTGTTTTATAAAATCTTCTACCCCAATGAAATCAGTTCTCCTGCAGTGATGGCTCATGGGAGACTCAGATCACTTCCATTAGCAGCGATGCATTGGTAACATTACTGTTTTCAGATGCTGGGAACTCATTTTAGCTTAAGATTTATACAGTGAACATAAAGAGAGCACAGGGTTTTCTTGGATGGACTCAGGGTAGCTGCTGTGCATTACTTCCCAGCACAAAGATACCCGCAATATTCCTGTTTTGCCTTCCATTTTGCCAGCCTTCCTTCGCAGCTGCTCAGTCACCACCCTGTATTTTTCAGGGAATAAGGCTACTCTCGCCACCAAGAACACTCCAGGGCCCTCCGACGAGAAACCCCTTCCCCCACACATGGCCTCCGAGTCTCACATCTGTCTGTCTGAAGTCATTAATCCAAAGACTTCACTGAAGGCAGGATTCTCACGCTAACAAGCTGGCAGCTTGGGTTGTGCTCTGTTTCCTGGCTCCAGCTAAAGCCTCCCCTGCAAGAGGTTAGAAAGAGCAGCCCTTCATTTTAAGCAATGCTCAGGTGGTTGGCTTGAGCCGAACTATGAGGGCTTTTCAGAGAGGCTCAGTCTCAAAAACAGAAGGAAGCATCTTCATGAACATGAAAGCACAGCCCTGTCCTCTTTAAAATATTAATTACATGTATTTTAAAAATTCTTCACATAAAGCACTCCTGCTGTCCCTTACCTTTGTAATGTTGGAGGGGATGTGACAGAAGCCTTAGCTCACAGCGAGGTACAATTCAGCCAGGCTCAGGCTATATGATGCATGCATGTTTCCTATGAAATGTGTATGTGTTTGTTTCACTCTACAGTAAGCTAACATTTTGCCAGCACCCAAATGAAATACAGTTTGACAGTGGCTGCTAGGAGCAAAAAAATAAGCATATCAAAACAGATAACATTCATTTCATGATTAGACTATAGTAACTCTTAACTTACAGCCTGCAAGTAAAACTAGAGAGAAAAATAAATGCCATTAGCTTTCTTTCAAACCATAGCTATTTAAAAGGGGATTCTAGATGATTTGGTGGATTTTGAATTATTATTTTTTAAAACAGTTTTAATCACCTCTTCCAGCCAATAATATCTTTTCCTCCTGGAAAACATATAGCTTTCTCTGTTGTTCAGGCTCCCATGGAATTAAGTTCTTTTGGAGGTCAAAACCACATTTCTAAATGTCTTTAAAGCAACCAGACTGGATCCTTGACCTTTTTTTCTGCTCCCTTTATGCTATGAAGTACACATATTAAAAAGCAGCCAAAACAAGGCGAGTGAGATTTTCCTGATTTAAGAAAATTGTTGATTGCCAAACACCATCTAGGATGGCTCTGTGACACCCCTCAGGAGGAAAGAGGGCTGCAGATAACAGCCCAGAGTACTACTTCTGTGGGCATCCCTGAGCCACAAAGCAGGTTTTAGAACCTTTACAATCAAAGTAGCTAAAAAACAGTTTACTTTTTAACTCTGTCCCTGTATCTTTGCTGCCCTGATTAGCAAAGAACAGCCACAGTGAAAAATTAGTCCCACTATTCAAGTCATTCACCCACTGGTCAAGTGAAGACATTTCTGGCATGGGAAATGACCGCACTCTCCACATCAAGATATCATCAGTCTTGCAAAAAGCATTGGAATTTGTTAACCGGCATGGCTAACAAGTGCCTCCTGATGATTTTTCATTTGACAGAGACATTCTAGTAAGAACAGTGCTTACTTAAATTAGGGTATTCACAGATGATTTTAATCCTCAGCAAGCTGAGGTTCCCACCTAAACAGACATGAGTGCTGATGCTATTTAGGTAGGAAAAGCGCAGCCTAATATAACATGACCACAAGGAGCTTTTACCAACACCGTCAGAAGTTTTGTGTGGTCCAGGACATCATAAGACCAGTGACAGAAGAGCTGGCATCCCTGACTGCCTCCTCTCCTCGATGACCTGCTGACATTACCAGTGACGTTATACTATGTCCTCATTAAGAGATGCTGGCAAATTCGAACAATGCTATAGAAGGCAAGAATTTCAGTCTTTAAAATAAGTATGGAAAATTATGTTAATACAGAAAATCAAGCTACATCTAAAAGAGGTAACAGACACGTCCCTCACAAGGGCATAACATGAAAATGTACAAAAAAATAACCCTCCAGCTGCTGAGATGCAGTTAGTAGATCTCCCTATTCATTGTTAACCTTCAGGAGCTATCAATTTATCATGGGATATAGAAGTGGGAGAGAGGAAAAAAATAGAAGGAAAAACAAACAAACAAACAAACAAAAAAAATAGGAAAGAGGACCCCAAACTAAAACAAAATATGAGATTTGACAACTAAGGGTGTGATCCAAATTCATTGCAGTGAATTGGAATATTGTCACCAACTTTAACACACTCTGGATCTGTGCTTAACTGAGAACAAGGATGACGTGAAAAGGAGAATGTGTATGAAATATATCATACAGTTTTAAATAACTCTTCTCCCCAGGGTGATATATTTACTTATGAAGAAGAAAGCAAACAAAATATAAAGAGTGGGCTAGTATTCAGGGAAAAGATGAACTGTAGAAGACTACTTGTATGAGGAAGAGCAAAGCAAAACTTGTGCTTAACCTGCATGTATGAATAACCCCCCAAAAGCTGCATGATGACTTCAGCAATGAAAAGTAAATACATTCTTACAATTTAGTTAGACCATGGTTGAAGTGCTCAGTGGCTTTCAGGATAAAGCCAAGAACAAGTTAATGATACCAAAGGGGATCATTAAAAGATATAAAATAAAGGCAAACATAGTCCAAAAGTAGGGCTGCTTTAGTAGGAGAGAGGTGCGCAAAACTCATTATTCCCAGATACATTTATTTATTACTTGTTCTTATTGAAAGCAGAAGGTTTGACAGAAAACAAGAAATAAAAAATTGCTATCTGTAGCACACAAGTAAGAAAAACAGTTGTATCCAGCCAATTAGTCCAGGTTAAAGGCATCCCTGAGTACACACTGAAAATAAGCCCTCAAAAATTATTTCTGAAAAGTCATATAGCATAGCAAGTATAGCCTCAAACATCAGTAAAGGGAAGAAGAGTGGTTTATTAAACAAGGAGTCTAATTTCAAGCGTATTCTGTAATGCAAAAGAACAGAACAATTGCTGAGGGGAAAAAGAAAGTAAACTGAAAAAAAACAACCCCAAAACACTCCTCTAAACATTCAAAGGAAAATGGAACAATAAGCAATAAGCAGCATGAGTTCATAAGGAACATGTTGTGCCAAGGAAACGTGATTGTTTTTTTGATAGAACTGCAGAAATCCTGGATGAAAGATACACAGCATGATTTTAATAAAGGATTTAATACAGTGTCTCACTAAATCTCCCAAAATGAATTCAAATTGCTTTGGACGTAAGCACTGCCATGTAAATTGAAAGCAGGTTGAAGGATCACAAACACTGGCTGATGAGAAATGGCAGCGGATTGCACTAAGTTGTGGGGAAGTAAGCAGTGGGGCTTCTGCAAGGTATAAAGTTGTTTCTTGTTTTAATAACTTCATTAATAAGCTGCAAGAAAAGGTAAACAGCATGTAAATGAGCTGTGCAGATGAAACTACAGTTGAAGTAATGTTAAAGTGGCAGAAAATAACAAACTAAGGCCTAACTTGAAACAAAAAGTAAAAAGACAGCAGCAAGTTACTGCACTGGAGAAGGGACAGCCTACAGCAGCAGAACACATTATCACCTTGTATAGGCAAAGCAATGGGCTACACTTCCCCTTAGGAACGAAGGGCAGCATACGTAAGAGGGTTTGGAGTGCACTTCACTGGACACAGAAGCTAAGGTATGTTTGGGCTGCATATTTACTAGTTTAATGTGGCACAGGAAGGGAGAAAATCCTCTGTGCATGGAGGAAACGTAAGGTTTTAAGTGTCTACAATTAAATACATTTTAGCATTCCAAACTAGAGAAAAATCTTGAGATGCACCCAGGAGGGAGACACGGAGACCACAACACTGGGAGATAACAACAGGGGCTAGGGACAAATAATCTAAAGTTGTCCGCTCCGTGCTTTCAAGGGATGAGGCAACCTCTACACCATAGGCTCTCCCTCTCCATTTTATTCCAGAAGGTAGGCCTCTTTTCCTCATATCCTTTCAAGAGAATCCCTTCTTCCTCACTCATGACTTTTTTTTTTCTGTCAGCCTTCCTGACTCGTCTCCCTCTTCGTCCTTCACAGAGTCTTTCTCGGCTCCCCCTCCCCTCATTTTCTTCATTTCTCTTTATAGCTGCACTGGCTGCTTCAGACCAACAACTGAGATGTCATCCGACTGCCTCTGCCGCTCTGAGCTCCGTGTTGCCGCCCGGTCTGGGCCGGACTGCTGGTGGAGTTGGAGGAGGTGCTGCTATGCGGGGCAGTCCAGGCCATCCCAGAGACAGCAGTGCTTCCAAATCCTTCTGGAGCTATGAACTACTGCCAACCCTTTGGAATTTCTCAGCACAGTTTCAAATGGAAATGGTGGAGCTTTCACCTTTCCATCAGGCTGTCCACATCAGCTGTGAAACCTTTGCTATGGCCTCACATATCTTCCTTAGTTCATGGACCACAACTTAGAAGTCACCACAGTTCAGGACTTAATTTGCCTTGAGCTTCAGTTTCGCACCAAATAACAAACTAGGGCAAGTAGTGACTAACTGGAGCGCTGTTCCTGGTGATTATCTGTGGCACAAGGGCAGTCTGACTTGAAGCTCTGAATACTAGTTTGTGCTTTTTAGGGATAATGGCTCCAATCCAAATCAGCTGAAATAGTCAAATAATCAAGAAGGTGAGAAGGACCGTGGCCATTTTTTCTGCATGGGGAAAGCAAAGGGACTCTGGTAAATATAGGAAAAAATATTTTGTATAAAGCAGCTAGTAAAAAAAAAAACAACACCCCAAACCAAAAAAACAACCAAACAAAACAATATCTAAGAATTCTCTGAAATGTAATGATCAAAAGAATTTCACCATGGTGGACACTTCAGAAAAATCACTGTTAGGTTGAAAGCTGACACCAGCTACCATTTTAAAAGTCTGTAAAGGTTTAACCCATGTCCATAAGACTCTTACTGCCTTTCTGCATTTCTTACTGACCTACAGAGTGAAAATCTTGGATAAACTTTTAAAAAGGAAAGGTTTTATTATTTTTTTTCCCTGATCTGAATCTCATAGCCAGGCAAAGAAAAAAAAAAAAAGTTTTTCATCTCACCTCTAGTATTGCAGATTATTGAGACCTTTTATCTGTTTGAGCACTTTCTGCACAGAAACTTGTGAAGATGATCACAGGTAGAAGGGATGATGCTAACATGAGAGACTGAAATAGAATGATCTGATGTGGATGGACATGACTCACGCGGCTTCACCCTCATTGTTTTAATCTATGGTCTGTCAAGGATACTCACTAATAACAGATACTCTTTCCCACAGCTCCACATTATATAAATATAACTTATTCCCCAAGTAATTCACCGTAAAAAAAAGAATTGATGACTTCTCTCTCCAATGATCAGTGTTGCTAGATAGTCTACATAGCGTTCTGCCTTTTGGATAAAATAGGACAGAAAAGCAGCACTGCAAGTGTCAACCACATTTTAGTTTTCCATGTAATATAGATCACTGGTCTTTTTACTACTAACAGTAATAGAAGGGTTGCTGGTACTTACCTTTCAAAACAAGAATAACTTAAACAACAAATCTAGTTGGACTATGTGCTATGAGCACTGATGCTTACCCTTTAAAACAGAACTCAAACTTCAGCAAAAGAGAAAGGTTAAAAGGAAAATTATTACAATTTAAAATGTGAAACTAGACAGAAATAACAATCTATAGTCAGAAGCCATCATAAGCTTTCCTAATGGATGTCAATAAACGCAGAATCAGAATAGTAATTACAAGAAATTCCCAATATTATCATTAAACTCTGGATTCCATTTTGAATTTCAATTTCAAACTTTTCAATATTTATTTATTATTACAGAGCCTGACCCAGCCATATAAGTAACTGAATTCAACAACAAAAGTCCTTCCATTGATTAGGGGATTTTGGTCTGTCTGAAAAAAAAAATCCCAGTGATACCACATCACAGACATTATGTTCTCTCTGAACTCAATTCTTTATGACAAGGTAATACATATCAAAACCCAGTGAGATATAAGAAGACAGCCTACACAAATCAGTCTTTTTTCTATAGGAAAAAAGTTGTCCTATTACATTTGCCTAAACGAGGAAGCAGAGTGGAGTGTAGGGTAGCCAAGAACACCATAGTTTAAAACCAAAAAAGAATAGAAGTTATTTTGAGAAATACACTCTTCTTCATTGATGAACTGTTGAATATGAATCCTGAGTAGAGGTTAAAAGGACAGCTATAATCCCTTCTTGCTGCAACACAGTAACACGTTCAGGCTAAGAGTATCACTTATTCAGATAATGAATACTGGAGATGTCAAAAAACCAACATTGCAGGCATTGAAAGCCTATTGATTTCTTTAGCATAGTTGAAATGTCGTAGAACACCAACAAAAAAGAATGAATGTATTTGGAAACCTCTCAAATTTCATAATTTTATTTTTTTTTTCATGTAGGAACATGTTTATTGGTTTTCCTATTATAGATTTTGGCTGCAAAAACATCTCTGAATTTTAGTTCCCTCAGCTAACAGCAAAAAATGCTTTTCTCTCTCTCTTTTTTTTTTTAGTGTTATAAATATAAATGTCTGCTTGCAGTTTGTGAGACTATTTCTAGGCTGATGCATGAATTGGTAGAAAGACTGTCAAAACATGTACAACTCCTTTAGAATAGAAGCACACTATGAGTTGTGAAAGCCTGAATGAACTAGAGGCTGTATCAGAATATGACAGAGTAGAAGCTTTATCCTAAAGGAAGATCTTACCATAAGAAGTACTAAATTTATTTGAAAGACACAGGACATATGCACACCCTCC